>CM060962.1:80941911-81661911 GCA_030765045.1 Tenodera sinensis
CTGTCTGCTGATTTTAAAATATTTCCCATTAAATATCCTAAACTACATACATAGATATAATAATAACCTACGGCGCAACAGCCCTTTCCGGGCCAAGGTCTACCGTCCAGCCGCTGCGTCCCTCTTGTCTGCCCACCACAGGTGTCGTGAGAGGGGTGCAGTACTGGAGGGTGATACGTGGTCAGCGCCCCGATCCCTCCCTGCTGGTTATGTGGTCTACGCAACCAGGGCTGCTACTTTTCAATCAACTAGCTCCTCAATTGGTCCCTCAGGAACGTGAGGCTGAGTGCAGCCCGGACCAGGTCTTCCAGCGTGAAATAATCCCCATGCTGGTACCGGGAAACGAACCCAGGTCTTCCGATTGGTAAACAGCAGTGCTACCACCGTGCTATGGAGACGATCCTGTACATAGATATAGAAAGTAAAATAAGAATGAAGTTTAATTATTCTCGTCTCTTAAGGGAACATTAAATGTCTTATCCTATGAATGTTAAATGTGCTAAACTCGTGACGCGTCTCAGACTATTTGAAATATCAGTCTGAAATGTTTACAGGTTGTAGATGGAGGACTTCTAACTTTACGGATATACGTTTATGCCATCATATGGTTTATTACACAATATTTTCTTAAAATGTGTCGGCAAATAATATTTTAAAACATAATAAACGAACTTGATGGTAAAATAGATCAATGATAGCTTATTGATAGGTTGTTTTAATCACATAAAGTTTAATTTAGTTATGATCAGTAATTCCTGAGAGAATGTATCATTCATATTAACATTTCGTTCGTCGAAATTATTGTCCACAGTAAACAATGGAGGGAAAAACCCTCGAATATTGTTACAAAGCAAAATCATATTTCTTAGACATAGGAAAGCTAATGCTAGGGAAGTTATTTAGAAGTACATAGTACCAATCTGAGAGCAAATGCACCTCTCTATTCCAAAGTGTATAGCAGGTTGTCTCTGTCTCTCTCTTTCTCTCTCTCCATCTGTGTGTGAAGTGAGGAATTCAATATACAAAATGGCTGATGCTCAACGGATATAAAAATATATATAAAATATAAGTACAATAATTTAATAGGAGGAGATTACAGTTAGTATTTTTAAACATTTCCCATTTAGTTTCCCCTTGAACAAATTCGCAATGTATTATTAACCCTAAAATATTGCACGGTATTAATTTTGTACCTCAGCACCGTTGACAGTCCTTGTTCAAACTTGAAACCGTGCAAAAATGACTGATACCCTCTCTTCGTTTATCAGTGCTGTGAGTCAGAAAGGCTGAAGCTGTTAATTATAATTTGAAATGCCCTATCGAATGGACACAAAATACACTTTTCATTGACAAATAATCCGATTAGGATGATGCTGTGCACTTCATCTTCCCAAAAGCGGCTTATATGCTAGTCCCATATGATCCTGACTGGTCTTCATGCCGTTCGATACACAGCTCAACTTCATGAGAATATATTTATGTTAGCTTTCCGCTTCATAGACACGAAGTACCTGTGACTTTCGCTTTCAGAAAACTTCGTATTACAACTTGCAGACTTAACCGTGACGGCATGTTCCACAAATGTCAGTGTGCTTTCCATTATACAGGAACGTTTATGCAATTAACCATTTACTGCTAACGAGGTATGTATATATCTTTGTGGCTGCTATCTACGATTAAGGCCGGCTTTCCATTCCCCTCGTGACATCTGTGTGCTCTGGGCTGTCTAGCCTCTGAATGATTTTGTACTTTCGATCTGGGCCCTAATTTTTTACTTTATTTTGGATTCGCACATGTTTTTCGTTTCAAACTTTTATTAAAATATATTCTATTTGGTATCTCTAGCTTCTGTGATGAAGGCGGAACAAACAGAACTTACACAGCAAACATATTGACGAATATAATCCTTGAGCTCAGAGCCTCAACGTTCTCTGAATTTTCAATATACAAAATTTAATTTGCTGTACAAAATGCTTCTGAACGTAGTACAGAATAATTGTTTTACAATTGTGTACTTCAACCGTTGTAACCTGCAGATTAGTTCATTACTATAAACTGAAGAAGTGGTAAAAATTGTATTTGGTTTTTTAATCATTACATTTCCAACATGAAAAGTTTACCCATAGCTAAAACAGGCTAAAGTATAGTACTTATTCATTAGTTGACTTCCATTAATAAGTTATTTGTTGTTTCAAAATATGCAGTGAACAGTACGATGGACGAAAGAGATGATCTGTCTTCTAGGGAACGGAACTAACCATGTGAATAGACGTCAATTTTTGTGCACTAAAAATTTATAAAATACGAATGCATTTATGGTGCCATAATTTTCCAGATATGCTCTATGACAGAAGTGCCAATAATGACACCGTAGGTCACTCTCCTCGTCTTCCCCCGCCACTGATTTTGGTTTAGAGGCAAGGCGTGCAGGGTAAAGGTGACTGGCATTGGTAATTCGGTACGTCTGGGGCCATTTGAGATTCACAAAGTAACAAATTAGCGTCGAGCGTCAATATGTCCCATTACAAATTCCAACCGAAATTCCCCTGGCAATTCTCCTTGCCCTCATATATATTACGTCACCAGCGAAGGGTATTTAGGAAGGGAAGAAAGCACCCGCCCTGTTTTCTCTCAATTACGTCACTGCACTATAGTTTCGAATGTACTATAAGCTTATACAGGTTGCTGCTTGAAATGTCATTTTCCTTGGGCATCGTTCCGGTACTTGTAATTTGATTTCGGTGAAAAATTCTTCAAATACCGAGGTGTAAGTTTGTGACGTTTATCGTTAATACACGTTCCTAAACGAGAAGGACATATTCTGGAGAAATTCCTTTAGGAAGCACTAAGTTCTTACCTTGAGTTTAATCCATTAAACACAAAACGCTAATGTCAGTATTTGTTAATTATTTATTTCTTTATGTCAACAAGCTTACTGCTGGTGTTTGTAAACACACAAGCGGTGTGTGGGTAATGTTTAAGAGGTCTAACCGGGAGACGTACGAATCAGCTGGGGAATTTAATGTCTTACTGGCAAGTTGGCCACGGTAGCTTGGTGGTTAAAGCAGCCGCTCAATGCGGAAGATCCGTGGTTCAAATCCCAGCTATGGCATTGAATTTTTCAGTCCTGATTCCACCTTTCAGTCAGTATTTGTCTTTAAAATGCACACGATATGCCCGCTTAATTTTCCTACATAGCTTAAACGACTTTCTCAAGCTTAATCTGAATATCAGTGAGAATTGGTAAAAGATTCCTGTAAAGCAAACCAGATTTTCCGCTTCTTATTGTGGCTTCAGCTAAATCTTAGGAAGTTTGTCTTGATTACATAAAAGCACCCTTGCAAATACCCCCTATTACAATATTCTGGAAACTTTGCATTGACAAAGCATGAGTTGGATTCAACGTACTAACAATTCTTTAACAGAATTAAAATAATCTTCGTGGAAGAGAACAGCAATCGCACTACATAGCTTCTTAATGTGTCTCTCCGTAGTAAGGATTTTGTTATTGTGTTGCTAATGTGTTAAAATACTAATTTTGGATTACAACTTTAAAAATTCTTGTATTTTATGCAATATGCGTGAGGAAATTGTGAAAGATGCAGTAATACCCCAAAACATGCAGTTATATGCACTACACACATACATTGAGGTACAGAGCATGTTACAAAACTTAATTCTATATCACAAATATAAAACAAGGTAAATATGCGTTTACATAAAAACCTGATGCCTACTGGTGAAACTTAAAGAACCCTATAATCCCAAGAAAAGAGGCATCTGGAGGAAAGAGGTGCCGCGCCACAGTGTCACCCTGCCCAAATTCAGAGCGAATGGTGAACAATGCATCTCATTTGCCAACCGAAAGCATCGCGCGGCGAAAGAATGAAGCTGTATAATTTGCATTGTTCACAATTTGTGATAGCTGTTGGGTAATCCAGCGGATTACTGGGCTTTGGAATGGGTCATGTTCCTCTATGCAACTCGCGGTGAGTTTATAACCAGACCAGGGCAACTGTAGATCCCAAAGTGTTGACATCATATTTCCCCTTCACCTCCATCCATAACCTCCGCTGACTAAAGGCATGCACAAACACATCAACAGTGCCAATAATCTGTCAGTGACATTCTGTTTCAATCATGTCCGCCATTTCTCCATGTAAGTGCTCCGCTGTGTGTATAGTGTTTCATAGCCGAACGCGCGAACTATATTTCTGCTTTTAGAAAAATCTTTTCGATAATGCAGAATATTAAATACTTAATAAATTCAGGAGGAAGTTATCACTATAGCTGGGATTTCTATGTAACTACATATTCTTCCTTGCTATTTAGATGCTGCGAAAAGTGACATGTTTACAAAGCACTGGGTTAGGGTTAATATAACTGAACTTCATTTTACATATTTTCAGATATTTGTGAGCATATTGCACATTTTTAGTGATATAAAATAAAATTACATGTTTTAGCATTTTCGTATCTGTATATATACCTGACAGCACCTCGAAACTATGTTTGATCTACTGTAAAGACAGATTAAAAGCTCTGTGTGCAAAACGAGAGAGTATTTGTGATGCATTCAGATGCTGCAGTATGTATGCTTAAAGCTGCAGCTGCTCTGAAAATATTGTATCCTAATATGCTCCATTTTGCCTCCTTGACTCATGGATTGCAACGTGTTGCCGAAGATATTAAAACTATGTTGCCACAAGTGAATAGGATAATTTCAACAACAAAAACGTTTTTCTAAAATCGCCACAACGAGTGCACTTACAAGGAGCAATTACCAGAGATACCACTGCCTCTGGAAACAGTATTAACGAGGAGGGAAATAAGGATAGAAACAGTTAATTTCTATAGTGATCATCTAGATGATATAAAGACTGTTGTAGATTCTTTTGATCCTGAAAGTGCTGCATCTATTTGCGAATACCAAGCTGCCTTTAGCGATTGCCTATATCAGAAACAACTTTAGCTGACTTGTCGAAAGCATCAAACATTTATGAACGTCAGGACTGCCTATGCAAGATTCTATTGCTGTCATGGAAGATGCTACTGAAAAACTAAGTACTGTGCACGGAGAAACTAGTGAAAGTGTAGTAAGTAAATTGCAAAATGTGTTAAAGAGAAATCCTGGCTATTCAAAATTTAATAGCGCATGCCAAATTCTAAATAGAAATGATATACTCAAGGACATTTCTCCAGAAAAAAATTCTGTCCTAAAATTTGTCCCATTTACATCATGTGTATTAAAAGATCTTCCTCTGTCTATAAGAATATTCTCAGTGGCAAACGTCTTTCAAAGACACCAGGAAACATTGAAAAAGACAATTGCTCACTGTGCTAAAAACCAATGTATTATTAGAATTTGAGTGTTGTAACTAAGAAAATGTTAAGCTGGAATTAAATATATGATTTTACACATTTTCCCCATTCTACATATTTTGTTACATATTCCATTGCTTTTCACTACATATTTATGTACATGTTTTGCTGAGTAATATTACATAAAAATCCCAGCTGTAATTATCACCAGGCGACTTGAACATTCCCTTAAGGTGGATATTAACCTGACCGTTTCGACCACGGTCCTTTCATGAAGTTCCGGAAGTATGAATTTCATTCTTCAGCCGTTGATGTGGAATTCTTTCGGGCACCATCCTGTTTCATATTCGTAATACTTTAACTTCCTTTTTTTTTTTTTGTCATTGTTTGTCCGTGATGTCTTTTTGTTTATAGTTCTATTGATAGTGCACTTTTTCTTCCAACAATCTCAAGGTTGTTGTGGATAAAATAAGTCATTTTTGGCATTCCTTTGCGCCCTTCTTCATTTCTTCTAAATTGATGACAGTTCTATATCTTTCCTTTGACTACCTTAAAGGAATTTTAATTAGAAAGTTCATCGGTTTCTAGTAGTCAATGATTTTTGGAATCTTTAGCCAAAGTTTTATCAAAAGGATCATTGGTGAAGTCACATATGTGTATTACTTCCGAGAGACTTTAATCAATAACCATTCAAAGCAATTTCCTGGGATATTATTAGTAAATATGAGCTGATCTCAATAACTTTTTTTTTTTTAATTCTAGTAGTTCTTTGATCAATAATCGCCAAAGCGGTACAATTTTATTTAAGGACGGAACATTTCATTGTAAGAATCATCATTAGAAGGAAGTAAAGCACGTCTGTACACGATCTCATGTTACCCTTAAACAGTATTGCAACATAGCTGAACTGGTGTCTCAAATGTTTCACAAAATCTGTTTGCCATGTGTAAGCACTAAAACAAGGTTCGTAATCCCTAACCGAAGGTAATCTCTGAATTATTTAAGCTGATGAAGGAAGCTGGTGAAGACGTAACTGAGCATGCATATCGGCAAATTTCCGAAACAGTACATAACAACATAGAACCACGCTCATATAACCTGAATAACAAATAATTCGGATAAACTCTATATTATCATGCTTAAAACAGAAAGGAAGTGTCCTAAAATCAGAACTTCTAGGTCCTTTATGCTTTCCAAACCTGACTCTTGATGGAAAATGTGCTTATATTTACCGCACAGCAGTGTAGGTTTCGCGTAAACAAACAGTCGGTTAAACAAGGGTAAAGTTCTCTCAGCGGCGCAAAATCGATATGAACTGTTCATAACTAAAACATTGAACAATATCAGTCGACTAGTTCCAATGGTCATTGGAAATTACCCAAGTAATTGAGCGGCTCTTTGATTGGCTGGCCAGCAGTAGTGGTTGCAAATGAATTATGAGCCAAGTGCCACAAAAGTCGTCTACTGCGGCCGATGCCAGGAAATTTTAATAGAGAGAAACTTGGGTAAGCTGCTGTTGATGTTATCATCACCTACTTTAATACGATTTTAATGAATGTTGCTCCATCGGAGAGAGCCGTCTTTCATCTGAAAGGATAATATCTACGCCAATTAAAACTTCTCTTAAGAAGCATTCACGGCATATTATACGCTCTGTGCACAAAGTTAAAAATAATCCATAGAGAAGAAAAATCGCCTCCCTTATTCCGGAATTAGTGAAGGAACTGGAAGTAAAATTGATGTTTAATATTTGGATGATACACTGCTCTGAAATCTGCAATTTGGTCTGTACCCTTTGCAGAACTATTGATATTAATTTAATTAATATTCTCACTCGGACTGTAGCTAACACACCAAAATTATGTTCACCGAGTCCTACGTAAATATGTTTAAGCATTATTGACCAATGAACATTTCTAATGGACCGATTTTTTACATGGACAGCGCTACCAATTGGTATTTGGCCACACACAACTATTTACATTTCCAACCACTCTTATCCCCCAGAATTAAAATTCATATGAATGAATAGTTAAGTATTATTTGAAAATGTATTACAGAGAAATGGTTAAAACAATGTATGATGACATGACATGGTATTATATATCTCCAAAAATAAGCTTACCGGTATTTAACCTTACATAAAGAACAGTATAAATAAAATTACTTTCCAGCTCATCTATTTAGAAAAGCAGCGAAAATATATGTCTATGAGCGAAAATGCTCCGTGAAAATCTCACGCATTCATGGATTTGTATTTCCAGCACTTTGCATGTACTTTCTATGGCATTTTCAGGTTTTGATCCCAAAACCACGTGTACTAAGTGTATTTAAGTTAATTCTTAAAATACAAATCAAAAGGCGGAACAATCCGTACACTTTCAAGATACTTTAAAACTCGTAAGATAAAAAATATTGAGGTTTGTTATTTCTTTGGGTATCAACAATGACAATTTTGTCTCCTATTATTAGGCTGCTTAGAAACTTTTTAAATGACGCACAAATATTTTCTTTTCTCACTGTAGAAAATGAGATGTTTTTTGTAGCAACTGAAATTTTCAATAGTGTAGAGGAATATATTAAGTTAACCGTGCATGCTGTATTGGGCAACACAAATTTAATTTACTGATCCTTAAAATAACTGTATAATTACCTATAGATGTGTCCGCATAAGTTTTAGGAATAATCCGAGCGGGATGGCTCGGGCAGTAACGTTTGTTACCTGCATTCGGTAAGTCGTGGGTTCGGTTCCCGTGACCAGCATTACTGATGCATGAAATGTTTAAACCTCCATCTCCCAGCGGTGCGGTCTCCGGTTCCCGAGCTTCCCAAAGGGATATGCAAGCCTCCAGGGGGGAAGGGTGCCGATTGTACCAGACGCCTCCGGGGAGCTTAAATCTGAAACTGTTAGGGAACATGCTCACTGCTCTGTAGGACTCCTGGCTCGGCTGTACTGTATCTCCACTCATCTCATCCCTCTCTCCCGGAGCGCCCCTTTCTGAGGCACAGGTACCATAGGCCACATGGACGAGTTGCCAAAGTCCCCGTCCGTCATACTTATGTTACCTTACCTTCAGGAATAAAGTTGTCATAAAGAGGTATAAACGTGATAGTTAACGAAAACAATTGGCTTTGTACTAGCTATATTGACCATCGTACGTCCATTATGCAAAAGTTAGACACACGTACCTGCGACAACTCATAGCCGAACACTTGTTCATACTACACAATTTCAAACAGAATATCCTAATGTACTGCCTTTGGTAATTGAGCTACTCCTAATGTATTTTCTATAAAAATAATTATAAAATCGAGTGCAGAACTTGGATTGATCTTTCAGTAATGTCCACTATGAAATCAACTGTTTCATGCCCTTAACTGATGAATTCAGTCGTTGATCTACCCTTTGTCCGCACCTTTTACTGAATAATTCTGATTGTAATGACTGCCGGGAATGGGATCATAATAAGTAATAGCTTTGAGCAGTGGATTGCGTATATCGATAGTTACTCTTTGTGGTATCGACTTCAATCGCTTGCTTTGTGAAGCACATCTATCGATTAGTTTCGTACAATAACAGCGGTTATATCTCGGCCTCGGTATTACCATACAAAAACATTTTAGAGCGTTTTAAGCTTGGTACACTCGTTGCACCCTTTTCATCTTTCGGTATCGTCATAAATATATAGCCTTTAGAAGGGAGAAGCGTTATAAATCTGTATGTAGTTTCCCTTAACGAAGAAATTGTTTGCAATAAGAGAACATAATGCACGGTTAGAGAGTAAATAATGACGACATGCAACGTTTCTGTAAGCCTCCGTAAAAGTTGTGCACACAATAGATTAGGAATAAACATGTCATTGAGGGTGAGAATTTCAGAGTTTAACTTTTCTGAGTAGAAATTTATTATTCGCTTATTATACTGAGGCCTGCAAGTTTAGCATAGTCTGTGCTGGTGTGAAAACCAGCACAAACAATAAACATGACAGATTAACTTTCAGACGTATCTTATCATAAGTAATGCCAGGAGTGATTGTCAATTTATGTAGAGAATTTGACTATCATGAGTTGTATTTATTAAGACTTTCACGAATTAAATAATGATGTAACATGAATACATGACATCCATTAAATCAAATGCAGTGTATGTATCTCCAACCCGCCACTGCAACACAAGGCAAGGGGTGAAAAAGAGACAAAGTCCGTGTATGTTGGAAAGGGGTAAACCCACACTCCTTTTTTGCGCAAAGGTTGGACATCGCTGTTGCGTAATATTAAACAAAATGATCCTGCACTAATAATATTGGTCCTATACTATATTTCTAGTTTAATACATGTCGCATAGTTCTCCTTACTAAACTTTATGTAGTTCATTCTCCTGCAATACTAAAATGTTGAGTTCAAAAACAATATTAACAATGCTAGAGATTCATAAGTTAACCTGTTGTGCAAGAGCAAATTAAATTTTATCAGTGGTTGCTTTACGTTTTTAAGAATTTAGCCTTCCTGTAAAACTTGCTGCCATTGCTTAATTTACCCAAATATGTACTATCCCCTGTCTTGGTACTTTACACCAGTAAGCATCCGTTCTACAGGGAGGTTGCAGTCTGTTGTCCGTACTGCTTCTCTCTCTTTTTACAAGCACTTTGAAATTTTACTGCTACGTAATGGCAAGCGACACGTAGTAGGAGAAAGTTGACGCCCGACCTGGTAATGAATAAATAAAACGGGCACAGGTTCTCTACCTCTGCTCCAGCAGTTGGTATCTGATATTTTAACGTTACCTCAAAACTCAGCTTAGCGGTGACGTAAAATAACCCAGTCATTCATTTACGTAAATGTGTTCCAATTCTTGAAAAACAGCAGAAGTAATAATGATGATAATGATAATAACAATAGTAACAATAATCGTGATGATAATAGTAGTAGTAATAATAATAATAATAATAATAATAATAATAATAATAATAATAATAATAATAATAATAATAATAATAACAATAATAACAATAACAATAACAATAACAATAACAATAACAATAATAATAACAATAACAATAATAATAACAATAATAATAACAATAATAATTAATAATAATGTGTTATTGTTATAGTAAACTGATTATAAGAATATCGATTCTTTTAATGAACTCATGCCTCTAAATTGCTATGATAGTATTTCATAAAATAACAAAGTCGTTATGATATGTTGTATTTCCCTCCAAAGTACATGAATTTCAAGTATTTAAGCTTTTCTCCCATCAAATCATGTAACCTGGAGCTCAACTTTTCGGAATACAAATAACTTTCGGAAAGAACATGGAGCACATCCGTTTTTATTGTTAAGTACGAGTATAATGATTTAAACTGTTAAATCTACAATACCTGTATATTTTTCTATTGCCATTATGATCCACGGCTAAAGTTCAGTCTGATACAAACTAAATGCTAGATGGTTGTTTTTATGGGTGTTTACGGTATAGGTTTCGTCACGCTAATACTATAAATACGAGATAACGGCTTCTACCATGTTAAGGGTATTTTGTCCTCCCCGTAATGAATATGGTATTGTGAGAGATACCGTGGTACCCTTACTTCAGATCACCGCATCTAAGGCATTGAAAATGATTGCTAACGGATAGGATTATTCATCACATTAATAGAAGGGTAATTTGGAAATTGTTTTGGAAAACTCTAGATTGGATTTAAAGAACTTAGGCTATGGACTATCTACTGTTTCCGTTTCGAAAAGCGGATGTGCAGAAAGTGAAATGCTTTGAGGTTGTGGGCGCACGAATTCTTGGTTTGCGTGTACTTGATTTTATGAATTTCCTTCCATAAGTTAATATCCTAATGAACAGCGAGGTGGCGTAGGCGGTAACGTGACTCGCATTCCGGAGGTCGTAGGTTTGATTACCGCCAAAGGTGTGTTGAGGCTTGGGATGGTCCGTAATTTCGACCTTGTCACTTAGGTTAATGCTGAGATGCTCATCTTCGTACCATGGCTGCTCTGTCCACAATTTTCCGTTCCCATCATTCTCTTCTCATCCATTTCAGGGTTGTAGGAACGGGCAACGGTGTTCGGCAGATTACGGTTCGGTACTGGCTCTGTGCTTTGTAAATGATTCCTCTGACGTCGTTCCTGGCCTTTCCGGTCAGGCCTCGCCTCTGCAGTGGGCTCGGTGAGGACCGCCGGGGTGAGGGCCTTGTGAAAGTTGAGCAGGGCAGCGTTGGATGCGTTCGTACTGCAACCGTTAGGGCGCTCGTCATCCGGTTCTGATCACCCTTCGGGTCTCTTCCCTCATCCTGTCCCCATAGGGGTGGCGGTAGTGGCACATAGGGCCTACACAGCTACGCGTCGGTACTGCGAAGATCCCTCAGTTTTATATCCACCTTTACCTTCTGATATCCTTATAAGAGTGTGTCACAATGACGGTTGGAAGCGTAATTAGATGATCGTTTATGTTTAAGCGAAGTCTTTTTAGCGTGCTCCATGAAGCTCGCCGTTAGCATTCATGCTAAATAGGTCATTGTTCATTGCGTTATTGGTGGTTTCCTTGCCGTATAGCGACGCATGCGCACACCATTTCCACTGTTTACGGTTTTTCAGAGTACGCTGTGTAAAAACTCCGTATCATCTTCTAAGAGAGATACGTTAAGTCGCAGCTACCGGTAATACCCAATTATAAACTAATGCTCTATTCATAGTTCGTAATCGTTAACGCAAAGTACCTGCACCATATACAGTCCCTAAGGTGTTGATTCTTTCTCCCATCATCTGCAGTAGACGTTGATTTTTCACTTCTCCCTGTCCCTCCTAAAGTTCTTCCTTGATAAACCTATGGCTCACCTTAGATAACTTCGATAAGGTCCTGAAATTCTCACGGCTACGGACGTAAAAGAAAAAGGATGATCCTAGTATCGCATGGGTGGCATCGCTTAAACCTTGTATTTAAAATCTGAATATTTTAGTTGGGTTTGCTCTTGAAAGAATAGCGGTTTAAAGCTATATAAGTCTCTCAGCGTCCTTCGACGCTGCAGCACCGATCAAGGTAAAGTGCAGGTTACTCCTTCAGGCAGCAAGCGATAACTTTGTGTTGGAGAAACAATACTTCAGAAACGTTAAGCGCAACAACTGGAATAAAATACCTATCTCCCCACTTCGCCTGAAGCATTTTAAACCCTTATAAATACTAAAAGTTAGTGTGGGTATACATACACTGAGAATGCTGAGTACAAAAGTTGCGCATCTCTTAACAGTTTTCTTTTCTTTATTTATTTCTTTCTTTTCTTTCCTTATTTCCTTTCTTTCTTTCCATTCTTTCTTTCCTTTCTTTGCTTTATTTCTTTTTTCCCTTTCTTTCCCTTCTTTCTTTATCTTTCCCACTGAGGAGTGATAATTGTGGATTTGTACTAGTTGAGGGCCAAATATGTCCAGTGCTGCAAGGTGTTCATCTGTTCTCTAAGACTATGGAAGACAACTAATAAGAAATAATAGACTATGAAAACGAAATCTCCATTTAAGCTAGGGTAAGTATAATAATTATTAGTGGAAGTCTCTGGTGAAATCTAATATGCACAAGTGCATATTCATAGTGCTAACTCCTTGCTCACGTGGAATATCTTACCAATAAGTGTTACAAAAGAGCTCCCCTCTTGCGGGAGGCCTTTGCCCACCGTGGGACAGGTTAGATTTCATTCGTTCATTTATTCATTCGTTTAAAAGTTTTAAAGCATTTAATAGTAAGACAGTTGGCTTAAGTAATATTTTCTTAGACAGTAAAATTATTTTGGCCCAAGATGATTTTAGGCCATTTTCACTCAAGCTATTCACCAGTGTATCGGTGTATCTGATGTAGCTGGCGTCTCATTTACTTTACTTCCTTTCGCACTCCAAGCACAAGACAAACCGCTCACTATAAGCTCAAAGTGGCCCTAAACACCTTTTGGGACTAATCCGAGCTTCTGGGTAGACCGCCTCAGTCAGAGAGAGATACCCGTGTACTTCGAACGATATCCTATTTTGTAGCGATTGGCATGTTCCACGTCAAGTCAGTTTTTGCTCACAAAGTACTAATATGTACAGAAGGAAGCTGTGTATAAATGCAAGGATGTTTATATCTCAAAAGTCTCAATGACAAACAACTAGGAGAAGTTAACTCCAAAATAAAATACCTGGTACTTCAGGTTGGGGATTTATGCAATGGGCCAGCTCCCGATTCATAATAAACGTGTTAAATGCTAACAGGCTCAGCAGTACCAAAAGGTGCATCGGTATTGGTACCATCAAGAAATCGTAACAAAGGATGGTGAACAATAATTTGGAAGTATGACATCACACAGACAATGAGGGAGAAGATTATAGATGTTCAGTGTACCAACAGCTACGAACGGAGAGGGGCTACCGGAAGATGTGAGGCATTGTTAAGGTCGATATAATAATAATAATAATAATAATAATAATAATAATAATAATAATAATAATAATAATAATAATAATAATAATAATAATAATAATAATAATAATAATAATAATAATAATAATAATAATAATAATAATAATAATAATAATAATAATAATAATAATAATAATAGTAATAGTAGTAATAATAATAGTAATAGTAATAGTAATAATAATAGTAATAATAATAGTAATAATAATAATAATAGTAATAATAATAATAATAATAGTAATAATAATAGTAATAATAATAGTAATAATAGTAATAATAATAATAATAATAATAATAATAATAATAATAGTAATAATAATAATAATAATAGTAATAATAATAATAGTAATAATAATAATAATAGTAATAATAATAGTAGTGATTATAATGATAATAATGATTATAATAATTAGAATTACAGTTGTTAAAGAAGAAAAAATTTTATATCTAAGCTGTTTGCTTAAATCCACTAGTAAGACTACAAAACGGTCATATAGTTCAGGACCTAATTACCTATTCGCGTCATCTGCATGTAAAAGCATTTGTAAGGGTGACGTAGACATTAGTCTCCTTAATATAGGTGATTTGGATTATCGCCGATTTTGCGTGGTACTGTGGCATTCATAGGAGAATGAGAAGAGAAAACGTTTACAAACAGTCTGGCTGAGAGGTGTATTAACAAATTGAAAATTACCTATACGTAGGTATAAATAACTTTTTGCGCATATTCCTGACTATACAAGGTGAGTTAACAATATGAATACCTATATTACATCATTCAATTGTGAAAAGACTTCAGTATAAGAATAAGCAACGTTTTACCAGAATATTGAGGCCTATGAGTGAACTGTAATAAAATATTTCTAGGTTACGTATATATCCCTGTATAGAACTATGGAAGCAGTTGAAGGTCAAATATTTCAGTCTTTAGAAGACTGTATATTCGACGTAATGATTAATTCTGCTTTGGAGTTTAGGGAGCAAGCGCGATTCAGTATAATTTATAAAATAAACATAATTACATATTTAAGTGTTGTCTTTAAGTTCAAGGTCGGAAAGTTGAAACGCCCAAGTGGGGCCGAAGTAGGTAATAAATAAAGTGCGCATGCTAGCCGATGAAATTATAAAAAAGACTTCCCAATAAATTTATTGATCGTAGTTAAGTATGAAAAGGTGCAAGTATTGATCAGGTTCATGTACCAGCTAAATGTTGCATATTGCAACAAATTTTGGACTAAAATAAGGAAGTTTCAACACGATCTGTCTGTTACTTTATGTTCATGGACAATCATTCTGTATTGAAATTTCAACTGTGAGCAAGCGGTGTCTTCGTTATTCCGCATTCCTTTCACTGCACAGTCCATCTGATAACGTTCACAGACAATTTGCATTTTGGCGAAGTGTTCAGTATGGCAGTGATCTAGAACAGGACACTGCACATTGCAAGCAATAGAGACCGTGCAAAATGGAATTTAGCGACCTTGTGTTCCTGAAAAACTCAGCAGTTCTTTCATCCAGCATAATACAACAGCTCAAGGACAGCCATTCAAAACACATCGTATACTTAAACTTCTAATAAGGTGTGATGTCCTACATTACTGAAGTTGCTTTCTTCCAGGCTGTCGCCAGAGTGTAATCACTGTGTAAGTGTAAGTAAAACAGATGGAGACCAGCTTAGTGTCTGTACTTGTAAGCTGTAATCTTTCTTGTTCTTTTCCTTTGCTGTAATGTTTTCTTACGACCTGGATTTCGTCGCCAGCAGTGTTACATTACAGAAAATGTTGTTTCCGCCAAGAAAACCTCCGATAATCAGGAGCTCACCGTTTCTCACTTTGACATCTTCTTTTATGGCACCCTTCTTCTGTTGCTGACATTTTTATGAATTGCAACACATGTCCGCTAAACCTCCTGCAGTGTTTCCCAACTGATGCATCGGTCGTTACTGCACATCTGCTCATCACCGTCCGCAGCCGTCTAAAGCGACATCTTGCGACCCCATTTCGACTTGATGAGTGGACTGTTTCCTACGCGTCCGTAAGGTTCATAAGACATATTACTTATATCATTTGAAGTATAAAACAAATTGATTGTTGTAGAATTTAAGGTTAAATTGAATTTTATATTGGTTTTAAATTTGTCAAGACTAGCTGTTTGCACTTGGGAATAAGTCTGCTATTTCTAAATAACATGATTGTTAAGATTATTTGTGAACTGAGCACGGCCAGTTTTTTCCGCCTTGCAGCACAAAGATCCAATATGAAATATGTGAACATTCTGAAAGTTCGCCGCTTATTGCCAAATGTAAAATTAAGACAAGTCTAGTACATTCAGGTGTATGGAAATGGTATGTCAGAAATCCATTGTTCATGTCTGGAGAATGAACTGATTGATTTCCGTGTTAATACTAATTTATTACAAACTGTCTGAATTAATTATGGCAACTGACCGAAACAGAGCATGGGTGCATCTGTAAATTTAAGATAGTATATCACAGTAAACTTCAATCTTGTAAGAGATGCTCGAAATACTAGCATACTTCAAACCGCCACCGTATAGAATCCAGGATGCGACTATCTCTTGGATTTTTCCCATTCCATGAAATACGAATGTTTTATTTTAGTGCTAGGAATTAGTCTGATGAGAAAATCTTCTGATATCTCCAACTAGCAATTTGACTTTGAAACAATAATGATAAACTAAATGAAATTAGTTCTGAAAACAACTAACTTCACTTTTTTATTGTTCTTTCTTGAAAGAACAATAAAAAAGATCAACATTAATAAAATGAGTACCGACACATGTCCATAAAAATAAAAACGCCTATAATATACCATTTTATAACTTAAGAGTCAGAAATGAAGCTCTGTCTTGGAAAGCTTGTTCATTATATTTGTCATGAAACATGCCTTTCGGATAAATACGCTATTCTCTATGTTGAACGACGTGCAAACTGCTGCACAGCAGATAGTTAATATTGTGCAAAAATGATTATCTCCCAACGGCTAATTCTTTAAAGACATTTCAAAATTGGCTATTTTTTTACTCTCCTAATTCACATAGAACGTTCCAGATCCATATTAGTTGTACATAGCGAATGTCTTGATTTCGAAAAGCGCAACACTCGCGTAAACAACCATCAACTCGTCGACACTGTCCATTCGCTTCGCTTTTGTTTAAGGTACTCAGCAAACATTGGGTTGTCACAAAAATGGCCAGCAGACACTACCCGTATCAACGGTCATTTTGTGGCGAACTCTACACACACAAGGGCGAAATTAAAAAACATAAAAAAGGGGAGAAGGGTGGAATAGACAGGTGTACATCCAATATTTGCATGGCATTATTTCCTTTCTGTAACTGAATCCTGCCAAATATTGTGAAAGCGTTCTTTGTATTTTGTTTAGAGAAATGTTCAACTAACAAACAGGGCGCTTAAAAGTTTGCCATTGTTGTCATCACAAAATGCTGCAGCACACACCACGATTTAGTAGTATTTTATGGATAATACAGTAGTAGTAATAATAATAATAATAATAATAATAATAATAATAATAATAATAATAATACATAATAATAATACATAATAATACATAATAATACCTAATAATAATACCTAATAATAATACCTAATAATAATAATACCTAATAATAATAATAATAATACCTAATAATGTTAATAATAGTAATACGTTTCTGATCCAGTCAGTCGTTTTCAGTACAAGCTACGGCCGTCGTTGGGCATGTTAAGATGAAAATAGAACAGTTGTGTGTGTGTGCGTGCGTGCGTGCGTGCGTGCGTGTGTGTGTGTGTGTATACGGTGCTAAAATATTAGTGTATGTACATAACTTATCTAACACCTCCTCACAGTTAATCTACAATACATAAATCAGTTCAGTAATAGTTGTTAATACTTAAGGATACCCATCTGTGAAAAAAGGCTAAAAATTTCCAAAATTGCCAAAAATGGGTTTTTGTTTTATCAAATAGTATAAATCGTCAGCTTTATTTTGATATGCTTTTTATAGCCTTACGGCCTTTTTATCTATGTCACATGGCCGTCTAACTGATTGCCTGTAAGTGGTCATGTCCATTTAAATCCACACAGTTCCATTATCCTTGCTATGACTTCGAACTTAGTTTTTCCACGTTTTTATTTTTAGCACTGTTTGCTCTTTAAAATGCTCCACACGATGCAATTTTCAGTACTTGTGCATGAAATTTGGTGTACCTGCTTAGAAATAACATTAAAAAGAAATTATGAGATAATTTTCTGATAAAGTTAATAACTGCTGAGTAATTAAATATTAAAATTTACATTTCAAAATTTAAATGAAAAAATAATGAATTTAAACTTTAAAATTTATTTTTATCCAAACTAATAACAAGTTTAAGAAATTATCTCATCAATTTACTAACATTCTATTACAGGACATAACTGAAAATTATCAAGTTTTTCAAATCAAAATTGCATCATGGGGAACCATTTATACAAATATTTTAAAAAATATAATAAAATATTAACATGTTTGCAACTAATATGCCTAAATGTATGAAATTTAGAACAGTTACTCCTCACTATACAGTGATTATTGTGTTAAGATTTCAAATCAATCCAATGAAAACTGTAGATTTTCAAAATTTCACAGATGGGTATCCTTAAGTTGAGAAGTAAGTGGTGTTAGCTTTTTGCATTCAAAGCTCCTCTAGTTCACAACAGACATTCGCATAGTAAATACTCCTTCAATTTGTATTTAAAATGTGTTTTTGAACCGTTTGTAAGATTTACCAACAGTAATCTTTTAAATAGATATGTTCACATGGTTTTAATGTGTATATATACCTCTCTCTTTGTCGGATATGCTTTTGGTTGTACTGTCTAAAATCAGTAGAATTTTGCCGTGTTCTACAATCATGTATCTCTTCTTAATTCTTGTTTACATATTATAATTCTATAAACACATAGAAAACATCCTATTCCTTCCACAGATTTTTACTCTCTACCACGTAAAATGGGAAGATGTTTCATTTCATAGAAAACATATTTTGTCTCCCTAAATAAAAAATAGCACTATTAAAAACGCGTGTGCCCGCGCGAGAGTGCGTAAACTCAAAAAAGAAATGTGAGATGAATACTAGACTTGGTATTCAGTAAGTATTTCCAAAGTTGCGACACGACAAATTCCAATAAACTTCCCTCGCCCCAAACAACACTTTACGAGGAATTATTTTTGGTTATCCCTTATTTTCGCAAAAAAATGGATGGAACTATTTTCCTCAAAATACTGTACACAAAAGATATTTACACGACAAATAAAATGTATATCTTGCATATTCTGGATACAGCCTATAAAGACGTTTTCGTTTGGAGGGAATACTGCATAATTTTGTATAACCGACAAATTTTAATGGATAGAAAAAACTACAAAAATAAAATAAAATGTAAGTATATTTAAAACACTGTATTTGAAAAAAGTTGTAGTATGACATTAGCCGTATTAGAGACATTTCCTGATATTCGTTTGAATTTTTCAGTACCTTTTTCACTTTTAAATGTTGTCGCCACGCGGCTGTTTGTTGCGATTTTGTGTAAAGAGCGATTCACGTTTAAACATTTGACTATCGCATCGGTTTCCTGTATTCACTTTGTATCGTACCTACACTGAAGTGTGCAAAGCAACATTGAATTCTGCAAACGTTCTCGATACAGTAAACTAAACTGGACGAGAAATTTTTGTAGGAATAGTTTCTAGAAATTATATAGAAAATAAACCATATTCAATACAGAGTGCCATGTGAATAACATTGTAGCTATAATTGTATCCTACGTAGTTTCAAATGTGTGTGGTATATTTGCGTTCCTTTAAAAAAAAAAAAAAAAAAAAAAAAAAAAAAAAACACTGCATGCATACTTACTAACAGAAGATAATACTGTAGTGATGCTCTTTATTCCATACTCGGGGTGTCTGTGAGGCCTGGTACAATGCTAGGAAAACCCAATGTTTGTGGGAGGAGATAACTTAGTTTTCTCGGTTGCGCTATCGCGGAGAGCCGTGCAAAATGGGAGCATTTGTATGGTAGCAGGTAGGATGCCATTGCCAAGACCCTGGCAACGACCTGCATATTGTGGAGACCTGCTTAACATTTACTTATTCCAATGGTGAGATTGATCAACTACTGGGAGTGGCAATTGTATGTCCAGAGCTTCTTGAAACACGTGGACTCGGGTGAGAATTTTGTCGGAGACTATTCTAGCATCTGGTACATCCGCATGTGAATTTCATCAATGGGGAAATTATTTATCTAGGCTACTAGCTTGTCCAACTGCTTGTTCATGTGGGTCTTTAGTTCATCACTTTTGCCGTGTACTGCCTTAGTGGGTGTGACCTCTAGTGAGCGGGTGGAATCCCGGATGCCATCTCGGGTACGGTCAGGGTTTCCTGCCACGTTGACATGCGGTCCGTGAGGATTTGTTGGGAGCTCTGTTCCTGTAGAGCTGAGGTGTTGGCTGCAATTTATATGTGGAGGCTTTGAAGTGCAGCTTATAGTCGTGACTGGAGCTGCTCTGGACGTCGGCGATGAGGGTGTTGGCGGATGGAGGCTGGGTAGTAGATGTTGTCGGTGGTAGAATCTGCTGCGGCGATTGGCTGGTGTGGCATATGTGGTTGTGGAGCAGTGGAGTACTAAGTTGAGCGGTGAGTCCCTTCTGTGGTCGGCTGTCTTCTAGGACTATTTGGACACGCCGCTGGGCCCGTGAAGTGTTCTGACCCTGCAATGGGTACAGTAGAGGAGGTGGCATACCAAGAATTGACTGGTGCAGTCAGCTGTAAAGTTGGTGGTGTCAGAGTTGTGGCAGCGCGGGGTGGTGACATAGGCATCAGCAGAATGACCATACCAAACGCCGCGGCGGCAGTGTGTGGCGAGAGACGCGACTGGCCTGTACCGGGAATACCTGCCCAGGAGCTGACAAACCTTCACCCATGCCATCGCAGTAGTCTGTCCCGTCCCAAAAATCCAACCTAACCAACAGCGATGGTCCTCTTGCAATATGGATTCTCTTTGCCCTCACCACTCAGGACCGACGGCACTGAGCGCCGCGGATAAACATGTAGAGTGTCTGGAGTAACCGATGCACACCGCGCACTACTGAACTGAGGCATGGCAGCGCCAGTGTGGTGAGTTTTCGATGAGTTACTGCGAGGAAGCACTGGCTGTAGTGTTGTGGCGTTCAGATGTTGATTTTGAGACAAGGACGCTGCGGGTGTTCAGTCTCCATCGGCTGGTCGACAACTACAGCTGTTTTCTTCCCTGCCAGCTTGGGGCAGCTGTGAGCGAACTCCTTTACGTTCTTTAACCTAGGCAGTAATAATTTACTTGTTTAACTTCCGACTTTGAACATTTTAGTTCTCCATACTATGCACAGATTCATGTAAAACTTTAACCCATGCATCCTGGTAAGCCTTGAAGGTAGCCTCAAATACTCACAATATTGTAAGTAGTTTTAATTCCATGACGTTTTAGGTGAAGTTTAATGCATGTCCTGGCACCTTGCATGAGCACAAAAAGGCAGTAGATTCGTGATTCGATTCCCGTCACGGGAATGAAGCTTCGTTTATCATTGTTGATCTCGAATAACATTAAGTATATAAGGTTTATGGTTTTTTACGTTTTCAATTTAGAAAATAATTTGCAGTAAACGCTTAAGGAAAGACTAAGTGATTTAAGTAGCAATTTCAGTTTCTTGTGCGGTCTTATAAATTATACATTTCCTCTAATTACGTATAGTATCATTAAAGGCAACGTACCAACATTTTAAGCATCTTTTTAAAAAAGGTACTAGAACAGATATTTTAATACTGTGAACTCTGCACCACCACAAATATTAAAAATATATCCACTACACACATCGTAATAGACGGGCAATCTTTCTCCATATTTTGGAGAACTTTCTCTTTAAAAATTGGTACTACTGTTATATTGTTAAATAAGACGGCTTATCTGTGCTCAAGCAAGATAGTTTCTTTCTTTGCAAATATAATGTCCGGGTTTATTCTCTCTGCTCTCTCTCTCTCTCTCTCTCTCTCTCTCTCTCTCTCTCTCTCTCATCTCTCTCCTTATTTTCTTCTTGATTGGCATTTTCTGGTGTGAATGGCCCTTTTTCTCAAACTGTTGAAGATAGCTCCGTTGAAGTTGAGAATGATCAAAGCATCTAAGTCAGGGGTGGGAAGGGAAGCACTGTAGGTGTGAATTTACCCTCCCTCTAGCCCCCACTACTCTCTTTCAATATCCACGTAGAGGCAACTAAGCCGGTTCATTCTGGCTATAGTCGCGTGTCAGTGTTATCAGTACACTGGCGGTTTGCACGTGCCGCTTGAGTGAACGACGAAGGTTTGATCGGTTTATCCAATGAAAGATGGTATGTGCGGTGAAGATTTTTGAGGGAGTGATGAGGATAGCACCAAAGTTTGGGCTTCAATGGAAGATGTTGGTCTGCGTAGCTGCAGATGGGGCTCCGGCAATGATGGGAACTCAAATAGGTCTAATTGGAAGACTCCGAAAATTCCTTTCTCAAAATGGATTTTCCTCCCATAGCTTTGTAGCCATTCATTACATTATTCACCAAGAAGCACTCTGTGCTAAATCAGCTACCTTGAATAATGTTGTCTTTCTGAGTTAAAACCGTAAATCTGATCAGAGCTCATGCACTGCGACATAGTTTCAAGAATTTTTTACAATCTCTGGTTCCAAATTTTGGATTTACCATACTACTGCCAGGTAAGATGGCTAAACAGGAGGCAAAATGTTGCAAAGAATATTGGACCTGCGGAAATAAATACATACTTTCCTAACAACTAAAGGGGTTATATATCTGAAACTTAAAGATAATATTTTAATGTGTGATTTAGATTTTCAAAGTGGTTTAGCTGTTCACCTCAACGAACTTAATCTTAGTTGGCAAGGTAAACACAACACATTTGTACAGTTAACTGATTGTGTGAAAGCATTAATGGAGAAATTAAAAATGTGGCAAAGCCAAATAGAACATAACGAACTTCACCATTTTCCGTCATTGAAATCGGGTATGAAGGATATAGTGTATAATACGAAACAAAATACACCAATGTTTTCGAGCAGTTATTAGAAGTATTCTCACCGAAATTTCTAGACGTGCAAACGTTAAACAACGGCTATGGACTCTTCCAAAATCCATTTACATATGATCCTTTTGTGGCCTAAGATGAACTGCAATTGCACTTAAATAATCTTCAGAGTAAGACACCATCGCGTGGTTCAGGAAAGTATGGTTTGGATTTGTACACATCACTGCCGAAAACATTTCCCAAGCTGCAGCTTTTTGCAAGCAAATTACTGGCTATGTACAGTAATGCTTATCAATGTGAACAACTGTTCAGCATGAGCAAGAGCCTGCTACGCAGTAGTGCTTTGGATGAACACATGGAAACGCCAATATTTAAAAAGAAACCAGCAAGGATACCAATCATGTAACCTAGGGGAGTATCGTTATGGCAAGCCACTATCTAATAAAATGTACATTGTAAACAATTTGAATACATTTTTCATATAAGTTGTGACATTTATTTTTGAAAATACAATATAGAAGCTTTTAAAAGTCTTAAGCAGCATAAGGGAACACCATGACAACTATTGTATACAACAAAACAAAGGTAATGAACATATCATTCTATAGAACTACTTTTGTAAGCTTGAGGTTTGACTAGAGTCAGTAATGTGGTGAGAGGGTGGTTTCTCAGACAATGCCGTCTAGCATTGCCGCGTGTCCTTCACTCATATTCTTTAGTGTCATTAACACACTGTGTTTTCCTGGTCAGCTATTGATCACAAAGGTATGCATTTGATTATGTCGCAAAGACGTTTCACCCGAAACCCGAATGCTGCCACTGTGCCACACGTCACCTCTCTGTTTACCTGCCGGATAGAACGGAACAGGGAGGGGTTATTGCAGGGGTAAATAGTTTCACATTTCGGGTGCTTATCTTCCCTGTCCTGATCTAAGTGCTGCTGTAGATCTACTTTGATAATAGGATCCTTTATTATTTTAAATAAGCTCAAATCAAAATATGGTACAATTGAGAAAACATTCCTATTTCCCTAACTCCTTTAATAAGCAAACATTGTACAAAAGTGGATCAGACATGTCAGAATATGTGCATGTGCATCCTGTAAAAATTTCGCCCGCTATTATCATATAGTATCTGCGATAATGGGTTATGAATTTATTAGATTTAACATTAGGTGATAGAGTTTTAATCTACCCTTAAATACACATAATAGAATGCAGGTTATATCTGATATGGCTTACTGGAAAACAGATTGTGTGAGGTGTTGGCAGCGCATTCAGCAGTGCAAAAAGGTTTGAGAGCTGCGTAGCAGATTTGGCACGACTGCGCTGGTAGCTGGCACATTGTGGTATAGGGTATTGAACATCAAACTCTCTACATCCTGTACAGCCAGTGTTACATCGTCGTTTCACTGTGAATCATTCGATTGCAAGCGGGAGGAAATCAAGAGTTCCACTGATGAAGTCGTGACTGTACCCGCAGAGCTTTTTGCTGGTTACCGGGTGTTAATGAGACAAGGCGATGCTCTTCGATCATTAAGGGAAGGGTTTCTTCTCGGCAGGGAAGAGAATAATGGTGAACATGCTCTTCACTCTCTCACGAATGGGTTGCTTTCCTCCTCATTAGGTGTGGCAAGGAGAACGTCTGTCGGTAGAAGTCTAGCCAGGAATCGAGTACTTTGTAAAATCTTCCGTGTTTTGGCTTCATTTGCGTTCCTTTGAGTGCTTATAAAACCACTACTGCGTGTAGTGACAGAATTAAGCACCAATAGGAAAAGTTATCCACATATTTGTGGTGCGTATTTAGTACAGAACTAGAGTTGAAAACATTTCATGTTTATAACATTTATTTTATCCACTATTTAAGCGAAACCGTAACTATAGAATTGTATGCTCCTAAACTGTCCAAGTGTTTTTGCGGTGAGGTATTAAAAATGCCCTTCCCCGGATATTTATAACTAAGAATGCAGAGTGCATCGAGCGTTAAGGAAGCTGATATTTTAAAATGTATGCAGTAAACTTTTATTCTTTCGGGGGTTTCAAAGAGTCTCTTCGTTTATTTGAATATAAACTGTAGTTGTGAAATGTGAAACAAAGGATTCCAACTGTATCTGCGGACATTAGCTTTGTGCTTGTGGTATTACACTTTTTTCAAAAACAAAACTACTTCATGCAAAATGTAAGGACTACAAATACTGTTTAATATCCTAAATGCATGTCCAGAACACAGAGAGATAGGTGAGAGAATGCGTTTGTGTAAACAAGTCGGTATTGAATGACAGCTCAGAACACCTGAAATATCATCCACCAATCACCAGAGTTGAGTTACTAGTTGTTTTTACTTCCCTAGCTGCTTGGATAACCCATTGGTGGATTGCAAACTAGCAACATGTAATGGGGAACTATTTTATATTTTAGTTGTAGTTCTTCACTTTAAATTTCCTATAAAATGCTTTCAAATGCCTTGTGTTATGACTTTCTTTTTCATTTGACAAGAATCATATATCAAAATTCACACCAGTATTTTTTAACCATCTATAGTAAATACATTTACCATATGTTTCTCTGGTCCATATTATTTCTTGGTTGTATAAAATTCTATCTTGTGATGTCATGGAGTGGAACAAGTGAAATGCTATGTTATAAACATTATGTTCTGGGTAAATTCCAAGAATTGGCGTGTTTCCATCGATAATTACATCACAAGAGGAAAGTACATCTTTCCAGCACACTCATTAAGTGACTTGTCTACAAAGACGAACTGCATTGGAGTGCAGATATCCTCGATGAAACCGCATGTCGAGATCAAATGCAAAACTCCTAAAGTACAAGTATAAAAGCATCCGGGGTCTCGTGTATCCAATGGCATCTATCGTTTGTGTGTTGAAAAAGCCACTCTCCAAACGTTATTTGCGTACACTGGTATTATGAAACTTCTCTAAACGTTAAGGACCAGGCTCGTTTTGACATAACTGTGGACTGGGGGGAGGGGTTGTACCAGAGCTGTAACGAACTAACACTCGAGCTGTAAGTGGCTACATTGAAAATCGGAGAATACGGAAAGACAACGCCATTTTTCCCCTTCCATTTCTCACGCTGCTGATCAGCACGTGGTCCTTTTGTGATTGTGAAAATTGACATTTTCATCAACTCCACGAATTAAAACCACTGAATAGTTTGCACATGCGTATCTGCATGCATTATCAACACTGCACTATCCACAATAATATTTTATTAGTTCCCGATAACTGTGTTACGTTTTAAGTTTAATAATTTCTGGTCCCTTCGTTGACAGAATCAAAAGTCAGTTTTTCCTTACAGCATGGTCTTGAATAGCTAAGCAAATCCTAGTAAAATGGGATTGACCGAATGGAGGACCTTCGAAGGGGCGTCGGTCTGGATGGCTCAGTTCGTTAGACGCTGGCCTACCGATCCCAAGGTCGCGTGTTCAAATCCGGCCCAGACCGATGGTTTTTAAGTGTGCTTAAAAACGACAGCTCCATGTCAGTAGATTTACTGCCATGTAAAACAACTCCTGAGGGACAAAATTTCGGCGCACCGGCCACGCTGATGTGATCCTAGCAATTGACAGCGTCGTTAAACAACAAGATATTTTATTCTCGAAGTGGCCTACTGCGGAAATCTCTAATACTTAGAAATGCAATCTTCACATCATTGACTCGTGCATTATATGCTTTTATGAAGGATTTTGAGAAGTTTGTAAGGCATTAATGGGTTAGTTCTTATGATTAATTTTGGGGACTTAACGGTGCAATTGCTGAAACTAAAACGAGGAAAACGGACACGTACCTCTTTGTATTCTTAATACAATTAATTTGGATTATATTTACTATTGTCCTGAGTAAGCAACGATATATAGAATTTAATTGTTAATTGAATATTTCAAATTTAATGAGTAATCTATTTCAACAAAGATAAAAACACTTTGTGCAACTGAGTAGTATTATGGGGTTCCAAATATCTTGGTGTAAAACTTGAAGTCTTTATCAGAAATGGCCAGTTCGAAAAAAAATTGCAGGTCATCTTTGGTTCCAACACACCCCATCTCTACTGAGTGTGCTTATATCCGCTCTAACAAAAGGGGTGGAGCTTCCACTGTGAGCACACTTTTAATCCTTGGTCTATCGAGTGAGGTGACGCCGCGTTATCGTGTGCTACTCGAGAGACCCCGGATTCAAACCAGCGGCGCCTACCAACCTGAACGAAGGCTTTTTGCGATGGTTTTCCTCGATCGTTAGGCTAATGCTGGGTTGGATAATTTTATCTGCAAATTTTCCTTCATCCTTTCATCACCACATTCCACTTCTTTCTTTACTGCCTTAATCGCCCATTCCGGATATACTATGATCCAAAGTTTGCGTTGCTCCTCGACAGGCTATTGACCCAAGGCACTGGCCCATAACTTCTTAGGGGCGTAAGTCCTACAAAGTGGAGGATACTACGTTGAAGAAGAAATAAAATATAGGAACAGCAAAATAACAGCTGGAATTTGCTTCCGGTTATTTCCGGGAAGGGGATTTTTGCTATTAGTGGTAAAGCGCTGATTTGCAATATGCAAACCAGGGTAACGAGAAAAAGCATTCGCAGTACTGGCAGTGTCCTCCACAACAACTATATATGGGCAGTGTTAAACGAAAGTAAACATAAAAAACAACTCGGTGCAACTGCAAATAAAACAGATTTGATCAACAAGTGAAAATAAATATGTAGAATTTTACAAAGGGCTTTGTGAACAGTACATTCCATTGGAGCCGTTGATCACGCAGTTGGGCTTCCGGAATGTTACTGACAATTATTGTCCTAACCATGTTCATAAAGAGAAAACTAATTTAAATGCCGTGGAATTGAAGTATCAAACAGCAACATAATGGTTAATGGAATTCAGAAAGCACAATTGAATTCCTAGGCATATTCAGTCATAGTAGAAAGGGACAGTGTTAAGAACATTCACTTATCGGAGTGAAGTAAACCTAATGTAGGGTTAACAAGAGGGTTGTTGGCATGCATTCCTTAAATTAGGCTAAATAACTAATTTAATATGGTTATATGCCAATGTCACGTTTTATCTTGGTTTTTCTACCTGCGACTATAGCACGGTAACTTATTGTCTTCCAAATAACAAAAGGATGTATCCCACTTTTTACAGAAATACTATGAAGTGCTACCCAGGTCTGATGACTATCAAATATAAAAGCAATTTGTTTCCAACGTACGTTAGCTTAATGCTAGTGGAGAAGGTTTACATGCGGTTGTTTCTTTAACGTTAGCCTCTACTAGCCCTCCATGGGATCAGCAGCACGATGGACACCGACCATGTAAGAAAGGAACGGTACGTGAAAGCGTCAATTGGATTGACATCTTTTTTGATTAAACGACCAGGTAGTTTAACTCGACTCGACAGTTCGTGTGACAACCTGGGACGAGACAGCTGAAGTCTAAACAGTTTTCCTTCCCTCCTTTCAGATCTTTCTTATTGCTCTCAAAGGTGAAATCGACAAAACACGCTTAAGTTTGTGTGCGTTTAAAGGAAACTCGTCCTTTATTATTGGTTTCAATGTGCGCGCTTCAGCACCCTAATTAAGCTTCCTACAAAATGAAGGATAAACTTGCTGAAGCTTGATTACTAGGATAGTGTAACCACCAGCTACCAATATTAAGAACTATAAACGTATATTATAAGAATTGAGAAGCTGTTCATTAAACACTCGGTGTCATAGTTATAAATGCATGTAGTAATCACAATGAGGTAAATAATGTCAAAGTTCATAAATTTTTGACTTTATTGTTGTAAACTATTCTAAGTAATGAATAATCAACAAAGCAGAAGAGCTTAGGAGAAAAAAATAACTGAGGAGAAATGAGTATGTGCTAATGGAAGCTTCTAAGAGAAGTTCCCTGTCTGACGAAATGTAATGTACGTGGTTTCAGAAAATTTCCATATGTTAGTCAAAATGTAAAGTTAAAATTAGGCAGAAAAACATCAATATACGGTTAGAATTTTTACACTGGCGTGATCCTTATCTTCAGTGTTACACATTGCAATGAAATATTGACACATTTCCACATTATTTTAAATCAGGTTAGATTACCATATCTTTTATGTGTAACCTTAGAAGATAAGGAAAACTGCGCATTATTTTGTTTGTAATACATTTTCTGCTACTCCATTATTCTCCTAAGTGTTAAAGAAGCTAACATGAGCTAACGCATTCGCTCCATGTTACACGTGCTGAAGTGGAACCTTCCGGAGAAGACTTATCTTACTTTGGTTTTCATGCTTGACCTAATGAAATGCAGACTAATGAAATTCTATAAAGTTAAGACTGTACGTACTCTTATATAAAGTTCCGAATCATTAATTGTAACTTAAAAGAAAAAATCACACCTACAAGTAGCAGAGATAAAGTTCATGAGATATGTAAGAGGATGTACTAAAATAGATAAAATAAGGAACAAAACAATAAGACCAGATTTAAAAATCTTTTCAGTCAATGATAAAATAGAACAGAATAGAATGAAGTGGCAGGATCATGTTAACAGAATGATACAAAATAGATTACAGAAGAATAATGAATTATCCGTCCGTTGGAAAGAGTAGACCTCGTAAGAGGTGGATGGATGACAGAGACCGGAATAGGTGATCATAACCCCCAATCCTTGAAAGGAGAAGAAGAATACAGACTGGGAGGTAGTGTATTTTGAGGCCAATCAGAAAATTGCGCACGTGATAACAGAAACTTACAAAAAGACTCTGTTTAGCAGAATTAGCTTTTAGTGGATGGGAATTGAGCTTGTATTCTTATTTTTGTTTTTAAAGTCCAATAAAGCCGACAGCTGGAATGCTTATAAGCTCAACTAAAAGAATCCACTTTTCTGTCTAATGACTGAATGGTGTAAAACAAGGGAAATGAGTTGGCAAGTCACGGTTTACCTCTGTATGAAAGGAGTGGGCTGAGGCATGTTCTTCTCAGATGATAACGGAACGCTAATTTAAATTAATGAAGTTATTCATCGGCAGACAGGTGTGGTAGATTAGATCCCTAGAAGAAGAACAAGTGGGTTTATTTGTCTTGCAGAAGGATCCTCTGCTCTGAATACATTACGGCCGATTACACCATGTCGATGTGCATTCCCACCTCCCAGTTGAGGGGGACACAGTGAAATATCGATGTCCGTAATTAACTAACTTAGCCTATCTCGGCTGACCCCAATCACTCAACTAACTCCTGCTTCACTTCCAGGTATACACTCAGCTATCAGTTCTTTGCAAAGAACGCAACTCCATGAGCTTGATAACCATTACATGTCCATAAAACGTTGCCCCGTGTAGTGTAACAAGCTCGCAATTTCAAACATGATTTATTTCAATCACAGCAAAGCCAATATAGTCGTAACCTTTGAAGAATTAACGTATATACCGACAATGAAAATGGCATAGCAGGGCAATGTATAGAAATATACGTTTGACTAACCTCGTTTAAAGTAATAAGTTGTTCATAAATATAGTTTTATTTAAAAATTTGGAAATATGTTCCTTTCAGCGTTTAAAACAAGTGGGATACAGCAACTTAATTTGCCATGTCTTATCCCCAAATTCTCTAGCGTGTCATTCTTTACATATTCCAGAACATTCTGAATGCTCCACACTAGACAGGTTTATATGAATATTTTACACAGAAGTGCATCAGTGATAACTTCAAACTTCCCTGAAAATAATTAAATATTTATATCTATAAGTGCAGCTTTTATCACAACCAACTAATTCGTTACACTGCTGAAAGGTTTGTTAGTTGTTCCATGTTTCTCATTAAAACTGTAAAGTTTGTGTAAGAATGTCTGCAACAATGTTAAACGGCTATGTCTTTGTAAGAAGTGATATTAAATAAAATTGGAAATGGAAGTTTGCTCCCTGAAGCTTAGTGTTGAGGCGGATAGGAGTAGTGTATAAATTGTTATGCGATTCTTTTTTAAGTTTTTGTAATAATTAAACATTCTCTACATTTCAAAGAGTCATATTTGCTTTGTATTTTAATGTCACAAATCCAGACAATCTGGTTATGTAAGACGTTATAGCAGAATGATAAGGATAAACAAAATGGGTCACTTGGTACTAAACCTATTACACGTCAGGATTGGTTATTCTAAATTAAAGCCCAAAAAGTATGTTTAATTGCATTTTGAAGTAGCGGCTGACATTTTGAAATATTTCGGTAGTAAGAACGAAGGGAATGTTGAAGAGAGATTCGAAGTTTATTAACGATTTAGACACATTCAACCTTTTTCTTTTCTTCACCCTCCCCCCCCCCCCCTCCCGCCTCAAACTCTTACCGCAAGAAAACAAAACCTAATTTTTCCCAGTGGTTCTGCTATTGCAGAAAATATGCACTTTATGTTGTAAAATAGCAAAACTCTTATTTTATTTGGAGTAACTTGCAGGTCTTGTTTCATTTCTGGTTGAATGTTCATTAAGAACATTCGTTGTAGTGGTTAAACTTTTTCAGTCCAAGGGTTTCCTTATCTGCGGCAAGAAATAATAAATGTGGCTGGGTTTTGTTTTTACTTTCCCTTGCCGTTTTCATTGAAACACAAGGGAGAGAGCATCAGTTCACGCCCGACCGACCATATCCGGCGAGACTGGCAACTGACCTGGGTGAACTGAACAAACAGCAGCTTTAGTGATTACTGTATACTTATATGAAACATACGGCAGCTAAATATTATTCAACAGACGTGAGCGTAATGCGCTGTGCAATTCTCCATGGATCGCTGATCAGCATTTAATGTGATGACAAGCGTGATATGGGGTATTGCATTTATCGCATACCTGTGTCTAATAGCATTTGCAGACATTTATTTCACAGTTTATGCATATATAAATGTATCCAAACAGCAATGTCAATACAAATAGTAAATTAGCAACCATAAATTAACAAACTTCAATCAATTAGTGACATAAAGTTATGGAATTATTCGGAGTACAATTTTAACTATCGAGCTTCTTTTTAACAGAAAACTTTCAAATATGCTTTGCCCATCATGTTCTGAATACTTGCAGCATATGTATCCTTTGAATGAAAGGCAAAGCCTAATGCTTGAAGTACCGGATACGTGTGTTTGAAACACAAATCCTGCTTCTGAAAGCATCTTCAAGGTGTGCTTAACCTTAATGGATACATGGTGAAACGTTTGGGTCCCTAAGATGTTCTAAGATTAGCGCATTTGATTGCCCTTAATTTGGCGCACAGACCTCGTATTTCCCAATATTGTCTCAAACATTATAGAGCCACTGGTCTTAATGGAGCACCAAGTTTTGTGTCGTTTCATCAATAAAACGATCGTCTGTGATAAAACGTATTTTACTTCTTTGATACTATCATTTACAATGAGACAGTAGGGCAAAATAAGTTATCAGAGATCATCTGGACATTTCAGATATTTTACGGTAGGAAATATGTAAAGGCTACTATCGAATATCAAACGAGTGCATGCCTAGTGTTTAATGAGCCCCGAGATTGAGTTTATACGAGAAGTAATGACATCTGCAGAATAGAGAGCTGTGCTTATTATGGAATATAGCCAGTCCTTTAACATCGGAGACCGATGATAGCTTAATCACCCACTCACTCACTCAGTCACTCAGTCAGTCACTCACTTAGTCACCAACATACTCGCTCACCAACACACTCGCTCACTCTCGACTGGAATCCGAAAATAAAGTACGTCACTATAAGAAGGCTTAGTGGACTACAAGGGGATACCGCCCAGTTAATTGATTGCTCGAGAACAAGCCGGTATTTACGCGATAATACCAAAAATAACCAAACATTACACGGATTTTTATGTTGTACTCCGCTGTTGATTAATATTGTGTTTCAGAGGTTAATCAACAGCGGAGTACAATATAATGTGTTTCAGAGAGACCGCCTCCGTAGCGAAGTGGTATTGCATCTGCTTCTGGCGCGGAGAACCCGGGTTCGATCCCTGGTATCGGCATTGGAATTTTTCCTCCACTGGGAGGTCTGGCACGGGGTGCACTCAGCCTCGTTAAATCCCGCAGGAGGCTAATTGAGGAGCTACTTCACAAAGAAGTAGTGACTCCAGCTCGCGATGGGCCGCATAACTGGCTGGGAGGGCTCGGGACGCTGACCACGTACCACCCTACAGTTCTGCACCCCACTTATGCCGTCTGTAGTGGGCAGAGGTGGAACGCAGTGGCCGAGCGTTAAGCCTTGGCCAATGAAGGGCTGTTGCACTGGGGGGTTTTGTGTTTCAGAGAAAGTTTATAAATTTATTTTGTTGCATGAGATGATGTCAAAATACACTGTATATTACTGATAATGTTAGTGTTTTTATTGAAAAACTGCGGTTAGACGGTAAAGGTGTGCCGAAAGCATTTTACTATTATTACTATGATCATTGTGCTTATTGGCCACGGTTTTCTTATTTTTAAGTAAACATATTTTCAAATAATATCCCATCGCTCGATTCACCTTTGATTCATTAATTCATTAAATCAGGGCTGGGCAACTAGTGCTCACTGATCGCAGCCTACTCAAGGCCTTACATTGATAACTGTATATTTATCAGGTAAAACAAAATGAAGGTCGCTCAATGTATTCCGTGAGTTGCCCAGGTCTGCATTAAATGCAACACATTTATGAATGCTTAGATGAGACGCTCCGTGATGTAAGCATTGGATGAGCCTTCTAGAAGCGAGCATAGTGGGTGTTGAGTTCCATCGTCGCGTCGACTGTTTGATCGAGAACACGTTCAGACCTTTCAGTGTTTAAGAACCTGAATTATATCCTATATATATTTCAATGTAATATGTGGTGCGAGAAGAAAAGCTTACGATATGAAAACCACTTATGAGCACGTTAGGCTTAATTCTGTTATACTTGTCACCTGAACATTAGTTGACGCGCCTTTTCATAAACTCTATAGCTTGTATTTGTAACGCTGCTTCTACTATCTACAAAGTGCAATGAGGCCACTGAATATTCATTTCTCTTTAAACTCTTCTCGACGTTATATTTTACGTGTGAGACTGGATTGTGATGGACGTGCAAATTGGCCTCCAGTACATGGAGAGGGTGTGGAATCTGCTGATGTTCTGTTAGGGAGCTGGCAGAAAAGGAATATTGATTAGGGGTGAGGAGCTGCTAGGGAGTATATTGAATATCGGGGGTGCTCCAACAAGAGGTACTGCATCAACGCTGACCTGTGGTCCTCGGTACACATCCTTCACTCGGTGCTCTCAGGGGGAAATTTGAACTATGTGTGTCCCATGTCTCATACCCATGTGATGTGTAACCTTGCCCTTCAGTTATTCCTTTAACTTGTAAATTAGAAGAACCCACATCCGAGTTCGGCTTATTGGAATAGCACCAGAGATTCTTCTCTCCCTCTCCTAATTGCCGCTCCCTTTGTATATCTCTTCTTCCCCTCCGACTCCGCCGCACACTCTTCATTGTTACTCTGTCCAACCTGCGTACCATGCGATGATTTCAAAACCGGGAGTAAAAGAGGTTCCTTTTTTGTATGATTATTAGAAATTAAAGCACAAATATAATTTATGTATTTATTAGATTTTAATTATTTTATAACATATAGCTTCTAGGTTATGTGTGCCATTATTTAGAATGTCTATCAACTAATCAATACCTTGGAAAGAAAAATAGAGTTAAAGGCATTAATGAGTAATTATAATACTAGATTTCCAAAAACAAACTTTAATGTGTAAGGCTTAAAATAAAACAAAATTCCACCCTGTGAAATTATACATAATTACTATTGAAACTTCGTTTATTATATGAACTTTAAATCTGATGTCACACTCACCAGTAGGAAACATTGTTTTACGAATTCTACATTTCAATTCTCTTTACATTGTTTTTGTAATTCTGATGTATCTCTTAATATTCTTCAGTTGTACAGAATGAGTGTCAAATTTCATAATGGAAGATGTACATCTGGGGGTCTTTTTTTTTTTTTTTTTTTTTTTTTTTTTTTTTCGTCGCAAAATGCCAACATAAGGATGTTTTAGTCACGTAAATATCTTCGACATATGATACTTCAATAAAAATTATCAACATTTTTTTAGAAAATCAAAAATTAAGAAGCATTTCCCGAAAAAGGGTAAAATAACGTGGGGAGATTTTGTTGAAAACCTTCTAGTTGCATTCTTGGCAGCTGTGAACTTAAATAACCTGCTTGGCAATCATCCAAATTTTCATTTTAGCTATTTGCGCACACACACTATATATGTATATAGTTCTTGTTTTCTGTGCTCATGGTTCCTCAAAACGTATTTCCAGTTGAACTTCTATTTTGAACTGTTTAGAAAAGTATAGTATTTCCTCTACTTCGGTGAGCGGTGGAGAAGGTGAACAAAGTTTGAACCTATGAAATTTGTTTCCTGATGTACGGTTCAGAATACTCTAACTTACCACACAGTTCCATTATTGGGCATGTTCTCACCAAAGGGGCCCGCGTTCGATTCCAGGAAACCGCATGTGGGATTAGTGGTGGACGAAGCGGCGCTGGGGCGGGTTTCCTCCGGGTTCTCCGGTTCTCCCTGCCATCTCATTCCACCGGTGCTCCATCTTCATTCCGTGTTTCATCAGTGTCACCGCCTGCGGTGCCGTAATAGTAAAAGAGGGTATTAAGCACAAAAAAAAAGGATATGTATTGAAGCATGTCATCACAACGGGAGGAAAAATATATTAACATGTTATTTTCAAAATTAAAAACGGTGCAACTTCAATCTAAATACTATGCAGTTTAAACAATGGTTTTCTTTGACATTTTTTTCGCCGTAAAATTATGACGTATAAGATCTAGCTATAGTAATTAGCAGATTTTGCTGGGTTCTTTTCCGAAAGGTCACTCTTTTTTCTTCGATTTTGAAGCAATCAATATGGCTCGTTTCCTCTTTCAGGCTGCCAAGCCAGGGAAAGCATCTGTTTTTAAGAATGTTTTCCTCTGGCGCCACATGCATATGAGAGGAATTCTTGGAAAATGCTTCGACAGGTGTGCCAGAACAAAATATTTAGAACTGCACACTATCTGCAGAAACATCCTATGTTGCTCGTGTACTAGATTGTGTTCATGCTCTTGGCAGCATACTTCTCTCTTACGGCTTCAGTGCAGTATCCTCTAGTGGAGCTGTGGAGTCATCAAATATATCTTCACTTTCCTGAGATTAAACTTATGTTCACCATCAATAACATTTATTAAAATCATTGGTTATTCCATTATTCCCTAAAGCATTGTAATAGGCTTGCAATTGAAGTACTTTGTATTTTACCTGTTTTTACGTTATAAACACAACAGCAGCGTTAAGGAGTGTGAGAAAATAATCAAAACTGGATGTACTCTTTTTAAATCAAAATCTGATAGTAAATAATGCATTTCCAGAAATCTTTAAACAATCATCGGCAACACCATCAGATTTCCTCACTCCTGAATAATGGAAGACGCACTCGCGTACCCACTGGCGTACTCACCGTCTTCACAAGACTCCGCCGCCAGACTGCCGAGACTTGCAAGAGCTCTCGCTGTATAGCTGTAGGAACTTTTCGGAACGTTCGAGATGCCGAAACATCCAGAAGATTCTAGTTCTTTGACGATACACTCATCGTGTTTACGCTGGGTGATAGTACGCCTTATCTTGTTTACGGTTTCAACTGCTCTGCGCCGACTTTCCGATAACGTTATAGCCACTGCCTCGCATTATATTCTAAAGCCCCATATAAATCTGCTGCACCTCTTCTCTGAACATTTTAAACTTTGAAACCAATTATTTCAACTACGCGACCCAACTAATAGTATTAGATTAACAGTTTATTATTCACATTTGATATAAAGTAAGGACAATTAAAATTACACCTGAAATATAACAGATTTGCAATGTAAACAGATAAAAACAAATCTTTGCACGAAACAGGAAAGTAGTTATCATATTCTTATTTAATTGCTTACTATTCAAAAGATCGGCCATTAGGTCACTCTTTGAGGTGTGTAGCAAAACTAATAGTCTATCTCACAGGTGTTTCTCATTTCCCGGCGCAGCTATGACGATGCAATAAGCGCCAGGTTGTAAACTATGTTATTGATTTGTTGTGAAAACTGTTAGACGAAGAGAGAAAGCAGCTAACACACCGAAATGGATACATATTAAGGTACCATGTGTCAAAATATCTGCTCTTATACCTCTAATGCCTAAGTAAGTGTGTCATTTTAGTCAAAAGTAACAAAGGAAGAACTAACGTTGAACGTATATTTCATGAGAAAGAGACAAAGTGGTTTTGAAATCTTGTCAGTACGTCTGAAGTTGTATGTGGAACGATATGCTACAAAGAGCGGAGGGTCGCTTCATAGAAAATAGTATCTTATAGATAACACAGGGATTTCAGGTATTCAGAAAATCTGTGCAATGGTCACTGGCACAGTACTGGTAATATATGCATAATTATTCTGGGATGATTACTACGCTCAAATAAGTTTGTAGATTTTCTTTCCCATGTTCAAGTGTTATAGTGTGCCTAGATTTCGCGCTGACTATCTGGTATCTGAGGTGGCAAGGCACAAAAGATATAATGGCATAAATTGAATGCAAATGCTCATGCACAATTCATAAATGTTAATCCAGGTCGTCTCACAATGTCGTAGGCACTCTAAAAATAATTCACCTGTAGAAATGTTTCACCCCATTCAAAGACTCATCATTTTCTGCTCGTGAAAATACTGGGACAGGTCAGTCAGAAGCATGTATAGTATTTCATAATACGCTACATTAAAATCCGCGTATCAATCCATCGATTTGGTCACCAAAATAGGAAATACAAAACATCAGCGCTAGTTGCGTTTTATTTTAGTAAAAGGCGATCAAACTCTGCATTATCTTGAGAATTATGGTGATGTCCCTTCAACGTTAATCATGAACGCTGATCTTAACAGCATATTTAACTTTAACGGACAATAATGGCATGCCCTTTCTGCATTAAGCTCTCATACATAAACATTTATTAGAGGCAGATGGTCTGCTGAGCAACAGAAACAGCTGGTTTGAGTCCCTTTGTTTGGGATTACAGTTTATGCAAATTCAATAACTGTGGAACATGCATGTGTACATTTAATTTCCTTTATTTTCAATATAACCTTCAAATACCTACACGAAATGCTATGCCGAAAGTGAACACTATTTCTTATTTAATTTGTACGTTACTTTTAAGATGCTGAATGTAGACAGGATGCACTATGAATGCAAGATTTATATTATTCACAAAAATTCAGCACACGGCGGCTATTAAGCTACAAAACCTAAGTAGCTCATCACGTAAAGGAAATTTGTTAGTGTGTAGCGCAAGTCGGAAGAAAGCTCAGGAGGTGGTTTATCTAAAGTGAAAACGAGTGTTTCATATAAATATGCAACTAGTATGGTGTATAAAAATTCGACCAAGAATCTCGTATACTATGAAGAAGATTTTGTTTGTTAATTTGAGTGGTTATAGATGTGATACACTAATATAGTTCCTTTTTCATTCCCTTCTGGCCAACATTGTTACTATAAATTGCAGATTTTAGTATCATATCAGTACATCATTATGCATAATTGAATTGATTCTATGCACAAACATAAACTGGATGATGCCCTCTAAGCATTCGAGCATAAAGCATACATGTAACAATCATATGCTTCGGGTAACAGAAGGATTGTTAACCTTAAAATGATCAAATTTTAAGTTGAAAATAAATTATATACAGGGTTGAAGGTACTGCTTCGGTCATGTGTAAACCACGGATTCTACATGAGTGGGTGGGTGGGTGTATGGGTGAGTGGGTGAGTGTGTGGGTGTGGGTGGGTGGGTGGGTGGGTGGGTGGATGGGTGGTGTTTAAGGTCATTAGGGCCCCGGATTCTACATGAGTGTAACAAATATGTCCAATACAGTTATTGCGAACAGTGAGCCGTTTCGTCGAGAAAAAAAAGTAATTTGTTTCAAATATTTGGAGCCATCTAGCTTCTTGACGAATGGGTATAAATTGTTTATTATTTCACTAAATTTTGCGTAAGCATTGTGTGAACAATGCTGTAATGCATTTCTACCTAAATTCGAATGGATTTAGTCATAATTCAATGTTACAATGTAATGAAAAGTTTAATTTCTAAGAGCGATTTAGCAACGTCACTTTAACGTTAAATTGTGACTACATCCATTGGGATTCTGCGCGACAGTTAGTGAAATAATAAATCATTTATATCCATTCGTCAAGAAGCTAGATGGCTCCAAATATTTCACAGATTTTTTTTGGGTATATATTGTCACGGGATGCACTCAGCCTCGTAAGTCCCGAGGGGAACCAATTGAGGAGCTACTTAATGGAGAAGTAGCGGCCGCAGGTCGCGAAGGCCGCATAACCGGCCGAGAAGGCTCGGGGTACTGACCACGTCCCACCCTCCAGTATTGCACCCCACCAATGACGCCTGTAGTGGGCAGAGGTGGGGGACGCAGCGGCTGGGCGGCAAGCCATGGCCCTTCCTGGGCTGCGCTAGGGGTTTATATATATTTCTGTGTGTACGGTGTATGGTGTATTGGACACCTAAAACATTTAAACGTATAAATATTTGCATGTAACGTACTTACACTTTGTTTTCAAGACTGGCTTACCAAATGCATATTAATAGAATTTTTACCGTTTTTATGTATGTTAGGTATGCTTGAGGCATGTGTAATTATTATCTTTGGTCTCCAAATAAAAGGCACCCTTGGTCAACAAGGAGGCAACACTGGATGCACCTAATGTGTAATCTGTGGAATTTATAAACGTGGTCATGCTGCTTAAGCTAAAAACTTAAATGAAAATTTTCTCAAGTCTTCATGTTCTTTAACATATATGAATTTATCCTAAACGCTAAAACAGCTACAATGCAAGTCCTTCAATGCTTATACGAGTATAAGCTAATATTTTAACACATTGAACTAGGATAATTTATTTTGATCAAATAATTTGACATTTTTTCATAAAATTTTAACGAAATTTTGATATTGGCTCCATCAGAGAGGGAAACAGGTATAAAATGTTAAGATATTAACACTTTAATTCCGGCCCATAGTTCAATAGCCTGGAGTAAGGATCGAGACCTCTTCCCTAATGGTTCTAAATAGAATGAACCCAAATATACCAATACATTTTTAATGTCCCTCCCATTGGGATTTTAAAACTTATGTTTCTTTCCAGACTATTACACATATGAACACGAAATTTAACGGAGAAGTAATTGTACCTAAAGTAATTGTACAATAGTGTGTTTAGACTAATGTATCAAGAGACCCAGAGATATGCACGTTTCACTGGTTCAGTATCTCGCACTATATACTGATCACTTTGCTGCAAGCTTATTGTTAACACAATTTTGCTAGCCACATGGAAAATAATCCTATCACTTTTGCTGTTAAGGCTAACTTACACACACTACTTGGTTTTAATATATTATTAGGCAAGGCTTCTAACTTAACAACGGATGTGCAGACTTCACACACTAGAGGAGGTTATAGGTACCTATAATGTTGGCCTTATGAAGCTCATCAAGTAAGGTAATGCTGATTGGCGTTATTACGCTAAGAAGACAGACTGTTACACAGCGATTGTGTAATAGGCATTGTTAATCCTATACAATGAACTGCCGAGCCGTGATACACGTTCGCAGCGTGTTAAATCTTTAGTACCTGCTAAATGATCAACCTTGTCGATGAGATGGAAACGGAGCGGAAAATTATTGCAGATGTTGCTGCCATTGGAGTCTCCCAAATGCGTCAGAACCCTCAAAATCTTTGTATCTATCTAGATCTTGCGTCTTATTTCAAACTATGCTGTTTTTTATCTCTAGTACGAAGTATTGTTAATTTGTTAATGAAAATAAAAAGTAAAACTCGTTTTACTGTTCTGTAGTACTCCTGTAGTGTGATAGTTACACACCTAACTCGGAAGTTTTTCAAGAATATAAGCTCAAAGCTCAATTCATACAGCTCTCGAGACTTCTACCTCAAATCTGTTCAAGAGATTCATTGCTGCAGCTACATTGTTGACAAAAATAGTTCAATACGATACTGTAACAAAATGACAAAATAGACGAATCCCATTGCTAACACCAGTGCGATGAAACGACACAAATTAGCTGGGTTACTTTTCCATCACTTTAATATCTTCTAAAATGTTACCAAAAATACAGTTTTCTGCTCGTCGTTTACAGTCCACAGTCCTTCGAGCTATCAAAACTCACAATTTTTACTTCTCATATCTTTCTCGGTGCTTTTAGTGTCTTTCTTCACTGCCTCTGTCCCTCATGCACTAATTATGACGATGTAACCATTCGCCACGTTCGGCGAGTCTTCTTAACATGCATAGCTGTTTTACATTCACCGACTCGTGTCTGTAATTTAACTGTAAAAAATCACTACTCTGCTCTTCTCTGGCTTCCTTATATACTGAGGATGACGTCACACGGACCTTTCTCGAGTTACACACACACGCGCGCTCGCGCCCGTAATGACTCAGCTGGAAGACTCACGAACATTCTCGAAGCGCCTTCTTGTTGCAGTCGCGCGAGGCAGCCTCACCTTGAACATCTTTCCCCACTCGTAGGCCCGGTATGTGGTGTGACGTAGCTTGGCCCGTCCGTCCTTTGTTGTGCGTCGAGCCCGGTGCCACAATATACTAGGATGTCCTGTTGTACGAAGGTAATCCAGGAAGTAACGACCCTATGCGTATTCCCGCTGTGCAGATTCCTGTCCAGTTTCTATCTAAGATTTTACATTCTCTAGAGATATTTTCAGTGATACGTAAGTTTCAGCCCGGACAAGTTATTTTACTTTCTCAGATTGTTGAAAATGAGCTATGTGATACAAAGTCTCGCCGTCTCTGAGGTGAGAGGTATTCGATTTTGAATGCTTAGATGCAGAAATTTACACTCGGCTAAAGGAAGTGTATGGTTATATTGTAATGAACAAAATGAATTCGAGAAAATGGTTTTATAACGTTCAGCAATGGACGAACAACTGTGCATGACGAAACTCAATTCGGACGTCCAGCGTCATTCACCAGTAACGCTCGGATGTTGGGACCTTGTGTGCCTAAGCGATTGGTATTCAATGTAAACAACTACCGCCAACTATCACAGAGGTACTATCGTTGAGTAAACATTGGTTAGCTTTACACCTGTAGCCTGAGTTGATCCCAAGGCACACCAGGCTCTAGTTTTCAAGCCTAATTCATCACAGATGATTTGAAGAATCAAGTGAACAACAAAATCGTACAACACATATAAACTGAAATGAGCTACATACTCCTTTCCCAAACAGTCCTGGTTCTTTGCTTGGTGAAATTGGGTTCGAACAACCTGGCTTACCGGACTGGCAGTAGCCAACTGTAACACAGGCATTCAAAAGCTAGTAAACAGGAATGAAAATACCAACGAGATGATTTTGGCGATATAAAACAAGTTTTATCAGCCAAATATTGCGGATGTTTCCCAAATTATAAACTGCTTTGGTATGCAAAGCCCAAAGATATATATATATATGCAGCCATGAAAAAAATGGTTGAGCGCACTTGTGAGTCCCACGTTGTGTTGCAGTGCGGTTTACACAGGTCGATATTTACAAAACGCAGCTGAGCTTATTGGTAGTCTGTGTTTCATATGTTATCGTTTGTCGGACAGACAATTAAACTTTCTTATGAATCACCACTTGAATTTGTATTTGCGAGTAGGTGTACAAAAGCGATATACTGGGTGTCCAAAAAACACAGACAACGCTTAGTATGTCATGCGGGATGGATATATATATTGCTAACATATATATATATGTGTGTGTGTGTGTGTGTATGTATGTATATATATATATATATATATATATATATATATATATATATATATATATATATATATATATATATATATATATATATATATATCCGTTTTAATTGGTTCGAATGTTTTAAAACTTTGTCATTTATTAAAGATCTGTCACTATTAAGCGGTTTATCGCATGCAATGGAAATACATAGTGTGGAATTTCAAGTCTGGTGCATACCGAGCCGTTTTGGACATCTGACGATCGATTTGGCTTTCTCTATCTCCCTTGTACTCTCAACGAAATGTGTGATGTAGCCATTTCCATAGAGGTTTATCTCGATTAACATGAAGTATATACAAATAAGCATAGTAAGAGTAGTATATAGAAGTTATAAAAATAAACCACAGTCGGTAGAGAAAGCCATATTCATGAACACATTAGATTCTTTCTTTTAAAAACTTATGTGCATCGTTTTGAAGTGGTCGAGATACCTTTTTCGGATGACATACAAATTATCCGTGTAATACAGTGGAATTTATGTACTGGAATTTTAACTCTAATCAGCCTGTTCCGAAACCAACAGTTTTGGCTGTAGACAATATCATGAGTTACGAAGTCAAATCTGGTATTTCCCTAAAAGTTATCAGCTGCCACCCTCTGAGTCTACAAGGAAAGAATGAAGTAACTGATAGCACAAATGAGGGTCTCCCGGTACTTAAAGCTACAAAACACATGACTTTTCAGGACAAGGAAATGCTCAAGGGGAGAAAAGGTCATCACGGCAATTTTTTAAAAGGGGGAGATAAAACGAAGGTCCGATGTAAAAAATAACTTGACATTCTGACTCGTAAATTAAAATGTTCGCTTCTGGTAGGGTCTAGTTTCACGAGTCATGATATATTACACATTTGACTGAGCTGTAAGGAAACTAATTTCATGAACATATGGACGTTTAGCTTAAGCTAGTCGCCTTTGAGTTCAAGCGAATCAAATCTCCATCCAAATTAACCACATGTTTTGAGCTGATAAGCCTAGTAGCGCTATCTGTCATTTTCAGTATTTTGCTTCAGTGCATGCGTCCCCTCTTATGTTCCAGGCCGTGGAAATGTACCCAATTACGAGAATATAAAGATGCCCGCATTTTGTAGGTTCGAACTCTTAGAAGAAACTTTCTAGTGACAGAGAACCGAGAGAAACTAATGAGATATGGGTCCTTTGTATCATGGTAAATCGGTATAACACTGCGCAGAGCTTCCTTGCCAATCTATATTTTAAAAAAAAAAAAAAAAAAAAAAAAAAAAAAAAAAAAGAGCTTTATATTTGCAGGTTCGTTATTAGTTGTATTAACACCATTAAGTGAGAAACGGGCAATCATTTGACGCCCCAATTTACTATATTCTTCAGTGCACTGAAATGGGGTGCTATCAGACGTTTATAATTTTTTGGAATACTTCGTCTGCACTTTAACTTCCCTCCTGTGTCCTGAACCCAAGTACATATAAATCCGAACACTAGTACAAGTACGACACTGTAATTGCTAATATCTGCAAATTTCAACCAATTTTGCTGAAATTTTAAATGCCGGTTCTTTTCACGTAGTAGTGCAGCAGTACTAAGGTCCAAGGAAATAATCCTAAAGCAATGAAAATGAAGTATCGTGATAAATTCCCCCCATGAAGCTAATTGAAAAGTTTAGGGTTGTAAATATTTCTTATTATTCCTGCTTATTGTATTCATCATTTTGCTGGTTGGCCAATGCAAATTCAAGACGTTCTCGGGCTCCGAGCCAGGTGTAGTGATGAAGAGCCATTTTTACTAGGTCCATAGTAGCGGACGGTATACATACTGGTCCTTTCACTCTTGCTAGTCATTCATCATCCTGATGATGGGAGAGATGCATACTCCCGAATCATCGATGGCTCTTCATCACTACACCTGGCTCGAAGCTCGAGAACGTCTTGAATATGTTCGTCGCCAGGAAAGCTTCAGATCGTATTTTGGTCAATACATAGTTTTCCAGTGTAATTATTTTCGAAGGTCTCATCTTGGCTCATGCATTGAGCGTGTTCCTAGGCCGCGTCGTAGCCGAGTGGTTAGACCATTCGCTTCTCACCAAAGCGGCCTGGGTTCGGTCCTAGGCTACTGCATGTGGAATTAGTGGTGGACGAAGCTGTGCTGGGGCGGGTTTTCTTCGGGTTCTCCGGTTTCCCCCGCTATCTCATTTCCCGGTGCTCCATCTTCATTCCATGTATCATCAGTGTCACCGCCTGCGGTGCCGTATGTAGTAAAAGCGGGCGTTAAACACTACAAAAGAAAAGCGTGTTCCTACCATTTTTTGTTCATATTGATCTACAGCTTCTAACAGGCTGCTGAGGGGTTATTGAAACTTTAAATTCAAAACTATATCGAATATACATAAAACGCACTGAAAATCTGAAGGAAACTTGACAAAAATGGCATCATGGGGAGCTTTGAAGTGACAAAATCGTAAGAAAATAAGTTTACCAGAGGACTAAATCCTAAGATGTTACTCTGTTTTCATTCATCCATTTAAACTCCATGTTAGGGCACTTGGTCAGAAATAGAGAACTTCAATTGAATCGCGATTCTACACTATTTGATATATTACTTTTAGAAAGCACAAACAAAAACTTTTTTCGAAATGTTGCCCGAAATTTACTTTTTAGTTAGGAGATACATGACAGGGTATAAGAAAATACAATAACATGTGTATACCATTAGCAACAGGGAGGAACTATGTGTATGCAAGAAATGATGTTTTATCAAAATCAGTATTGAATAATTAAAGCACGAAAGCTTTCTCGGGGTCCATTTTTGATAATCGTTTCATCGCCTGTCAACTGAATGCTATATTTGGAAACTGTTAAATCCTCTCCATTGGTTGACTGCTAATGTAAACTCTATCTTCAACGCTGACTCGTTTCGGGCCCTAATGACCTAGCTGTCGACGGGCCCTTAAACCCTGCTCACTCACTTGACTCGTTCCCTCTCTGACGTTCTTGTTAATAGTTTCAGTTAAAAGATCCTAAGTTAGGGGTTTACTTGGCTCTGGGCACGCTTTTAGAAACTAATTTTATAAGCGACACAAATACACCGCCGAAAGCACCCAAAATTTGCATGAAGATAATGGCTAAGGAAAGAAGTAAGGTTATGTGAGGCATTATTTCGTAACCGAAGGCTTAACATCATGCAGTGCTCCAATACAAGATACTTCTCGAGGCTTCAGTTTATTTCCAATCGTGGAAACAGTTTTCGCAATATGCTATTACGCTATGACAGAAATTCTCCGGATTTTATTCCACATCTGGGAAATTTTCAAAAGCCATTTACGGATTTCCACTGTCAAGGGGTTGTTATGACGCCGAGCTCTGTTGATGGCAAGAAATAAAAATGTACCTTAAGTATCGCAAAAGGGTTCCTCATACGTTTGGTTGCTCTAAATGGAAAATCCTTGTCAAAATGAAAATCGATTCAGATTGCCGACACTAAATGATGAAGTTCCATTAATGGATTAATAAAAAAGATATTTGGGAAATAAAATGCTCTATATTTTCCGGGATAGAAGTACCTATAACAGATTTATTCAATTTTTTCTCCCTTAATTAAAGCTTTACCCTAGACATATTCTTATATTTTTCCAGAATTGTAAGCATTTTAATTTATGTATTATTTTGCATTTAATATTACGAAGAGCAAACTAGCACAGTTTGGAGCTCGAAAAAATAATAAAAAGATTGGGGGAAGCAGAGAAAGGTGAAGTAAAAAATGTGAATAACGGTTTATCAGTTGTAAAGCGTTATTCGGTCCAGTCAAACCGTGGGTTGCATTAAAACAAACGAATGCCCACCCGGGTTATTGTGTAAGGGCATTATTCAGCTGCGAGATAACAGAATTTCTGAGATCAAAAATGTTGTGTGCAAGCCGCATCCCTGCTCTCCCTTCCATCCATAAATATTTCGCCATCGGAAGTGTGTGTAGGAGTGAGTCGCCTCTTCTCATGATAGCCTGCTTTGCTCCCCGCGAGGAGTTTATTCACCTTAACGCATTATGCTTATTATTTTGGTTCCACATTTCTAAGGCCCAGCAACTTCAAAAAACTTGGGGTATGTTTACAAAAGTTACAGCCATAATAAGGTTCTCCCTTATATCTATTTGCTGATACAGGACGACACTGAAAATTTTTTGAAAATCAAACAAGGATTAGTTTTAAAAATGCAAATGCCTTTATTGGTTTTCAAGATAAACACTGTGACAAAACGACAAAATCCAGTCCAGTTACTTTTCTGTCACTTTATTTTCCCTCAAAACGTTTGCACAAACCCAGTTCTCTTTTACTGACGTTAACACAGTCTTCAATCCTTCTTGGTATTGCAACTCACAACTGTTTTCTTCTCGTAACTTGACACTCCTTTCTGTCTTTCTTCATTCTCTGTCTCACTGACGATAGAATCACTCGACACTACTAAAGTGATTTCACTGGCTTTCCTTCGATACCACGTATCTCACGACGACTATACACACAGCTGACACATACACACACTCACACACACTCACACACTCACACTCTCACACTCTCTCTCTCTCTCACACACACTTACACACACTCTCACACACTCACACTCTCAGTCTCTCTCTCACACACACACACGACGACTATACCCACAGCTGACACACACACACTCTCACACACACTCACACACTTACACACTCGCACACTCACACTCTCACACACTCACACTCTCACACTCTCACACTCACACTCTCAGTCTCTCTGTCTCTCTCTGTATCTCTCTCTGTCTCTCTCTCTCTCTCACACACACACACACACACACACACACACACACACACACACACACACACACACACTATAACTAAAAACTGACTGAAAACTGCCTACGCACTCTGCAAGCTTTCTTAAACTTCGCCTTTTCTTCAACTTGCCGGCAGTCAAAAGATTCGCGAAGAATCTAGAAAATCCCTAAGGATTGTTGTCACGTGTTTGCTGGCCCTAAGTGCTGTGAGGAAGCTTGACCTCTGGCGCCTTTGTTACACATACCGCCATGGTGTGAGGCAACCTGCCGCTGATGTTGCTGCTGTCGTCGGCCGGCGTCACGATACGTTTGGGTAGGAATTTTGGGAATGAAACGTTCCAGGCCTGAGTGTAGGTTACCTTTTAACAGCTTTAACGCTCTGTTACTTCTATGATTTCAACCCCTTTTCTGTTGTCACTCTTGCGTCCAACAGCTTTGAGCGTCTGTTCAATTCCTTTACACCTCGCTTACTTTTCACTGACACCTTAAGTTCAAAATAAACCAAACTGACCAACACCAACAATAAAATAACAGTGGTTCCCGCATTGAGTGAGTGTGCAAGCAATTAACACTTGTCATAACAGGAAAATATTTTCTGGAATTTGTGATAATCGGTGACGTTTAATTGCATACAATGCAATATACCTGAATGGAGTTTACGATTGGGGACAAAAGAATATTCCCAATAGTCGCAGCAACGTTGCCAACGTAAATTTGAGCATGTCGTTCATACTTTTGTATTCCTTTGTTTTCCTTCGCCGTTTTGGTTAAGCGCATTTCATTTAGTGAGGGTTTTACTGTATATTGTTTCCTTTGCAACTATAAAATAATAGCGAATCTGGAGAAATATATCTCGTGGGTTTTTGTGTACGAGTCATGGTAACGAAAATATACGATCACGTAATATTTATCTTATCGAAATTTCAAAAAATAAGGTTCGTAATGCATACTCATTGTAGCTATTAGGTAGGAAAGTGTTGCGTTACACCAAAAAATTTACATCAAGATTTTTGGAAATACATGTTTTGAGGTCCCAGTACTAAAACATTTTTAAAATAAAATGTGTCAGAGAGAGAGAGAGAGAGAGAGAGAGAGAGAGAACAGCGTTAAGTCAAAAACGAAAACTTGGATAAACGCCAAACTTGGTATTTGAGCTCAATATGTTCAAAAGATTGCGGTAGGGACATTTTTAAGAGAATCCTCCCATACTGAAATATCATTTACATGGAAACTGTTTTTGAAATATTTGATTTTGTCAAAAATAATTCTAACCATTTTAATTAAAATACAGTATACTTAAAGGTATTTTAATGTCGGACAGACAAAATATATCTTCAAAGTTCTCTCTTCGTTCGTAAACAATCTTGCACAATTTATTTCAAATAATTTTTTTCTTGTGGCTACAGCCATTTCTGAGAGATACGCTGTGAGCTTTTACTTTGTCATTTTTAACTGCTGTCATTATTCACTTGTTTCTCACGATGTCTTAGAAATAATGTGGGATTCAAAGGCGAGCTTAAACCACTATCTTTTTAACGTATTACGTCTTATGGGTTCAGTTTCCTCTATTATCCTTGAACCTACAACGAAATATGTAATGAAACTATTTCTGCTATATTTATGTCGCTTAACGAGGCGAGAGTCTCGTGAATGTAACACATCTGATTTTTTCCCCCATAATCTGATTGCCAGAGAAATTAATGAACACCACTGTGACTAATACGCATGTGAAATTCCCTGGTTTTTTGCCTGTTACCACCGTTGAAAATTCATGATAAAAGTTTAACGATATCAGTTGAACAGTTCCACCAGAGTTTGTGAAACTACCACAAATGTGCCGTTCACATTTTCTGTAGAAAATGTGTGATAAGAAATTAACCAATAGCAATTCTCCAATGTATGGTGACACATAAGAAAATATATTTTCGTTGTATCGCATATGATAGAATCAATGGAGAGTGGTTTGGAATCTATGTTTCATCACCAAATGGGAAAGCGGATGGCATATCGTATGAGCAGTGGATAATGGACACTAGATTAGCGCGGTAAATTGACTTACGATCTTATCAGACCACTGCAGCTGATGCCCAAAACCGTGTTCTGTGCCGTTGAGGATATTACTCTAATTAAAATTTACATTAATAAATTTGTAGCGGTTTGGGTGTTGTGGTAGCAGATTCACAATTGCAGAATTTATCTCTCTGACGAGAATTTGTAGTAATTTGGTGAAAATAAAAGAATATGTACGAAATTATTATTTAAAAAGTACTGGATGTGGCTCGTAGAGAAAAATCTAGCGATCTCTCTCTCTCTCTCTCTCTCTCTCTCTCTCTCTCTCTCTCTCTCTCTCTCTCCGTTTTCGTTTATTTCTTTATTTATTTTTATCGTTTAGACGCCACGCTTACTTCATTTTATGCGATGGCTATGCAGTGCTTGAGATTAGATGTTACGAGAGAAAACTGAATTGATACAGCGGTAAAACATACTTTAAATTTAAAGAAGACTAAGGAAGGAATTTTTGCAAGAATATCCAAGGTCATCCATACCTGTGAAAGAATTCCAAATTTTGAAACATTTAGGTTTACCAAGGAGTGATCCCTACATTTTAGTTTTATCCGTTTTCTCAAAGGCATATTCATTAACATAAGTACCAGTACGGTACAATAACGACAATGGGAAAGTAACCAGTTTGATTTTGCACGCAAAGTGAGACAGCCCGCGGTGAGGTGCGAGGCTCGCATTCGGATTGTCCCGGATTCGATTCCGTTGACCCTAGGTTTTGCATGGTTTTTTCCCCTGGTCAGTAGGCGAATGCTGGGATGCTTTCTCATCCACCGCGATTTCCTTTCCATCACTTCTTTTCGGTTCCGTTTCCTTCTAATTCTTCTGGTGTGTTTTTCGGTTTTGGGGCGTATGGTGATGCCGGAAGATGGCGTGGATGCTTGCTCAAAGGAAAGCGTACTCGTGATGGACACTGCCACGCGTACGAAACCAACAAGCCGCAGTGGTAATCGAACAGACAGTCGGTACTGCAATACTTGATTGTTTGAAATGAAGATCAAGGATGGGATGGGATGGGGGGGGGGGGGGGTGAGGTTCGAACGAGCACCTGTGTGTTCCCATCCACAGACAGTGTCATTTCGAACATTAGCAAAGAATGCGCACACATCATTTACCTAGGCGGCCCGGGTTCGATCCCAGGGACCCGCATGTGGTATTCGTGGTGGACGAAGCGGCGTCAGGGCGGGTTTTCTCCGGGTACTCCGGTTTCCCCCGCCATCTCATTCCACCGGTGCTCCATCTTCATTCCATGTATCATCAGTGTCACCGCCTGCGGTGCCATAGTAGTAAAAGCGGGCGTTAAACACTACAAACACACACATCATTTACATCCTTATGTACCTAATATTAGTGCTTAAGGAATGTGCTAAACTGTAAAACTCTCTACTTATGTGTTTTTAGAAAGCTGGCAATAAACGCAATGGTTTTAACACGAGTTATCACACTAGAAATTGAAGATTACAAACACTCAATGGCATAAAATTATTTCAATACTCCAATGTCACCATGCATGTTTCTTGGAAGAAAATTGCATGTATATTAAATGGAGGCCTCGTATCGATTAATGTAATTGCATATTTTCTTGAATTGCTGTGTAATGGATACGGCAGAATCAGCAGAAATCATTCAAGCACGGATAGGATAACATTGGAAGTATTGACAAAGACGTCGAGGAAACAGTACGGCAGAGAAAACAACAGAATCCTTCAATGGTACACGAGAGAACAAATTTTATATAAACGTTATATTCCTAACATGAAAAATGGGGAAATAGCTTTTTTTATTTTTTGCCACAGCCTCCTGTATATTTGATTATGTAAGTGAACATAAGAAACCATTTCGTATATAGTTATTTTTTATAGTATGTAAAATAAATCGTACAACGTAAAGGATTAACTTCTCAAAAGATACTTCATATAGTTTAAAGTTTGTAACATTGCATTGATTATATCTTCTAAACACATAGTAAACATTTCTGTTGACGGACTCCATCTTAGGAATATTAAGACCTGGTCATCTCAACTGTATGATACAAACGATGAGTTTGTGCAACAGAATGACCGCGGCAATATCAAAGCATCGGATGCATCATGTAATAACGGCACAGGAACATGAGGTTTTTGGTTTATTCATGAATCCAGTGGATAGTCTCAAATGTTGACAGAAGCTCGGAAGAAACTCGATATCAGATATATAGAGTACATAAAAATGCACTTCAGTTTATTGATTTTGTTGACAAAAACATTTGAGCGCTCATAAATTGTGAAACTAAAGTGAACACTTCAATTGTCAATGCATTAACCATATTGGTCGGTTCACATCTGTAAAAGTGAGCACAATTTATTTCTTTGCTATTCTCTCCCTTGAATCCTTTTTTCCCTTTTATTATTCTTACATGCTTTCAAATGTTTCTTAGGATGTAGTAAACTCATTACAGTTGTTTGTTGTAATCTGCGGTGTCACAGAAGCTTCAAAAATGGAGTACTCTGTTGTTAATAACACAAGTATAGGTAATACCTGACGAAGCTGTTGATGGAAGGTGAAGTTCATTGCAAAGCTTTGTCCCATTGCAACCAGTTGAGTAATGTTGTTGATGGGACGCTTTCTTTACCAAAATTTGCAGGCTCGATTGTGGCCTAAGCAGACGGCATTTGAAACAGGGTTAAAGCTGGCATGCACTCTAAGGCACTTAGCTTTGTTGCTCATTGATGCGCATTTATTGTCAGTTAGAAGTAGGAAAAAATGTTTAGCCCTTAAGAGCGCTCCTCGAAAAACAAACCAGTCACACAGTTCCAATATAAGTCCCCCAACTAACGCGATCTATGGAATACTTTAATAACCAGTTCTGAAAGTAACACTCTGATTATAGAGTACATTGCGTTATCCTTGGCGACAGACTGTCCGTTGCGTTTAGATATATGGAAGCGCTCCCACTTAGCTTTGTACACAATTGTTTTTGTTTTGCGAACATGTAGTGCGATTAAACTTAACTCATTCATGGCGTATGGCGGTGCCGAATAGATGGCGTGGATGCCTGTTTAGAAAAAATAGTACTCCTCTTGGACACTGGAGGGCTGGGTGTTCGACGGGTCGTTTATTGTCCCCAGTAGGTAGCTCTAGCATGGGACTGTTCTTCGACTTCCGAGCGTCTCTGAGACATGTCTGCGATCTGCAGCCTCCTGCGTTTCCTTCACTTCATCCCTTTCTCCTCACTATGGCAGCCGCAATGAATCTATGTAGTTATAATGCGCGCGAGGTGTCCCCCTATCCTTAAGGTCTTGTAGGTCATTCAACATCCGGCCCTTGGCAATGAGGTGTACAAACTCATGCATTGAGTAGCATATATTTTTACGTTCAAATACCATCCAGTTCTAGGTAGCAGCTTGTGTTTCCAACTTCGCTTTAAAATGTGAACTTAACATATAGCAATGTGGGCTTCGTATTTTCAAAAGCTTTCATTTTTTGTTAAAAGTAATTAGATTTTGTTTCTTTGTAGTCTGATGTTACTGCATCACGAGGAGCGGTGCAAAGCGTTATGAAAGGCCCGGTAAACAGGAAGAGCAAATGTAATGTAGGAAATAGGCGTAAGAATAAACAAAAAGAACGAATAAAATACAGGAGAACAATATTTCATCCCGGATGGAAGTTGCTTGAGTAAGGAAACTCCCAAAATTTGTTCTTGACCTTTTTAAATCCTGGTAAGAAAGAAGGATGCACTATGTACACTTAATTCCTTTCTAGTTGCTGGATACATGCTGGAGCTATTATTCCTGTTGATTTTAGAACTCCAAATACCACTCGGATTTACCAATAGCAACCCAATGAGGGGTAAAGGCTTCCTATAATTAAGTTATTGTCACGTTTCCTGAATGAACCATTTTAATGAGATCTGATGCACTGAATAGACCCCCAATTATCATTTTTCATGCGTCTATTACCAACATAGTAATGGCTGGACACATCCATATTGCGTAGATGTAGATATTGGTGAAAATAAAATGTTTTAAGACTATGATCATTACAAGGCCAAAAGTGTTTCAGTTCAGTTCAGTTTATTACTATCATTATTACGATTACTATTATTATTGTTGTTGTTGTTTTACTTTGTCAATTTTGGCAATCCACAAATGTGGGAAGTTGTTGATTTGTAATGTAGTAGTATACTAAATTATTTCCTTAATAACCCACATGGCCATTTTCATTTTCATTTACCAATAGCAAGCCAATGAGGGGTAAAGGCTTCCTATAATTAAGTTATTGTCACGTTTCCTGAATGAACCATTTTAATGAGATCTGATGCGCTGAATAGACCCCCAATTATCATTTTTCATGCGTCTATTACCAACATAGTAATGGCTGGACACATCCATATTGCGTAGATGTAGATATTGGTGAAAATAAAATGTTTTAAGACTATGATCATTACAAGGCCAAAAGTGTTTCAGTTCAGTTCAGTTTATTACTATCATTATTACGATTACTATTATTATTATTGTTGTTGTTTTACTTTGTCAATTTTGGCAATCCACAAATGTGGGAAGTTGTTGATTTGTAATGTAGTAGTATACTAAATTATTTCCTTAATAACCCACATGGCCATTTTCGTTTTCCTCGGTCACTAGGCGAATGCTGGGTTGTATAACTTATCAGAAATTTTTCCTATCATCCCTTTCATCACTATATTTCATTTCCTTCCCTTAACGCTAGACCAGCATAGGGCTGATCACCCGTCCTTGATGTATTACGATCCAAAGTGCCCCTGCTCCTCAACAGGCTGCTGATCCAAGGTAGTTATACATCCTACAAGGATGTGGGAAGAAGAAAAGAATATAATGTCCCAATACCATATTGTAACAAAACGAAAAAATAAGTCCGGTTACTTTTCTACCTCTTTATTGTCTTCTAAAATGTTATTAAAAATACACAATTTTCTTCTCATCGATAACATAGTCTAGTCTTTCATGCTAACACAACTCTCAAATTTTACTTCTCGTAACCTTGCTCAGTCCTTGCAATACCTTTCTTGAAATGAAAATGAAAAAATGTTTATTTGGGCATGCTTACAACATGCCCGGGCTGTTTAGGGAAACCCCTCTTCAGCCTAGTGTGGTATTTGTTACGTTTACGTGTTGGGATTTCCTTCGGCTTAGATGCGTATTTGTGTTATTTGTGTTTTTGTTGACATTGTGTAGTGTAGTGTGTTGTGATTTGTGTATCTGTGTCAGTTCCCGTGTTCCACACCCATGGCTCCATTCATGTGCTTCTGCCCAAAGAAGATCCTAGGTTTTGTTGCTTGTTTTTTGTTTTTATTTTAATGTTGCTGCTTGGCTCATAGGTATTTTTTGTATGTATATTGTGTTTTTGTATGTTAGGGGTTTTTTGTGTGTGTTTGTATCTATTGTGTGTCTAAATGTTTTGAAAGTGTTGTAGATGGTCTCGTATTTTCTGTTCTTCTTGTTCTTGATATTTATCGTATACATGTATGAGAGTGATAAGGGGAGGGCTTTAGTCTGTTCTTCACCTTCTCTGTCTCTTATATACTTACTACGACGTTACAATCTGTCGACGCTTGTTGAATCTTCTTTACGACGACCGACGTATCTATCCCGACGACCCCTCGCACTGCAGCCTCGCACTCATTGACATGATCGACTTATGTCAGTAACCGTAATCTCAACTCACTGCTGTTTTCTGGCCTCCTTATACAGTGGGGGTAGCGTCACAGACCTTTCGCGAACTGCTTCAAACACGCCGGCAATCATCTTTCTCGAAAGTGCGGCATTCATAATGCCTAGTGACACGAGCCTATTTGGCTAGTTGCCTAGTTTAACAAGCGATCTATTAAAACGTAGCGAAACAAATTCTGATGTTACTGACCATAGTTGTACAAATGCCTCCTTTAAACCTGTTTGACAAAAGCTTGTATGTTGCACTGGTCATTTTTTATTTGTAACCGTGCTAGTTTATGATTGCAACAATTTCATTTACTTAACACAAAAGAGAATGTTAGAATGCTTGGTTTGCAATTGATCTGAGACTGAAACTAACCAGGCAACTAAAGAACCTTTATAAAAAAAGATATTCTTCTCTAGACATCGAGCCGTTATTGAGCTGGTAAAATCTGGTAGAATATATATATATATATATATATATATATATATAACCTAACTGTTCAAAGACGAGCAATAATAGGTATTAACATGAACTGGAGTGACCCAGAAGTTGTAGGTTCCTACGACTCCACTTTCTTTGTGCAGTTCTATGCCTAGAAGTTTGAAATGATATGTTCATTTGGAGATATAATTTGACATGTTTACGAGCAGCGAACAGCCCCCGGACACAGTAATTCTTTGTTTACGAACGCCCATAGCCCAGAAATGAATGCGCCGCCTTGTGGGGGGATGTTAATAAGATGTCCACCACACAGTGTGAGACTTATTTATGGTCCATAACTCTCGAGGGAAGGAAGCGACGGGTGTTGAGGAAAGCTGTCTAGCACGTGGTGACGTTACCTTCTCAAATATGCTCCAAATTGTACGCCATTCACTTACACTGATGGTATAGGATCAAATTGCACGGGGGAGAACACATGGCGTAAAGTGAAATGTTTAATCATTTATAGAATGTTGTCACATTAGAGATCGCTGCTGTTTTTGTTTTTGTACCCTCGGACGTCTAAACAAGAAAAATGGACCACACGAGTTAGAGCAGTGCGGAGGGGCATCAATTACACTGGGCCACAAGCGGTTGTCACTGAATTTGTCACTGTCATTCTATCTGTTATGTATATCTGATACATTTTTCTTACTCCCCTTAAAGCCTAAAGAATTAATTCAAGCAGGTAGCATACACACTGCGAGCATATTTGATGGGAGGTTAATTTTGGGATAACATATTCTAAACAAAGATGTAAGATCATTAAAACTATCTGCATGTTTAAAAAAACTAAGCACAGTTTTGGTTCGATGGTAAAATAAATTATACAAAGTAATTCTTTTCACTTCTAATGAAGTTGTCCAAAGCAGAGCAACACCTTGTTGCCCTCACGTTGCCAATCTACAGTGATTTATGTAGGACAGACACATTTCTTTCCTTAATTATTTGACTGCAAATCCACTTAATGAGGCATTTTAACATCAAATTAAGCAGTATGTTCAGGAACTTTGATTTCTTGTAACAAGATGCACATATATTTATTCTTTATTTTCATCTCATTGTTGGCAGCTGTTTTTGACATGTTGTTCTAGTCACTGAAACTGGAGTACACATTAAATGAACAGCTCTTCCTTGTGAAGCAACACTGGATTATTAATTTAGTTACACCTACTCAAAGGGCATACCAGAGAGAATTTGGTGTTTGCAATCCTCTCCAAAGAAACACTATACTGAATTAGTAAATAGAGGTTCAAATTCCATGTCTACTGTGACAGCAGTTTCTCAGGCGCTAATGATTGTTTCCCAAAACGGCATCTCCGCGGGTAATGTTTTGCATGTGCAAGATCTCAGTATTGTCGTGAATCTGATTGGTCGGAGGGCAGTGACCCTCTATTGGAAGCTGGAATGGTTCCAATGTCTCCTACATACGTACTTGTAAATGTCGTGATACAGTCTACTCTTCACTATCCGAACAGTAATTTTGGATCTGGTTATAAAAAATACTCGAACAATCGCATTATTGCGAAGTTGAGGGACTGTTACAATGCGATCTTTTAGACCCTCCACAGTACTGCAGATTAATAGCCATGAGTACACTCCCAAAATGTTGGTAGCAAGCTATTGTTTAGCGCCTGTCAGGAACATGGCGGTCGCCAAAGCACCATCCCTACTGTAACAGGGCTTGTGAATGATGGTCAGTGCCAGACTGTCTCTGCCAGTGGGCATGTTTTCATTTAAGTTGATGTTTTTGATTGAACATTATTTTCTGGTAGAGATATTTTTTGTGGTGGGAGGGGGAAGGTGTCAAATATACAGAAAAAGTGAAACAAAACTTAACTCTAATAAACAGTTTCAAAATCCCAGCTTACCGTTTTGCGATAGTTTACCATTTAATAAACAACACTTGTGAGACAGGCTCTAGTCATGACCCTGAAAGGAGTGCTAAACTCAGATTATTAGCAATAATAAATTACTGTAATTCAGAGACAAAATGAGCTTAAGGTGTCCAACAATATAGTTACCAAGCATGATTACTCCGCGTTAATGTGCGAGTCTCCCATTTGAGAAATACAGATTTCGATTTCCGTTGACTCTCCGCTTGACCATGGATTATTCGTGTTTTCTAATTTTTTTTTTTTTCTGGTAGGTAGATGATTGGTGGGGTGGTTTATCATCATTCCACTTTCATTCCGCTTCCTTATCTTTCAGGTGTTCTGGTAGGTTTCTTGGCGTATGCCGGTGCCGGGAAGATGGCAGGAATGGTAACTTAAAGGAAGTAGTACTCCCGTGGACATTAGAGGGCTGATTGTTCGACAGGTCGTTCACCGCCGTCTCTAGGCACCTCCACCAGACTTACCTCTTGGAGTCTGGAATCGTTAGGGACTTCCGCTCTGTGGCCTGTTTGCCTCCAGTGGTTCTTCGCTTCACCCCTTCCTCCTAGGACTGGTAGCCAGAATAGATCTATGTAGGTCTCAATATCCGAGGTGTCTCCTTCCGTTGTATAACTTAACAATGCAGTTGAACGTGTGAATCTGTGCCATCGACATAATGAGGGGCATTTTTAAAATGTTCTATGAATGGTTAAACTCATCACTTTCGTTAATTTGTTTCCCTTGTACTGCTTTCTCCAAATACTTTCCAATCAATCAACTACTGTAGCATAATAAACGTATGGAGGCAGGGTTACCACCAAATTTCCATATCTTCCTTATTCTAGCATTGTGGAGGGACTTAAAATCACACAGTATTTTGTAACCTTAAAACTGGACTGCCGTGGCCGAGCGGTTAGGCTGTTCGCCTATCGCAAAGCTTCGATCCCAGTGAACCACATGTGGTATTCGTGGTGTACGAAGCGGCGTCTGGATGGTTTTCTCCGGGTTTTCCGGTTTCCAGCCACTCATTCCACCAGCTACTCCGTCATCACCTTTCTAATCATCCATTTCACATCTTCCTCTTCCTCACTCTCATACCTGGTGCGGATCTGGCCACCAGCTTGAAGTCTTCACTCTGTCCGGTCCACAGGTTCGTCTGCTCCCCCACAGGCATCTGACCCTAGGCACTGGCTTGTGAGTCCTAGGGGGTGTAAGTCCTCCGTACGGGGAGGGTAATCAGATAAAGAAGAGGAACACCTGTGGTTATTTTCTGGACCTCTCGTGCTTCTATCACGGGTAGTGTAAGGTCGTAGTCACATACAGACACACTATTCAGGATTGATTTTTCACTGTAGGACAACACGAGTTTGTGAGTGTTATTGGGTTAACCCTTCTTAAACAAAAATGTTATGTTTACCGCATGTCTCAGTCTCGGGTTTAGCAGCCAAACTCGGTAACAGAAGTGATCTTGTTACCAAACATTTGTAAACGTTAGGGATTCGGGTTCTTCGATACCCAGTAGATGGGAGGCAGTAATGCCTGTTTTATGAATGTAATGTGTTAACGAGAGGGATGTGAAGGTTTCCATTTCAAACTCCGTTTGCGAAAGACGAGTTCGTAGATTGTCACACCACCGACCAATGGGTAGGTCCTTGTAGTGGTAGTAGTTTGTTAGGTTGTATAGGCTCGACTTTATTGTACAAGAGATCGTGGAGTAAGTTTAAAAACTTACATTACTTAAGGGTCACCCTGTTAGTTTGCAGTGTGTGTTACGCAGGAGAAAGCTCGTGAAGACAAGGGTCGGACCAGTCCGAGGTCTGTCGGCTGCCCATAAAGCGGGGTTAAGCAGAGGTTAGACTCCCCTTCCATCCCTTGCCTTCCCTTCCCTTCCTAGACGGGGTGAGTAGGGGTTGCGAGGGTAGTAGCGAAGCCAAATTTACACATTTGTTCTTCCATTTTCTTACTCCAAGTCAACGTTTGAAGAAGCAGGAACATAGAGGCCGTAAAATCTGCAGCTTGTGATTGGGCAGAGAGTCACTGCACTACTCCCTGTTTTTCGGTCCCAAGGGGAATTAAAGGTCCACCACTGTGGCTTGGGTGGCGGTGTCTCTCAAACAGAATACTATGAAGTTTACATCTTGATTTAGACAAGCTGCCCATTGATTGCTTCTTTCCGAGCTTGCTTTTATCCTGGAATTGCACTAGGAAGGTCTCAAGACAATCGGTTCATTTTCCTCACCACTCTCAGAAATTAATGGTTGAAAACGAGCCTTATCCTAACTCTACCCGGTTGTAATTTATCAAACCTAACCAGTAAATTATTTCTTCAGACAATAATGCGCATCATCTAAGATAATTAGTTTAACTTAAGGTACGTTCGCAGGGTTTATTAGAAAATTTAAGAATGAATTGCATGAATAGTTTATTTTAGCATACCCCATATGCAAACATAACAATAAATATACGCTTGGCATTTCTTAAGTGTTAATTTAGCATATTCACTTGTTTTCCCGTCATTTAAAGGGCGTCAAAATTGCCAAATAATTCATTTAATGCCCTCCTGCGAACTGGAATTTCTTCTTTAATTTGATACATAGTTTATCTTCTTTATCAGTTCTAACAAAGCATCATGTGAAACTAAATGTAATAAAATTATTAAACTTAATACACAAGACAGAGGTTAACAGGGTATCTGAAACTGTTTCAGTTGAGTGTTACATAGTCTTAATGCCCCTTTAGTTATAAATACGTAATGAGATCAGAATGTTCGACTTTTATTTAAATTAAATTTTTGAGAGTCGTTGTAAAAGAGTGCAGTATTTGTATAACGTCTTACTTTTTACAGCAGGCAAGGTGAGCCTTAGGCTCTCAAGGTACTAAGGAGGATATCTCTGGTGGAGGGCCAAGTGAATACTGAACCCCTACTTCTCGCGTACTTCTGCCTGCCTCCAGGAGTTTTATAGAAGTTGTTTGTTAACTTTAAATACACAAAAGTAAATTAATTACCTCAATAATACTATTATCAAAATCAAATTGATATGTAAGATAGATTGCATGTAACATTTACAAAGCTGGAAAATATATTGAATTATGTATTCTTTTGTGTTTCAGGTAAGGCTTGGCAAGACATCTTGTTGTACGAATGGAGAAAGGTAAATATGTAAGTGGATTTATACCTATTGTTTATTTCAAAGCTATTCAGGATAGTTAAATGGCAACCTTAAGCGCATATATATATATATATATATATATATATATATATATATATATATATATATATATAATGCAAATCTATAAGTTATTTGCTCTTTTCATCAAACCTATAAAAATCCAATCTTTGAATATAAAGTCATCACTTTCACTATGAGTTACATTTCTTCTGTACAAAAGGCCAAATTCTATTAGAAGATGCTCCTACAAGTTGATTAGAAGTCCTAGATTGTGCACATGCTACAATTAATGTTCAAACCCAGTCCTTTCTGTGTCATTCAGTATGTTAGAAAGAGTACCGTTTCACTGGCCTACCATGAAGCCAAAACTCGCTAGGTTTTAAAACCTTTGTTTCTATAAGTGTCTGTGAAATTTTCGCGCAAGAATTGTGAAATCAATACTTACGAAAATACTATATATGTTGCTCTAATTACTGCCCTCAAAAGGACATAATATCAAAAAGTGCCAAAATGTCTCCTTTACTATTTGATTTTTTTCGAAAAATGTTGCATTACATGGGTTATCATTTCTCAAAAGCTCTAACATTTACAAAATTTGGAAAAAATAAATATTTAAGAACATACATACAAAATTTTCATCAGTTATTGTAAGAAAGCCGGTTGAGAGCCGAGGCGTACATTTCCGCAATTTTTACTACCTGTATTTGCCTACTCCGGCAGGTAGTTTTCCGCGGGCCAACCTATGCGTAGGCAGGCAGTTTTCCTCAATGCCGGGCAGGTTAAGAAAAACCTGGCGTTTACACCTGGTGGCATAAGCAAAGGTTTTAGAGGGGTAGAAGTGGGAAACCTGTCTCTACGGTAAATAGCATAAGCATATTAATTCATGCATAGTCGTAAGATACAACTTCCTAGTGCTCAATAAAATTAGACCGTTTTTTTTTTTCATAATTATACGTTACAGAGCGCTAATTAAATAATAAAATATCACCACTGTTCGAAAAATTTCATTGAAATCATTTCAGCCATTGCATTGGTAAGGTTGTTACAATAGTTTCAGATTATTGCAAACTTTTTCAGTTTTGAAGTGGAGGTCTTTAATCGTTGTTTATTATTATTATTATTATTATTATTATTATTATTATTATTATTATTATTATTATTATTATTATTATTATTATTATTATTATTATTATTATTATTATTATTATTATTATTATTATTATTATTATTATTATTATTATTATTATTATTATTATTATTATTATTATTATTATTATTATTATTATTATTATTATTATTATTATTATTATTATTATTATTATTATTATTATTATTATTATTATTATTATTATTATTATTATTATTATTATTATTATTATTATTATTATTATTATTATTATTATTATTATTATTATTATTATTATTATTATTATTATTGTTATTATTATTGTTATTATTATTGTTATTATTATTGTTATTATTATTGTTATTATTATTGTTATTATTATTGTTATTATTATTGTTATTATTATTGTTATTATTATTGTTATTATTATTGTTATTATTATTGTTATTATTATTGTTGTTATTGTTGTTATTGTTGTTATTGTTGTTATTGTTGTTATTGTTGTTATTGTTGTTATTGTTGTTATTGTTGTTATTGTTGTTATTGTTGTTATTGTTGTTATTGTTGTTATTGTTGTTATTGTTGTTATTGTTGTTATTGTTGTTATTGTTATTATTATTATTATTATTATTATTATTATTATTATTATTGGTAGTGGTGGTGGTGGTGGTGGTAGTGGTGGTGGTGGCGGCGGCGGCGGCGGCGGCTGTTGTTGTAGTTGTAGTTGTAGTTGTAGTTGTAGTTGTTGTAGTTGTTGTAGTAGTAGTTGTTGTAGTAGTTGTTGTAGTAGTAGTTGTTGTAGTAGTAGTTGTTGTAGTAGTAGTTGTTGTAGTAGTAGTTGTTGTAGTAGTAGTTGTTGTAGTAGTAGTTGTTATAGTAGTAGTTGTTGTAGTAGTAGTTGTTGTAGTAGTAGTAGTTGTTGTAGTAGTAGTTGTTGTAGTAGTAGTTGTTGTAGTAGTAGTTGTTGTAGTTGTAGTTGTTGTAGTTGTAGTTGTAGTTGTAGTAGTTGTAGTTGTAGTAGTTGTAGTTGTAGTAGTTGTAGTTGTAGTAGTTGTAGTTGTAGTAGTTGTAGTTGTAGTAGTTGTAGTTGTAGTAGTAGTTGTAGTAGTAGTTGTAGTAGTAGTTGTAGTTGTAGTTGTAGTAGTAGTTGTAGTAGTAGTTGTAGTTGTAGTTGTAGTAGTAGTTGTAGTTGTAGTTGTAGTAGTAGTAGTAGTAGTAGTAGTTGTAGTAGTAGTAGTAGTAGCACTTGTTGTTGTTGTACTAGTAGTTGTTGTTGTTGTACTAGTAGTTGTTGTTGTTGTACTAGTAGTAGTTGTTGTTGTTGTACTAGTAGTTGTTGTTGTACTAGTAGTTGTTGTTGTTGTTGTACTAGTAGTAGTTGTTGTTGTACTAGTAGTAGTAGTTGTTGTTGTTGTTGTACTAGTAGTAGTAGTTGTTGTTGTTGTACTAGTAGTAGTAGTTGTTGTTGTTGTTGTACTAGTAGTAGTAGTTGTTGTTGTTGTACTAGTAGTAGTAGTTGTTGTTGTTGTACTAGTAGTAGTTGTTGTTGTTGTACTAGTAGTAGTAGTTGTTATTGTTGTACTAGTAGTAGTAGTTGTTGTTGTTGTACTAGTAGTAGTAGTTGTTGTTGTTGTTGTACTAGTAGTAGTAGTTGTTGTTGTAGTTGTTGTAGTTGTAGTTGTTGTAGTTGTTGTTGTAGTTGTTGTAGTAGTTGTTGTAGTAGTTGTTGTAGTAGTTGTTGTAGTAGTTGTTGTAGTAGTTGTTGTAGTAGTTGTTGTAGTTGTTGTTGTAGTTGTTGTTGTAGTTGTAGTAGTTGTTGTAGTTGTCGTTGTAGTTGTAGTTGTTGTAGTTGTCGTTGTAGTTGTCGTTGTAGTTGTCGTTGTGGTTGTCGTTGTTGTTGTCGTTGTGGTTGTTGTTGTAGTTGTTGTTGTAGTTGTTGTTGTAGTTGTTGTTGTAGTTGTTGTAGTTGTAGTTGTTGTTGTAGTTGTTGTTGTAGTTGTTGTTGTTGTAGTTGTTGTTGTAGTTGTTGTTGTTGTAGTTGTTGTTGTTGTAGTTGTTGTTGTAGTTGTTGTTGTTGTAGTTGTTGTTGTAGTTGTAGTTGTTGTAGTTGTAGTTGTTGTAGTTGTTGTAGTTGTTGTAGTTGTAGTTGTTGTAGTTGTTGTAGTTGTAGTTGTTGTAGTTGTAGTTGTTGTTGTAGTTGTAGTTGTAGTTGTTGTAGTTGTAGTTGTAGTTGTTGTAGTTGTTGTAGTTGTTGTAGTTGTAGTTGTTGTAGTTGTAGTAGTTGTTGTAGTTGTTGTAGTTGTAGTAGTTGTTGTAGTTGTAGTAGTTGTTGTAGCTGTAGTAGTTGTTGTAGTTGTAGTAGTTGTTGTAGTTGTAGTAGTTGTTGTAGTTGTTGTTGTTGTTGTTGTAGTTGTAGTTGTAGTTGTTGTTGTAGTTGTAGTTGTTGTAGTAGTTGTAGTTGTAGTTGTTGTAGTAGTTGTAGTTGTTGTAGTAGTTGTAGTTGTTGTTGTTGTTGTTGTTGTAGTTGTTGTTGTAGTTGTTGTTGTTGTAGTTGTTGTTGTATTAGTTGTTGTTGTAGTTGTAGTAGTTGTTGTTGTAGTAGTTGTTGTTGTTGTAGTTGTTGTTGTAGTTGTTGTAGTTGTAGTTGTAGTAGTTGTTGTAGTTGTAGTTGTAGTAGTTGTAGTAGTTGTAGTTGTAGTAGTTGTAGTAGTTGTAGTAGTTGTAGTTGTAGTAGTTGTAGTAGTTGTAGTTGTAGTAGTTGTAGTAGTTGTAGTAGTTGTAGTAGTAGTAGTTGTTGTTGTAGTTGTAGTTGTAGTTGTAGTTGTTGTTGTAGTTGTTGTTGTAGTTGTTGTTGTAGTTGTTGTAGTTGTTGTTGTTGTAGTTGTAGTTGTTGTTGTAGTTGTAGTTGTAGTTGTTGTAGTTGTTGTAGTTGTAGTTGTTGTTGTAGTTGTTGTTGTTATTGTAGTTGTTGTTGTTGTAGTTGTTGTAGTTGTAGTTGTAGTTGTTGTTGTAGTTGTGGTTGTTGTAGTTGTTGTTGTTGTAGTGGTTGTTGTAGTTGTTGTTGTAGTGGTTGTAGTTGTTGTTGTAGTTGTTGTAGTTGTTGTAGTTGTTGTAGTTGTTGTAGTTGTAGTTGTAGTTGTTGTTGTTGTAGTTGTTGTTGTTGTAGTTGTAGTTGTTGTAGTTGTTGTTGTAGTTGTAGTTGTTGTTGTAGTTGTTGTTGTAGTTGTAGTTGTTGTTGTAGTTGTAGTTGTAGTTGTTGTAGTAGTTGTTGTAGTTGTAGTTGTTGTAGTTGTAGTTGTTGTAGTTGTAGTTGTTGTAGTTGTAGTTGTTGTAGTTGTAGTTGTTGTAGTTGTAGTTGTTGTAGTTGTAGTTGTAGTTGTTGTAGTTGTTGTAGTTGTAGTTGTTGTAGTTGTAGTTGTAGTTGTTGTAGTTGTTGTAGTTGTAGTTGTTGTAGTTGTTGTAGTTGTAGTTGTTGTTGTTGTAGTTGTAGTTGTAGTTGTAGTTGTTGTTGTAGTTGTAGTTGTTGTTGTAGTTGTTGTTGTAGTTGTTGTAGTTGTTGTAGTTGTTGTTGTAGTTGTTGTAGTTGTTGTAGTAGTTGTAGTTGTAGTAGTAGTTGTAGTAGTAGTTGTAGTTGTAGTTGTAGTAGTAGTTGTAGTTGTAGTTGTAGTTGTAGTTGTAGTTGTAGTAGTAGTTGTAGTTGTAGTTGTAGTTGTAGTAGTAGTTGTAGTTGTAGTTGTAGTAGTAGTAGTAGTTGTAGTAGTAGTAGTAGTAGTAGTTGTTGTTGTTGTACTAGTAGTTGTTGTTGTTGTTGTTGTTGTACTAGTAGTTGTTGTTGTACTAGTAGTTGTTGTTGTTGTACTAGTAGTTGTTGTTGTTGTTGTACTAGTAGTTGTAGTTGTTGTAGTTGTAGTAGTTGTTGTTGTAGTAGTTGTTGTTGTAGTTGTTGTTGTAGTAGTTGTTGTTGTTGTAGTTGTTGTAGTTGTAGTAGTTGTTGTAGTTGTAGTTGTAGTAGTTGTAGTAGTTGTAGTTGTAGTAGTTGTAGTAGTTGTAGTTGTAGTAGTTGTAGTAGTTGTAGTTGTAGTAGTTGTAGTTGTAGTAGTTGTAGTAGTTGTAGTTGTAGTAGTTGTAGTTGTAGTTGTAGTTGTTGTTGTAGTTGTAGTTGTAGTTGTTGTAGTTGTTGTTGTTGTAGTTGTTGTTGTTGTAGTTGTTGTTTTTGTAGTTGTAGTTTTTGTAGTTGTAGTTGTTGTTGTAGTTGTAGTTGTTGTTGTAGTTGTTGTTGTTGTTGTTGTAGTTGTTGTTGTAGTTGTTGTTGTAGTTGTAGTTGTTGTAGTTGTAGTTGTTGTAGTTGTAGTTGTTGTTGTAGCTGTAGTTGTTGTAGTTGTAGTTGTTGTAGTTGTTGTAGTAGTTGTTGTAGTTGTAGTTGTTGTAGTTGTAGTTGTTGTAGTTGTAGTTGTTGTAGTTGTAGTTGTTGTAGTTGTAGTTGTTGTAGTTGTAGTTGTTGTAGTTGTAGTTGTAGTTGTTGTAGTTGTAGTTGTTGTAGTTGTAGTTGTAGTTGTAGTTGTTGTAGTTGTAGTTGTTGTAGTTGTTGTAGTTGTAGTTGTTGTAGTTGTAGTTGTAGTTGTAGTTGTTGTTGTAGTTGTTGTAGTTGTTGTAGTTGTTGTTTTAGTTGTTGTTGTAGTTGTTGTTGTAGTTGTTGTTGTAGTTGTTGTAGTTGTTGTAGTTGTTGTAGTTGTTGTTGTAGTTGTTGTTGTAGTTGTAGTTGTTGTAGTTGTAGTAGTTGTTGTAGTAGTTGTTAGTGTTATTATTACCTACTACTACTACTATTATTATTATTATCTACTATTATTATCTACTATTAGTACTATTATTATTAATATTACTGTAATATTCTTGTGCTTACTACTGTTTGAAATACGTGCTTTTAATAAAGGGGATACCCGTATAATTATGTATTCGCCAGTACTTTAACCGTCCCCAGTTTAATGATGCGCACTCCCATAGAAAGCGATCTACCTTTTGATCTTCGTAACCGGAAATATATCCTTTTATGATGGATGCAATCTAATAAAGGGTTCGAACGCTGAGTCTAAAAAGTTTAAAAAGTCGAAGAAATTTTTATTAAAGTAATAACATCTAATAATGTCACTAACATGTAAAAGTGTCGGGAAATGAAATAAAATGTAGAAACCAGGAAGAAGCGTAAAATGTATACGTTGTAAAGCTTCGGAAAATTATTTAGAATATTGAAATCGCTTCAGGAGGTATCAAAACAGCACTCGTGCTCCCTACCAAAGAATTTCCACAAAATATCATTCCTAATATACATATCTCCAAAACAAGCATTGCTTCATTTCAGCAAGATTTCAGGTCGTTTAGGCACACCAGCAACTGTTAGATCCAGACCGCACTGCTCAGTATGGAGGAGAGGGTTGGAGAAAATAAAATACTGCCTTCTTTACGCCTGGAAGAGATGCCGTGCGTGTTGTCTAAGCAAGTAGGATTAGGTCGAAAGCTCTGCAGCTCTAGTTACCCCAAGAAAGAGTTTACACTCCAGAAAGTATTTTCAGACAAAAATATAACAGCCAAATTAATGGAGTGAATAGTGTAACTTTCAATACACTAATAGAAGAAATGGAGTTTGTTCAAATTTTTAATTTTTTAGTTTTAAAAATGTTTATTCATATTATTTATATAGATTTTTGGTCTTATGTATCTGTTGTTCATGTGTATTAAAACTGGCAAAAAGGAGAAGCCCACGGAAGAAAGAGTGTGGAAGTCACTCATTAATGTTCCAGTGTTTCCGACTTCTCAAAATTGTTTCTCCGTTAGTTTACAATCATATTTTGGCAATTTTGTGATTATTACATAAAACAAACGCTTTGCTAAGTGTATATCTATGTGAGCTTCGACAAGTTTGTAAAACAAATAAAAGGGAAGCTCTAGAAAACTTAGTATAATTTGTTAGTTCTTTGTGCGATTTAATGAGAATTTTGTCTCCGTTAATTTGGCTGTTGTGTTTTTTTAATGTGGGGACCAAAACTTTCTGGAGGTACTGCAGGGTGTTCAAAATGGATAGAGCAGCTTTATTGCCGATTTTCAAATTACAGCATTGAATGTAAGTTGCACAGAGAGTAGAGAGGGTGGATGAGATCAGTGGAAGAAAAACATTTAGAGATAGAAGGAGAGATAGGGAGAGGGAGAGAGCGGGCAGGGAGAGAGGGGGTGGGAGAGTTGAGGCTAGAAGGAGGGGGAAACAAAATCATCACTTCACGTAATAAATTGAGTACATATGTAAGTTATCATACTGACGTAACACAGGTGGAATAGGAAGGATGTTTATCCTTAAAAGTGAAAGTTGCCAATGAGACGGCTTAACATATATGCCTGCCTAAATTAAATTTGTGTAGATTCTTTCGAAATGCCATTCCTTTCGACTTGATGCTGCTAAAACAAAATGTGTGTAATGCTTTTCAGGTAATCCACTGTAATCCTTTTGAATTCAACAATTCTAAATTCATTACATCTCTTGAATCAGTTGTTCTTTTTCCTTTCGATTCGCTGGTATAATAATCTAAGTGCAGTGACCGGCATAATATGCAAAAGTGATTAAGAACAGTGTGAAAGGCTTTGCAAGGAATGCACAATAATGCAAACAGTATTCGCTCCCCGCTATTGTGAATTGGATTTTAGTGGACAGGACTCAAAAGTGTGAATAGTAAACAACAGAGAACTGATTGGAACGGTTCATAATCGAAATCAATTTGGTTATTTTAGTATTTAGCATGTCTTTTGTGTTCGCTATACAATTGCTCTTTGAAGATGAAACCACGCCACAATGTGGACAATAGAGTTTGCGTGAACCCAGATAGCTTCATGGTAAAGCGCACTTCAGCCGTGATGTTTGTGTGCACACGCCGGTATTCAACCAGCGAGTCTCATAAACCTCGTGGATGCGGATCGCCACAAGAGAGGCCAAGACTTTGAGGTTTTCTTTTGCTCGTGCCCTTGAAGTGGTCATTTTTGAGTGCAGTAAACATTTCATTGATGCAGGCACAACAGACACATTCAAAAATTAAAATAATCGCTTTTATGCTGCATACCGTTGAGGTATTGCCTCTGTTTTCAATACTTTTTAATTCACTTGTTAGAAAATTAATTCCAGAAGCTGAGTGATTAAAAATGGGGAATAACACTTTTAACTCGTAACCAAAATGCTTTGTTTCAAGTTAATTCCTAAATTCCCAAACATGCAGTTTACTAATATTTCTTACTTTATAAACGCAATAAAACATTCCTACTAGTATAGAGTTAATATAAAATTTGAAATAAATATTTAAGCATCGTCTTTTATGACTACATATGAATAATGTGCTTAATATGTGTTTATTGTGCCATGTCCCCTCAGTACACTTTTCTACTGTTTCAGGAGTATTGGAGATTAAACTTTAAATATAAATATTTAAATACTATATTCAAGCACTAAGTGCGTCACTGCGATTAATAAGATAACCAAATATCCAAATGTATGCAACCGATATATCAAATTATCCCTTTCTCGATTTGCGTGAGCGTTTCAGTTCTCTAATAATACTTTCTGCTCATAACATTGCAACGTGTAGTGAATGCGTATACGTAAACAAATCGGTCGCTGCATCATACTACAGAGACAAAATATTGCTACCGTACCAGTTGCGTGTTCTCTTGTAGAGATAATATTTCAGAACAGTTTACTTTAAATAAGAGTATGGTTATTCATAGTTTAATAACTGTAACCATTAGGACTGTAAATGTTGCAACTAATTAGTTAACTTTACTAAGCGCAGTACGTTTGCAGTGCGAATTTATAATGTTTCACTAAGGAAACGAAGAATAGTTGTCCAGGCGATGTCTATCAGAACAAGATTCTCTGTTACTTTACTTGCGTGTAGTGTTTGATAATTCCATGCGTTGCTATGTTATTTTGAAAACGTTTGTACATTAAGATAAATTGTATCCTATGTAGACAAATATCTTTTGAATCGACATTGCGGCTATAAATGTTCTAAGAAGGATTAATGGATGTAGTGAGAAGACCTGTAGGTTTAAAGGTTTAGCGCTTTGTTACCGAACTAGACGGCTAATATTTACCACAGACGTAATCTTAACGAAATTAAATATGTATGTTGTGCCAGCTATTATAACAAGTACATTTTAACTAACCACTTTTAATCAAAATGTCAGAGATGAATATGAGCCAAGATTATCATCCAGAAAGTCTCTCAGTGATCTCTAACACGGAAAGTGATAACGGGTGATCTAAAAGACTGTGCACCGGCAGCGCTGTGTTTTGTCCGTACGGGTCCTCTGCGCTCGTCGCCGACTGCCACTGTCAAAACAGCGTGGATAAAAAAATAGCGTATTATCGTAACTGCGGCCAATTTTCCCTTCGTTACATGCAATTGAGTGCGGTCTTGCGCGCAGGATAGAGTATACTATCCCGTCCCAGGCAGCTGATGGTTCAGCGAAAGACAGACCTAAGCCAGCCAGTATAACCTTACTCGTATAATCTTTCCCGGTGAATAGGAGCCTTATGGTAGAGAAAACCGAAACACGTGTATTTTCGTTTTCGATATATTTCTGCTATAAAAATTGCAGCTTAGTCCGCATCATCAATGTGATAATGGCCCCCTTTTTAAGTGCTAAATCCAGAGCAGGGTCTGAGAGCACAAATACTTTCGATAGTACCATCCAGTCTGAAAGATCGACTTTAGTCTGTAGAGATATTGTACTCGCAAATATAATGTAAATCGTACAGCACTTCTAATGCCATGTAGTGATTGTAGGAGAACTAAGAAGGTATTCTAGCCAAAGAAAAATTCTTACCCAGCTGAGATTACAGACCACAACGGGTCCTCTACATCTCAGAGATGCATAAAACTACAACCGGATGACAAATATGAAACATAAGCCAGTTCCGATACACAAGTATTCTGACTGCGCCGGCGATTCTGATGAATTCTTCTTATATTAAAGTGTTGCTTTACCATTGGAGAGGTCTTCGCTTTTGCCTGGGTGAGGTCTAGTTAACTGATGCACCTGTGTCATCGTGCATGGTTGAATCTCAATTATACGTGATATTTTGCAGATATGCGGTACAGTTTTAGGGTACAGGGCTAGGATAATTAATATTCAGCTAAATTATATGCATTTTGGATTATGTGTTTTTCGTTAATACGTTACATTTTTCTGGTCCCCATGTACGAAATATATTAATCTACTTATTCATTTATACCTTATGTTTAGGCTATATTAAGATACAATATGCATTGTTTCTGTCTATTGTTTCCTTGTCATCGCAGAATGTTGGGTAAGGCATTATTGCTGTATAGTGTTGTCAATCAGATTGGACAGTGTTATCAATCAGTTTGTATGTGATAGAATGATGCTGTTGATCATGATGATGTACAAGTAGGCACAAATAATGAAGTTATTCCCAGTGTGCACTAGGTAGTTTAAACTGTAGAAATTGCACAATAATTTCAATATTCGCAAAGGCTTTAATGAGGTAAGCATTTCTGTGATTATTGCATATAATTGACTTCTGTACGGCTGTAAGAGTATACAAAACCAAGGAAAAAATGACATTTTAAGTCAGTGTAAAGCACCAGTGCTCTGTTTTTATTTATTTACTTACGTATTTATTGTTTTTAAGTTGCGAAGAAGTAAATTCGTCCTATGAATATCGTCTATAATCTGACATGTAAACTCGCCCGCGTACCTGTCTATTTGTCTATAATCTGACATGTAAACTCGCCCCCGTACCTATCTATTTGTCTATAATCTGACATTTAAACTCGCCCGCGTACCTATCTATTTGTCTATAATTTGACATTTAAACTCGCCCGCGTACCTATCTATTTGTCTATAATCTGACATTTAAACTCGCCCGCGTACCTATCTATTTGTCTATAATCTGACATTTAAACTCGCCCGCGTACCTATCTATTTGTCTATAATCTGACATTTAAACTCGCCCGCGTACCTATCTATTTGTCTATAATCTGACATTTAAACTCGCCCGCGTACCTATCTATTTGTCTATAATCTGACATGTAAATTCGCCCCCGTACCTACTTAGAGCCGTACATTTTCCTTCCCATTTTATCCAGGCTTAGGGCTTACACTGGCGAGTGGCATGGTTAAAAATGTCCCACATGCAAAGAAGAAATTTCAGTGAAACTGGCAAGGACAAATTTATCTTGGATTAAGGTGATAAGACAATAATATCTAGCTTGGCCAAATGTCCTGTTTTGTAATTCTCAAGGGCGTTGCATATATGCAATTCCTTATTCCTGGTGACTCTAATTCCTCTTTGTATATTTATACTCTACAATTTAATATACGTTTTTATCTGAAATTCTTTTTAAACATTGATAAAATCGAAAATGTTTGAATGAGTAGAATTAAAATTCTTGTTAAAATTTGCATGAAAAGTTTCACATGCGTTATTTGTGTGGCAAACGCTATTAGAGTTTACCCATGTGTATGGAGGGAATGTCGGCACTTCTGATATGTAATTGTCAACCAAATAGTGAGACAATTTTGCTAACCGTTCGTCTTCTGGACGCATTAATGACGGCTCAATCCCAAAACCTGCAACTACATCCTCAGGTTCCAAGTAGACGTCCTAGGTGGACGAATTTACAAGCTAGATTAAAATAGCTCACCTTCGAAATGCGTTGTGTTTGCTATTTTCGGATGAGTTTACATTTGCCCTTTAAGTTTGGGTATGAGTAACAATACAAGTATGCGTGTAAGTACTCTAACTAATGTATTATGTTGATGGTCTATGTGTCAAGTTCTATTTGTCGATTTCTTTAATTAAATACATAATTAGTTCGAGTAATAATCTTAAAAAATAATAACTTCAGTTCCATAAGAAAATTCGCCTTGACGTTTGCTCATGTTTTCTCTCTAGCTTTGAAAATATATGACTGATGTTTTACTATACTAACATTGTTATCAAAATAGATTTTGCTCTAAGGTGATGTCCATTATCCGCTCAGAAGACATTTCCACCGAGTTCTTTTGCATTGAAAACCTGAATGGCAGGTAGACGCTGTTATACACCAATCTAACTTACGCTATCTCATTAAGTGTATCGTGGGTCTTTAAAAGGTTAAAGAAAGCCATAAAAATAAGTGTGATTATTAAAGATACGTATTAAAATGCTCCTGCTTCTGAAATTAGATGAGCGAACGGAGTAAAGACAGAATTTTAGATGAAAGACTTTCATTCATAAGCAGAGACGACTAACGCAATGGGAAAGTGCAACACGTGCAGGGGATAAGTTCTCAAGGAGAGGAAACGAATGAGAAATGAGAAAAGCCGAGTATGAAGGAAGACGCTAAGGAAAGAAGAAAGAAGCAAACCAGTATCAATCCTGTAGGATATGGCATGCAGCCTCTTGTATTTCATCCATCAACCCCTGGACACAAACTCCCTTCCACACGCAAGGCGACCTTCAAGGAAACTCGTGTCCCATAATGCTGTTTCTCACGAAGTGTGAAGTACATCACAGGCGCCTGACATAAAGAATATTTTGTAAACGTTTTAGTACATATGATTAAATGTTATTAATATGATTTATTTTTCTGTATCACAATATGCATTCTAAATATCCTATATGAGAGCATTTCCACATTAAAACTATCGTATAATGTGAGAGTAATAATGTAATATCTTCTGCACGATGTAGTTGTTCGTAGATTTCCATTAAGTTTCAGGAGAACGGGAATGTTGCGGTTTCATTTGACGTTGTTGTACTGAGGCCATTAAGGTATCTTCCCGTTTTCTTCCCCACTGCTCTTTTTTCCCCAAAATGTAATGCTCACTGATCGAATTATGTCCATCAGGATTCCCTACATGCACCAATGTAATAGATCCTCAGCACGTACCTGTTTGGTAGGAGCCTGAAGTTAGCTTGGTATTCAAGAAGTCAAACGTAGCCTGTCTATAGGAGTCTCAAGTTAATCAAGAAGTCACACTAGCTTATCTGTGGGAGCCTCAAAAAGTTAAACCTCTTCTTGTCTATAGGAGCCTCAATTTAATCCAGAAGACAAACGTTATCTAGTCTAAAGGAGCTTCATTTTAAGCAAGAAGTCAAACGTAGCGTATCTGTGGAAGCCTCAAACATAGTCTGTAAGAGCCTCAAGTTAATAAAGAAGTTAAGACTTCCTAGTCAGTAAAACTTTTTTTTATCACGAAATCAAACCTAGCTAATTTGTAAAGTATTCATGTTGTCCAATGGTAAAGCATAGTCTGTAGTAGCTTCAGTTTCATCAAGAAGTCAAACGTAGCTGGTCTATTGAGGCCTCAGTTGTTTTCATGAAGTTGCGTACCAAAAAGTAAAACGTATCGTAGTTAGTCTGTAGTAGTCTCAAGTTCATCAAGAAATGAAATATGGCTAATCTGTACGACCCCTTAATGAAGAAGTAAACATAGCTAAACTGTGGAAGGCTCTGTTATCATGAAATAACATATCAAAAGGTAAAATGTGGATTATCTGCAGTAGCCTCAAACTTTCAAAAACGAAACGTGGCTAGTCTGTAGGGTGCTTTTATGTAGAAGTCAAAACATAACTAGCCAATAGGAGCCTCAAATGTTATTAAGAAATTATTAGGTATCTAGTCTGTGGGAGGCTATATTAGGCGTAAATTACGTCACTTATTTAAATATCCAAATATACCTTTTTAAAAGGTATAATGTTAACAAGGATTTAGTTTAGCAGCGTTTAGAGAAAATATAATTCTACATTTTGTACCATTTTATACGTCAATTACATCAGTTTCTTCATAAATCCTGTTTATATCTACCACATCACAGCTTTACAATTAGTTTGACTAACTTTTACTTTTTCTATCTTTGGTAGTTTACAATTTGTAGTCCCCTGAATCAAAGAGTACCTTTTTGGGTATAGGTGATGATGGTGATGTAACTTCAAGAGTACTCAACTACTTGGTCACCAACGCCCTTAAAAATGGATCATGGCAACAGTCAGTTTCGATATAGGTCTGCACGCTCGTGACAGAGAGAGAGAGCGAGTTTGTGAGGAGAGACAGAGAGAAACTTAACTATATATAATTGCATGAATACCAAAGTTCATGCTTGAGTCGGACACCGTTTAGGAATCTCAGACGAGGAATTTCAAGAGAATTTTCCCACTTCCAACTTCCCTTTACGTGGAAAATTCTTCTTCCCCCCCCCCCCCCCCTATTTTCCTCAAGATTGACTAACGGTTTTGATCAAAATATCCTCTACTTCATTTATTAAATGAGAAAGCGTATATCCTGCATCCTGAATAAATGTCCTGTGAAGTATGCTTCTTTCTTATTGAATTTTATATAACTAGGGAACTTCGTAAGAGATGATCTAAAACTTATTTCTGAATTTTCCCCAATTTTAAGCAATACTCTTTGAAGTACCGTCCTTTTGTTTCTGGCGATTTCATGCAAAAATGCACATCACAATTAACCAGAAGTACAGTGATATTTTTTAGAGGTGGCGCGTGACCTTGTCACTCGCGCATATCCGAGCATCACGCAAAGCGATGGTGGGGGTAAGTTTCCACCAGCAGCCAGCTGGCTAGTAGGCTAGAAGTCGAAGAGATACTAACTAGACACCCCTTTTATCTTGCAATAGACAAGTGGACTCGACCATGAACTACTGCGCAACATTACGACACACGCCACCTCTAAAAAATACCTCTGTATATAGTATTTATATAAATACTCTTTGAAGTACCGTCCTTTTGTTTCTGGCGATTTCATGCAAAAATGCACATCACAATTAACCAGAAGTATATAGTATTTATATAAACAAGCTTTTTTATCAATAATGTGTAGAATATATTTTAAGAATATACGGTAGAGCATAGGGAAGTCTTGTGATAGATCTGTTTTGCTGTAACACAAATATACAGTAGTTTATTTTACTGTGTTTAACTTATAGTAATAAATGAAACATTTGTACATTTAAAAGAAAATTATTGTTGATATTTATAGTAGGTAGTTGAAAGTTTACTATTAGAATAATAAAATAATATGAAGTTAAATCTATAACAAGCTTTTATATAACACTTAAATTTCATAGTTTATTAGTGAAAATAAGTTAGTCTTATAGGCACGCAAAGAATTTCTCTTTATATTTAACATTAATAACAACTTAAACTGACGACCTCCCGTTTCTAAACAAAGATGATTCGTTAGGGTAAAATGTGTATGTTTCGCATTCAAGAGCAACCTCAAAATTATTCTAGTTATAATTAGTACTTGCCCCTCTATTTGAAAGCTAGAACAGGTTTGCTGATAATGAACAAGGAGAAGGAGTTTGGCTTCCATGACACGTGCTTGCCAAGAGCCTATGAAGTGCGAGTACGTGGGCATCATCCACTAACGCTGCGTGCTCTACCCAATCTCAAAGTGATGTCATTTTCAATGTTACATAAAAATACATACCTAAAAGATTTTCGAAGTTACAACATTGGACTTTGAGCTAGTTAAAGCATAAGCTACAACATTGCTATATTCGTTCAGTGTCGTTTAGAAATAGTCCTTGTGTGTATATTCTACTCTTTCGTCTCACCCTTTGACCCTTTGTTTACCTTCGTGTGCAACATACGTCATACGGTGTTTTCAAAACCGGTAATGAAACTTTTTTCCTGAAAAAAAAATTATTTTGTTATTTAACGACGCTGTCAATTGCCAGGATCACATCAGCGTCGCCGGTGTGCCGGAATTTCGTCCCACAGGAGTTCTTTTACATGCCAGTAAATCTACTGACATGGAGCTGTCGTTTCTAAGCACACTTAAAAACCATCGGCCTGGGCCGGGTTTGAACCTGCGACCTTGGGATCAGCAGGCCAGCGTCTAACCAACTGAGCCACCCAGACCGACACTTTTTTCCTGGAGCTTCAATAAAAATTAGAACTAAATTAAAGAGGTTTCACAGTACAGAGACGTGGTCAATGCGATAGTCACTTTGTTCAGTGTTTCCCGTGGTAAAAAGTTTAGGTTACATATTAAAGAAGTTTTACGTTTTAAGCACTCGTTCTATTTAAATTTTGTAAACAACAAAACGTCTCAGTAATAAGTGACATGTTTGGTTTTCTTGACGCCGTTAGGTGGGCGTTTTGACATTAAAGCACCCAACTTTGGGGGATAAAAGAGCATGTCATTTGCCTATTATGTAAATGGATCACTCATGTGCTTAAAAGTTTCAATATTTGGGCTCCAGTTAGCCCATTATACATATAAGGATTAGTTATTAATCCAAAATGGAAAGTTAATGCGTATCTACATGTTTGCTGCAGTTTTATTATATGCACACGTATTGTGCAGCATTAGCATTAGTACACATATTTCTACTTCATTGTTTTATTATTTTAGAAGATCAGTTTTATTAAACAGCTGCTGTTTTCATTTCTTTCCCTGTGAAATCATATTGCTATTTTCACGTGTAGAAATAAGTCGTGTGCAATATTTTTGGGCCATTAAATACTGCCAGCATTGCCCAATCCTATTTAAACATTTGTTCCTAGGCTGATAAGCTGGGTATCGACGTTTAAAATTGTAAATACATTCTGACATGGTATTCCAATTTTAAAAACCAACCCTCTTTCAATACGCACAGGTTATTTAGCTACTGTCTAGAGTACTTTAATTACGAAAATATGAATGGTATTTATATCGCAGTGAGATCTTTAAATTGCGAAAAAAGGAGTGATGTACTTGTGTTGTTTACGTATTCAAAGCGTCGTGTGGCTGATGTGTTCCATATTCGCCCACGCACCCTGCGCTACGGCCAGAAATGCAAGAGTAATAACAGTATTTAAACGAGAAGAAATTAATTGGCCCCATACATTATGACAGCCCTGAATCGATTGAGCGAAAGATGGGACTAAGTCCAGCTGGGAGTTATTTCACTATTACCGGTGGACCACAACCCAACATCTGTACGCCTAATGACTTTCCAGTTACATCTAAACCCAATCAGCCATATTTAAAACTTTCAACCGCTTCTAATTAGCAAGGTCTGCTGTTCTAGTCTCTGTGACTGATGTGCAATATTGGTGTGGCATTTGTCGGTCACTGCCCAGCTTTGGCATCGGCATTATTTCGTTCTTTACTGCAGGTATACACTGCAACAAATAAATGAGCACGTATGCTTTTTGAACTACTGTACTGAGAATGGCACAGAATATTGAAAGAAAGAAATGTTTTATACTAAGGTGGCTTCCCATAGGTTATCACTTGAGTCGTTTGCTTCCAAAGAAAGCAGGCTTGGATTAGAATGCTTGTAATTTCATTTCTTTTAGTCCGCAGGATAAACTTTTTAAAATCGCTACAGTGAAAACTCTTCCGTTCCTTTGAACTTGGACTAGAGGCACAAGACATCTATAACAATTAATATTTTCCTAGAAGCATCTTCTTTCTAAACTAATTCGCTTTTGAATTTTAGTTTAATTTACTAATACCGCATTGCTATGCATGATAAATTAAAACCGTACTTACACTGTGTTGCTATTCCTCACCATTGAAAGGAACTTCATAGTGGTGAAGTCTCGCTTATGCCTCTTGTATGTAAAGAACGCGTTTTTAGCCTGGTGCAAGGTGAATTCCATTAACACTTCGATATTTTTCCGGTATGTTACGCCCTTTTAAGGTACTAGATAATGAAAACGTTGATTTGCGAAAAATTTCAACCAATTTAGTTGAAGTTTTGTCACATATTTGTTCCCCATAGTTATATTAGAAAATTAATTCTCCTGATCGTACGATATTTACCTTATATTTCCAAGAAAATTATTTTCAAAAATAAAACTTATGTAATTTATAAATGCCCCTCTTGATGGAAATATGAACACTTTAAAATTGTACATTTAGCATATTATACATGAAGCGTAATTTTTACAATCAGCGATCAAATTTTCGGTAGATAACGTAAACTTTTCCATCCAAGAAATAAAGTGCACCTAAAACCCTTTACTTTTCTAAAAATCTATTGTATAGATTATTAAAATTCAAAATCCCAAACTATATTTGGTATCAATAAATGGCTCTTCAGATCTCGTCTGTCTTCAGAAAAGGTATGCGGAAATCTTAAATAAATTGATCAGCAAATATGGTGAGAAAAATGTCAAACGTGGCAAAAAGATGAAAAACAGTAATATAAGAAAATAAAATGTTCACGGGCTATTTGCACACAAACGCAACTTGCGTTTGGGTATTTATGTGGTCAGAAGGGAAACATCACAGCTTAAGTCTGATTCGACGACGTTTCAGGAAGTTTGCTATAAATATTTTCGAAAATTTATGTCGTTTTTTTCACAATGTCAAAAATTTGGTATCGATACTCTAAATGGAATTTTATATTACACTTAATTGTTAATTTTATACGTTTCATAGTAATGTTTAACCATTTAATGCAAGGAGCAAACTATTGTGTATGGTGCATCAAAAGTACGGGTCTTAATTCACCCATAGTTGATATATTACTGTAATAGGTTCTGGTTGACGTGACTGTACGAAATTAATTTTTTGTATAACCAAGTCCCTTATTTGGTTGTAGCCTATCGCTTCTCTAGCTATATATATCCTCTCTCTCTCTCTCTCTCTCTCTCTCTCTCTCTCTCTCTCTCTCTCTCTCTCTCTCTCTCTGTTTCTGGCCAGTTTGATATTGAACTCATGTGATTGGCTTTTTCGTTGATTAAGAAGTTCTGAAGGTTGATAGAAAAGTATATTATTTAGTCAAAGTTATGAAATTGGTCCAGCAGAAGGGAACTTCATTTTTATGTGAATGTCTCCACCGAGTAATTCGTGTCCCATTAACTACTTTTTCAGTTGAGTATAGAACAGTCGCTTCAATTAAATGTATGTATGTCCTGTGAAGCGGTCGACAAGATCCAAGATTACGCATGAAATATTAACTTTAATTCTTTCTGATCTATCTTAAGGCACTTCTGCGGCTCAAATGGCTGCGCAAGTTCAAAAAAGCTTAATGTTGGTTGATTCAACTGATACTTGTGAACCAGTAAAGGAGCAGAAATCACATGTGAGTCTTATATGTCAAAACATTTTGTAAATATTTATAAATGTGTTTAAATCGATTTTAGCAGGGCCTCTAAGATAGTAACTGTTTTAGCACTGAACTTCTGTAAACGTTATAATCTTCCTAAGACATGCAGTTTCCCAAATTATTTAGGTATTAGCTTGCTATAAAGACGGGTATTTGTGCAGACGTTTAACACGAGATGGAGTACGGTGTTGGCGACAAGGTCATATTTACTTTATCTTGCACAGAGAACTTCAACAACATGCCTTGAAGGGTAGTGCTAAAACTTATCGACATCTGTATCTGAAACGGCTCGAGTATGCAAATGACAGAGTTGCGTACGACAGGACGATGTCGGCTATTCCGTTAACGTAGAAGATGGTGTGTTTGCTTCATCATAAGCTTGCTATGAAGAGGAATGGTGAAATTTTTCGCTCTCGCTTACAAAGTAAACTTAATATTGGTACTCATTATTCAATAAATCGAGGGAATATTGGCTGTCTAATAAGACTTTGGGTGCATCAGGTAGCGTGCATAATTATCTTAATTTATTCTCATAACTGTCAAGGAAGCACTGCCTTACGACTACCTGTAGCTTCTTTTTTCTAGTGAAGACGTCTGTTTGCTTTGGGATGCGCTGTCAGTCCTCTGAATGTCCTGTGTCGATGGTTTTGGCCCCAGTATTTTTGTTAATTTATTTTTATTTATTTCTTCATTTATTTTGGGTATCTATTTGGAAGGGTTGGCGATTATTTTACTCTTTATATAGACCACGATGTTGTCAGGTTCCCGGCATATGCAAGGCATCCAAGAAGTTAATACGTTGCTGCATCGTTTTGAAAAACCGCACTACTGAGGAAGATCGGTGCCACTTCATCGTCGCATCATGAAAAAAAATCGAATACCTATCGCTAGTGAACAACTTGACTAGCTACTGAGTTGTACTTGTGCTGATCACAAAAATATAGAGGCTAACAGTATCTCGCTATCCGGGGATAAACTTCCGCTCGCATATACAAGACTGAATCCCTTGTGAACCAGGAGTATGAGTGGTCAGTGACAAAGAGATTCCACTAATGGTCTCTGTTGTCATTTCACGGAGTGGTGGAGGAGCAGGGGTCTTGCACTTCCGTTCCTGTTCCTTAAACTTGATACTAGAAATGAGTTGGTTACACTGGGCGGTTGACATCCACTGGAGGGCTGCTAACTCTTAGTCCATGAACGACACCAAGAGCAGGCGCCGAGATCTGCAACCAAAGTGACACTTGGTGGATGCGATTGGAGAGAAAACTGCTCTCAGTATCAGAGGTGCCACTTGTATTGAATTCTGTGGTTTAAAAATTACACTCAAGGGAACGGTATTTGGCACGGTGTACTGAAATGCCGACAAGTTACTGAGGTCTGTGTTCAACAGGGATAAGCGTTCACGAAGTAAAGGTTTATCCTTCTACTAGCAGTTCTCTTAAGAATATATTTGGCCTTCCAGATAACAAAATTAAGTTATCTATTTAAACCAGTTGTAATAATTGCATGGTTTTTGTGGCCTGTATTTCATCCCGAATGCTATCATGCACTTAAGATTGGGTCATCTAATGATTTACTAACCCAGAATTTTGTGGTACATGAGGAATGGAACACTGAAAATAAATTAGCCCGTCATTTTCAAGTTAAGGTTTTAGTTAATGTTTTAATTATATTAATTTTAATCACTACCTCCATTGAGAAACATGAAAATAGTATTACTGAATGTAAGGATATTATTTGACACTGTAGCACTTACGGCCGACAAGTCGGCTACTATTGCTGTGTTGGCCTTGAAATATACCTTTGTCTCTTTGTTTAACAAAATAGAATATATTTGTGTCTTAAATATCATATTCAAACTCAAAGGATAGTCGCCATGTTTAGGAGTACAGAGTAAAAAGCCAAGCTCCCTAGTTCACCGACTGCTCCACTTTTTGCCATATTTCGGTTCTCAAGATGTCCACCAATCCTAAGATGCAAACTAACTTTCGCGCTATTTACGAGTGTGATTCAATTCCTCTAGACAATTACTGTAATCCCACTTTCCCTCGTGATTCCAATGCCATGAAAACAAACTAATCTCAATAAGTTTGAGTATTACAATCCAATAGTCCCAAACTTGCCTGTTCCCCGCTAGTATTTATTCACGATACTTACAGCCATAGAAAATCTGTTCGTTTGGTCAGTACTATTTTAAAGACTAATTCTCAACTGCTTCAGCTCCAAATTGTGCGGAGATTAATAAATTGATAAATTTCACGAACAACTAAGTGTTCAAAATATGCACAAAGGTTGATTGCTCGGCAACAAACGCAAGTTTTCCTGGGAGCTAGCAATAATGCAAAGCTTATGGTGCAACCGGAGAATAGTTTTGTTTCAATTCACAGATATGAAAGTGAAGTACTTGCGATGCCCCATACTGCATATGTTTGTACAGTATTTAAAATTTAGCTTCCAAGCATATAAAAATAGTGTTTCAGTGGATCACGCGATGGTTTACTTCGATACTTCCTGGTAGTAGTATGTCTGGGGAGTGAAAATTGCTCTAAGGCCCTCGCACATCGACTCAGAGATATTTTGTGCTACCCCTAACTCTTGCTTGATTCCAGAGATTTAAATACCGGAAGAATACCCGGGCTTAAAGGTCCCACGCCTATGGATGGGAATGAACCCAGGAACATTCCGTGGCCGGAAACCAGAGCTCCCGCATTCTAGCCCACTGTGCCACGACAAGAATCGATACTTTCTAAGTTACTATGCTAGTAGGCTATGAGAACTCCTGAGAAACAATACGAGACAATGACAAGAGGCTCAGGCAAAGCATTACTTCCGCTTTAAGAGAACACGAACGCCAATAACGCAGGCGACATTTCCTACATATCGGCAGATACAACATCGCTATCAAACGACTATCGGAACGCGCCAAAACAATAAGTTCCAAAATGCATCCAACCGTCTGCCTAGCTCTGGAAAGTATGTAGTTCTAAATCTTCTTATCATGGCTTTCAGTCAATTGACGTTTGGGATAAGGGTGCACAAGGTTTTCCAGTGACGGAAAAGCTTCATCCCCAACAAAAACATAGGACGGCTGGCAGAAGATCCCATGAATTTGAATTTGTAGGTGATGTTTGAATGTTAATGAAGGCAATAGGCGTAGCAGACAACTAAAGAGATCAAGAGTAAAAGGCGCTACCTTACAAAAAATAAACGTTTAAAAGAAAAATCTTTTGAAGTGATGTATCCATTAATTTGGCGTTCGTCTCAGGCAGGGACAACAAAGTATTATTAGCAGATATTCACTAGTAAAGAACGTCCTGAGTCACGGTCACAACACCTATGTATTATTGGCGTGGCTCATATTATTCTTTGAGAATGCAGGGTGGCACAAATAAGCTGCGCACGGACTTTTATCTCGCCTTAAGTTCCCAGTAGGAGCCATATCAATATTTAATTAATTTAGCCGAACATGTTCTAAAGAATAGGAAACAAGTATAGCTACTACAGTTGTGTTTTATGTATGGGCATGTGCATCATTCTTGATAGATTTAACAGTAGTCAATTTGACATTTGACCGCGTTCAACGTTATTTTGTGGTGCATCGACAATGATGCACCACGAATTAGTTTATCGTGGTCAACTCTGACCACAGGTGCTGGACCTATCAATTACTTTAACTGCGTTCTAGTTGCACAAAATGGCTGCCTGTTTCAATTTTCTTGAACTGTTTATTACGAGATAATGTATCTGTATTACTTAAATCAGGACCATAGTCATTATCGGATCTCTGTAGAAAGCAGGACCCTCTTGAAGAGTAGATGCTTTGAAGAACGACTCCGACTATCAAAGAATACAGTGTGGTAGCTAGTAAATGAAATTACTGAGAGGTTAGACTCGTTAGCTTCCTAGGAATCGCAATTGCTGTTTTTTCACCTATGAATACTTTTAACTTTGAGATCATAGCTACAGGAACTTTAGATTTGTGATCGAGGATAATTTTAGCACACAAATTAACGGCGTTGACTATTAACAGTGATGCGTCAAATATAATTGCTTCCTTTTTTCCACGATTTTTACATCTATAATGAATTTTATCCAATCGATGGATTGATGGGTGTCGTGGGAACTATGGACACGCATTTATAATTGCATCATTATGTGCTGAAACTTAATTCATCATTTTAATAACGTTGGTCGAGGCAATTGAAACTACAATAAAAACCTCGATAGTTAACTTGGTTAACCTACAGTTGCTTCTTTTTTTTTTTTTTTTTTTTTTTTTTTAATATGAGACCGATATTTCCAAAGGAACGTCAATCTTATGATGAAAAAGATTTGGAGACCGCTTTTTGTTTTCCATTTTCTTTTTACCACCAAAAGAATATCTAGTCATACAACATTTTAAAATCGAAACGAAAGCGAAGCGATATACACAAGGTACCGTGATTCTGTAATTGCACTACAATCCCTATGAATTGAGTAACTCTTGTAGAATCATGAGTGTTCAGCAATCTTGCGCACGGTCAGCTGATGGAGGTTCGTTGAATGTGAATTAACAGCGATGCACCGCAACTATAATGTAACCGTGGTCAAAGTTTGATCACGTTTCACTGACCCTCGATCAACAAGGATTTGATCAAGAACTGTGCACGTGACCATTAGTGTGATTAACATCAGGTTCCAGTTGGGCATTACATTGCTAAATATATGAATGTTGGATTTCTCTGCGGGATGAATTCCAACCCTGGAGATGGGATATAAGTTGCTTAAATGTGGTAGCCTCATTGGCATATAAAAGAATTATTCATGTAGAACATAATCCTCACACGATGATGACACTGGTGCGGTCCAAATAGTTACTAGCGTCTTGCACAAAAATAATGACATTATTCGTCTTAATGGTAGTGGCAGTGGTGGTGGCGGTGGCGGCGGTAGGTTTTCCGGCCTATATAGGGGATTCAGTTGTGACGCATTTGAGAAGCTACGATAGATAATGGCCTGTAGGTCACGAAAAGCAACATTTCGGTTGGGGGAAACGTAGTACCTCTAACTGTATGGGCTACTTCTACCATGCCCATGTGGGCGTGAGGTCGGCATCCGGATTGGGCGGCCTAGGCCTACAAAGACTGTCACGTCGCAGATTATTAATAAACAGCTGCAGACCTTAAAAACACTCCTTAGATACTCTCACACCGTGTATCCCTATTACAATATCTCAAAAGTTTTCGACATTTAGTACTAAGTGCTTAGCTAGGTGGAAGGCTGGCAACCTGAAACTCATAGACCGAAGCTATGATTTGCCACGTTGGGTGGCTAGATATTTAAAACTCCCAACTTTTAGATGAACTTTTAAGAATTATTCTGGTAGTTTTAACAGTGTATTATGTAATCACATGGTTCTATGTACAGCACTGCTACAAGCAATTCTTCAATATTTCCTTTAATCATTATCAAAATGTCCACGCCTTTTGTCATCAATAGGGAAAAGAAAGATGACATTTTGTTATATTGTACCACCTACCCAAGTATTTATATGGCTAATTATCACCAAATTGTGTTAAATATTAATAAAAATGTAATAAATTACGCATTTACTATGTTAATAATGTAGTGACCTGCGTCCAGGTCTTCACTTTGTCCGGTCCATAGGTTCCTGTGCTCCCCGACAGGCGTCTGGCCCTAGGCACTGGCTTGTAAGTCCTAGGGGGTGTAAGTTCTACATAAGGGGAGCGTAATCAGGTAAAGGAGGAAAAAAAGAATAATGTACTGATGTAGTTGGTTTTATGAGTCAAATTTGTGTATTGAATCCATAACAAATTTGTTTTTAAATGAAGTTATGGGCAAAGTAAATGGCAGTAGAGAGAGGCATGTGTATGCAGAGTGTTAATGAACTACACCGAAATATTTTTAGAGGATATGGAGATGTCCTAAACAAGTAATTTGAGATAGGAGACTTATGACTTGTTCGCTCAAATTTCGAATTTACGGCTATAAGTTTCTAAAGTGCCAGTTCGCCACTGACTAATAACCATAGGAGAGCGCTACGCACGAAAACGGAGGGATGTCTTACAGCATACCTCTTTGGCGCAATGATTATGACATTAGCGTTCGAGCATAAGATCGTCTTCGAGTTCGAGTCTCGTTCGCTTCTTTGTTTTTATTTGTTCTTTATTTTCAGTAGAGCATATTAGTGCTGTTTTTATCTACATTTTAAATCATGTTTCAGTGTATGCAGTTTCGTTTCAACATGTCAGTACAATTAATTACAATTCTGACTTAAAATGTTGAAATCTGCTTAATACGTTCATTTGCTGCACTTCAGAATGGAAAATAGTTTAGAGTCAAAGAAAGAGTAAAACATAAAGACATCTAAGACTTTGCGTCTGTTTTATGGGAACTGCTCGAAATTGTGACCTGAATTTTCATGGGAAAAATTGACAGCGACGAAGGAACGTATGTCGTGCTCTATTGGTGTGAGCCGAATAAGGAAATGATAGTGGTGTTAATGCTCTTCTTCAGATGGAATAAAAAAAGAAAGCAAAATTAATAGCTGCATGACAGGAAACGAACCTACGACTTTTGTGATTACAGTCTTTGACGTTACAAATTGAGCCACAAGAGCAATCAATGAAAAGCCTGTGTAGTAGGCTTCACAACGCAAGAAGGCAGATAATCGTTGTTCAGTGTCGCACTGTCAGGTGATTAGTCCCGAAACTTGAGAGATTTTTGTGGCATTAAATCTTGAGAACGCTGATGATGAGTTGCTGAAAATCTATATTTCTATACTCGGTCATTAGTTTTAAAGACATTGTAGACCAATTTTTCATCAGGCTTTGCTTTAACACTGACTAATCGGTATTTGATATTAATGTTTAAAGCCTTATAACTGAGTTATATTTAGTCGCGGACCATTCATTGCCTATCACAAATTACTTACATTAGCCACATCTACAATCTCTCGAGTTATTTCGGTGTAGTTCAGTACATTATAATTCACCTGCAATAAGCAAACATTAAAAGGAGCTATAGTAATTGTAGTACAGGTGTGTTTTAAATTATTATTTCTTCCACAGTTTTTCGGAAATGAATATATTTCTTCCGATTACCAAAAGCTGCATCTGATAATCAGGCTTGATAAATCCTTTCTTACAAACTGTTTTATAACACTGAAAGCCGCACTGTAGTATTTGCATGGTGATTATTCACTCTAAGCACATCACACTATGCGTGTGATAATGTCGCTTTCAAATGTTAACTTCGCGTAAAATTGGAGTGGGCTCTCGAATTTTAAATCAACCTGAAATTCCTGAAATTTCGGCGTATCAAATACAATTAAGAGGCGAAAATTTAAAAATATGTTAGTTTCTCTTTTTGTTGAAAACCTATAAACCAATAATGAACAAACCAATCGGAAGTTATGACTCAAGTTTATACTCCAGAAGGCTACTCTGAAATTGTAATAAAAGACATGAGACACCAGGATGTCTTAAAAACTATAAACAGCTTTAATTACGAGCGATAAAGCTCGATAAAGAAAGGAAAAACAATACCAGAAAGGAGAAAGGCAGATGTAAATGAATATTAAATAGAAACAATGGAGCTCGTGACAAAGGCACAGAAGAAAGGGAGGGAGCATTGAAGACCTGAAAAGAAATTAAAACTTGACGACCTGGTGTGGATAATTAACTTTTCAGGTTTTCGTGGCTATGGAGATGTCCAATTTTAACTCGAGAAAAACGTTTATTACTCTGTATATACCTACCAAACAATTTCTCGGGTAGCAAAACATTAGACACTGTTCCAGCTCAATATTCCCACCCACAGCATTCTTTCAAGATACGGAAACCGAATAAGATGTTTCCCCACATTAGTTAGACTACATTTATTAGCTTTTATATTTCGGATTTCTGGTAATGTTCAAAACTCCGAGAGGTTAGGAATACATTTTTGTGAGAACATATTTCAAGGTGGTTTTTAGCGGGTAGTTTTGAGTAAAATCAGATTCGGATAACGTTTTTCAATATTTATGCTTGAAAGCCCTTGTAGATACTATGGCAAACCTTAATGTTTAGGTTTATATCCTCTTTTCCTTTATGTAGTCTGCGCAAGGCACCTGCTGTTGTAGGAAATATTAAGCTTTTTCTATAAGGTGAATTATTTACAGTTCAAGCAAGGGGAGACAGTCGCCAAGGTAACTGCCATAAGGCTACATGTTAAATTTAGCAAACTTTAGGTACATATTGCACAAAAAGTAATAAACACATAGCTCTAAAACTTTTACACAGTGTAGCTAACATATCTATCTAAAAACTGATAGCAGATCAGGTCTGTAGAGTGATTGTGTTTTTATATAAATATAATATATATAAATTTGATATTCGTAAAACAAATAACGTGCTTACTTCATTTTACACATTCTTTACTGTATTCGTTTGTCCTGTTGGCACCACCTGGCAAAGCGATCAGGCGTATTGACCTTGGTTGTCAATCGCTTGTTATCTTGTTTGCTAGAAAAACGAAATACTCGAAGCGAATGATCTCTGGCGCCTGCCGATATATGAAACGTTTCTGTTCTGAACAGAGTGTACATACATGTCTCGCCGTGTGTGTGATAAGCTCGCGTAAACAACTCGGCAGTTTCACATTCTTTCCGATACGCTTCATGGTTTTGTCACCTAGTAGGTATATCTTTATTAGAACTCCACTTCCTATTGTTGAACACTGCCCTAGGGCCCAAGGAGAATGACGTACAATCTTTACACTTATCATTAGTTTATATGTCTACGAGCTGCCGCTCACTCTCTCGCAAACGGCTCGTTTGCTGATTCAAATGTTTTTGTGTCTCCTTATCATCTGGTATAACTGTTTTTGTTTGGACTGTGGATTTTGTTAGTTTGTTGTAGTATCGCATAATCGACATGGAACTAGTGAAATAGTAGTGGTTAATACCAAGTTCCTACGAAACTAATGCGGTAATGAAGGTAAATTTCATTCACAAGAACAAGGATTGTTGTAAATTTCAGGCTACAAGCATGCCTTCGTTTAGTTAAAGAAGGAATAGCATGATAATGAATGTTTGAACTGAAAACGGGTAATGCAGTAGCATAATAGAAATGCTGAATATTCTGAGCCTACTTTGTTGATAATATTACAATTAAATGCTAAAAATCCCTGTATTGATATGGAATACAGCGTGTAATAGTACCTAAAAGTGTAAATTTAATAGATTCTTTTGGCATGAAAATTCTCACGGCAGTGGGAGATAGCCTCTGAAAAAATGTAGCAGGTTTATTCATACATGTAGACTTTTTTGATTCCGACATTTTGCCTCGTTAATTGAGAAAGCAAGATCATACATACTGTATATTTTAGAATTGTGTTGGTTGAACCTTACTCGAGAACTGGAAAAAATGTCTTATGCGAATATTTCCTAAGATTTTCCTCTGCAGGACGATGACTTCTCGTAAATATTAAGTAGAGAAGGTAGAGCATAGGACAGAAAACACAATTCTTCTTGCATACTTGTAAATAAATAACAGTGTTGCCCTGGGACTTACTTCTGCCAGATCTTCATTTACTTGGAGACAGCTCGAAGTGGATATCTTATGAAATGGGTGTTTTATCATGTGTCGAGAGTGCAGTATATCACTTCGGCGAGATAACTGTCCCTTGAAACTTCTTGACGATGTGTTGCTGGCAGTCAGAAGTTGCCCTCACAAGATTTACACAGGGTAAACTACAATTTTTCCTAATGATCCCCGATTCTGTTATCCCTCTGTCTTGCCCTTTTGTTTTTCTCTTGATGGTCTCTTCTTTCCCCTAATGTTTATCTCCATTTTGGGACCCCATCTTCATTCTAGAGCTCCCGTTCAGCTCGTACGCCTGTCGCCAACAGACCGCCACGTAAAGAACTTGGGTGACACGTTAGGGAACATTTTCACGATAAAGAGTGCCTTAGAGAAAAATAGTGACAAACACGCACACGTAACACGTGATTTTTCCATGTCAGTAAGCTGGTGAAGTGAAATCAATGCTTCTCAGTAACTATACTTGTGGATTAACATACTTCACTTCAAACTCTTATTAAAAGATGTGTACAAGTATAAGCATTATTCCTTGTCTGTCGAATGTCGAGTTATCGAGAGTCGACTATCGGGATTCTACTGTATATGCTTGCTGTAGGACTATGCAGTCGCTGACGTATTTAGCAGGTTACCTAGGGGCGCAGAAGTGGTGAGAGTATGCGATTACAATGCCTGTTTACAATTACATGGTTTCAATTTGATGTCATGTATTAAAGCGTTGCTTATGATAAATTTGTCACTAAAGAGCTTTAAGAACAATATTCACCAGTCCACCACTTAGTGCACGACAACATAACTTGCTCTTGTTTCTGTACCTCACTGAAAGCTGCTGCTTTTACCGACGCATACGTGACAACATGGACTCTTTACGCGGTATCGCTGTTTCAGCAATATGCAGCAATGAATGTATAGGTTTAGTTTTTACAAGCAAGTTCTAAATATACCTACATACTATATGAAAGGAAAGTACTCATTTATTAATTTTAATGCTGACATTGCATTAGAAACATGACCGCGTTAATGTTATTATGTGAACAGAAACTTATTTGACACCCTACGTACAAATATGGAATCTTTGTTCCTTTACAAATGGTGTAAGGATATTTATTTGCTGTAGTTATTTACGTTTGAACATATTTTTCACTTTGAACTATAGCGTTAAATATCTCTCTGTCAGAGGTTCAATGATAGTGGTTGAACATTTCTGAATGTACATTAAAACACACGTTGTAAACACAAAAAACAGTATTAAATATAGTTTGTGGATAATTTTTCTTATGTTTTAGCATTTATTTGTGCTCCTATTTGTATTTTATCTTTACCTCCTGAACATAAAATTATGGAATATGCAGAATATCCAAACATAAAATTCTGTGAATTTTAAGCTACAGAATACACAAATTGTGAACTAGATTAAGTTCAGCACTGTGTTAGACGTTAGTGTGTGTAATATCAGTGAAAAAAATTAAGTTCTTCAGACATTTTGAACCCAAGGTAATAGATAGCTATTATACAAGTTATTGGGAACCCTTCATTTTTAAAAACATCGGCCTGTTTAGATGCAGCGATAGCAGCTCCACAGTTTCGGTAATTTTGCTCAAACGAAGTAAGGCTACGATTTCATGTCTCTCTCTCTCTCTCTCTCTCTCTCTCTCTCTCTCTCTCTCTCTCTCTGCCCAAATGCCAGCGCCATCCAATCCTTGTTAGTTATGAGGCGGTCACCTGCATACAATTGTTTTGATGAGCTCAAGCCAAAATAAAATTGTGAGCCACGTCGTATCCCTCAGGAATGACCATAGCATGAAAGGGATAATGACTTGGGCCAAGTAAAGCATCCGCTTGTCCGCATCACACGAATCGGAAGGCTCATACCTAACAAATACTATTACATCCACTTAATCATGTCAGAACATAGATCATTCGCAAACCGTGAAGTATTCTCTAAGAGGCACATTTTCCTACGTAGACTGATGACAAACAATTCCATACAGTAGACTATAGTGCTTTAACAGCATTCCTTTCACAGCAACGACAAGACAGGCTAGCCACACAGTGACAGTTCAAATCCGGTTAGGGAATTTGATAAGTTATCACCCAGCTTTAGAAAATAGTCTCCTGTACCTCTTAAGGCGTATTCGAAATCAACCAGATGCTTACCTTATAAACTGACAGTTTCTGAAGCTTCAATAACGTTCATATCATACCACATCGAAATGGTAACGACTTGCAGTGTCTCTGAGAACTTTTTGTGCGTAATTTCAGCAATATGGTTTGTAGCAGAAATATAATCCAAATGAGAGTATTTTATAAAATCTTTTCGATAGATAGAACAGAAAACCGCACAATTCTGTAACAGTGTAGAAAACCTACTCAGAGGTCTTCAGATACGCGTTTACTGACTTGGGGTTCCTCAAGCCACTATAAGCCAAAAGGTGGAATAAACAACCTACTTGTACATAGAAATCACACCTGGGCCCTTGAAACAAGCACTCCGCACTTCAAGTGCCACCAAAGCGAAGAGTGGGCTAAGGGTTCCATTGCTTGAGCGTGCATTTTAGTTGGCAAAGAAACTGCGCACATGCTTAAGTCTTCGGCGGTCCTTAATCCTACTGTACAAAATCTTAATATGAAATTACCAAGTAGAAGTTTAACTTTGGCAATATATAAGGAATATATTCTGATAGAAGAAAATCAGTTTGTTTTTATGATGGTTAGCTTTGCATCAAACAAAATTGAATAACTGAGATCATTTTACTTTAATTTCACTGGAAATTGTGTAATTCAGCATTTTAATGGAGGGTTCCCTAATGGAAAGTAAATGAAGATAAACTAAACCAGTCGCTGTTTTTCTAAAATCCATGTGCCCAATGGACCATCTGTGTATAAAGTTGGTTGGTATATATATGGTGCTCGGGTTTAAAAAGCAGAATGTGTTACTTAGGAAGTGGATATCGTTTATCAGTCTTCATTAAAACGCCTTAACCTCAATGCTTAGATTAACCGGGTTGGTTACTTAAAGTATGAAATGAATAATACAAATGAACTTATGGAACCAAAATGATGTAGGAACCTAACATTTATCCGAAAAAGTGAGGGAATATCTGGAATGTAAAACTCAGCGAGAAATTGAACTTGCATGGATTCTACAGACAGCCCTGAGCTTATCTGTAGAAGCCTCGTACAGATAGATGTTTGATTTATTAGATTATAAATTTAGGTTTAGCACTATAGTTGGAACTGTAAGAATCCTTGTTGTTTTGTTTGTATTTATATACCTATAAAATGGTATTAAGACAGTGAATACATATTCAGTAAACATATTAAAAAGGACACTAAACTTCTAATTTTCAGATTTTCTAAAAATGTAAGTAAAATGTGCGCTATATACTTTATTACTCTTGAAAACGGCTTTCATAAAACATGTTAAATAGTGAAGCACTTCTTTCTAAATGTTAATAATCACGTTAAAAGCGTTGAGTTAATGGGTAGAAATGTATTGTACTCATTTAGATTGAACCAGTATCCTAAATGGAGGAGTAGCAATAACAATAACAGAGATAGCTTTAGGACAACAAAAGAAGAGTTATAGGTATAATACTTCACGGTCTTATTGTTGGCATTAACATTGTGAAGAGCGGTGAATATTGTGGTACTACTATTTCTGTCTGGGAAGTCTCTCAATAGGCAAGATTTATAGGAATAAAATTCGTCTTCCCGAAGGTGCAATTTCACATCTACTTACAAATACAATATTGGGGCATGGCAATGTAATTTACCGCTACACACATTGTATTGGATAATGCAAGTATCGATAAAAATGGGATCCTTGTACTAATAAAGTTGTAGTGGTTAGGCAGACACGGATGAAACAGCCGGCGCCGAATCCGTTTCACAGTTCAATATCGCAGGATAACAGGAAGGGCGGCGAAATGTGGCTCACGTACTCTTTCACCTCATCCGCTTCTTCATTCATCGCCACTTTCATTTGCTCCATTTCCTCTTCATATCGCCCCATCTCCTCCAACTTTTACCCGGGGCATCTGTGTAACCTTTTCAGAAGCCCACACACTACATTTTGTCTACAACCGCTCATCAGCGGCCTTAAAAACGCGCACCTGTTGCGGAATGATCAGCGTTTCTTTTACCCAAGTTCACACTGAGCGCTTATCTGTATTTAAGTGGTAATAATGTACTTCTCTCACACTAACCATGGACACTTTTACCAATCCAGATCTGCAGAGACTTTGAATTGAGTGATTAAATGAGCCAGGAGTTGATGGAATTCCAAATTACCCTGTACTTTCTTTTCAACAAAGACACTTGCCTTAGCCGTAATTCAAACTCTGCCCTTCGGATACAGAAGTAGATTAATGCTCTGCAAAAAGTCGGTTTCTTTATCTACCCCAGTACTTGTAACCCTTGGGGGAATTTTGGAAGACTCTAAAGGAGGCCACAGTCAACCTAATATTGTGATTTGATAAATGGATAAATGGATAAATGAATAAATGTAATAAAATTAAATGCGTTTTCTGAAACATTCAGTGAACAGTTAGAGGTGGGGAAAGCATTAAAGTATCTACCAATTTTAAAAAGTTCTAAATTACATATGAACATCTAACTAAGCTTTGGATATCGTGTGCATTTGGATATTGTGAATAAAGTTCATGTTCAGTACTAACTAGTGGCGACAACAGAGATTAATTCTAGTCTCTCATAACACTAGTAGATGTAGTATTCTGCTATGCTGTAAGCCATAGCATGGAGGTTTCAATTGCACTCTAAGATCTCTGGGCAATCTTACAGCTCAAACTGATGTTAGAAGGCGTGTATGCTTGGAATTTTGAAGTCATTGATATTTATGTGCGTTAGTCAAGAATGCACCAAGTCGTTGTCCAGCGTTGAACTAAAACCCTAATAAACTTAAATGAGCGGTGCTTGGGGACTTGAAAGAGGAGCCTGAAGATGTGGGATATTTGATATTAACTTAAATCAGTGCACAGGGACATTGCCCTTAGAAATAACGCACAATTTTACGAATACATTTGGGGAAAGTTTCAAAAGAGATTTGGTTAAATTCTAATGTGGCACATTGCACCTGTATAAACCATAACAAATTCTCTAATTAGACGCGCTTGGTTATAATCTTATCCAAGGCTCCCAGGAAGAAAAATGTTTTCAAGCTCAACATGTGTTACATTTAAGTCAGCAGTGGTTAAGTTAAATCCGGAACTGCCAAACGATCAAAGATGAGTTGATAGGTTGAGTTTCATTTTTTATGCTTAGCTCAGGAGTACTAAATCTACCTGAAGCAATTAACACTGAACTAATAATTCTTGAGGTGGTCTAGGACATAACTACCAATTTATGAAATGTTAAAGCTATTTGGTTTAGAATTTGCCCACGTGTTTCTAAAAAAACTGTGGTAGTGGGCATGCAAATTTTCCATTTGCTATAATTATGCTCTAAACTGTTAGATAATCATACTATACGGTTAAGACAGCTTTAAAAACTTCTTATAACCTAATAATTGAGTTATAAGAATAAAAAGATGTAACTTGTTCTTGTTTCACAACCTTAAAAGAACGGGAATAAAAATTAGTTTTTAAATCTTACACCTAAATATTAAGATAGGTGTGCAATCTATCCTTTTCATAATATTGTTTTCAAAAATATTTAAAATTGTGCAGTTAAATTATTTTACTAAACCAGTAAAATTGTACAAATATTGACTAGAGTTGTGACTATACTTTTGAGAATAAAGTGTGACATTTTTCTTTACCAATGTGTAGCAACTGATATACAAGGGAAGTATCATTTGTTGAAAAATGTGTTTTGGAGAAAAACCGAAAAAAATACGTAGTGTAGGCCTTTAAAGCTCACTCGATACCCCTTTAATATGGTAGAATTAGTATTGGCCCCAAACGTAAAAATTTACAATTTACTAATTTTGTCAAATAAAAGTAACATTTCATTTCCTGGGTCCCTTAATAGCTCCGAGTGTATATCACTGCTAGAATTGTTAAAACGGGTTGGGTGTTGAAGCAGGTTGTGTAAGAAATTTTGAGGAAGATAATGCTGTGTTCCATTATAAAGGAAATAAAACGGTGAGTTTCGAATCTTTTGTTATAAGAGACAAAAGGGAACTACATGAAGCTGGCGATGACAATGACCATGACGACGACGATGATGTTAAGGAAATTCCAAATTCTCGCACCCGCTTGTAAACCTTGATTGTGTTAACGAACACAACAGACGTTCCATCAGTTTCTCTCCTCTGCGGAGGGGAAGCCGTTCCTTCATCATCTGTTACTGAGCTGGAAATCAGTGGTTTATTGAATTGATATGCTAACTACTGTATATTGCGTTCAGCTGGTGAACGTAAATCTAAATTGATTAAAAAGACAATATTCTTTACAGTATTTGTAGCAGTTAATTAAAAATCCTTCCGCTTGACTAATATGTAAATAAATGCAAATGAAGAATATTGATGCTCCAGTTTCAGTTAGCAAGATATGCTCCAATCACAAGCGTTTGCTGGCAAATGTTATACACTTTTGTGTTGGCAACACCACAAAATCAGAACTTGTGTGTTTTGTGGAAAATAACATGGTCCGGAAATTCCTTAGGTTTCAAATTTTGGCTCTATATGTCAGAGTAAAAGTGGTAATATGGAGGACACATTTGGTTTTGCACAATAGATCTTAGTCCTTTCCAATCTGTTGTCCAATTTTAAACACTAATATTCTTGAATCTGCACTCGTGTAGCCCTGTTTACGAATTCAGGCGTTAACATTAGGAAATTATGTGGATCAGAAGGATAGAAAGAAGTGTGCATATTTGCGATCTCACTAAACAAGATGATAATACATACCTCATCATTGTTACTAACGTTTGCTTATTACAAAATAAACTGTATTATTCAGTTGCTTCTTTCAATGGAAATTACATTCTGCCTCTAAGATTGACTAATGTAAATATTAATTGACAAATGTCGTTAAAGAGAAAAATACCTTAATACTATCTAGGCTAGCAATGTCCAACCTTGTCTCTTTGGAGACGCTTATGTAATTAGCTGCTATTCCCCACCGCACTCCTTCAGATTCAAACAGGCGACTCCATGGCAGCTTCTAAGTCATGCCTTGAATTTTCTGGGGATGTCCAAAAAGCCCTCTTCATTTTTGATGATTTTTGCATAAATGGTAAACAGTAAGAGACAGATAAAAGCTTACTGAACAGAAAATGTGGATCTCGCTAAAACACACAAATACTTATTTTTTATTTTGAGTGAACCATTTCCGACATATTCTTTATTTGTTTAAATATTCCAATACTTATACTTTTCTCAAATAGGAATACGTTATTCGTTTTTATAAACCTTCTGTCCTTGCAAAGAGAACGGAGTTTCAAAGGTATCGCATAGCAATCCACTCTTAAAACATTTCCCTATCGCTTAGAGTCTATCGTATTTCTATATTCCCCTTGCACTCATAAGAAAATTAACAATAAGATAATTTCTGCAAATGTTTATGTCGATTAAAATGTAGCAGATAGAGAAATACGCATTTGCAAGAATACTGTCTATGAGAGTGAGTATAGCTTTCCATATATTTGCGAACAGAGTTTCTCTGAATTGAACTATACTAAACGTCTGTATCGCAATATGCTACGCAACGATCACTTGGTGTGTCCTGTAAGACTATGCACTCCGACTTTGCCGCCAAATATTAATAGACTTTCTAAACGTAAACATTACCAAAGAAGTCACTGATGAACAGATGTTTATCTCATAAGATTTGAAACAGCTTTCGTAAATTAAACGCAACGTTCATGTAACCAAACCGCCACTTTAACACAATGCACATCTGAGTGAGTGGTACACTCCGCATAATGTTGAAGGAGGTAAATCCAACCTCCTCTCTTTCACAAAGGTTGGACTTCGCTGATCTAGACAAACAGAACAAAATAAGTAGGTGAAATATTGCTCCAAGGTTACGTCTAATTGAAACTGTTTTCTATCGCACAACCTCCGCAATATTATAACTCGTAATGTGTACTATAGGTCTTTGTGATTAATGGAGAATTTTATTTCCCTTAAATTCGATGACTGCACGAAATCTATACATATTGCTCTGAAAGTCACAAAAAATCTACAACAAAATATCGTGTTTATCGTCCATTGTTATTGAGCTAGTGAAGCAAATGCTCACGTTTAGCCACCAGTAAGCCAACAGACTTACCTTATTTAAATAGTTGCCAATTAGCCTCTCAGTAGATGAGAGGTTCCATATTACCTGGTGGGTTTCATAGATCCTGTTTATTTTCTACACAGATTATATTTCGGCTTAGTGTTGGTTGTAACAGTATTTGTGTACAAGAGATTCTTGCTTGTCATAGCGTATGGATTATTCCTACGTTCATTACTTGGACATACTGTAAAGTGAAGTAATCTTGTTATGGTTCAATTAGTTTTTTCGTCTTCCAGTAGCAACCACTGCTGTCATGAGTTAATGTGGGTAAGTGCTTTGTTTTACTAACACACAGTATAATTTTGTAATATCATCAAAAAGGCTAAAGGCCAGTAGCAGGCTATAAAATTTACTCGTTTTGCTACATGTGGTTGTTTTACAAGGCATATTATTAGATCGTTATCTCACCTTTGCACCAATTTTCGAATATTCTAGACATAAAATTAAGGGAAATGCAGCAAGCTGTGTGGCAGAATTAAGAGTACTCCTCTAAAATTGTTAATCTCCACAAAAGTAAGCATTTCAGCTAAAATTTGTATTATAAGTTCAAAATAATTACAACACAAACTTAAATAATACTTTTTAAACCTTTTAAGCTCAACATTACAGGCAGATAGATCGTCAAAATTAGAAATAGATAGACGGATATGCCAAGGAAACCTTGCTATTGGAATACCAAACTCATTACCATGGAGCAGTAATATTTTGGTTAAAACAAAGAAATTAATTTATAAATTAATAGCTGGGACGGAAACTTTGGCAATGAACAGAGTACAGGAAGGAAACTTGAGGACTTTTGAATTAGATTTCTGTAGAAAATCGACTAGGAAGTCAAGACAAGGGAGCATAAAAATGAATAAACACGACGCTTGATGGATATAGAAAAGAATGTAATCGAAGTGATAAATGGCAAAAGACTGCAATAGTTTGGGCATGTAACCCAAATGGAAGATGGAAGAATGCCAAAGGAAGTGATGAGGTGGACATCAGAAGGAAGAAATAGGAAAGGAAGACCAAATGGAAACTGGATAAATGGAATAACAAGATGCATCGAGGTGAAAGAGACTACAGGAAACAGATGCTTTGGATAGAGAAAAATGGCGACAGATGATAAAATAGCGGACATACTATGTACTAATCTTGTATTGTTATTATGTACAAGTTGTTATTTTGTTTAGTGTAGGAAACCAAGGGTATTTTGAAAATTCCTAAAATAAAAAAGAATCATTCTAGGTCCTGATGAAGTTCAAGGGTCCCACGTTGTGGGCGCTAAGTTTGAGGATGTTTGTCCGTGGAGGCTATGCTACGCCCCGCGGGTATCCAAGCTTGAAGATGTATTTTATTCGCTGGAGATGATCTCTGCAGCCTGGTCCTTGAAGGTCTTGTAGATCTGCTCTATAAATGGTCTATAATCTTGCCCTAGCTAACCATGAGAGCTGAAACTGCCTTATCTACAGGGTATGCGTGAGTAGTTTTGACGGAATAATAACACCTACAGTTCCTAGTAATTAATTTAATTCTCGGTACGTTTCATGACCAATATTCCTCATGGGTTGTCGCCGTTTGAAAGTAAAGTTACTATTAGGTTCCCCTATCGCAGTTAAAATAGGTTGAGTCGTTGAAATCGGTTACGGTAGAATAACTCGCTTTCCCAATTTTAAAATATACTCCATCGCATAATGCACTGCTGAGACTGTTCATTCTCTATAATATTCGCGGTAATAACTGTATTGTCTTGGCGCGAATTAGAGTTCGCGGTTACTGCTGCCCATATTCGACCGCACCGATGCTTGTTCTCCAACAGACTGTTGATGTGACTGCACTCACGTGTGTTTTCCGGTCGACTGTTCAGCCAAATCACGGATGGTAATTATAAACCCAAACCTGGAAAGCATAACAGAGCGTGTAACACACTTAGTTCTCTAAACCTCATTCATATATAAAGTAATTAAAACCCCAAGTCTAAAACTATGCTTAAGAGAAGACCCTTTAAGCATCATAAACTTCCACAGAACTCTGAAAGAATTGAACAAAAATTACATTACGAGGAGCAGCAGTGACGAAAACTACAATACGAGAAAGTCAAGCTTTAATAAAACCTTTTTTTCAGGTTAGTAAGTTATTCCTTTAACCTCAAATACCAACTAGTTTGAGCTGCACCTTACAAAAATGAATAACTTGTTTTGACTTTCGTATCTGTAAAGGTATTTTATGAATGTGCGTTTGAGGCTCTATAGGATCATTAAAACAAATGAGAACCCATCCGAGGGCTCTCCCCACTGCGCAAGGGAAACAAGATTCGTCGGCGAAATGGTGGTGACAGAAACGCACTGTAGTCTTTACCTCACAAACAGCCTATGTGTCTCCTATTGTTTCATTAAACAAAATGAGTCCTATTAGTTTTCTAGCACTAATCGCACACCACACTATATTTTTAAGCTCATAGTGGTGCGTTTCCATAATCGTTTATTATTCTGAAGCTTCGTTTTCAATGTTAGACAAACATTCAATATCAGTTTTAACAGAAAATAAACTAGATGAAATCGATGCCACTTAAGAGTGGTCGCCTTGAAAATTGTAAACAAACTAGCTCAACAACTTAACGTAAACGCAGTCCACATTGGGCTTAAGAAAAACCTATGCTATTGTGTAAAACGACTCACTGTGGCCAGATAAACATCGCTATTCTTCATTCTTCATTCTGGTTACTCATAACAGTCCATAGCACTGCAACAGAGCTATAATTGCATATAAATGTTTATATTATTGGTAATTTTTACCATCGGTTTTTAATCTCCTTAATGTTTTAAACCCCCATCATAGATATAATGCTGATTTATGGGCACTAAAAAGGGAAGGTAAAAAGGAAGTCAAAGATGCATTAAAAACTAAGATAAGAACTAAAAGTTCGTGATGCAGCCCTATAAAATAGCATTACGACCCTGTGAAGAAAGAATAAAATGGGGTGTTTAAATATTTGCGACTCTTGCACACTCATGCTTCGCGCGCGCTGGTCTAGTGGAATGAGCCATTTAAGATTATACCGTTGAAAGTCTGCTTTTATAGGAATTACCTCAACAGAAGGTCTTACAAAGTTAAGAGATACAATATGATAAATAATCTCAAGAATTTCTAATATATAATGTAGTTTCTTTGTTTTGTTTAATGGGAACCTTCGTGACAATGGCACTGATTGATATCCTATTTATTAAAATTGTTTAATTATTTCGTTGTGCTCAAATTTGCATTGGAGACTTAAATTCCCATTAGAATAGCATAAAACATGAACATGAATAATGATGTGGTATGATTTAATGAATTCGACTATGTGTTTGGAAAATGAAGGGAAAAAATACAAATGAACATGAACTCGGCGACTAAGGGTTTGAAATACATAAGATGACAATGTTTGGTGACCGAACTTCAGAACTTGGCAGCAGTCGCCTTAATAGGAATTCGTGCATTAGAACTGGTTATTATCTACCAGGCTCATAGGATATGTATTTTCCCAATTGTAGACATCTGTAAACTCATAGCAAATAATCACATCCTTTTTAACGTTCCCTTTATATGCTGCCTTTAATATCGATCATTTTCTTGGTCTTTGAGTGCTTGAAATCTTATTTTTATATTCCATATCTAATGTTTATTACTCTGGTTGAAATTCTGACACATAACCAATATCGATGTATGTTTCAGTTCGTGTTAAGTTCTCGACAGATGTTTTAAATTTTTCACGAAATAAATTGCACTATGCGATGAGGTTTTCAAAGAACTTCAAAATTTTACTCCAAATATACTATAAACATACAAAGAATTTGACATGCTACTTAACTCAAAATGCTCTCATTATTGTTTTTATGAAAATTAGTTTGATCTGAAACTACCACCATATTACAAGTGAGGAGAGGAAAAAATTCTCTAAACGTGTTGTCTTATAGGAAAGTTTATGCAAAGGTCTAAAAAGTATTTTTAATAGTGCGTTTAAGTTTCGTTAATATATCTCAATTTGTTCGTTGCGTAGAGCATTTTTGATCGTGTAAAGCTGCATCCCAAAATAAACATGTTTTTTCCGAACTTCTTGCATATTTCAGTATATTCAAATGTTGTTTCCGCCGAAACATGGTTCTCCTTATTCTTTTTTTTAATTCAACATCAATTTCTTATTACCATTCACGCCTTAATATTTGACCTTTTTGCAATCATTTTCTTTTTTTCGAAGTAAACTCCTTGCTTGATAGAAATTGGTTACTGAACCTCTATGTTGTTCGTTACACCGACAATGTCTGGTGTTCAGTGAATTGTAAACTTTAAGAAACCATAATTTTGTTCCTTGTTTCACCGCATTACACTTTCATGTATTTGCTCCTACTCGTACTTCGCGTGAAGTCGATGTAATACATTTGGCAACAACATTAAGCTTCTTTTTTTCTACGCATTTTACTTACACTTGTTAGCTTAACGTTCAGTTTGGCGCTGCGCTCGCTTGTAAGTTGCTAGGTATATGTTACATAGAGTAATAAACTGCGGAACAACATATTGATGCGAGTGAGTAGCTATTAATCTTGTTTGCCGCAGCTGGAACGTTCACCCCGGAAGTTACCCTTGAGAATTGACCTTCACCTTGCAAGGTGAGACGGGACATGAATGAAATGTGAGAGCAAGACCACTTCATCATGTAAAGTGGAGGCCAGAGAGTAAGTAGTAAGGGATATCGGCCAGCCATCTTGTTCAACATGTAGCGATAGAACCTGACAGCCCAGAACACCTCCCAAACCGGCTGCTGCAGTTCGTTTAATAAAAATGTGTTTAATGTATCAAAATAGGTCAATAAAACGTGCCTCCCAGAGCTCTCGTAATTTTTCACTAGTGCAGGGCAAGTTTCACAAAACTGCTCTCTGGGAGCTTTTAAAAACGAGGAGAACCTAATTATGAAATAAATAGCCTATTTTATAGTACCTCCCATTTTGGGCTCATTTCCACAAATAAAAAGAGGATCATGAGAGGCTCTGCGTAGGGTATAAATATGCACATTTAGTGTAATTTAAATGTGTTTCACGCCCAGTATGAAGGTAAATTTAAAAAGATTCCTCTCTCTTAATTTAGTTCCCTCATTGATGTATATGTATTTCTATATTTTACTCATTAAATTATTAAGTGTCCTATGATTGTCAAAAAGACTTCTGCGGGGTTGAATAAAATAATGAAAATATTTTCATGTTCACTCAGGTTTCAAATAACTAGAGATGCAGCACCATTGTCCATAAACTGAAAATCATACAGCTGGCATTTCAAGTTCGTTTTTTATTCCTTTTGTTCATGTTTTGTGTATGATGGCAATTACATCTGTCGTGAAAATGTAATTTCAACAATTAATTCGGCATCAATATTTAAATCTCCATTGTGATTTTCGCATTATGAAGTGTAAAAGTGTAAAAGCATAACCTCCAACTGAAACAGACGGTAACCATTAAAGAAGTTGGATAAAAGGCTAAATAAGCTTCCAAAAGTTATCCGGCATTTTGTATTTAAATAAGTTTAAACCTAATAGAAACTTCGAATAGAAATATTTGAGGTTATTTTTAAATGAAGCGATTCTATTCACCACCTGTTGTCTATCTATAGTTGCTTGGTTTTGAAGTCTCAAACTTAAGCTCATTTCCCTTAAATTTATTTTTCTTTGTTATGGTTCCTTCGTACGAAGGGAAAATTTATCTCAACTAATGAGAAATGCATGAAACTGAAATTTGTTGTATTTCATTACATAGAAGTTTTAGAAATAGGGAAGACATTTTGTAATTTTGTTAAGTCTTAAGAATTTCAATAAGGAATGCGTAATGCAAAATATGTGACTAATAAGCGAAATATTTTCAAAATATTTAATTCGAAGTTTAGCTTAAAATTATTTCAATCTATGTAAGTTCTTTGAAACAACTTACGCAGTTTATGAGAATAAGTAGTAAATGATTTTCACTAATTTATAATATAGGGTGTTCCGAGTCCCCTTAAACTGCAATCAACGCAAGCTTCGCTGTCCACCTAAGGAAATGTGATATTACCAACTGTAGTATTTTATTTATTTTTTTAATTAAGGTCCTCCAACGTAATGTCATATCGGACGGTGAATTAATGAAATGGGTGAGATGATGCTCAAATGAGCCCAAGGTCCATGGAGCTTTAAGTTACCCGACATTCGTCTTCTCAGGATAAGGGAAAACCTCGGGAAAGAAAACCTTACCCGGATTACTTTCTCTAAGCGAGATTCGAACTCGTGACCTCTTGAACGTGAGGTAGACATGCTAGCCAACACGCTGCCGAGGTGGGCACCAATTGTAGTAGCAGTAGAAGGCATTCTGCAAGAAAATGTGTAGAGTAACGATTTATTCTGGATATAGAGAGTGTTGCTAAATTATGGATACGAGCCTTGCGCAATTACTGCCTTCATGACCAGGAAAACGGCATTTCCTAAACAGATCTTCAAAATTGTTTTGTAAACTTAAAATATCTAGCCTTTATACCATGAGCTGCATCAGAGCATATCAGATTCCATATTCGCTTTGAAGAGCATACAGATTATGCTCCTGAACCTAGAGCAAGAACCCCCCCCCCCCCCCATCTTACATTACACTTAAGAAACAGAGCACATTCAATCCATTGTAGGTATCCAACCTGATCAGTCCATCTTCTGGGGAATCTTCAGTTCAATGAGAGTTATATGTGCATAAGATACTGCGTCTGTCTTAGTTCTATTATTTTTATCGTGAAACCGATGAGAAGAAAGACAGATCGTCATCTTTCGCAGATACGTAGGATTTTTACTTGAAACTGTGTTGTCAGCTGTCTCTAAAACAAAGGATTATTAAATTTATCTTATTTGAGTTCCCACAGCCTTACTTAGAATATGTGTGGCATAATTAAACAATTAAATATGAACAGAGTTGAAATCATATTTACGAGAGCTTGAAATTAATGCACCAACGCATTTTAAATTTGGTTGAAATCAGCACAAAATTAAATTAACTTTCCAGAAGAATCTTTTAAAGAGTTGCTGTTTTAGGGTTATTTTGCTAAGTCTCCGCCACAAAATAAATTTAGTTGAAATGTAATACTTTTCGCATATTTGCAGTCTTATTTAACCCTTGCCATGTCAGTACTCATCCCCTGTAATTTGTTCCGATAGTTTACTAACACATTGTCTGGTACATATTCTGTAAATTTACTGAATACGTTTTAGTGCTCCTTATTGACTTAGGGTAGGACCTGTACCTTAACAAAAACGTTATCTATACTACAGTAAAATACGCGTAAATAACGCTTCATTAACATAATATGTATAAAAAAGTATGCAAAAATCCTTTAGCAACTTTTAGTATTTCTACAGTTTATATCTTGTATCGAAGAACCGAAGCCTGTTGATGTAGAACTCCAGTTATGCTATCTGGGTGGTGACATTGAAATCTGCTAACATTTTGCGTAATAAATACATAAATTTATGAACTATGGTATAACAAAACGTAATGAGAGGTGACCATTGTAAACAGAAACTGAGTCACGAAATTATGGTTATTTTGCACTGACTAAGATGTTGATCCAAGTATTTCCTCATATTCAAAAACAAGAAAGAGAAACCAAAACTATTTCTGGAACAATCCAAAGGACCAGAAGCTCCTCAGGAAGTTTTTTTATCCCTACACACTTGCGCAAGCTTGCGTGAGGGCTAAATTGTTATAAGAACGTTTTGTGTTGAGAGAAATATAATTTGTAATTAGAAACAAATCGGAAAATAACAGTAATTAGCTAGAAAGAATAAACCGAGTAAGTTACTTTGTTATAAAACCAATAAATGATAGACATTTTTACAGTACAGCTGTATAAAATCAAGTATTATGATTTCTAAATTATTGATAACTCATTTAATACAGAGTTCTTCATTTAAAACCTAACGGGAGCACGGCATTTCGCCTGTGCGCGATTGCGTGTGCCATCATCTGAGAGCTATACATGCTTTACGCACAAAGTTTATCTAGGAGCAAAGCCGACTGTGGCACACCCAATCGCACACAGGCGAAATGCCATGCGCTCGCTAGGTTTTAAATGAAGAATCCTGTATAATAATTATCCAAATTGTATGTACTGAATTATTAATATTTGAACTGTTTGGAAGCATGGCTTAATAGCTTTTTGTAGTCGTAGCATTAATAATTTTAAAAATGCTTAAGAAATTAATATTAACTTTTCAAAATGAGTGAATACTACTTTGTTACTTCGTGTAGAAAACATTTTCTGCATTGCGTATTTTACATGTAAATTATGCTTAAAGGTGTAGACGTAATTTACTTCCCAAACCCTCAATGAAGTATTTATTCCGTGAAACTATGTATGCTATAGATTTCCCAAACATGAGAATAGTGGTTCCATTGTGATATACACAAAAGTATATGAACGATATCTACCACCATTCTTACCCGCTCTCTACACAAAGGGCAAGTTCTGCTTTTCATTCTTCTTAAAATCGTCTTTCTTAACCCACGCTAGTGGCTCGGAAAATGATATCGTAAGTCAACAGTGATGGCCGATTCAATCAATGGTGTAGTACAGGGTCATCAGCTGGAAAGTTTGGGATCGAAAATCAATATGTAAAATTGCCCTGTTACTACTACATTGAGTTAGCTGTGTTTGCTTCTAGCTTATAAAACAGGATTCGCAATATGAGAACTCCTTACAAGTATTGCCAATAATTCCATGATTTTATGTTTTAGTTAGGCGAGTATCGTACAACTCTAGCGGTAAATTATATTACTCTGTGGATTATGGATACTTTCGGACAGTATAACGTTCCTTCGCTTTACAGAGAATCTGAATACAATTATTTTGGACAGAACAGCTCAAATTAGCTAAATGTTCAGAAGGGAAAACAACGGAAGGAGTTATATCACCTTACCCCAACAAAGACTAGATCTCTGGTACCAGATTTATAAGGCAACCACCTTTACAGCACAAAGATATGCATAAACTTCGAAAATTTCGTAGTGTATTCATCCATATAATTAAACAATATATAATGTAAATTTATAATTTAAGAAACATACCTAATTGTTTCTGCTTACGACGTTGTCGTACAGAGATACCCTAGCGCTGTCTTTGTTAATTAGATGAATGTTTGCAGTCATTGATTCCGCCACTATGTGCGTATGCTGGCGGGTGATTAGCCCACCATCCATATATAGCGCAAAAGAAGAGAAGCAGGACGCTGCAGGCGTAAAATGGTTGACAGTTTTCCCAGAGACGTTTTCCTTCAATGCATAAAGTTATTTTTGTCCAAATTTCACTCTCATGGAAGCTATACTGAAAAAGAAACCCATCGTCCTCCACTGGCTTTGAATAGGTGGTAACATTTTTTGAAGAAAATGCACAAGCAAGGTGCTGCCGCTTCTGTTTGTTTATTTGTTTAAAAGCACGAATAACTCCGCGTTGTCGCCGTCGCCACAGACGTTTTACTAAACCAAGCGTACAGGATTTGTTATCAGGGCATAAGGGCATATTCTAATGTCGGGTATTTTGTATAATACAATTCATAATTTTACTGGTAACGTAATTAAATTGCTAAATGACCTCAAGGAAAACCAAGCCCGATCGGTTCTGCTCTTGGATTTACAGGTACAGGTATACGTTATACCACAAAGTGGGACACTTCGCTCACTGCGACATACATAGCTCTATTGTGGCTACCATACAGCAGGAGGAAGGGATGAAGTGAAGGAGCTGCAGAGAAACCACAAAGACACACGCAGGTCCCCTAACAGTTCCAGACTAGAAAACCAGTTCCACTGCTGCACCTGCCTAGAGAGAGCGATGAACGACCCGTCGACCAAACAGTCCTTTAGTGTCCACGGGGATGCTCTTTCCTTTGAGCAAGCATCCGCAACATCTGTCCGGCACCGCCATACGTCACGAAACTCAGAAGCACATTTGAAAGCTGAGAAGGAAACGCAATAAAAGGGACATGAAGGAAAGGAATTTGGAGTAGATGAGAAATCACCCCAGGATTTGTCTACCGACCAGGGGAATCCCTGAGATACCCAAGGTCAGAGTAGGCGGTCGACTGCAATCGAACCCAGGACCTCCCAAATGCGAGTCTCACACGTTCCCGTGGGGACATATTGCTCGATGTTTTTTGTTCGCTACCTTGATAGAAAATTTACGTGGTGTAAATCCAAAAACAAAATTGTCTATGTTCGATTTGCTGCTCTGTTTTTAATACTTGATTAAAAGTAATATCAAATGTTTATTGTGCCGAGGTGAGTTCTCCCAATACTTTTCTCACCATGATAATGTGAATATCGGGCAACTTTCAATTCCAAGATCTCAAGGCTCAACTGTCTTCGCCATCCGTTACGTAAGTTTTTTTTTTTTTTTTTTTTTTTTTTTTTTCCCTCTTTTTATGAGCTTTCATCTGTGGATGAAGTCGCTGCAAAACATAAACATAGTTCGGTGCAGTTGGTTTGTCTAAAAGTTACAGATTTCTAAAATTGTTGCTCACGACTTCCAGTATGACCCTCCTAGTTATTAACTACATACAAATATATTTTTGTGAAAGAGGCTAAAAAATATAGCACAGGGTGTACTTTGACAGGACTTTTGACATAAAGATACGAAAGGAAACATAATATTTAGAAACTGGAAATTCTGCAAAAAGGTTGCCGTTTTAACAGTTGCTACAAAATATGTCGCAAATTATGTGTGCTTCAGATTTTACAAACGTATCACCAGAACGACGCTTACATTATTGACTACCTATTTTCTGTAATTCAAAAGAAATACATTGTTTCCTGTTAGCGCAAAACTTCCCAATCGAAATAAAAGGCCGGTATTAAACGAGTCCAGTATCTTAAGCTCTGCTTTTACGACCGAGCCATTCTGAGGCTTCAGTACTATTTCGTTATCTATCGGTAGCGTTTTCGGCTGTGTATGAGCTGTACATTGAGATTATCGACTCTTCGAGAGGCAACTGCACGTAGTAGGGAACCAAATGAACAGCCATCATGACGAAAATTTGGAGAATTCCCATTTCCTGCGAGATGCTTGCCAGCGTTCCCTCGGGCAAGGCATGCTGGTGTTCTGTACAGACTCCGTTTTGTCAAAATGTGAGATAAAAATGTGAATAATGAAAAGCATATTCATTCCCCTATCTTAGCTTAGGTCCGATATGAGGACGATCAGAGAGCCAATTTGCATACCATTGGCCACGATTCTCTTGGGACTAGGAGAAGAGCAGGAAGGCTATGGATGATTCATGGTTCCACCCTGTCCCATGTTGCTCCACTTGAGACATTTCAACGCTCGTGTGTCAGGCTTTTGTCTCCTCTGCGTACACCAAAGAGTAATGGATTGTTGTGCTAATGTTCGTTGTGAGCTATATTGTTAACAGATCACAACTCGAAGGCGTGTGGGGAAAGAGAGTGACACCGCAATATTAGACAACACTGATTGCCTTGACGTGGCTTGGGGGAGGAATTAACTGCTATTACTAGAACAGAAAACATTAACCATTGTAGCCAGAAATTGAAAATAATGTTGGGCAATGTGTGTACCTGTGTACCACTGATAAGAGAAAGAAAACTACCAACAAATTAACAATGGTTAGGTATTTTATGGCCTACAGTAAGCTGATGTGAATGCCATATGCAACAACAGCAATAATAATAGTAATAATCATAATCATGATCATAATCACCATCATAATCATAGTAATCATAATCACAATCATCGTCGTCATTATGATGATTATTATTATCATTATTGTTGTAACATAGGAAGGCCTATAAGCTCATGTGGGTTAAATGTCAAGGAAAGAAGTGTGTCTATCTATGTGTCACTCTCTGCTTTCTAAATCGCTCGCATTATATGAATAGCTTTGATTTGTTTTAAGCTATATTTATGCAAAGCATTTTCGTACGTTAAATTCTTTCCAATATTTCATAACAAACACCCAAAATCAAAACCCCACCGCAAAATGTTCTTGTGCAGAATAAAAGCAAGAAATTTGTTTTACCTCGGACAGATGAACTGATGTACAACTTTGTGCGTTTGTGATGTTACACATCACATAAGATGTTTAAAAAATGAAGTAAATACTTAACTACTGATTTTAAACACAGATTTTATACGTCTGTGCTATTGTTGATATCCAGTATAACACATCTTTTGTGGAATTTACTGAAGGGGTTGAGTCTATGAGATTGGAAGTTTCACGTGGAATGGAGTTCAAAATTTTCGGAAACCTTGCAACATTTTAATAAATGGGGTTTGTATTATTATACACAATGTTTTACATAGTAAGAATTGAACAGTTAAAATCATAGTGGTTCTCAAACGTCTGTAACAGCAGATCTGCTTGAACAGGAAATCAAACAAATCTGACAACACAATTTCCCAGCTGTCTGCAGCACTGCCGGGATAAACGCCGTCTTTACTGTTGCCACTCAGTGTTGAAAATTCTGTTGTACTGTAAAGCTTAACCACACACACTGCGGCTTAAAGAGTGCGACTTCTCGCCAAATTCAATTACAACTTGCCAATTCTCCCCTTTCAACACTCACTTGCCTCAACTAGCGTTTTATCGGATGAATAGAATGTTACATGGCTTTTAGATTGAAAAACCTTATTGAAGTAATGAAAACCAATTTATTTCCGGTACTATGTTGGTAGCATTCTTATTGACAATGTGCTACTTGATTATGGTAATTATTATCTACCCTTAATAGCCATGGATTTTTGCGGCAACTTCACGAATTCGAAAAGTGGATTTTCGCTAAGTAACAACTTTATCGAGCGAGATGACTCCGCGGTAGCGTTTAGGCTCGAATTCGAAAGGTTTCAGGGCCCAAATGACCTCGTTGTCGTCGGGCCGTTAAACCCCACACACTCACTCGAAAGGTTTCAGCTTCGATTCCCATTGAACTGGCCATTCTGACCTTTTTTCGCAAGTTTTCCTGGTTGGCAGGTGAATGCTGAGGTGGACCATAAAAAGATGCGAATTTTTCGCACACCCACTTCCTGTCATGACATTTCCTTATATTCCAGGGTCGAAGATTTGGCGAGTGGATGGCGGGTGAGCCATATGGAGCAGAAGTTGGTTTTATGATCTCTATTGTTCAGTTAAAGGAATGAGATTACCAGTATATGAGTTGTTTTGACTGCTAATATGATTTCTCAGTGCTCCTATTACTTTTAGTTAATACAACCGAGTTGAATTTATCTGTAGCAAACTGTCTCTAAAATATTGATCTGACTGTAATTTTGAAAATGTTTTAGTAGTACTGTTACTTATTTTCAGCTTTAATTTCCTAATTGTTGCAATTTAAGCCACTTAAGTTATAGTATTTTTGGTCTGTTTTAAATTGCAGTTTAGTTTTCCATCATCTCTATAATTATTGTACAGAACAAACATTATACGAGTAGAAGATTAATTGTAAATATAGATATAAATATCTTAAGTATTATGACCTCTTCAAATAGCATATCACTTTTTTTCTCAATTTGTTTAACTCTAAAGCCGAACTTTTCAAAGGGTAACGTTCAATTAAGATATCTTCAGGTATACTTTTGGTTAAATGCAGTATTTCGAGAATTGTGACATAACATGCACTCTCTCAATTATTTTATCCCTATTATAACATTGCATTCAGTATGAGTTATATCAGCACATTCAAGAAGCGAAGGTCAAGTTTAACACTGAAGATATTACCTTTTTCTTGGGTCAAAGCCTTCTTTTCCATATCTATAGACACAAAAAAGGGATAAGTTAAAGCGGGTCACAGCACTTATTTGAATTTTGAACTTCATTATCCTGAGGGTCATCAGGTTCCTCTTGCGAAAGTCATTCTGCAAGAGGATTTGTGACATTTCTGTTCATTGTGTTTCTAACTTCGCTTGAGTTGCAGTTAAATGAATTTAAAATTCATTGCAGAATATTTATGTATTTACACTTAAAATAGTGGTTTCTACTTATTTTCTCAAATTCTAATTGTAATTTCCAAGTTTATTATAATTTCTGCCTCGAAGCTAGTAATATAACATTTTAAAGTTCTCTAGAATCAAACGTACATGATGTACATATCTACAGTATGCAGAAAATGTAACGTAAAATCAAAAGCACACTATAACAATAACAGGATTGAAAGAGAAATGTTGCTGTTTATGCATTCCTTGGAAGTTACATGGGCCCACATTCCTGTAAGTCTGTTCTGAGGACCCTGGCAATTTAAAAAAATATGCTGGATGACACCTGTCACCCACGCGAGTAACCAACCGTTAAGTATGCTGATATACTTTTGTATAATACGCTTGTTAAAATTGATTTCTTAATTGAACCACAGTTTGGTAAAAATTTATCAGAAATTATTTTTTAAAAAATAACATCATATTATTAGCTCCGAAGTGCATCCTTAAATTAATTATAGCCATATGTATGAGTTTCAGAAAATGGCTCATTTGTACCACAAAATGTCATTCAGAGGAAAATAAAATTATTTTAAAAGCAAAAACGGAGAAAACAAACTCGCATACTTTTGCAAAAAAGTGACATGGCTTGAGCACATAGAAGCTGCCTTACTTAACAATAATACCAATTTGTAGAAGAAAACTTATCCCTGTAAGTGGAACGAAAGTTTACCACTCTACTCCAAAATGTGTAGCAGTTATTGTTTGTTCCTGTGAAGTGATACAGAATTCAAAGTACAAATGGCAGATACAGCACCGTTTAAAAAAATGCAGTGGTTGTATTAAAGAGGAAGCTGCAATTTTAAATACTGCACCAAAACTAAAAATGTCCATGTTTGGCAATTTTCTCCCCTTAAATGCTGATTATGCGCCTGCATCTAGAGTGGGCGTCATTTATAGTGTAATATTTTCCTTTGCATGGTTTAAACGTTGCGAAATTCACATATCGTAAATAAAGAGGTTAATTTAAAACTGAAGCTACAAATATGATGGTGGTGTCCGTGTGCATGAACATCGTTTAGTAAGTTTCAGTGATTCATCAGACAATTTTAAGTTTTATCATACAGATACTTCCACTATCTTCCTCTGTGCGTTTGAAGATCCCTCCTTTTCTTTCCTTTGTTGCAAGTTTTAGCTTGATCGGTTAAACCATTCAGAAGTTGTTAGATGCAAGAGTATCAGATGCCTCCTTTATGCGCCGTTGTATCGGAAATTTCACAAAAGCACTTGTACGTCATATTCTATATGCATACAACGTGAATGTGTATCGGTTATCTAGCACTCACTGGATGCGATTTGCTATTCTCTTTGATGACTGCACGGTCCCACCCTCTCCCCATGCCAAACCTCCCCCTCACCTCGTTCATTTCCCGCCTTTCTCATCCCTTTCCTTTTTTCTGATAATTTCCTATTCTATCTCTCTTGACTCCTCCTTTTATACTCTCTGCCTCCTTATTTTCTTGTTTGCTTTTCTTGCCAAGTTTGGTTAGGGAACGACATGGCAGAACACCACCTTGCCCCGTTGTCAATGGGTAGCTTCAGTGTGAAAGGCGGCTTTTAATTTGCACTGAACCGAAACAGTGATAAAAGGATCACAAAAAATGGAGAGTATTTAAACGCCTCAGGAACGAGACAAAGCCTGTACATTATTAGCTACAATGACTCGTGCATGCAAAGGGTAGCTGATACCCCAGAGAGGTCGCGTGGCAGAGTCCTGCTGCCTTTCATGGATGTCACTTGAGTCCTTGCGTTAAGCCCAAAATAATTATTGCTCGAATTTAATGGAACATGCCTTCATTATCTTAAAAGCCATTTGAACTTGTGCAGTTCGTATAAAATATATTTCTGACTTGGCAATCATAGCTCTCGAAACATCAGAAGGTCTTGGGTCCCCTTCCTCTAAACAACTATGAAATTATTCACTTCAATTTGCTTGAATTTGAGCAAGTTTGTGCTTATGCTGAAAGCTTCAAATGCACTTCTATTCTGCTTCAAGAAAAAGGAACTCCTATTAGGGCTTTCCACGACTTCTTGACGATTTAAATAACTTCATAACCCCGCTCTGTATCATCAAGTTCTTAGTAATGTTGCACTTATATAAAGCCACTTCCTTAGTTTAAGCTAGACAATTATTGTATGGCTTATTTTCTGTTCTCATTAGACTCCGTGGTTGGTACACCATGTGATACGTATGAGAATCCAAGGTGCATTTTATGCCTATTACCATATCAAAAAGCATTTAGTTATGTATAAACAAATTAATACCTTAACAACGGTTTGACATAGCTCGTTAAAATGTTGTGTACATTATATGCTTCATGTTCTGATTATACAGGGTGGAAGGGAAGATAGATCAATGCATTTGGAACACCTTTTGTATCTTACGTGTTTGTCACTGACTATTTCCTATGGAGATATTTTAGTTTTCCGAAAACAAGAGATAGACAAGCTGGTAACACTGCAGATTGCGCTTTCACTAGATCAGCACATAAACAAACACCGCAGCGTGGTGTCCCGTGAACGTAAACAAATACCATGCCGTGTCTTTCCGCATTTACTGTGCGAGTGTAGGTCAATCAGAATACCAGTTGTAATCGTCATCTTCCAAAACATTACATCACCCTGCAAGGGACCGATGTGTTTACAACCAGAACCGGCTCAGATCCCAACGCAACGGTGCCGAGTTACTTCACGTCTGAGAAAAGTGCTCGGTATATTCCTGTAATTCGTTTAAGTGAGTAATTATTACGAAACCTTGTGTGATGTCCCATAATTACTACCGAAACTATGCCAGTAATACGTTACTCTACGCATCTTACAAGTAACAAACTATTATCTTCGTACATTCTGGTGGAATTACGCATCCAATTTGGAACAAAAACCATTTAATTTTTCGAAATCCGCTGATCAAAGGACAAAATTCCATTTGACTTTTTGTTTGTAATGCTTCTATGAAGCACATTTTAGAAGGAATGTAGTTAATTCCCTTCCACCCGATGTAGGACAAAGCAATCAAAAGGAAACCGTGTTTTTCGATTTCCATAAGTGCATCACCTTAATGACAGTGTTTAAGTAATAAATGAAAGATAAAATTTAACAGAGTACCTAATTCCACTTATTGTAAAGAGTTCGTGCACCTCTGTGTGTCTGTTAATAGGCAACTCGCAAATAGTTTACGTTACAAGATATGTGCAATATTAGCGCCGATAGCCTCTAAGAAGCTCTAAAGGTAAAATAAATGCGCTGGGTGCGACATTGCTGGATCTGCACTATTAAAAGTGGCTCTAACAGACCCTGCGTTTTCAATAAGGGGGAGTAGGAAACACATTTGTACATAGTCGCTAAACGCACTCTACACTCTAGGGGTATGTGGAATGTTAGGGAGGTTATTCGATGACAAAATGTGTTTTGAAATGAAATACTCAAGCATAAAGAGATGCCACTCTATGCATGTTAAGAAACGAAAGATGTACTCTGCAACAGAGTTGCTTTGAATCCAAGCTATGGCAAGAATGCATCTGGAAAGCTGTTGATGCAGCTCTTGTGTGCTAACAAAGAGGCAAAATGCCTTATCCTCTGATGTAGCAGTGTTATATACCAGAATTCTCGTTGTATGGCACTGCACACACTGACAAGTGGCAACACACTATTTGCTGTTAACTCCATAAAGCCTTTCGTTGTTAAAATTCAGTTTTCTCTTTGTCAAGATCCACCCAAAACGTTTTACCCCTAAACCACAGGTTTATACCACAGGCATGTGAAGAGTATCAAAATCATGTTTAAATTTTTATCCGTTTTGTCATTTTATAAATATCGTATTATAAAATCGAATGTTTGAGTCCCCTCATTTCGGCAATATGAGTTTTTGTATTTCTGTTACGAACTTCTCTACTCGTTACTCATTTTCAGAATACATTCACAAAACAAACACAGATTTTTCATGTGATCCTAGAGAATGTCTACAGTAGCATATTGATATAATGAAATATTTTTTTATGGGTACGCAGGGTTACGTCTACGAAACTGGTGACTACGGAAGCAATGTGATAGCTGGCGCGGAAATTGATAAATAGTAAGAATGTAATACTAAAGTTCATCAGTGCTTGGAGCGCTGTGCGGTATTAGTTTTTTGTATTGATTTATAAACACGACGACCTATGTTTTATTATACTACTAGAAAAAACCCGAATATATGTAGAACTTGAGTTACACAAAATTTGAACTATTTACTGAACATAACCTTGTGTAATGACACACCTTTCCAGCATAGTCACCTCATTTAAAAACATACCTCTATGCCGATATTTGTGAATTTCCGCAAAGTGCGCGTTCTGCGCGTCCAGTTCATTTCCGCCCCTTGAATGCTTACTATACGCCATACAGGCAAGGCATAGTAGTTGCCTAAGTAGGATGGATAGACCGGTAAGATTTTTATTTTGACTACAGGTGTCTGATATAAACAATTGGATACCCTCAAGTGAGAAAAAGAGAAAATGTCTGCATACAGTCTGCCGACCGCTGCATGTTTCATCATAATAAATGTCCGATCAAAATGTTCTTTTTTACACGCTTTATATTAGCTTCATCTGTGTGTGTGTGTGTGTGTGTGTGTGTGTGTGTGTGTGTGTGTGTGTGTGTGTCTGTCCTGTCTGTCTGTCTGTCTGTCTGTCTGTCTGTCTGATTGTGAACAGTATAACTCAAAAAGTAAAAGTCGGTGAGAAAACCAAAGTTGGTATTTTAGTGTAATATCTTTTAAGGATGCGATACGAAGATTTTGAAGCAAATTCCTCCACCCTTAACTACCCTTTACATGGAAAAATTTTAAAAAATGTTGGTTTTCTTAAAAATGCCTCTAACGATTTTGATGAAAATGCCATACGTTTAAGATGTGTTCATGGCAAATGAAATGTATATTTTGAATTTTCTGACCATAGGCAGTGCAGTTCTGCTTACTCTTGATTAATTTTGCATAACCGGTAAATCTTACGAGATAAATCAAATTCTACTATACAGATGTCCTTATGCACTTTTTTGTGAACTGGACAATTTCTGAGATATTTCTTGTTATTTTTGTGAGTTTTGCAATACTTATACTTTTCTCAAATACAAGATCGTTATTCACCTTTTTATCTCTTAGCCGTGCAAAGTGAACGGAATTTCAAAACCTTGATAGAGTGACCAGCTTTAAAAGATTTGACTATCGCTCAAGGCCTACTTTATTCCCATGTTCTCCTTGCACCTAGAAGAAAATTAGGAAATTAGAAATTAGAGGAACGAGTTTGTAAGAATAGTATTAGAATGGAGAAAGTCATGTGAGCGCAACATATCGTACATATATCAAGATAATATTTAATAGTTTGAGGTTTATGTGTAAAAACTCGGAATTTTTTATAAACTTATACAGTAAAGAACTAAAAGTTCAAACTGAAGTTAATATTCAATCTAATAAGAATATAAGGCAATAAAATGCCTTTAATTAAAGCCCTTAAGCTACAACACATCATTCACAAGACAGGCTTCACTGCAGTATGGACTTTTTATCCCAAGACTTGGCTATTTTACTTGCCGTAAGAGAGGAAGCGAATAAAAAAGCAACGTTACGCCACAGGCACTATTGTTATTCCCGGGCTTTGTAGGCTACATAATTCTGGCGGTGCTTGTATATGGCGATTTTGTTTTATTACACTGGCACAAGAAAACCTAGGTTCGCAACTTATTGAGCTTAAGTGGGTAACTAACTCGTGTACGTAAGAATGAGAAAAGTTGCCCGTGAGCAAAACCGAACGGACCCGGACGGGCGGGTGCAAGAGAGAAGTATTATGAAAGGCCGGCGCTTAAATAAACCCTTACCAAAATCGATATGCCGACAAGCCTGCCTCGAGAAGCGTAAACTCGAAGTCGCCGATAAATAAATTAAGGGTTTGGTGCAGCGTGTTTGCCTTCAAAGGTTAGAAAATATTACTGAAAACGACGTGGAGGAAGAATCGGCAGCGAGCGGTTAGCGGCATACATCTGGAACGCATTTGCTCTACGTCATGGCAGTAATAAATGCGGTGCTTCAAAGAAGCTAACAGTGATGATAACCCATTCCTTCGAAGTAGGTGGTCGTTTCTTTGTTATTTTCAGCATGGTGAAGCACACAAGGTTGTAAAAACACGTGTGGTTTTGTCTGGCGTTTAAATAGAAGCATAGTACCCAAAGGGAAATAAGAACTAAGATTCATTTTAGACCATATATTATCTTAATGTAGACACCTACTCCTGTACTGCAACATTAAGCTGTCAAATGTGGTTATGGTCTTGCACCTGATTGTCCATATGCCTGTAACACAAGCCTCGTGAACCGGAGGTCCACGGTTCAAATCCCGCCAGTACCTCCTTGGCGGGGGCTTTTTCAGGTTTTCAGGCTTCGTAATTGGCAAATTCCAGAAAGCTACCTAAAACTTAGATCCGTAACGTTTCTTTGGCAAACTTCCTTCCCCAATTATTTCAGTTCGTTTATAATCAGTGTCTACCGCGTGTGACGCCGTAGTAAGAGCGGGCGTAGAACACTGAAAAATAAAAAATATCACAAGGTTCCATTTTTAGTTTCTCTACTACGTATAAGTAGGAGTATTGTATGCCACCCAGAAATTCGATGCCGAGATTTCACCGGAAATATATGTTTCGAGGCCCCCTGTATCCAAAAAAAAGCATTTTTAGAAAAAAGTTCGTGTGTGTGTGTGTGTGTGTGTGTGTGTGTGTGTGTGTGTGTGTGTGTGTGTGTGTGTGTTCGGTTAAAACCAAATTTGGTATTTAAGTTTATCTTTCAAGGATGTGACACGAAGATTCTGAAGAAAATTCCTCCACCCTAAGCTACCCTTTACATGAAAGTTATTCGAAAGTTTTGATTTTCTTGAAAATGGCTAACGACTTGGATTAAAACGACATATTTTAAATAATTTTTATGACAAATTGAAATGTATATTTTGAATTTTTTGTCTATAGCCTATTTAGTCCTGTTTACTCTGGATGACTTTTGAATAAGAGATAGACTAAATGTTACTATACAAAAAATTATTTTGATCCTTAAATATTTAGGTACTGGAATATTATTATTTCTATTATCGTTATTGTTATTATTGTTATCATTATCATTGTCATTATTGTTTTTATTATTATCATCATCTATTTATTTGTTTGTTTGTTTGTTTATTTACTTATTTGCTTATTTGCTTATTTGCTTATTTGCTTATTCGCTTTTTTGCTTATTTGCTTATTTGCTTATTTGCTTATCTATCTATCTATCTATCTATCTATCTATCTATCTATCTATCTATCTATCTATCTATCTATCTATCTATCTATCTATCTATCTATCTATCTATCTATCTATCTATCTATCTATCTATCTATCTATCTATCTATCTATCTATCTATCTATCTATCTATCTATCTATCTATCTATCTATCTATCTATCTATCTATCTATCTATCTATCTATCTATCTATCTATCTATCTATCTATCTATCTATCTATCTATCTATCTATCTATCTATCTATCTATCTATCTATCTATCTATCTATCTATCTATCTATCTATCTATCTATCTATCTATCTATCTATCTATCTATCTATCTATCTATCTATCTATCTATCTATCTATCTATCTATCTATCTATCTATCTATCTATCTATCTATCTATCTATCTATCTATCTATCTATCTATCTATCTATCTATCTATCTATCTATCTATCTATCTATCTATCTATCTATCTATCTATCTATCTATCTATCTATCTATCTATCTATCTATCTATTTATTTATTTATTGGGGCTCCACTACAAGGAACAAAGACATGTCTGACATTGTTACACTCAGTCCATTTAAATCGCTCCATTATTCCACTATACTGGCCACTTTCTTGGCATGCCTTGCAAATGTACATCAGAATGAAATCCTGACATCCAAGTAGGTCTTAGAATCACTCCTGGTAAATATTTGGTTTGAATGTGATAAAGCAGCAGCTATGGAATATCTTCCTTAGCAACAGGCAGTCGAACTGCGAATCTCTGGATTCACGCACCAGCGATCTTTTGTGCCGTAATCGTACTCGATTACAGTTCATCCTTATTCCCTTTTCCGTTTCTCTCTCTTGTAGTTTCTGCTTTTGGTATTCCTCTACTCAGCCTTTCCGAAGATTAGGTTGTCTTAGAACAGACCCAAACATTCTTAAGGTGATCAGATCATCTGGATTACGAGCAAGCAAGAAATTCTCTATAATACAGAGAATCGGATAAGAACTGTAGAGAAAAACAGATGTGATAGACTATCCAAAATATAAGTTTAAATTATAAGGTGTTAACAATGAAGGTAAGCTCGTGGGAATATGAGTAGCACGCAAGCTCAGTAACCAGTGACAATGTGCTAGGCCAAAATCGTGATACCGGAGTTGTTGAAGGTATGGGGAGATAAATAAACAATTGCAATACATAATTCCTGTATGTTAAAATCAATTTATAATGGAAGAAGTAAGAGTTACGTTTTGTAATAAGGAAAAGTTTTTAGCCAACTTCCATGTTAACGAAAAACAATTAGCAGTAAAAGCAGTTAGTGTGTACCTAAGATAATTGCGGTTCCAGTGAACGAATTCAGCAAGAAATCCGTTACTCTAGGTTCGGATGATCAGGTCAGCTTTAAGTTGCTAAATATCGTAGGCAGAAAATTTTAAAATTAGAAAAATAATAAGATTCTGAGAATCTAGCAAGTCACCGAGGGGCAATTTGTATTTTATAGGCAAATGGGAAGCTTCGATTTTAGCAAAGTAAGTGGGAATGTTGGTAGTTACCGATAGTAGGCGGAACTTGAGTGTATTTCCAAACTTCGTGTTGTCAGTTCGTAGCGCCTAAAGACCTGACTCGAGGTACTCTTATACATACTTAGCTGTCGCCGCCAGGGAACCTTTTGATTAGCATTTCTACGACTCGCGGCACTGGCACACCGCACACTCGCATTTATTCTATACAACTAAAGCAAAATAAAATACAAATACCTCCTGCTGTTTGTGTAGTACACATCTTCCTTAATGTTAAGCATGTAACATTTAAAGCCAGCTACTTAACCTGCCAGCTCTCTGCTAATTCATCTGGACATAGTGTGAGGCTTGCATTCGGGAGACCCCTGGTTTTAATCTCGTTGGGCCGTTGATCAAGAGCTTTTTTTTGCCGAAGCCTTCCCTGTTTGGAGTGGGTCATATAATGCTGTGAATTCTCCTACCCTTATTTTGGTTCATTTCCTTACGTTTTATGATCGAAGACTGAGACAAGTGGATGGCAGGCAAAGCGTATGACAGTGGAGTTTGTTTTATGGAAATGTCTGCTCTGGTGTTGGGTATGTCAGAGACGCCTCTCCGTGAGACCAAGGGTTCTCACCATGATGCCATATCTGGAGACCTTAGGGACCCCTCCTGGCACCACGATCCCGCTATCACTCTGTGCCCTTCACTCCACTCATTCCTTTTAGGTTTCCAGAAGCACAATAGGCGAATGTGCCCTCAAGTACCAAACTTTTTCTCCAATTCCTGAAAACCAACGCATTCACTGAAAATCCTGCACCACTATCGGCACTAATGATATCTACACTTTGCGAATATCAACGTACTGTTACTCGCTCTATTTTAGATGGTTCATCACAAAAAGTCAATGGTCAGCCCCCCCCCCCCCCCCAAAAGACTTCTTCAAAATCTATGGATACTGCAGAATTAAAACAGTGAGGTTTTTTTTTTTTTTTTTTTTTTTTTTTTTTTTTTTTTTTTTGGTAGCTCTGCAATGGACATTGATACATCTCGCTGTACAGATAGGATTTGACACTTTGGAAAATAGATTAACAAATTTGCAGCTCTCCTCTTGGTATTGTGTGCCGATGTATAAAGACAACCATCGTTCTTGAAGGCCTGCTGGAGGATCATCTTTCGAAGTCCGGATTGCAATCTCCTTCAGCATAAGCTGCTTATGGTCAACAATGCTCCATGGTTTATTCATACTGAGAGAACACATCAAATAGTACGAATTTCACTGATTTCAATTTCCTCTCCCTCGATTGCTCTTGAAAGTTCAGACATCCTGTCTTAGGAGTTTAGTATTAAAGCTTTAGCAACAACGTTGCCAGTTTATACTTTAAGCCAAAGAAGTGAATAATAGCATCGAAGTGGTTCCGTTCTTCGAATTGCAGATATGCGGCAGCAGACGTTTGCTTCAGTTGATGTAGAAATTGGAGTTAAGCTTCTGCGAACGCTAATAGAATTAAATGTGTCATTTTATAGTAGTATCTCCATAAAACTAAATTCAATGCAACTTCAGTGATTATAAATGTGATGCATTCAGTGTTCTATTGACAGCATGAACCCTGCCCTTTTTCAGACTGACTTAATTTGTAAGTAGGTATCTTTTCCTTTTTTTTATCTGTTTTTCTAGGGGTGTTTGGAAAGTCATACAGTATACTTTCCGCAGCATTGTCTATGAATAGGTATTAACAAAGTTCCAACTATGTATAGTTAATTCTAAAATTAGACTGACATTGCATCTAAGGTGTTCCCAGGAGTAAAGGGGACCCAATCCCTAGCACGTGATTTAGTCCACGTGGGGAAGATATTCTGATGTCTGTGATTGGCTAAAGTTGGATATGAATCAATATCTACTGGATGGAAGCAGGTTAGCAATCGTTTCCTAGAAAATAAATAAACCTGCTTGATGTATTATATACACCTGAAGCTATTAGCTAGTGAAATAATATGAGCCACAAATAACACAATATATATATAATATTAATAACTCAATTTTATTGAAGTGAAGTGTTAGTCCCTAATTACTTTGTGTTATTTGTGGCTGCTTGATATATGCTTGTTCAATGTAACATATGTAGAAATACAGTTCTAACGAATTTTGCATATTTTAATGGCTGTTTCTAAATATGATTTGTATGCGAATGATACACGTGAATATCCTTTCTGGGCGTTATTTTAATAATAGCATAGGTGGTCTTATATAAATGTGATAGCATAAAACAAGCAGAAGTTACACGTATAAAGAGTGATGAGATTCCCATAAAACGAATATTCGTAAAAGTGTTAAAAAAATCAGGCTTTTGAACAATTACAGTGATCTGTATGATTTCATCATGGCAGTGGTGTCTCAAATGTGCCACCATGCTAACTAGAGGTGTGTGCGTGTGCGTGTGCGTGTGTGTGTGTGTGTGTGTGTGTGTGTACACACACACGAACGGCAACAATGGAGTTGTATTAGCTCGCGTTTCCTACTTTGTATTTTGAATGGATAATAACAAGTTTCTTGCGTCAGTTTAATTCACACTTTTCTGATATCTGAAGATATGTTCATTAGATGTCAACCTTTCCTTTCTGTTCATTTACAAATATTTTAAAATTTCAATTGAAGGTATTAAAGTGACTAAACATTAATTTAGTATCAAAACTCAGGATCACCATTCACCTCTTACTACGTTATTCAAAATTTCCACTTTTTTATTTGCTTTTTCTTTTATTTTGTACATATCGCCTTGCAAGGAAGAAACTTGAAAATAACGAAACCAGAGGAAAGTAATTACAAATCAACTTCTTTAGTATTTTGCACTGACTTTGTATTCCTCCTGTGGTTTATGAAAAGGAGAACATATAATAAATATGTTGGCACAAACCGAACTATATATAACTGAATTTATTTTTGACTCAAATAAGGAATTTAAAATTGTGTTTTTGCTCCAAATTCCACACATTTCATTTGCGTCACTTTTATACAATTTTCATTGCGAGAGGTTCAGCATATTTGAGCATAGAACACACGAAGAGCGATGCTCGTCGCTGTTGCTATACGGTGTTTAGTCATTTGATGTACGGACGGAAACAAAGCGTTGAATACAAATGGGTCAGAAGTAATATGGATCACCTTGTCATTAGCATATATTGTATCACTTAAATGAATGCAGTGCACCGTCTTTTGTGCCCAAACAATGCTCTGAAACATAGGGCACGACGTCACGCCTTTAGGAAAGGTCAGATCCTGCGTGCATAACGTCTGTAATGAAAGTTTTCACAACATGAGTTATGCACGAATATAATGACAGCTGAAAGAGAATAATACTTTGTTCTGAGAAAGAAACCTAATACATAGATTATTCTCCATCCATGAAAGCTGTTATTGTTCAGAAGAGTACAGTAATTCGACTTAGACATTATACTAGACAAACGTGGTTGTGTTGTACAATTGAACAGTTTTGACACTGAGATTCAATACTTATCAAAAATCATCAGAGTAAAAGAATGCCAGCGCTTTTATTTATTATTCATAATATGACTACAACTATAAAAATCGTCACTATTATGAATGAGAGCTTTAAAAGGAAGCTTTGCAAATCGTATTTCACTATTTTACTCATGAAATAAGCAAAATAACAAATTGCGTTAGGTACCTTGTTGATATTTTCAAAAAATTGACTCTAAGGATTGAGAGAGCATATGCTAAACGCCCAGTCACCACTTTTGTGGTTGTGTGTTAACAGTCTTTAGTCTTTCCTGAAATTACAACTCAACTTTTCTCTTCTCGTAACTTTGACTCATTTTTCTGTCTTTCTTCACTTTATCTGTCTCGCAAACGGCCAACTTTGACAATGCAATCACTCAACACTCATTAAAACACTTGAACGCGATGTATATTTCACGACAGTACCACACACAGGCACACACGCACACACGCACGTGCACACACTGTATCGCACTCAATGACACACTGACTGACTCGAAAAACTGTCTGCCTTCAAGCGCTCCGCAAGCTTTCATACCGGCGATGACGTAGCCAGATCTTTCTCGGACGTTTACAAACAAGCCGACCGCCGGTCATTTTTCCAATGACCTGGAAAACCTCTTTTTTTCGTGCCACGCTCATTGTTGTCAGTGTTTGCTCGCATGAGTGGTGTGGGGAAGGTTGACCTTAGGCGCCTTTGATACGCCCCGACACCTTGGCCCCGAAATAGAATTTTTACATAAATCTACCATGACCCCTTTATACGCGTTCTCATATTTATGCAAATTATGTATCAGATTCTTGTACTTTTAAAATATCAAAATGCAACTAACATATTTATTTTCCTTTTCAGGTAAGCTGTCCATCAGGATAAATCCTTATTCGCAGAAGATCCTCTTCTTCACAGGGACACACGATAAGTACAGCATTTATATTTTGTTCTGTAAATTTGGATTTGATGGTGGAAGGCAGGGTAAAGTAGTCCAATCTAAAGAGTTACTTTCTTTACGGAGTTCCACCTGTATAAGCCGTGTAGTAAGTTAATTAAATATTATAATGTGATAAATATTAAAATAGCTTTATCTACCTTTTATAAGCGTATGCTAGGTGTCCATTTTAAACTTATTCTGATGGTCGATCCAAGTAAACTCGAAGGCGTTGAAGTTAAATATGTTAATCAAATCACATATTAAAATGTATTAAATTGCTTAGAAGTATATAGAACATTATCCTTACTTTTTATTTCATTAAATATTAAAAAAGCTTCATCACCTGGGTTCTTTTATGTATATCTAAAATTAAAGGAAAATTCTGCCGTTGCTCAAACGTCTTAATAATATTAAAAACATCACGTGTTGAACTCATATGACTTTCTCTACTCTGGTACTAACTATTCCTACAAGCACCTATTCCTCTATCTTCTTCATGTCAGTCGAGATAAAGATTTGCAGAAATTATTGCTAGTATTCTTGTAGGTGCAAGGGGAATATGACATGAAATCCAGAAGTTGCATAGCTATCCTATTTTAAGGTTGTCGATTGTCATAAAGATACAGCCTGTTAATAGATCTGTAGAAAAAGATAATTTTAAATATCAATTATAAAGAATAAAAATCGTATAATGTACAAATATTTTATAGATAAAGTGTAATAATGTACAAAATTATTATAAAATTTCGAAATACGACGGCCAACCGTTTAAGAATTATATATTTACTTAATTTAGTGCGGTGTACAGATGATTGCATAACATGTACAAAGAATCACGGATAATTTATAAACCAGTGTCCTGTAAAACTCGCAATTGCCATTCAGAACGTCGGAACAAATTAACACTATATTTGGTAATCACCCCACGGGCACCAAAAGTAGACTAATCACTTCCCACTTTGAAATTTTGTGTCTGTCTCTTAAATTGCAAGGCTCATAATGTCGTTTTTTCCCTTGTCAACCTCCTTAATTTGGTCTACATTTTTTCAAATCGGATTGTAGGGTCAAGAATTAATCCCTTATTTTGCTACCTGTCAATGACAATTACTTCATTTCTTTCATAAAATAAGGTTAGAAAATGTGTTGTCAGCGTAAATATCGCCATTTCGAAACCATCACAATGTATATCTATCAATAAATTGTAATTAGTTATTCCTGGTTCTTACTAATATTTCCACAAACTAGCATGTATTTTTTAAACGTAAGCGAAGAAGAAATATGTATGTTTCACCAAGTAATAAGTATTATTAGTAATTCCTTATAACAGTATTGTGAAAATCAAATGCCTTGTCGTGGCCTACAGTAGGCTTTGAGCCATAGCCATATCTTTTAAAGCTGGTCGCTATGTGAAGGCTTTGTAATTCCGTTCTCTTTGCACAGCTAAGATATAAAAATGAATAACGAGCTTCCATTTGAGAAAAATATAAGTACAGAAAAACTCACACAAATAAGTAATATCTCCGAAATGGCACACTTAAAAAAAAAACTCATTTGGGCATACATTGTGTGTTTTAACGAGGTCTACATTTTTTGTATAGTAGGACCTGGTCTATCTCTTACGGTTTGCCAGTTATGCAAAAGTCATTAAGAGTAAACAGGACTACGTGGGTTATAGCCAGAAAATTCAAAATATGCGTTTCATTTGCCACAAAGATATCTTAATCAAAATCTTTAGAGCCATTTTCGATAAAATCAAAATTGTTGAAAAATGTTCCACGTAAAGGGTAGTTTAAGGTGGAGGAATTTTCTTCGAAATCTTCGTGTCGCATCCTTGAAAGATATTAAATTTAAATACCAAGTTTAGTTTTTATCCGACTTTCCGTTTTTGAGTCACACACACGCACGCGCACGCACACACATGCACGCAAGGAGCAGGAAATGCTATGTGGGTAAAAAAGTTGACGAGAGCGTGAATGTTTCGTTCCAGGCAATATCAATGGTCACAATTTTGATTTAGCAAATAAGAAAATGTAGCACATTAAAGCAAATCGCATAAGCTTATAACGGGAAACTATGTTGTTTTAAATAGATGAATAAGAGATGTGAAACCTTCATTTACGTCCCTATTTCGTTCCATAATTATTTTAGGGCTTTCTGTAACGTGTTAAAACTGTACCCATTATGCTGTTAAATAATACGCCTACCAGAAACTAATATAATTCAAGTCTTTATCTGCTGTAAATCAGTAAAATATTACTGACCATTTTAAAGAGCATTATCTTTTAGATTTTCAAAATTACGATTTCTACATCCTGTACAGTATCTGATTTATTAGCATAGTGAAAGTATATGAAATTTTTTACTTAAAACTATTAAACATGTCTGCATGAAATTTAAAACGCACCTATAATTTGGGTGCACAAAATTTTAAAAACATCTAAATGAAAATTGCAACATTTAGAAATTTCACCTGTGGATGCGCTTTGGGGGAAAAACTAAGGATTCTTCATTAAAATCTCCAAGATTATATTGTACAATGATTTCATGAAGAATTTGCGAAGGTGGAAAATGTTAAGTCGTCATTCGTGGCTTAAAAACTCACCCTGTAATATGGGGTAAGTCAGTCAGTAATCCATAAACCGACAAGGAAGCTTGGCTTCACCATACGCATTAAAGAAGCGAAACATATGCCAGAAATGTAAAGGCAATGTTTTTTCAGAACCCATCAAATATGACTTGTGTTTGTGCATGGAGGTTAGAAATCCCTGTGGAATGTAGAAAACCTATCTGCTGCAGCATCAAAATCGTTTGCTGAACGAACACGGAAAACAAAAGGCAGAGGAACAAAGAGCAGCACTGCTGTGGATAATAATCCCACAGATATGGTATTTGCAAGGAATGTTGCTTGTATCAACTGGTTATCATCGGCTAACACTCAAGCAGTACGTTTAACCTAAAATCGCTGACCCGGAAAGGACCGAGCGAGGTTGATGGGAATTTTGCTGCATAATGGCAGCTAATAGAAACGCATACACTGTTCCACGCTTAAGCCTTTAATTTCTGTTTAGGCTGCTTATGCTGATATGGAAGAAGTGTTTGTCCACTATTCAGGTAGAGATGGTAGTGTGTATTGCTATTATATTACAACCAGCAGAATTTACAGCTCCTCTCGCGTTATTGTGTTAATTGCAAGGTTGTCTCTCCATGTCGTTCCTCCGCTCTGTTCAACGTACATGCCAGGTCATTAATGGGATTGAAAAATAGTAATAAAACTATATTTCTGCGGCGTTAAAAGGATTTAAAAATTTAATTTTAAGAATTCACAAAATGCGTGACTGTTTCTAATGTCTCTTATGCATTTGGAATCACAATGACATTATGAAGTATTTGTCTCCACTCTAAAAATTATGGAGGAAAATAAAAGGCTGTGCTTTCTAATTCACTTTTTTACTTTCTCTACTTGTAAGTAGAGGAAGCATTGTATTCCACCCAAAAATTCGATGTTGAGATTTCACCAGAAATGTGTTTTGAGACCCCCTGAATCCAAAAAAAAAGCATTTTTATAAAAAGGTGCGCGCGCCTGTGTGTGTGTGTGTGTGTGTGTGTGTGTGTGTGTGTGTGTGTGTGTGTGTGTGTGTGTGTGCGTGTGCGTGTGCGTGTGCGTGTGCGTGCGCGCGCGCCTGTGGACAGCATAACTCAAAAACGAAGAGTAGGTTAAAAACCAAAGTTGGTATTTAAGTTTAATGTCTTTCAAGGATGCTACACAAAGATTTTGAGGAAAATAGCCCCATCCTAAACTACTCTTTAGAAGGAACATTTTTCGAAAATTTTGATTTTCTTGAAATTGGCTCTAACGATTTTGATTAAAATGCCATATGTTTGACATATTTTGATGACAAATGAAATGTATATCTTGAATTTTTTGGCTATAGCCCCTGTAGTCGTATTTACTCTGGATGACTTTTGCATAATTGATAAACCGGTAGAGATAGACCAAATCATACTATACAAAAAGTGTATATCTTGCTAAAATACACAATTTATGTCTAAGTAAATTTTCTTGTAAGATGGACCATTTCGGAGATATTCCTTGTTATGTGTGTGAGTTTCGGAAAACTTAAATCTTTCGTGAAATGGAACATCGTTGTTCATTTTTTTATATGTTAAGCGTGCAAAGAGAACGCGATCTCAAAGCTTTAAAAGATTTGACTATCGCTCAAAGCTTACTGCATTCTAATATTCTCCTTGCACCTACAAGGAAATAAGCAACAACATAATTTGTACAAATGCTTATCTCAACTAACACGAACAAGATATAGGTATAAGAGTTTGTAAGAATGGTTAGTGCAAGAGTAGAGTAAGTCATGTGAGTGCAACACATCAGATTTTGTTTCACATTTTAAATCATATGTAAGCGACATTCTCCTTAGCGCGGTGGTAGCGTTACTGCTTACCAAGCGGAGACCCGGGTTCGGTTCCCGGTACCGGCGTGGGGATTTTCCCCCGCTGGGAGACCTGATCCGAAATGCACTCAGGCTCGTTAGGTCCCTGAGGAGACAATTGAGGAGCGAGCCCTGGTTGCGAAGATCGCATAACCGCCGGGAGGGAACGGGGTGTTGTCCCGCCTCCAGTACTACACCCCACTCTTGACGCCTTGGGGGACGCATTGGCCTGGCGGTATGGAAAGGGTAGAATTAGTAGTAAAAGATTAAGAAATATGACCACTGATTGTGGAAGAATTTCTGCTGAACTGATTATGTACGAAACGAATAAACTTTAGGACTTTTTAAGACAAATTTATTCGTGTATAAATGGTAAATAAATGCCGACAGATTGGAAAATACTTTACATATTTACCACATGCAAGACAAATAAGCAAAAATGAGTGCAATAATTACAGATGAATAAGTCACTAGTACCTGAAATCAGATACATGAGTTCATATCAGAGGAATTAATAGAATAAGAATATAGACAGATAAAATATTCGTTGTTTGAATAAAATAATAAGAGACCAGCAATAGTTACACATTTTGTGTGTTGGTTTCGAAAAACAAAAAAGGGCTTATGGCTCTGTTCCCTTAAAGTTTAGAAACTGCTTAAAAATAAGTACGGAATAAGTCAATCAATGTAATACATAATTTAAATCGTTTTCGGCAAAAATAAAGAGCAAATTTTCACCAGGATTTAACGTTTTAAAAGGATTACGACAGGTATGCTGTTTATCTCCGGTATTAGTTAAAATGTATCTGGACACAACTTTGCACTACTGAAAGCAAAACTTTAATGAGTGGTATGGGTGTAGTGGTTGGCGAAAAGTATAATTTAAGCTTTTCAATTGCGATGTTATAAATCAGAGTTCATTACCTCTGGTTCAGCCATTTTCAGGTGTAGAAGTAATACACGATTGCAAGAACCCTCAAAGTTATTTTTTATTTTCACAGTACTGTCAGTTCAACTTTATTTCCGAAACTGTAAACTACCATAAATTCTTTGAATAGTTGTATTATAAAGGACTACTACAAACGATCGCCCCGATTTCATTATCATGTTATAAGAAATTATTCGATTTAGAGTAGAAAGTGCTATGTCCTGGAAGAAATGATTCTCGCTCAAATCACATGTAACGTTTACCACCATCCATCCTGTAGGATAAGAGGAAACGAGGAACACAAAAATGTGTGGTAGTATGTAATTCAGCATAGTATTCGCCTACCGACTGGTAAAACCGGTGGCCGGTCCAAAGGGAAATCGAACCCGGGACCTCCCGAATGTAAGCTTCAAACTCTACTGCTTGAACCATTCGTCTGATTCTAGAAAGTGTTGCGAAAAAGCGTTTGCGGATGAAATCATATCGTTGTGATAGCGGACCAAGTATAGTGTGGAATTTCATTACTCACGGTCAACCCAATCAGCGCACTGCATTACTCTCGCTAAAATTTAAAATAACTTGGATAGTTATTCTTTCCTTGGCCGGGAGGGCTCGGAGCGTTGACCACATCCCACCCTCCAGTACTGCACCCACCAATGCCGCCTGTATTGGGTAGAGGCGGGGGACGCAGCGGCTGGGCGGCAAGCCTTGGCCCTTCATGAGCTGTTGCACTGGGTTTTAGTTAGTTTCTAGTTATTCTTTCCATCATTGTTGGTTTCATTAGTCTAAGTTGAACAGTTCTCTTATAATATGGCTGAAATCGATGAAAGTATTTTAGTAGCCCTGTATATATAGATACCTCTACTGAAGGTGAAAAAGTACCGAAAAAACTACAGAGTAAATGAGGTCTAAGCAACGACTGGTCTGGAAAGAAAAACAAATAAGATAACCGCATGTTAACCTTGTGAGCGCAATGGTAATACCTGGGCTACATACACAAAAAGACGCGACTTGAACAGCGCACACCGTATATCCTATTACTGAGTAATATATAGCGATATATATTATGAAATAAAAGGGTTAGGATATTTTAGCTAATAGGCTGGAAATCCATATCGCAAGATTTATTATTATTTAATACGTTAGCGACTACCTTATACACAACGAGATATGCGGTGATTAAGAGATGTTTATTTCCAAACGTACTAAACGTCAAAAACCCCGTGACGTATCTCCTGAAACTGTGCAATGATTTCTCTCAAATTACTCCATTCGTGATTTTCCCACGCCAAAAGCTTTGGGGACCATTTTCATGATAAGTGATATTTTACATAGCTATTCAATGCCAACCATAATCCGCGTCCCGTCGGGTTACGATTCGCACATGGCGGTAATCGATTTGCTTTATCTGGCACTGAAAGTCATTTAGCAGCCGATGGCCTATTGTATGTAAATAGCATATGTATATTTGTATCCATTTTAAGTTTTAATACAGCAGACAAATCTGTATCGTTGTGAACTGCAGCTACCAAAGCTCGTAAATCAAACATGAATTTCTTTTCTGTAGCAGCGCAATGGCAATGGCGCATTGTCTCTCGGCACTTCATCAGTTAGCCCTTTAAGCCCTGTCAGAATACCTAAATGATCATTTTTGTATTTACTACTGCCGCTTTAATCGTGCTGAGAAAATATATGTATTTAAAATAGGCAACATTTTGGTGAGATTTAGCTGAAGTGTTTACTCACCAAAAGTCCTTTCCATTAATTTCCCCTGCTTCCTTTCCTTCTGTATTCCAATTTTCTGTTAGCTTCATAAAGCAAGTTGTTTACATGGACGTTGTACTTAATATTTCTGGGTGCTTTAAAAGCCTAAGGAGCATTTTTGTTTGATCTGTGTCTATTTACTTAACTCCAAGCTTCTGTGAATATGTAGTAGATAATTTTGCAGATGACAGAGCCGGCTTTCCACGATGCCCTTAAGAGAGCAAAATGAAATGAATATTTGTGAAACACAGTGAAAAATATAACTGAAATACTCTTAGCTCTCATTCATATTATTTTTATCAAATGTTATTTCCGAGGGAAGAGAATAAGTGTACAGAATATAGCCAGTTTAACATCAATTTGGAAATCGCTTTTGACGGGATAAAGTTTGGGTAAGCTTGATGTTTTATATCAAAAATTACTAAGCACCTAATTGTACGTAAAGTATTAAAAGAACTCATTAAGTCTTAAGAGAACTTGGTATTGAAATTGCAAGTTTCTAAACATTCCAATCAGTATAGTTGAAAATTGTGTCGTTGGTTAATTCAACATAGCTAAAATTAAATGCCCGTGTACCTGACTTTCAATAAAATAATTTTGAAACAAAGAAAATTGTGTCACATGGTAAATAACCTACTTTAACTTTTCTACACTTTAAACTTTTAACTTTTGCATTTTGTCTCTCCAACATAACTCATTGTACTCCAATGTTGTGAAAAAAAATATCTTTTCCTGAGAAAAACAATGTGTGTGTGTTCATTTAATTTTTCTCATTCAATTGTGTATGAATTACAAAAACTCGAAATCCCAAACCATGCAGGATACATACAAAAGCTCTTCAAATCTCTTCATCCACCTTCGGAAAAGATATACCGAAAATCCGATAGAAATTGAAGAGACTCTGTATCATGTGTATTATTTTAAAATTCAACGATATGAGAGAAGGTATTACGAAAAATCCAGCTTTTAAAATTTCACGCGCTATTTGCACACACCTACACAGGTCCATTTAAAGAACACGCTTGGGCATTTAATGATCAGAAGGGCAAACCGCAATTCCAACCAGATTCTACAATCAACATTTCAAAGAGATAATCTTTTTAGAAGCTTAGTTTCGAGTACCGTTAAAGCACTAAGCTGTCCTAATTGTCACATTTAAGACCTGCTCCCATTTATCAAACAAGAGTTTGGAAACCTTTAGACTAATTTTGCTCTGCTTTAATTTTGCTCTACGTTTGTGTAATTTAAAACTAAATTATATTTCGTAAAGTACAAGAAAAGTAAAGCACTGAATTCTTGTTTTAATTTGGAGTTGTATAAATAAAGAAATACAAGGTTTGCAGATGCAATTAAAATTGTTGAAATTCCCAGTATGTAGTTTATGTAACAAGTGCTGTGCGATAAGTTTTTTGAACACACCTCTGGTGTTGTAAAAAGACTCGTAATAGTTGTAAAATATTGTGCTACATGTTTCATTTTGAAATATAGAACTCCTTCAAATGATAAATTGTAATAGATAGAAACCTAATGTGTCTACAGAAATGAAGCCTTTGTTAGCCACTTAAGTTCTCACTGTCCCTCCACTAATGTGATTCAGTTCGATTTTCACTGTCAATGATTCACTTAGTTCTCACTGTCACTTCACTTTCTCAGCAACGTAGTGACGTAAAGAAATACGCACGACGCAGCCTCTTCTTCGGATGTTTCTCCCGCTGGGGAGTCAGAAACAAGACCTCTTTTAATCTTCTCTTGCAGTAGCAACGCTCATTGTATGTCACAACTATCGTCGCAACCTTACTTGGAAAATGATACTTCATATCGCACAGAAACGCACTCGCTTACTTGCACATTCACGAGCACGCTCGCTTCTATAGGCGTTGTAAATTTCCACAGTTCCAGAATGTTGGAGAGATGGGAACAAGGGAAGCTTCCAGAAGATTATGATTGTCATCCTATAGCGTTCTGATGTTTACACTGGGTGACTACCATCCCGTCGGGTTATCTCTTCCCCGGCTAGTTGCTCAGTTAGTGCCTTCTACGGATAACGGAGGCCTATAGCTGCGTCACAGTATGCCTGTGAAAAATAAGTAAAACTTAGTTTCACCACCTTTAACTAAAATTTCAGAAATTAACTCGACAAATTATATTGTAAATAATACATACACAAGACAATAACTGAAATAATCCTCACCTTATAACTCGTTTTATCAAGATTCCGTCTGTGTTTAAATGTGGAATAATGCGCATAAAATGGCAGGTGTTCAGCTTGCGCAGCATGTAGTGCTGGTTTACCAATCCGTCGCATTTGTTGAAGTCCAAATTTAGGAAGGGAATCTCAAAAACTTTCGTCTTTGTAACAATTGAAGTAGCGGTAGAAAGCAGTGATTCGATAATCTTCTGGCACTGAAAGTGAGAAGTTCTTAACGAAGACTTCCGACATCTCTTCGTTATCCAGCACAGGAAGGCCTAAAACAGATCGCAGCCACGCCGTGATTGTCACGTATTTGCTCTACAATTTAGCCGAGCACAACCAAAGGTAAATTAGGATATTTTGCGAGCAGTGTTAGTCAAAGAGAAATATTTCATACAGAGCTTTCATTACTAAAATTTGTGTCTGGTTGAAAAATTTAGATGCGATGTTAAAGAATACTATGAAATAATATGTATCCATGAAATGTGTTTTAAGTCAGGGACAATAAGGGATATACAGTTGAGAGGAGAAAGCCTGGATAAATTTGTTTTTGTATATGAAAAGTGCAGAATACGATAATACAATTTGGGAGGGCTGTGATGGATATATGTACGGAACTGTTGTGATTTTATGAACACTAGTCTCACTAGATGTTTTGATCTTATCAAAATACTTACAAATGGCAAAGCCGCAAATAAATTGGTGCAGAAAACGGGAACTCGAGTGGCATTTAATTAGACTACTTCAGGACTGAAGTAACACATATAGAAATTAGAAGAAGTGCAATAATTTCTATAAAATAGAGCACCAATTGCAATTAAACGTCTAAGAAAGCTTATGACCAGCCTACCACAATTCTAGTCCTCTTCTGAAAATATTAATGAAAGCGAAATGTTTTTGGAGAAGAATAGTAATCCAGTTTAATTATTGTTAAGGAAAGTTACGTTACAGCTGCTGTGTGTTCCGCTGAATATATAAAATACATAAAAATAAAATAGTATTCCTTTAGATGGGCATTACATATTAATCCTCAATATCTAATTTACTTCCTTCCTAAACGTCTTAAATATTTTTACACACTAATATAAAGGAAATTCTATCTTACCTTTTAATCCTGGTACAAAAAATATTTTATCTATTAACGACGCCGTCAATTGCCAGGATCATAACAGCGCCACCTGTGTGGCGGAATTTCGTCCCTCAGCAGTTCTTTTGTGTGACAATAAATCTACTGACATGGGCCTGTCGCTTTTAAACACACTTAAAAACCATTGGTCGGGGCCGGATTTCAACCCGCGACCTTGGGATCAATGAACCAGAGCCTAACCAACTGAGCCACTGGTACACATTCCACAATGATGTAATAAAAGGTCTGTTAGATTATAAACATTTCTGTATTTTAAGCTTTAAATTACTAATATAAATTAAGTTTATAGAATTTTAGACGAGCAGTTTTTGTTTGTTTGAAACGCAGAGAATTTTGATCTTTCTTTATATCCGAGAAAGATTAAGAAAATGCTACAATATTAAACTCCTTTCGGTAGCTTTTAAACATTGATTCAAGCAGCATAGATACATAAAGAATTACTAAAACTGGAAATCCTCCATTTTAAGTTTTGCCGAAACTATGAATTTTCATATTTTTATGCAAAAAATTATTTGTGACATATAGTATAACCTAAGGCGCTAGACAACTGCCTATGCCATCTGTAAAGTTAGCTTAAGTTGTAACTTAACATGATAATTTTATTTATGGGCATAAGTTTTCTTATCAGATATACAATGGCCATACGTTTATTTGATTGATGTACATGGACATACATTTTGTTTACACTTAGAGTCGAAATGTGTATAGCATAAAGCATAACTGCTACAGAGTTGTATGATTACGTTGCAGAAGGGGAAACATATCTTTCAGGTTTCCAACGAATGAAACCTGATGCTTGTTCTTTTACTCAAACGTATAAATCACACTAGGAAGCCATAAAAAAGAAATAAAGACAAGATTTAGCTAACGCCTGACACAAGACTGTTTGTACTCGAAAAATAACATTTGGCGCTGGTTATGTAAATATTTCAAAATAACCGCATATAAGCTTGAATGCTTGCCAGAAATGCCATTCCATTCGCTTTTGATGCAACACAAGAACAAACATAAGTGTTAAATGGAGCAAACAGCTTCATGCTCTAGTAAGCGAAGGAGCTATTCTAATGTTAACATTCAATATCGCAGATATTCTTTGGGTTTCCAGGTTTTGAGAATTATAATACGGGACAGGAGCAGACAACCCCTGATGTATCGGCAACTTATCTAACGAGCGGAGCAGATCATACCGTTGCATAGCTAAAGCAGAGAAGTTGCCGATACATCAGGGGCTAAGACTACAAATATGTGAGCACAACCGAGCTGTATGTATCTGAAACAGAGCACGATCACCAGCGCATATTTCCCTAATTACTCGTTTATTTTGGCGGGCGTTTCATATATGTTAGAAAATCTGTTAGTTTTTTCGTGAATTATTATTAATACAATTCAAAACGTAGTATTAACACCTGGGTATTCAATTTCCACATCGTTCCTTAGCTGAGTGCGTCCTACTTCATTTGAAACTGCAAGATTAATATAAAGTGACTAGAAGAATAATTTTTATGAACACCGTGATACATAAGCAGGATAAGTAACATTCATTTTATTGTATAGTTAGTGTGTGTGGTTTCCAATTTGAATGTTCCTTTTGTCATTGTTGGTAGGGGCGAGTTAGTTGTATAAGGTTTTTCTTTATCATAAGACGAACTATTGTCTACCTGCATAGTATCCACCTTCCAAACTGTAGTATAGTCGGCTTCAAATGTTTTCCGAGTCATATGCTCCTAGCCGCGGGGGGAAGCCAGGATTGCTTATCTATTAGTTATACCAGGTGGTCTCCAAGGTCGACTTGCCAGCTCATACCTGTCTACAAGGGTGAGGGACGTCATGTGTTAGTAAGTCCAAACAGACTTAATTAAAACAGACGTTAATTTTAAAAAAATCATATCTTTGTGTAGAGAATTGTTTAAACATATTTCTTAAACGCCGTTAATGCTACCACAAAAAACAATGTTACTTGTTTAAATACGTGCAAAAAATGTGCTGATTCTTAGTTGATAGAATAAAATTGGTTATTTAGCTTCTTGTTTGCTCCTCGCTGACCACACACAAAAACAAATAACTGGTGAAGCCGTCGCTAGGCCAGGCGGACCAGGTGCAAGTAATTCATAAGAAAAATGTTCGTCTGTTTCCCCTGCACTCTCTCGTCCATCGCAAAACATAGGGAGCCGGCTGTACCCGAATTCGAATGTCGGTTGGGGTGAATTTCATTTAAGAAAATTCAAATCAACAACAAAAAGTATCTTGGAAATGGTTTTATACAATAAGATTTTGGCAATCTCTTAGGGTTTACCAGTTATACAAAGTTATACAGAATGTAAAGGACTTAAGAGACTATTCCCTGAAAATTTAAGTTGTAAGTTTCATTTTCCATAAAAAATATCTTCAACATGTGGTATTTTGGTTATAATCGTTAGAGCCATTTTTGATAAAATAAACATTTCTGACATTTTTCTGTGTAAATGGCCGTTTGGCTGAGGGTTATATTGAAAACCTTTGTGTCGATTCTCGGAAGACGTTGAACGTAAATGCCGACACACACACACACACACACACACACACACACACACACACACACACACACACACACACACACGTACGCACACACACGCGCGCGCAAATCTTTTTCTACAAAATCCTTGTTTTTTGGTTCAGAGGTCCTCAAAACAATTTCCAGTAAGAACTCAATATCCAATTTTTTATTGAATTGCAATACTTCCACTAGTTCACGGAAAATTAAATAGCATGTTGATTAAATTAATTCTTACAGAAATTATCCAGCATGTGTTTAAAGAAGTAATACAGGCATAATATGAGTAATACAATGCTCTTCATAAATTCTCATTTTTCAGTATTTTCCCAATAACTATGTAAATACATATAGTAATACTCGCAGTATCATTGACTTGTGTAAATATGTTAACCAAACTATTCAGCGTGTAGGTATAATTTTGGTGATATAAAAAGTCTTTTAACCACGAAAATGTTATAGCACTCTTATTTTAAATATTTTTGCTTAAACACAGCCACGTTTACAAACCCGTTTTTTCGCAAATCAGATGTTCCTGTAACAAAAAACGGAAAATGTCCGGAAAACCATAGAATCATCCGAGCATTCTACGGTGATATAGAATATTGATCGGTAACTAAGATTACGCGTTTCCCCCCCCCCACCCCCACAAACATTTGGCCACACACACACACGCGCGCGCGGGGCTCGAACCCGCGACCCTCTGCACCGCAGAGCGCCAGAGACACACACTCTAGCGACCACGGCTATGAGGGCCAGCAAGATTAAGAGCAAGTCGAGCTATTTGAACATATGAAGCAATGAGGATTGTTAAATATGCTGGACAGCAAAGAACAGGGAAGAAAGGACGAAAGAATTTAGTTTTGGTTGAGCAAACGGAGAATATTTGTTTAAACCATTTGTAAAAGGTGTCTTTTTGCTAATAAAATGACGAAACATGAAAGGGCTTTGAGTAATTCGTTACCTTATACTGATATGTTAACCAAAAGTGGAATAGAATCACTAACGGGACGCTTTAGGCCATTTTCTTCCAGGTTTTAAGAAGTAAAACCCAAAACTCCAAGTTTGCTCCAGTGCGAATAAAATGAGATGGAAACACTCAATAATTGAGTACTCGCAGGTGTTTACCGACTCAAATTGGCAGTAATTCACTGCCCTTTTTCTGCTGTGCATGAGAAATCCGTCGACTTTTCATCGCGGTAATCTGTCACTGGCTGCATAACACTGATAACAGCATCAGTTTACCTTCATGATAGGTTAAGGGAATGAGAGGAGGACAAAAGAGGGGAAATGGCTCAGTGAAGTATTGAGTGACATGCCTGTTCTACACGATAAAGCATCTGCCCACGTACACATAATCTCTATGTTAACGTTTTATAGCTTAACTGCTAACGTATTGCAATCAACCGTGTGCTGCTGTTGAGCATTCAAGGTACACATTTGTCATTTTTCAAGCTTTCATACGAACGAACACAGTCTCGCTAAATATAAATAAGTAACGTCATTGGCTCGTTTGTGTGTTATTAACTAGTACATTCGACCGCCAAATGGGTTTTGATTTTGTATGTCTTTTTTTTTCCCCCTCTCTTTTAATCGTCTGCTTGTTGTAGTAGTGTTTAACGCCCACTTTTACTACTACGGCACCGCAGGCGATGACACTGATGATACATGGAATGAAGATGGAGCACCTGTGGAATGAGATGACGGGGGAAACCGGAGCACCCGGAGTAAAAACCCGCCCTGACGCCGCTTCGTCCACCACGAATACCACATGCAGGTCCCTGGGATCGAACCCGGGCCGCCTAGGTGGTAATCGTCTGCTGAAGGCGTAAATACGAAATACTGAGCGTTTATGTTGTGTGACTGCGTGATTTTTATATTTCACTTTAAAAAATCTCTTCTTGAGTTTCATTTACTGATTATCCAAGAAGAACCATCCAGGCATATTAAGTGTTTTCATGTCCCTTCGAAAAAATTTCAGGATATTCGAATCTATGGGAGCTTCATACACGACGTCCTAAATTAGATAAAATTTAGGAATTACAAGATTATATTGTGCTGGTACTAAATCCCTTGTCGCATATTGTTCATCGCCTTGCTTACAGGTTACTTACTTGGTAATCGAGAATTGTAATTAATTATAGACAAAAGTACATGAAGGTTGGCAATATCTGGAAATCAAATTCCGAAACCGAGACAAAATTAAAGTTTAATGCACTCTGTCTTTGTTTACCTGTTTCTCTTTCTGTCTTCATATAAAGAAGAATCCCACTGAACACACTGAACTTTCACATTATCCCTGTAAGTATGGGCCATTACAAGGTTTTCATTTGTGACTAAATAAACAGAAACTTTAACCAGGAACAAAATTATGCATTTGGGGAAAAATTTAGTAATGAATCGCTGCTTGGAATAAGACGGATAACCTGAGTCTCTAACGAAACGATGTCCTTCATAAATTGCGTCACGGTCTGAGGAGCGAGTGAGTGTCAGTGCTAGTGTGACGTCAGTCCCTTCCCTTTTTACTCAGCTGAAAAATATCGTGTTTGTTTTTGACCTCCTTGAACATTTTATGCATATTTACCTAATGTTGACTTAACTCAGCGTATTCATAACAGCATTCTTACCACTGCCCAAAATTGAAGTTTGCCAGACTTACTTAAAAGGATTAAAATTGCTCCAAATTCTAATTAGTTTAGTTATAGTCAATTGTCTGTATAATCATAGTAATGTTTGTCTAAATTCCCATGCAAATTACTACATCTTGGTAAATGTAATTTTTGGAAAACAGCCTTATCTGCAAGTTTATGTAAAAGATAATCTATGAGATTAGCTAATTATAAATTGGACTATAAGTGGAGGTAATACCAACCTCCCCCCTTTCGCAGGTTGGCATCACTGATGGAACAAAAATTACCTCCTACCACACTGCCTCGGGGATAACAATTAATTTTATTGCTTGTTATGTGTACTCTTTATATTAAATAAGATGGAATATCCGTCATTTACAGTTAACAATAAACCCCACCCCATACTGAATGATGCTTAGTTGGGATTCTATTATGGTTTCAGTCCTCCTTACGTGTATTATGTTCTGCTTGCATTTCATACATAATTTTGTACGAAACATAAATGTTGCTGAATATAACTGTTCATCCATTTTGTATTATTTGAAAAATGATTTGCGAGAAATAGCAGTTTGCTGTTATTATTTAACCATTAAAAAACATAGGTCGTCGAGGAATATACGAATGATATTCTTTACTCTTGTTAACTATTTTTAAACTTACCTCTAAATTACCTATCAATATGAACCTTTAATGATACATACACATATGTAAAACAACAAGAGAGAGAGAGAGAGAAACGAGCCACATATGCATGCTAATAGGGAAAATACACCTTCGTATAAATATTCATCTGGAATACAAACTTCGGAAACGGGGATTTGGAAGGAAATGGCTAGAAACGGTGAAGCTTTGGAGAGGAGATGCTCACCTCTGCATTATATAATTGCTTCTTTCGCGAACTCATTTGTCTTTGCTTCTTAAAACTGAAGATAGTACGGCAGGTGCTTGCAGCTTTTATTCGCTAAAAGAAATTCTCTGATTAAAAAGGGCTGGCAAGAATTCTACCTTTACAGCCTTATTTCTCGTAAGCTATTGATTCTCGTAACCCCTTAAGAGAGGAAAGTGGAGCTGTGAAAGTGAATAATGTCTGGACCCGCATCTCCCTCAGGACATTCCGGGAAACCAAGGACTCGGCCACATAGCCGGAGTAACTGGACGAGCCTTTTCCTCAGATTTGCGTTACCTTCCTGACATAACATTCCGTGGGGGAAAAATGCCCGCTTGAAATGCGAGGACGCCATAAAGGAATCCCTTCCCTCTTTTTGAGAAAGGTAATTTGAAATGTGGTTGGCTGCGAACACCCTTTCTGGTATAAATCATGATAATACATGCAGTTAAATTAAAAACTGAGAAACCATCAAGAAGTCCTGTGGTTTTATTGATGATAAGAGTGAATCAATACTTGGTCGCCAATGTAGTCGGAGAGTTATGTTTGGCTTAAGGGGAAGACTAGGGGGGAAAATGTCTTTTTTGTTTCTCCTCGCAGACTCCAGCAAGCGCCAAGTTAGGTGGGAAAAATGCATTTTACGAATCTGATCGTTTTTCTACAGTATTATGGCTGGCGCTCCAAAGTCGGAGTTGGAGAGAGAGGGAAACTGCAGAATTTCAGTAGTTCTTTGGCTCATTGCTTTTGTTAAAAGAGAGATGAGGAAAGATTCCCTGGGGCTTCACGACAGCAATTCTGATTAAAAAAATGTATGACATTTGCGCAGGGTAAAGGAAAAAAAAAAGACGACCCATTCGTTTGGCTGAGTAAAAACAAAATAAAGTCGTAATTGTTGGATTATCTCTAGCAGAATTCCAATCTGTACTCTGGTTTTTTTTTTTTTTTTTTTTTTTTTTTCCCTTTCTTTTAGCTCAATTTTAGCAGTGTGCAATTAGTAATTTATAAAATCTACTGTTGTATATTCTTTAGCTGTTATTTCTTAAATGCTTGTGAAAATATCGATTTAATATATGTTATACGACGTGTAAAAAGTATGGAAAATGTTTTAATATACATTAATATTAATAATTCTGCTGGATTCTGAGAGTTTTTAAGAAAAAAATGAGTTAAAACTGCTCGGACGAGAGTCATGGAGGATACAGGGTTTATGTAACCCATTCTTACTTATACTTAAACCTGCTGTTCAAAAAACCTTTTTAGGATGAGGTTCTGAAGGTAAATCATGCTTCCAAGGTAGTCATATTCATACTCGTACACCAGAGTCAAGAGTTTACCGCTAAGTTTTGAACATATCTGTTGCCTGGGCTTCCAAACCTCTAACAAATTTGGAGCACAAAATTTAGACAGCGTTATTTGTACTGTACTAGAGTCGTTGCATTTTGGCTTAGTGTAAGTTTAAACAATCTCTCTTGTTAAATTTATGGAAAGAATCCATAAGCTGACAGATGCTATAACCTTAATTTAAGGTTAGAATAGACAACACATACCAGCTTGAAAAAATATCTTTCTGATAGAAGCATAAAACGCCACACATCTGAAAAGAGTAGTAACAATGATTAGTAGTAGATTTCACATTTTAAAACTAAAAATAAATGCTAAGAATACTCATTATCAACTTCTGGCCACCTTTGTTGTATCTTATAAACAAATATTGATATGGTTTGCACTTTTAAGTGCGTTTAAAGTGTGTGTTAAGCTTTACCTCTGCAAATAGACCCCGTAACCCTGTGGCACAACAGCTCATCCGGGCCAAGGCCTACCGCTCGACCGCCGAGTCCCACGCCTCAGCCCACTGCAGCCGTCATGAGTGGGGTGCAGTACAGGAGATGGGACGTGATCAGCGCCCCGGTCCCTCCCGGCCGGTTATGCTGTCTTCTCGACCAGGGGTCACTACTTGTCAAACAAGCAGCTCCTCAGTTGACCTCTCAAGGTCCTAATGAGGTTGAATGAACTCTGGACCAGGTCTGCCAACGGGAGAAAATCGCCACTCCAGTGCCGGGACCAAAACCGGGTCTCCTGTGTGGTAAGCAGCAGCGCTACCACCGCCCTAAGGAGACGACCGACACATACGAAGGTTAATATATTTAAATTATTCAGTAACATCATTGCGGCCGTCTACGGAAACTCGGCGCGTGTTCTACAACGAGAAAGCCCTCACATGTGCAAAACTTTATACCCACCAGCGGAAAAACCGCAGCATTTTCAAAATAATGTTTTACGAAAGCATTGTTTTACAAATCTGCGGAAGATAGGAGAAATGTGTCCACAGACCTTTTCAATGTATTCATCTCTGTTTTAAACTTCATCACGCATCAAATAAATACTTATATTTTAATGATATAGCTTTACTATGCGCAATGAAAGAAATGCTGTTTTGCTGTAAAATCTCCAAATGTAGGTCCTACAGAGTATGTACTTCACTTCCTTATACTAACAGAGGTGATGAAGTTATCCATCTCATTTTACTCTTGACACTTTATTTGAAATTTGTGATGACGTGCTGCAGTACGTCGACAATACGAGTTCCTCTCCAGAGATATAAGTTAGCTACACTTTTGGCTTGTCTCTTACAAGTCGGGACACCAGGTTATGGGTCTTACGTCACACTGGGGTAAGTTTTTAAATTAAATAACTCTGTAGAGCAACTTCAGAACGACGGCAGAGATTCTAAATAAGAATTTCCCAGGAGTTGGGCTTTCCATTTAATCATACAGGATGTAATTGAAATAAATTCTCTTCTTTTCATTAGAAATAGAGGATGATTCTAATAAAATTGTGTCATAACAGCGACCTCATTTCTCGGTGGTTGCAAAGAACATGAGCAACATGAGCATTGGTGCAGTGTACTGGTTACCCAGTTTCAAAATGCACGAAGTTCAAATATATCCAACGTGTACAGACAGCGTCAGCGAGTGTGGCTTTATTTAACAAACGCAAGGTCGTCGCCCTATTGCATGGGTCAGGGCTTTTTGGAAGACTATCTTCTTGCTGATTCAGCTAGATTCATTCTCTGGATGCACGTATAAAGTGATGGCTGAGGTGAACTAAAGCAGTTCCATTCGAAACGTATTGATCTCCCTTAATCTAAAAGTATATATTTTTGTGTTGTGTAGTATTATAGCTGGTGAGTCTCCTCATCCTGCGGATTGAGAAGTTATGAAGTCCCGGCGTTTTACAGGCTATTGCGTTGATTCTACGTTAGTTAACTTGCTCTTGTAGTGCAACAGTGTGAGCGTTGACCTTCAGTGGTAAAGGTCCGTGCTTCAAATACCGCCACTTGAGAGTACTTTTTATGTTTAGTAAATTTAACGAGAACTGATAGTTTGTCATGGAAGTGCCGTTTCACTTAATTAGTTTAATTATGTGATTTTCGTTCAAGCATAAATTGTTACTTCTTAGAATATGCTTTAATGAACATCATAAATAAATGCATAATAGCATTGTGATTATTATAACTTACAAACCTGAGGCAGCATTACTAATATTTTAGTATTTAAAGGAAAGTCAATTAATTGTCCTGAGAGTTTACAAAATGCAGTACGTACATACAAACTAGATAACGGTTGGAACTTCGTATTTATAGGTAAATTCACTTTGTAGTACCTTCGGAAAGAGCAGATGATTTGCGGAACATTCTCGAAACATAAACAGAAATTAATATAAACCTCATTTATTCGCAGGCATGATTTGAACCTCCGTCCTTTACCATAATTTCCCAGCACGTTAATAAGGATCCCCACCATAGTCCTAATCAGCGGACTGGTGAATGCAGCAGCTGAATTTCGTACTCTGTATCATCATCGTCATCATCATTATTATCATCATCACTACCATCACCACCACCATCATCACTACCATCACCACCACCATCATCCTTAGAGCCCGGATTTTTATGTAGTTACATATTTTAAATGCTGCATAGTATTTCAATGAGAAGTAAAAATGTTGGCGAATTACGTCATTTGGGACACCCTTACAAATTTTTATTTTACATATTTTTACATATTTTGCACGTTTCTACATATTTTAACGATGTTACATAAAACGTACATATTTTCTGGGTTTCGTTACAATTTTGTTATTTTTTAAAAAAAAAATATTGTAGTCACATAAACTACTGTTTTCACAAGTTTTGCTGAAAGCAACAAAAATTAATCTGTGAAATAGGATGTAAGTTAAATTAAGAATGCGATAATAACCGCCTCGCCTCGTTCTGATTGTTGTCCGTTTATATCAAAGCAGGTGCCGCTCGACAATGTTGACCTCCAGTGCCACGTTTCTCGTAGTGCTTTGGGCATTTACAAGAACTGGAGAAATTGATTATTACCATTGTTGCGGTAGTCGGCATCTTGTAATATAATACTGCAAGGAAACAAGTGAGCCGCTGGACAACCATCAATATAGCGAGGCGATAATACTGCAGTTAGTTTCTTGCAAGTCTTAGTAAAATGGCACCAGTTGCGTCCTCGCTATCCTGCAAGTTGAATTATTCATGGGTGAAATTAGATAGTGCATTTACAACCGACGGAAAAGTAATAGTCTGTCGAGCATGCGGTAAAAGAATTGGCTGTTCCATGAAATCTCCATTGGAACAACATATCAAAAGTGTTCTTCACATACGCAACAAACACCTTCAGTCTTCCAGAAAGCAAGTTCTGTTGACACAAATGCAACAGGAACCTTCCGGAAATGATTTTTAAAGACTTGTGCAATGCAATGGTTGCAGTTAATATTCCGTGGCATAAACTTCCATTTCCTCAATTTCGTTCCTTTCTAGAAAAATATTGCAAGAAAGTTATTCCTGACGAATCTACTCTGAGGAAAAAGTATCTTCACGTGTGTTATGGAGAAGCAGTTGCTCATATACGGAATGAAATTGGAGACTCCTGTATTTGGTTTGCCGTCGATGAAACTACGGATGACATGGGTCGGTATATAGCAAATTTAGTAGTAGGAAAACTAGATTCCGAAAGTCCGGCAAAACCATTTCTAATCTGTTGCAAGGTGTTAGAACAAACAAATCATTCTACAGTTGCAAGATTTGTAAATGATAGGATGAAGATTCTGTGGCCAGAGGGTGTGTGCGAGGAAAAGGTTTTAATTATGTATTCAGTTGCCGCAGCGTACATGATTAAAGCTACTACTCCCCTTAAGGTTTTCTACCCGAATGTACCTGCTTAGCCCATGCACTTCAACGTATTGCTGAAGTAGCAAGAAATAATTTTCCCTGTGTGAATAAGTTGACATCAGCAACAAAAAAAGGTCTTAGTGAAAGCACCGCACAGAATTTAGTGCTATAAAAATCATCTCCAACAAGTCCCTTTGCCTCCTGAGCCAGTACTTACAAGATGGGGTACGGGGTTACAAGCTGTGAACTTCTATTGTAAACATTTTGGAGTCCAGTCAGTGGTGAACATGTTCTCTTCAGAAGTAGCTGTTTCCATACGTGAATCTCAGGACATCTAAAGTGGCAAGCTCCTGTGCTTGCATCAAAAGTAACTTCGGCTGGTTACCTAGCACCATCAAGACATCAGGTTCCCTTCTTCACGAATCTATGGATTTAATGGAACGTGGATCACAGAAGCTTAGTGTAGTTGCAGGAGGCAGGTGAAAACTTCAAAGCTGTGCTAAACAGGAATCCAGGATACTCTAAGCTTGTGTCCGTGTCTAAAGTCTAAATGGTGACAGTCTCGATTTACCAAAACATTTCTCTGCAAATCAGATTCCTGTACTAAAATATGCTCCTATTACTTCGTCTGACGTGGGAGAAGCTTCTCTGCTTTAAAATAAAAAAAAATTTTAAAAAAATTTAAAAAAAATATTTTATCCGATAGGAGACAAACAATGACCCCTAAAAATGTGGAGAAGTATATGGTTATTCACTGCACGTTGAAAGAAGGAAAAAAAAAATAATAAAAATGCCTGGTTGTTCATTGTATGTCAAGAGATAGAAAACTGAAAATGCATCTTCATTATAAAATTTAATTATTTTGAATTTATTGTTTCACTCATTGATAAATTGGTTCAGCATTTCAACATTGCTTTACCGTCTAAAAGTTAAGTAAAATAATTATGTGAAATCAGTAAGTTTAATAAACATAATCCAAAACACATTTTTTATTTCGTAATGACCTACTTGAAAATAAAATTTAGGTAAATTCTGCATACAACAAAACATTTTCCCTATAATTAATTCTATATTTAGTAAATTTTAACTCATTTTAATTAATTTATGTACTTACAGACCCGTCAAATTACAAAATTCTGGGTAATTTGCAGTCTGCATTTAGATTTGAGGTAGTAATCTTAGCATAGATTATTACATAATTTTACATATTTTGTTGATATTACCTATTTCATTACATATGTTGATGTTTTTTTGTTACATAAATATGTACATATTTCGCACCTTGATATTACATAAAAATCCGGGCTCTAATCATCCTCATCCTCATCATCCTCATCATCACCGCCACCACCGCCACCACCACCACCACCACTTGTGACTGCCTTATTTCCGAGTGCCTGAAACTGGTTTTGCTGTTTACTTGATCCACGTGCCCAATTGCTACTACGTTTGTCTTGTAGCCAATTGCTAATGTGTGAAATTGCTACGTATTCCTCTGTAGGATCTCAAGAAACATGTTCTTATCAGTCTGTTTATAAATTTTAGTTGAAATAAGTGACAAAGTAATCTACAACTTTCGCTTCCACCTTATCCATCAAACTTTTGAAATCTGGAGCTATTTCATTAGTATCAACTTCAGTTTTGCTACCAGATTTTCATCCGTTATGCGACACCCGGTTTTCATTTGTGAAAATAACTGTGACTTGTATTTATAAATGTGTTTTATTCTTCTCCTTAAAGTTTATCGGGACAATCTAATACTTGTGTACTGTTCTAATTGTTCTGGAGATATTATTTCAGCGATTTCGGTTACGCATTCTTTTACAAATTCCTCATCACTAAACGATTTTAGTGGTTTTGCCAGTTCCCAAACAACATAACAGGCCGGACTTTGTTTTTGTCTTATAGTTTGTATAGGGCGCTCTTCAATGTTGTGGTCACCCTTATGTCTATACTTCAAATCTTCCAGTTGCTTGTTTTGTTCCGAGACTAAAATTGAGATGAGTATTAATGTGCAATTCACGTTGAAAAGCTCCTATGCTTTCCAATGTCAATAGTGTATGGATTATTTACCTGTAAGTTTGGAGGAGCTTTCGTGACAAATTATAAATGCCTTTGCATGTTCCTTCGGTATGTACCAGTAAGTTTCGAGCAAAACGAAGTGAGAAGAGAAGAGAACCTCCTATCCTATTTGAAAGGAGTGCTGTCGTGGATTATTTGGCAGTTTTGAATGAGAAGATTTTACGATAGCCAATCCACCACTAATGAACCCACATGTGTGCTGGCTACTGATGGAGAAACAATAACAAGGGTAGGTTTTACGTCACGGGAGGAGCAGCCTGCAATGTTATCATGATTACCTGAATGGCCACCTATGCACTAGATTATAAATCAGATATTTAGTACATTTGCCATTGAGATAATTATATAATATCAAAAGCAGTAGTTACAGCGGTACCTAAATTTAATTGCACTTGGATATTCTTTTGGAAAGGAATTTCTTGAGCCATGAATGAATAAAACTGTTTTTCTCGTATTTACATACACTAATTGCTGAAATAATATTTCATTTACAATTCACAAAACTGTGGCTCAGTCGTCTGAGGCACAATTTCGGAAGATCTCATATTCAAACCCGGAGGTGTCAGACTATGTCTCCTCAGCTTTCTCTTTCTTTATTTTTTCTTTTTATTTCTTTTTTCTTTTTCTCCATCCCCTATAAACTCGCTTCATATTTCAGGATGTTAGGACTAAACACAGTGGACGGCTGCGTGCAGCGTATATGTGATATAGTTACAGAAAGAAAAGTTATCGGAGCCTTCGATCTAAAATTTTCGGTGGAAATGGTTAAGGGGGCATGGAGGGAAGCACTCTGTTGATATACATTATCTGGAATGCTTAGGAATGTCGCCTGCGTTGTGCCTGTCGCCACAAGATCTGCTCCTAATGCTAAAATCCTCCTCCATCCAAACTCAAACTCCCCTCTTATGAAAATGCAAGTAAATCTAGACCAGCGATGTCCAACGTTTGCGAAAGGGGGGAGGTTGGATTTACCTCATTCCATTATACGGTGACTTCGCCACTCCTTTAAGCTCAGACGTGCATTGTGTTGCAGTGAAGGTTTGGTTACATGTATGTCACTTTTGATTTACGAAAGTACTTCCAAATCTTATGAGATAAACATCTGTTCATTAGCGACTTGTTTCGTACTCTTTACATTTAAGAAGTCTATCAATATTTGGCGACAAAGTCGAAATGTATAGCCTTAGAAGATACACCAAGTGATCATCGCGTAACCTATTACGATACATATGTTTAATATAGTTCAATGTGGAGAAACTCTGTTCGCAAATATTTTATGTAGTTTTACTCACTCTTATACACACTATTCTTGCAAATGCTTATTTCTCTATCTACTTTATTTTAATCGACATAAGCATTTTCAGGAAGTATTTTATTGCTAATTTTCTTGTATAGGCAAGGGTAATATGGGAATATATAGGCTTTAAGCGACAGTGAACTGTTTTAAGAGCTGGTTGCTATGCGATGTCTTTGAAATTCGGCGCTCTTTCGAAGGCCAAGAGATTAAAAGGCGTATAACATCTTCCTATTTGAAGAAAGTTTAAGTATTGGCAAATTCAAACAAATAAGAAAACATATTTCGGAAATGGTTCACTCAAAAGAAAAACGAAGTATTTGACAAATTGAGCAGATACATATGTTTACTTTAGTAAGCTTTCGTCTCTCTCTTACTGTTTAACATTTATGCAAAAATCGTCCAGAATGAAGAGGTCTTCTGAGGACATTCCCAGAAAATTCAAGGTATGACTTAGAAACGGCCCTAGAATCGCCTCTTTGTGTCCGTCACTGGATACTGACTGAGTAGTTGTGAGTTTACTCACCCGCCGACTGAAGAAGTAATGTGGAGTATGGCCGTTCTTTACGTAAGGTTCTCCAAAGAGACAAGGTTGGACATCCCTGATCTAAACCTTCAGGTTACTGCAAAGTAGAAGTTGGTATTATTTCGGATTCCGTAGTTGAAGTAGCTAAGCTTAAACTGATCATACTATATGGAAAAGTTAATGATTTTATACTTATTTTTGATAAACAGAAATATGTTACACGCTTCTGAACTACATATGTTTTATATACGTTTATTAGATTTTGAAACCTGCAATATAAATTATTTTTGTTGTCAAAGTTATTTGACAAAAATGTATAGAAAAAGTGCTTCTGCTGTTACATTTTTACACATTGGCGGGTTTCCAGATGTCTTCATTTGAGGAAAGCAGTGCAATAGGTAAGCCGCTTTTCATAACGCCGGTAAGTGTATATCCTGGGTGAATCGTAACAAGCTAATTGGGGATATTCAGTGTAAACAAATATGTATACTAAAAAAGATAGAGAAAAATGCACAGATTAGAAGTACAGGTCTTGCGAATGAGCTTTTCATCGAGATTGCTCGCCAGAGATGCGAGGCACAATCAGCGGTCAAAGAAGGAATCCCTCGTATGTTATGCAAATTGCCCGAGACGGGCCTAGGAAATTAAAAGATGGGATGGGGGACCAGTGTATCTTTCGCTTAGCCTTGAATGAAAAGATGCTTTGTACAGATTATATGCTTTGCTATCGCCCTGCCAAGCTCTTCAGATCGGCAGATTTATGAAGAATGGACGGGTTCAAGGTCGCTTTAGCCCAGAGTCAAATGCGCCGAATGTTCATCAAATCTGTGCAAGTGAATTTTTAATGTGGTGTTAAAACTTCACTCTGTTTGAGTTTCTCCACCAGAATTTGAACTTTGCTAAAAATATGAAGGCACTGAATCACTTTCCTGTTTTACATTTGAAATGACGCCTTCAAAGTAGAAAAGAATTAGTAGTTATAAAGATCTGCACCTTATTGACACTTAAGAGTACTTGTCAAATGTCGGAGAGTTACCCTAGCCTTTAGATGGAATGCTTCCTTCCCATATTTGCTTTCGTGGTTATTTCACTTCATGTATCACTTATGCCCACCACCTGTGATGCCACAGGTACGAACGGGTGATTGGAAAAATAACTAAGTCAGTAGGGTATAAAAGGGGGTTCTAGGCCAAAAACATGTGTTAACATGTGTTAACATGTGTTAACATATGTTTACATATGTAAACATATGTTTTGACACTTCTTTGTCTTTGTCGGCTTTGCCGCCACAAGATATAAAAGGGAGTTCTAGGCCAAAAAAATGTGTTTACATGATGTTAACATGTGTTTACATATGTAAACATGTGTTTTGACACCCCTTTGTCTTTGTCGGCTTTGCCGCCACAAGAAGCCGCGCCCACCCAGGTGTCCATTACGGGTTTTTGAATGCCAAAGGAGGAGGGGGGTGAAGACTTGCGCCCCCCGCTCCTTCCACTACAGGCGTTATCAAAGGGGTTCAGTCCTGGAGGGTGGGAAGGGATCAGGGTTTCCTCCCAGCCGCTGCAGCCCCGCCTCCTTTCCCTACGGGCGTTATTTGACGGGTGGAGTACTGGAAGGTGGGAAGGGATTAGTGCTGCCTTACAGCCGCTGCGTCCCCCACCTTCTTTCCTCCCAGCTGCTGCGGTGCCCACCTCCTTTCCTCCCAGCCGCTGCGTCACCCACCTCCTTCCACTACGGGTGTTATTGGAGGGTTGTAGTACTGGAGGGTGGGAAGGGATCAGGGTTTCCTCCCAGCCGCTGCAGCCCCGCCTCCTTTACCTACGGGCGTTATTGGACGGGTGGAGTACTTGAAGGTGGGAAGGGATTAGTGCTGCCTTACAGCCGCTGCGTCCCCCGCCTTCTTTCCTCCCAGCTGCTGCGGTACCCACCTCCTTTCCTCCCAGCCGCTGCGTCACCCACCTCCTTCCACTACGGGTGTTATTGGAGGGTTGTAGTACTGGAGGGTGGGAAGGGATCAGGGTTTCCTCCCAGCCGCTGCAGCCCCACCTCCTTCCCCTACGGACGTTATTGGAGGGTTGTAGTACTGGAGGGTGGGAAGGGATCAGGGTTTCCTCCCAGCCGCTGCAGCCCCGCCTCCTTCCCCTACGGACGTTATTGGACGGGTGGAGTACTGGAAGGTGGGAAGGGATTAGTGCTGCCTTACAGCCGCTGCGTCCCTCGCCTTCTTTCCTCCCAGCTGCTGCGGTGCCCACCTCCTTTACTCCCAGCCGCTGCGTCACCCACCTCTTTCCTCCCAGCTGCTGCGGTGCCCACCTCCTTTACTCCCAGCCGCTGCGTCACCCACCTCCTTTCACTACGGGTGTTATTGGAGGGGTGCAGTACTGGAAGGTGGGAAGGGATAAGCTTTTCCTTGCAGCCGCTGCGTTCCCCGCCTTCTTTCTTCCCAGCTGCTGCGGTGCCCGCCTCTTTGCACCACAGGCGTCATTGGCGGGTGTAGTACAGGAGGATGAGACGGGATAGGCGTCCAGTTGAGTGCGGGACCATGCCAGACCTCCCAGCGAGGGGGAAAAATCCCCTTATGGTACAGGGATCGAACTAGATTTTACGCACTAGAGACAAGCACGCAACCAACTGCGCTACGGGAAGCCAAATAATAGCGGTTTGAAACCAAGATATAACAATTATCATAGGGATTGACTTTAAAGACGCGAAGCCGTTAACAAGGAATGTTTTCGGCTTATAGATTGCATATGCTTTCGCATCTAATAACTTAGAATTTCTGTTTGTCGGCGTCTGTGTTTGATTATTGAGGCAAAATGTGATTAAATTTTAAATAACGAAGATAAATTAGGTAATGTAATGTTTGATAAATTACGTGTATGCAAACGGGAGGCGGTATGTTATGAAGCGTTTAGTTGTATGTATAAAACTATTACATATAACATTATTATGAATTAACTGGATGCTAAAATAACCTGTTGTGTACACCCCAATTAACTCTAGCGTGAGAGCCGGATATCACTAATTTACCTATTAATGTACTAAGACTATGCTATTCAAGTTTAAAATTTTATGGCTTTAAACTGAAATTACGCTTTGCATAATACGTTTAAAAGTAGCAAAGTGCAGACACTTATGACATTGAGGGTGTTGACAATATGTCTCGGCTAAATAGAGTTCGCTTGTTATGCTCGCTCCATAGCCTAAGGCTGTCAGTGAAGGTTGCAAGCGAGGTAATTTCGTCTGAACATCATAACAAACTACGAAATACAGCGGAAAGCTTTTAACGAGCCTTGAAGCAATGTATTTTGATCGGCAACTCGCAAGGGGTACAGGGAACCCCTATACATTAGGCAACTTCTTCAACACTCGTGTATTGCAGTATTAGAAGCCTCACGGGCGAAGCATTACTATATTTGTTTACTATCACTCAAGGCTGACCTACATTTATTAAGAGACTCTATTGGGGCAATATATTGTTTACGCTGGCCGTACGTTTCACTGACGGGAATAGTCTTAGAGAAAACATGCGTTCAGGTTCGAACAGGTTTTCTATAGCCTAGAGGTAAGTTCACCCCACTCAATCCCTTAGAGAAATACATTGTAGCATACTACGCATGCGCACTTTGCTTGAATTTAATCACGCCCCACAATTGAAGTAGTATAAAAGATGAAACAAAGTCTAAAATGTGGAGAAATTGATTGTGGGAATAGGTGTGTTCATCGTCCTGAAGAAAAAGGCTGAATAATTTTACCTTTGCTACAAGTTGAATATACCATCTAATTGAAAATGTCTGGTAAGTTTTACAAACATACAGTTTATTTATTTTATACACAATGTGTTTTGAGATTATTTTTGAAATAAGTTGATACTTTACTCTCCTTTATAATGTGAACACAGTATATGTATTCGCATTTAAACTTGTGTGAAGCGTTTCGTTAGTTATTTGAAGGGTTTCGCTCTGATGTAGACTTATCTTTTAATAATTTCATATACATAGTTTTCACTGGCGAGCAAAATCGCTATTATAAATAATTTAGCTATTTAATACTCTTATAAACATTTTAGTGCTCACAATAAATATCAATTTGACCTCTGTGTTATAATCCGGTAAAATGTTAGTGATATAACACACCTAACAAAACATATTTCATTTAAAATACAGAATGTAATAAGATGTATTGCTTATTGCTTCAGCAAACTGGTCCGCACAAGTCAGGGAGACATACAGGCAGTTGCAGGAGCGGACATTGCTTGCAAACCTTAGAGTATTAAGCGAAGGAGCAAACCCGCCGATAAGTCAGCTGGCCCTAAATATCCCACATCCATTTCAGCCATTAACTGAGTTTTGGACTGCCGGCATGCAGGACGCTGTTCGAAACTTGTCTGTGTTTACAGAACAGGATCTTCCGCTGCTTAGACCAGAAGCAATTATACAGACCCCGAACGGTAAATATATTTATATCATATGTGATGTGTTTTATAATAATACAAAATTAAGTGTATACTTCCTCGTATTCTAATTATCATGTTAATACTTTAATATTATCATAACTAATATACACTGTATTGCAGTACAAGGCTCCCAGCTTGGGATTATGGGTGACGAGCAATATATCGAAGGAGATCTAAGGCAGGAGGCGAGCAGTGCGAACGCTGCATCACCCCCTTTATCAGCCGAACCCTCCTCATCAGAAGAAGGTAAGCTGTTTTATTTATTACTTACAGAAAAGAGTATTAAACAAAAGCTGTTCATTATTATTATTATTATTATTATTATTATTATTATTATTATTATTATTATTATTATTATTATTATTATTATTATTATTATTATTATTATTATTATTATTATTATTATTATTATTATTATTATTATTATTATTATTATTATTGTTGTTGTTGTTGTTGTTGTTACTATAGGACTGTACAGCTCCATTAAACACATGCTTACTGATGAGTGGGAAGAAGCCATGCTGCCCCTGGGGCCCTTTGATATATTGGAAGCAAGACCAGAATACCCCATTATTCATACCACTCAATTGAATGGTAATCACACAACAAAGGATTCAGGTAAATATTTTGTGTAACAATCAACATTGGAGTAGACATCACCATTATCGCTTTTATGATGTATTTGGTTATCATTATTGTTAAAATCATCATCATAATCATCATTGATCTTCTCGTTCCTGATCCTTCACTACCTCCTACTCAGCCTACTTTTTCTTCTAGAGTATTAATATTAATATTGGTATTACAGCGTCTCGATCTATCCCTGCTGATTGTCCTTCGGCGATTTACTTCGGCGGAGGTCTGACACAGGAAGTGAGCAGCGTTACCGCTGCACCATCCCCGTCAACATCTCTCGCTGTGGGAGAGTCAAAGCAGAAGAGGAAGCCGCAGCAGGGGAAGGACTCTCAGAACACAAAAAAACTTAAGGTTAGTGCTAATGATTGCCGGGCGTTAGAATGTAAAGTTATTGAATCTGCATTCAAGGGACGTATTTTTAATAGTAGTATCCAGAATACATTAGAAATACTTGACCCCAGTCTGTTTCTGAACGAGTGTAAGGACCTTGTTATTAAAGAGATGAAAGATATCCTGAGTAGAAACAGCTCTGGTTTAAAAATGAGCTGCTCCCTGGAACTTTCATATTTAATCCATAAACCTGATCAGGAGAATCTAGCTTCATCATTCTTTAATTCAAAGACCAAGCTTATCCTTGCATCAGCCAATCTTGATGAGATATTTGCTTCAATAACGGGCGATATTTTAGAAAACGTTTCTAAATTTGAGGGAGGAGCGTCATCAAAATCTTTGTTTGCCGTACATGCCTTGGTGATTAGCTCCTGCTTTTATGATTCGCTGAAAGCAGCGTCATACATAGCACTGCCTAAGAAAATCCAGAGAAAGAAAGCTGTGGTTAACATAAGGAATTCAGACGAATGCTGCTTTGCGTGGTGTCTGTTAGCTACGAAATACCCTGCCAAGGCTCACCCATATAGAACAAGTTCATATCCCTCTGAAATGCTGTTTAAGGCGTTCGATTATCAAGGTATTGATTTTCCGGTGTCTTTGCATCAAATTGAACACTTTGAGAAGCAGAACACTGGAGTATCCATTTCCGTGTTTGGTATAGAGGAAAATGAAAACATTATACCTCTATACCAAACAGCAGTGAGAAAAGAGCAACATATTAACCTGTTATATATTGAAAATGGGGCAAAGTCCCACTACTGTCTCATTAGAAACATATCCAGGTTAATAAGAGCACAGACTACGAAATCCAAGAACAGAATATGGGTCTGCGAAGCATGCATGAGGAGATTTACCAACGAGAAGCTTCTGAAGACACATAAACTTAGGTGCAGTAAGTGTCAAGTACTTAAGATGCCTCAACAGGATGAGTTCATTGAATTTAAAGCATTTTCCAAAAGTATTCCTGTGCCCTTTGTTGTTTATGCGGACATTGAATCTGTTCTGGCAAAGGTTCACTCTTGCGAGCCCTCCGGCAGTACCAGTTGGACCCGAGCTATTCATGAGCATGATGCAATGTCAATAGCCTTAAAGGTGGTATGTAGACATGATGAGTCATTATCGAAATTCTTTCTGTTTAGAGGTCCTAATGCCATTGATGACTTCGTCAAGCAATTGAAATTAGTTGCTGATGAAGTCATTGATGTGTATTCGAGAATTATTCCTATGCGGCTGACTGCTGAAGACGAGGAGAGTTTTAATAATGCCTCTGAGTGCCACATATGTCTTAGGGGTTTTGCGATGGGTGAAAAGAAGGCTCGTGACCATGACCATGTGACTGGGGCTTTTCTAGGGGCTACTCATATTAAGTGTAATTTAAATCGAAAGGTCCCTGACTTCATACCTATCTTTTTCCATTGCCTATCAAATTATGACAGCCATTTCCTGATAAGGCACCTGGCATATGATGATAAACCTATTTCATGCATCGCACAATCAGCAGAAAGGTATTTGGCGTTTACCAAAAGCTACAGAAACATTCGGTTCAGGTTTCTGGATAGTTTCAGATTTCTCGATGACAAGCTATGCAGCCTGGCCGATATGCTGCTGGAGGATGACTTTAAAATCACGAGAGCTGAATATCCTGTTGCGGAGCATTTTAAGCTTCTGACCTGCAAGGGAGTCTTCCCTTATGAATACGTTACATCATTGAGTGTCTTGAAGGAAACTAAACTACCACCAAAGGAGGCTTTCTATAGCACGTTACGGAATGAGACCATCTCCGATAATGATTACAGGCACGCTCAAAAAGTCTGGGAAGCCTTTAACATCCAGAATCTAGGAGAATACAGTGATTTGTATCTAAAGACGGATACTCTACTCTTGGCAGATATTTTTGAGAAGTTCCGAGATCTCTTGCTGGAAATGTATAACCTTGACCCAGCGTGGTTTTATACATTACCAGGACTTGCTTTCGACGCCATGTTGAAGTCAACAAAGGCGAGACTCTCTTTAATCCATGACAAGAGCATGCTGGAATTCTTTGAATCTGGGATAAGAGGTGGGCTGTGCACTGTGGTTAAAGGTTATTCCAAGGCCAATCATAGGTACATGCCGAAATTTAATAAGCAAGACCCTGTAAAGTACCTGTCATATATTGATTTGAATAATTTATATGGGTGTGCCATGGGAAAAATGATACCCTATGGTAACCTTAAATGGTTGGAGCGAGAAGACATCAACGCTATCGACTTCGCTAAAATCCCCGAAAATTCCGGAACAGGATACGTAATTGAAGCGGACATTCAATACCCGCCCCATATCCATGACGCCCATAATGAGCTTCCTTTCTGCCCTCAAAGTGCGATACCACCAAACGGGCAATACAAGAAACTGCTAGCAACGCTAGAAAATAAAAGCAAATATGTCTTGCACCACAGGGTTCTGCAGCAGTGCATAGAACAAGGCCTAACTGTGGGACATATTCACAGGGTGGTTTCGTACGATCAGTCTAACTGGTTAAAGACCTACATTGACCTAAATACTGAGAAGAGAGCCCAAGAGAAATCCAAATTCGGGCAAAATTTGTGGAAAAAAATGAACAATGCCGTATATGGCAAATTTATAGAAAATGTGCGTAAATATACAGACTTCAAAATTGTAACAAGGTGGGAGCAAGCAAGAAGATTAACAACCCGAAACACGTATCTCAGGTCGATAATCTTTGAGGAAAATCTAGTAGGTATTGAGCTGGCTAGAGAGGAAGTGCAAATGAATAAGCCAATCTATATAGGTCATGCAATTTTGGACCTTTCAAAATTTATAATGTACGATTTTTTTTATAATATCATGAAGCCTAATTTAAAGGATCTGGTTTTAAATTATATGGATACAGATTCATTTATTTTTGAAACCAGCACAGACATCTATAAATTCATTAAAGATAACACCCAATATTTCGACACTTCCAACTATCCAAAAGATAATGAGTATGGTATTAAGCAAGCCAACAAGAAGAAGATTGGCTTGTTCAAAGATGAATTGGGTGGCATGGTTATGGAGGAATTTGTAGGAGTGAAGTCGAAATTATATGCCTACAGATATTCTGGACAGGTAGTAAAGAAAGCAAAGGGCATCACCAGGGCAGGTATAGAATCATTGAGCTTTGAGAAGTATTTTGATTGCTTAAGAGATGCTGCCTTAAAATATTATACCAAACAAAACACCTTTCAGAGTAAAAACCACAAAATTTCAACAATTCAAATGAATAAATTGGCCTTGAAGGGAGGGGATGACAAGAGGAAGATGGTGGAAGGATCTTACGAAACCCTCGCCTGGGGTCATTATTCCCTTAAACCCGGTAATTATTAGTACTTTCCTTGTATATATTGTATATAGTGTAAAAACTGTATAGTGTAAATATTCTTTATTGTAAACAGTGTTCTATATTATCAAAAGGTATACAAAGTATTTTTCCTGCTTACTTATATAAGTGTTTTTGTGTTTATTGTAAATATATTTTAATCATTTTTTTGTATACATTACAAATGGAGTGTTTGTAAATAAAACTCGATTGGTGTACACTTAGAAAATATATTTTTATTAACCATTATTACCTACATTACAACAAATCCTCTTTATTAATCCACTCGGGATCTGCAAAACCATACCACTTTACCAGAACTCTATTTCCTCGTTTACGTAACAATTTTTCTATTAAATAAGTATCAGGATAGTTTGTCTTTTTTAGCTCATGTCCGTAAAAGGCTCCCTTTATCTCCTCGCCATCCTTGTCCTTTAATGTGTATGTAGCAGGCCTGGAACGTTTTACTTGAGCAACTTGAAAGACTTCAACAGACCAGTTAGAATTAAATCCCTTTTCAAAATGGGGTTTAAGTTTAGATATCCTAACAAAATCGCCAGCATTAAACTTCTTTGCAGCTCTGTTTTCTCTTCGGGCTTGATTGTAGTTGTATACCGTTAAAAGAAGATCATTATTTTTTATTTCACGAGGCTTCATCTTGATAGTAGAATGAAATGTATCATTGTATTTTGTGATAATCCTAGGCAAAAGATTTAGCCATTTGTATGAACCTTGAACTAAAAACTCACGATACATAGTATTCTTTAACGTTCGAATTAGGCGTTCAACTGCTGCAGCCTTCAAATTGCTATAGGTGCTGTAGTGGTTAATATTATACTTGGTCATTAAATTTTTAAATAACTTATTATAAAATTCTTTCCCATTATCACTCTGGATGTTATTGGGTGGTATTTCCATTTCTTGTAATATATTTTCCATAGCCTTTGTAACCTGAATAGCGGACTTGTCTTTTAAAGGCCTTGCATAAGCCATCTTAGAGTAGAAGTTAATGGCTATTAAGATGTATTTGAAGTTCTTGTTAACTTTTGCATAGGGTAACATTTCAACCAGATCAATTTGCACCAAATCATTAAGTCCTTTGCTGATAATCTTTCGCCGTAGGAAGTTTCTTCGCGCAGGGGCATGAAGCTCTCTTGCTATACTTTCCTTCGCAGTTGTCATGCTATGATTCTCGCTGATTTCAACTCTTGAATAATCTCTTCAATTTCTTGAGTGTGGTTGTTGTTGCCAGCGTCTCTGGATGCAACGAGAAGTCTTAAACGATTCACTAGATCATTGGGGTCGTTCCAGTAGATGTAGTCTTGCCTCGTGTCAGGTCGATGTTCTTTCCACTGCAAGCCTAAGCCCTTGTGGTTCTTCACTAAAGGGCGTATAACGTTTTTATACTTATAGGAATTGCCCGATCTCAGTTGACCATTCCTGCTGTAGTTTCTACGATGAACCTGCGATGCTTTCAGTATTTTGCTGTATGTAACAAGATCCTCTTCTGTATAGTCATGCATTTCAGGTATCTTCTTAAAGAGGAGGTCACTCAATCCAGGTGTGGCATCATACATTTCTTCTCCTACTCGAACTTTATCGTTAATAAAGTCAATAATTTTGTTTCCTAGCATATAGCTTCCATCTTCGTATCTTACCCCATATACAGTATCTATTTCGCTCTTGTCATTCTTTCGAACTTTCTGTAGGTAGCTTAAGATTTTCTCATCCTTCTGATCATTATTGTCATAGTTCTTCTTTTTATGAATTTCCTTTCTGTATGAAGTAGGGCTAGTATTCTTTTTCTGCTGTATTTCCAGGATATCGTGTAGAGGTTCTGTTACTGGTTGTAGAGCTTCACTCATTACTCTCTGGGTCTCAAACTGTTGTCCTTTTAGTACACGTAGCTTTTCTCTTATAGCCCTAGCATGCTTGGCTAGAGATTCTTTAAGTCTTATACTCTCGCTATCCATCTTAAAATGACACTAAAACATGTTTTCAGGTTAATATATAAGGTTTTTTTATTCTAAGGGTGTCAGATTATATGAAACTTTTAATTCAATATTTAGAATATGACCATCCTTTGCTCGATTAACTGGAGAAGTGAAGGTTAGTATATCACCCATCTTAATCGGAGCAGGGTAACTTTCAACTACTTGCTCGTTTATTGCAAACATTGTTCCTGATCTTGTATTCGGTTGCGGCGATGATATCATGGAGCAGGAAATCACATTTCCGTTTACAGGCGACTTGTAGTATTCTAGTCCTGATGTTAACATATACCTTAACGAAGGACTCCTGTAAGGTTTCGTCTGCAGTGTAATAATGAGCTGCCCTTTCATTTGCTCTAGCATAGCATTTATGACATTAACCTGTGCTTTAAGAGTATTAACATTATTCATAGTTGTGGTCAGGTATTTATCCATGGAACTCTGTCGGTTTGTAATATTTTCTGTGTGTTTTCCTATTATTTCAGAAATATCATATCCAATAGCTTGCAGTCTCGTATTTAAATCTTGCTGTACTTCATTTTGTTTTATTTTAACAAACCTTTTGGTTGCTGCATCACTATCTTCGATAGGATCTGCTATTTCTCTTAGTCTTCTTTGTTGAAAGGAAACGTTGCCATTTGAATCGATCGGAGGCGTTCTTGAGTTGATGTAGTCTATTACATACTTCTTATTCGCCACATCATGATCCTCCTGCGGCGGTAGTAATGACTTCATTCTTATTGTATCCAGTATGATATTGTTTCTATTATCTCGTTTAAGAGTATTTTTGTTTAAATAGTTCATAAGATTATCATGCTGTTTGTCTAGCGATCCCTGGATATGGTTCCTAAGTGTATTTTGGAGCTCGCCCATGCGTTGATGTGCCGCCTTTTCGGTGAATTCTTGCAGTCGATTTTCAGTAGAAGCCGTAAGGGAATCAACATATCGCTTAGTGGTCGCATCGTTATCTTCCTCAGGGTCCTGAACAATGCACAATCTTTTGTTACGGAATTGGTAGTTTCCTTTTCCATCTCTGGTTATAATGAATTGGTAAAGCGATCTTTTAAGTGGTGCACTCCTGTGTGATCCAAACCGATCAATACTCATCTTTAACTACAACTGGTCATTTTCTTTCTTTTGCACTTTAATATATACATCAAATCCATTCCTATATCGTCCTTCGTTTATAGGGAATTCGGGAACTAACAATACAAATGGTCTTCCTTCTGAGGTACTCTCCCAGACATTTTTGCACAATTCTTTAAATTCAGTGTAAGACATGTCAGTGTTCACATAATCATCATATATATGCTTCAGGTTTAAATTATCTTGCCTAAAGAGGATAATCATGTTCGTATTATCACGGATGAGATGTTTCGGTACTTTTGCATAAGACTGAGCTAAATATATAGAATCAACATTGCGATGCCTCCCCATGCTGTAAAAGGAGGCTATCTTGTCCTGCTTTTCAGTTATTACGTCATCGAATACAAAGATTGAGTTTTCTTCAACAGCACTAGGATGTAATACACTTTCTCCGTCTTCATAGGTATTCACTTGTATTCCATTAATGCTTTTAAGTAGACGGATCAGATATTGATACTTTGGTTGATATAGGGACTTCGAATAAATATACAAGTTTTCAAAACGTAAGCCATTCTCATGAAGCAGCATGTTCAGTAATACATTGGTTTTTCCTGCGCTGGAGCTCCCTAGAATAAGAACTCTAACATTACCAGGAAATAGCTTTCCGTGACGATCTCGTCTAAAATCACTTTCAAAGTCTAACACCTGAATAGGCAGAGAGCAATCTTGCTTCACGAGCTCCATCTTAACAACTAAATTAAAAAAGGAATGTTTAATGTATATATGTAAATCACTAATAGTTTCGATTTCCGCTTGAAAAAGGATCGAAAGTATAAAAAGGAAAGACAAGCATTAAAATCAATTAGTATACAATGAGAGCTAATAGGATTAAGACCTCCAGAGGTTCAGGGATAATTAACTCACTCATAAATCGCCTGCCGTTTGAAGCACATTTACCAGGTTACAGGTATTGTGGACCCGGGACAAAGCTAGAAAAGCGTCTAAAGAGAGGAGACCCAGGAATCAATCCTTTAGATAATGCTTGTATGCGTCACGACATAGCCTACGCTAAGCACAACGATACTGCTTCCAGAAACATAGCAGATAAGATCTTGGCAGAAGAGGCTTGGAAAAGAGTTCAGTCATCGGATGCTACATTAGGCGAAAAGTTGGCTGCAAGACTGGTAACATCGATTATGAAGGGTAAGGTGGCTGTTGGTGCCGGATCCAGGAAGAAGAAGCATGGGGGATTTCTACCCCTCATACCAATTATCGCTGCCTTAGGTGCTGCAGCTGGAGGTGCAGCACAAATTGCATCTGCAGTGAATAAGAAAAAAGCTGCGGATAAACAACATGCTGAAATGTTGCGACATAACAGACAGATGGAAGCAAAAGGAAAAGGTCTTCGGCAGACAAAGAGGAAGAGGAATAAAAAGAGAAGTGGAGGTTTCCTACCAATCCTTCCCCTGTCAGCGTCTTTAGCAGTTGCTTCTAAAATCATCCAAAACTTAAAGGGCAAGAAGAATGTTAGAGGGAGCGGTCTAAAGCCGAAAAACACCAAAAGAAAAAATAGGTCTTCAAAAAACTCGGGCAGAGGATTATACTTGTCCCGCAAAAAGCCTTAAGCAACATTGATCTTATATTTTATGCAAGGCGTTTAAATATTCCCAATTTTAGAGGTGTATATATGATCGACAGTCTCCCTTTAAAACCACATTACAGAGAAAGAATTATTGTTAATCTCGATTCTTCAGAGAATGAAGGCACACATTGGGTTGGTGTAAAGAAGGATGGTGACATTGCATTTTATTTTGATAGCTTTGGAAACTTGAAACCTCCAAAAGAGATAGAAATGTACCTTAAAGGTGTTAAGTTGATGTATAATACTCGGAGATTTCAGAGGTTTAGCTCAGTCATCTGCGGACACTTGTGCTTGCAGTTTTTAGCACAATGAGCTACACTATTGCTGTTAGTGGTAATCAATCTGTTCTTACCACATATCTAAATCCAGCGCTTAGGCTTGATTCAAAAGGATATTATGAGACTGCGCTACTAAATTTTGAAACTTTCTATTCAATCCCCAACGTTGATCAGAGCAATAATCAGCTTCATTACATTGACAATGAAGGGCTTAAGGTCATTCATATACCACACGAAACATATGAAATTGCCGACATTAACAATTATATCAAAGACAAGCTTCAATTGGATGAGAATGACTTCTTTATTCGCCCAAACAATAATACCATGAAGGCTGAAATTAAATGCCCATTCCCTGTAGATTTTTCCAAGGAGCACACTATAGGATCTCTTTTAGGATTCGATGAAAAGAGAGTTGTGCCTGCTAATCAGCTGACTGAATCTGATTTTCTAGTAAACATATTTAAGGTGAGCATCATACGAATCGAGTGCAGTATTGCAACAGGCTCTTTCATTGACGGTAAAAGCGGACACTCTATCTACGAGTTTTTCCCTTCCGTCCCGCCTGGATATCACATTTCGCAAGAGCCTTCAAATCCCATTTACCTGCCTATCATAGACACCAACATTATTGACCAAATCACTCTTCGAATAGTCGACCAGAACGGACATACAATAAACTTTCGAAACGAAGATATAAGCATAAGACTCCACATTCGTCGGAATGGGAATCGATTTTAGCAGAAGGAGAAGGGGCTGGACAGGATATAAGAAGTCTAGGATTCATCATGTTCCTCATACTCTGCATTTGACATTCAAGGCGTTAACATCAAGCAGCCGCAAGTTCCTCGAAGCGTTAGGCTTTAGAATTCTGTAATGGATATCTTCAATGTGACCGAAACGCCTACATTTGAGGACAAGATTGCTAAAGAAGAGGAGCATGTGTTTCTACCCTATAATACATCTGCTCTGGATGCTAACGATGAGATTAGAATACCCTGTCAAGCTGAAGATTTGTATACTCTACCTAGCCGGAGTTATCTCTACATTGAGGGATCTATTACTAAACCTAATGCATCAACTACTACAGCAAAGCTCACTAATAATGCAATAGCATTTATGTTTGATGAAATTCGATTGGACATGAATGGCACGACTATAGATAAAACAAGAAATCCAGGGATTTCATCAACTATTCGCAACTATGCTGCTCTCAACCCAATGAAATCAAGCCGTTTGCTAAATGCTGGATGGTGCTATCCTGGCAAAGATGCGGATATTGTACATTCTGAGAGTGGAGCATTCAACGCTATAGTACCGCTGTCAATGCTTCTGGGATTTGCAGATGACCACAAGGACCTGATTCTCAATAGCAAGTTTGAACTGGTGCTCATTCGTTCCAAGGACTCTAAGAACTGTATTGTGGCATCTGCCGCAGAAGCGGATGCGTCTGTTAATCTTATTCGCATTGAGTGGAGGATGCCTGTAATGCGCCTTTCAGATGCTCAAAAGGTTGAGATCCTCAAGATTGTCAAGTCGGACAAACCACTACATATTGCCTTTCGAACTATGGATCTTCATACTCAGCCTGCTGTACCGCAAACTAGGTCCTTTACATGGAACGTTGCAACAACATCGAATCCAGAGAAACCAAGATTTGTCATTGTCGGAGCACAGACTTCAAGACTCAATAATGCAACTAAGGATTGCTCCATGTTTGATCATTGCAACATAACAAATTTGAGACTTTACCTCAATAGCGAATGTTATCCCTACCACGACATGAACTTGGACTTTGGAAACTCAAGATTTGCCTCATTATATGAAATGTATTCCAAGTTCCAAAACTCTTATTATGCTAAAGACAATTACCCATTATTGAAGAGAAGGGATTTTCTTAAATATGCACCGATATTTATCATTGACTGTTCACATCAGCCTGAGGAGATTGTAAATGGAGCTGTCAACATTAGACTTGAAATTCAAACAAGTGCAAATATTCCTGCACAGACCTCACTGTATTGTCTAATTATACATGACAAAGTATTTACATACAAGCCCCTCACTCATGTAATGCAAACAGTTATATAAGTATATGTGTAAAAAGTCTGGTATACCATCACTGGATGTTTTAGTAAATGTGAAGGAATGTAATATGATAATTTGTTAAAGCAATAAATTCAGAATTTATTTTATAACACTTTTATTTGTCTTATACATTTCAAGCATTTTCCTTCTCCCTTTCCTACTTCCTAAAAAAATAGTTCCTCCCGACTTGCAGAAATCATTTAAGTTATTCAAGTGTCTTTTAATATATGGTACTATTCGTTTTAGATTTCCTAAAGCCTCAATGTTTAAAGATATTACATGATCATTTAAACAAGTATTTATCAATCTAATAGACTTGTCAATATATACAATAATATTATATGCATAAATCACATCATCACAGTATCCAACACACGTATACTTTTTTGCTTGCTGTAGATAGTCTTCAATAGCGGATATGCGTTTTGATAGTATATCCCAGTCTGATTTTGTTATATAAACGAATGAATGATCACTTTCACACTTTATGTAGAGGGAGGGTGTGTCATAGTATAGCCCGATGTTCACACTTTGCGATGATGATATGCTGACGTCATCAAGCATGAGTATCTGCGTCAGCATTTTTCGCTGTCAAATGTTGGCCATCTTAGAGTAATAAAAGTACAACGTAACTATCGTCGGAAATTCTTCTCTTGCAGCTATGCTTCTTTTTTCTCAACAGACTTACTCTTCTTCTTCCTCTGTAACCTCCGTGTAGCCCTATAACATACATATCAAAATAACATTAGAATAACAATAAATAAAATGCCTTCTTATATCTGAAACATTACCTCCATTAGAGGATTCTATGGAAAACAATTATTAGTATTCCTACTCACTTCAAAGTCTTGCGCGGTTCTAGTTGGTTGTGCGGGGGGTCTGCTGGAGACGTCTGGTTTAGCCAGTCCTCAACTTTCGAAGTACTGCTCTCAGGAACATTATTGGCTGAATATATATCCTCATTCATAGACTGAGTATGGTGGTCTATGATTGGATATTGCTCTATGCCGCCATTGCGTTTCCCAAAATCTACCTCATCTACAGACGCAGGGATACTTCGTTCGGTCATGCGCAATCTGTAAGAATGATTATTTTTAGGTAAACCGCCACTAAATAGCGTTAGAGGTACTATAGGAAAATATAACTGTCTTAAGAATTCTTACTTACTCAAGCTTTCTCTTCCTGCGCTGGTAGGTTTTACAGCGCTCATTGCAGAGTAAGAGTGACAACATGCAGTCGTGTTGTGACGGATTGGTACATAATATTGAGTGCATGTACCCATCACACGTTTCTGTATCACACTCCAATACATGTTGGGTCCCAAACACAACACCTTCATCGCCGTCTCTACGGGTTTCGTCATTAGCATGATTTTCCCTGGAGTAACAATATATCTCAAATTAGTTAGTATTTAACAGAAGCATGCATATGATTCTGTTATATAAATATAACGTTACTTACAGTTTTTCTCTTCGATGCACATCACAGTTCGGTGTACATACACCAAATGTTGTCATCTGATCGTGAAACGATGGTTGATTACACATTGTCGAATGCAATACACCATTGCATGTTTCGGTATGAAAGTATGCGTAATGAATCGAATCATCGGCACATTCGCTCCAGTTATCACTTACGTCTATTACACGAGTAGCGTTATCACTTGCCATTTCAATTATCTCTGAATATAACCTCAATAATACATGCCTGCAACGGAGAGATCCCTGCTTTTATACACAGCAAGCTATTTACTTGCTTACACAAGTTAATGACGTCACGCAACGGTAGAGAGGGATGATTGCAGGTCTATACTTGTTTCTCCATGCTTGTTAAAAGCTTTCCGCTGTATTTCGTAGTTTGTTATGATGTTCAGACGAAATTACCTCGCTTGCAACCTTCACTGACAGCCTTAGGCTATGGAGCGAGCATAACAAGCGAACTCTATTTAGCCGAGACATATTGTCAACACCCTCAATGTCATAAGTGTCTGCACTTTGCTACTTTTAAACGTATTATGCAAAGCGTAATTTCAGTTTAAAGCCATAAAATTTTAAACTTGAATAGCATAGTCTTAGTACATTAATAGGTAAATTAGTGATATCCGGCTCTCACGCTAGAGTTAATTGGGGTGTACACAACAGGTTATTTTAGCATCCAGTTAATTCATAATAATGTTATATGTAATAGTTTTATACATACAACTAAACGCTTCATAACATACCGCCTCCCGTTTGCATACACGTAATTTATCAAACATTACATTACCTAATTTATCTTCGTTATTTAAAATTTAATCACATTTTGCCTCAATAATCAAACACAGACGCCGACAAACAGAAATTCTAAGTTATTAGATGCGAAAGCATATGCAATCTATAAGCCGAAAACATTCCTTGTTAACGGCTTCGCGTCTTTAAAGTCAATCCCTATGATAATTGTTATATCTTGGTTTCAAACCGCTATTATTTGGCTTCCCGTAGCGCAGTTGGTTGCGTGCTTGTCTCTAGTGCGTAAAATCTAGTTCGATCCCTGTACCATAAGGGGATTTTTCCCCCTCGCTGGGAGGTCTGGCATGGTCCCGCACTCAACTGGACGCCTATCCCGTCTCATCCTCCTGTACTACACCCGCCAATGACGCCTGTGGTGCAAAGAGGCGGGCATCGCAGCAGCTGGGAAGAAAGAAGGCGGGGAACGCAGCGGCTGCAAGGAAAAGCTTATCCCTTCCCACCTTCCAGTACTGCACCCCTCCAATAACACCCGTAGTGAAAGGAGGTGGGTGACGCAGCGGCTGGGAGTAAAGGAGGTGGGCACCGCAGCAGCTGGGAGGAAAGAGGTGGGTGACGCAGCGGCTGGGAGTAAAGGAGGTGGGCACCGCAGCAGCTGGGAGGAAAGAGGTGGGTGACGCAGCGGCTGGGAGTAAAGGAGGTGGGCACCGCAGCAGCTGGGAGGAAAGAAGGCGAGGGACGCAGCGGCTGTAAGGCAGCACTAATCCCTTCCCACCTTCCAGTACTCCACCCGTCCAATAACGTCCGTAGGGGAAGGAGGCGGAGCTGCAGCGGCTGGGAGGAAACCCTGATCCCTTCCCACCCTCCAGTACTACAACCCTCCAATAACGTCCGTAGGGGAAGGAGGCGGGGCTGCAGCGGCTGGGAGGAAACCCTGATCCCTTCCCACCCTCCAGTACTACAACCCTCCAATAACACCCGTAGTGGAAGGAGGTGGGTGACGCAGCGGCTGGGAGGAAAGGAGGTGGGTACCGCAGCAGCTGGGAGGAAAGAAGGCGGGGGACGCAGCGGCTGTAAGGCAGCACTAATCCCTTCCCACCTTCAAGTACTCCACCCGTCCAATAACGCCCGTAGGTAAAGGAGGCGGGGCTGCAGCGGCTGGGAGGAAACCCTGATCCCTTCCCACCCTCCAGTACTACAACCCTCCAATAACACCCGTAGTGGAAGGAGGTGGGTGACGCAGCGGCTGGGAGGAAAGGAGGTGGGCACCGCAGCAGCTGGGAGGAAAGAAGGTGGGGGACGCAGCGGCTGTAAGGCAGCACTAATCCCTTCCCACCTTCCAGTACTCCACCCGTCAAATAACGCCCGTAGGGAAAGGAGGCGGGGCTGCAGCGGCTGGGAGGAAACCCTGATCCCTTCCCACCCTCCAGGACTGAACCCCTTTGATAACGCCTGTAGTGGAAGGAGCGGGGGGCGCAAGTCTTCACCCCCCTCCTCCTTTGGCATTCAAAAACCCGTAATGGACACCTGGGTGGGCGCGGCTTCTTGTGGCGGCAAAGCCGACAAAGACAAAGGGGTGTCAAAACACATGTTTACATATGTAAACACATGTTAACATCATGTAAACACATTTTTTTGGCCTAGAACTCCCTTTTATATCTTGTGGCGGCAAAGCCGACAAAGACAAAGAAGTGTCAAAACATATGTTTACATATGTAAACATATGTTAACACATGTTAACACATGTTAACACATGTTTTTGGCCTAGAACCCCCTTTTATACCCTACTTAAGTCTACACTGAAAAACCTCGATTTATAAACGTTTATCAAGAAATGCTCAAGTAGTTTAATAAAGATATTTGGACCTAATTAGATCTGCCACTTGATAAATCTAGTTTCGAGTGCACCATATCTGTTTGTTTTTTTCTTTTTTTAAGTTGACAAAGTAAATGTGGGTGTACGCATGGAGCAAATCCTTTATTTTTTCACGAAAAATATATTTAGTTTTGGAAGAAGTATTATGAATGACTCCTTAATAGCTGTATAACACTGTACTGAGGTCAGGTTTCTGAAATGGTTCTGGAAAGCGAGGTAGACGTATCTCTACATTCACCGGTCCCATGACAAAATCTATGACCAGTTGTAGTATAACTCGTGTATGAAGATAGCAGATAAGTGTTTTAATAGGTTTTCATCAGCAGAAAAGATCTGTCCAATTTAGATCTTATCTTATAATGTGTGACGCATTTCCAGTTACGGCTACTTGCGGCATGAAGTTTGAAACAAGTTTTTACCTTCTCAACTACGTACTCACAATAAATTAAGGAAATTATGCAATCCTTCCAAAAATTTCATGTCGATATTTCACAGAAAACACATGTTTTGGGGCCTCCTGTGCTCAAAATATATTTAGAAAAAGATCCATGCGTGTATTGTGTTTCTGTGAATGGCATAACTCAGAAACGAAAATTCGGTTAAATATAAAACTTAGCATCCAAATATAGAACCTTCCAAGCATTCGAAAAGAAGATTTTGAAGAAAATCTACCACACCTTTCCACTCCAAACTATGCGGCTCATGGAAAAGGTTTCATTGTCTTTGATTTTCTCAAAAATTGCTATAACTATTTTGATAAAACACCATATGTTTAAGTCACTTTTATAATAAATAAAGCGTATATCTCGAGTTTTCTTGGAGTAGGATGCGAAGTCCGCTTTATTCTTAATCACCTATATAGCTAATAAACAATAAGGTACCGACAAAATCGTACTATACATAAGGTGCAGATCTTGTTCACACAGTTCATAACAAAAATATTTTTGGTCTCGTTAACTATTTATGAGATATATTTTCTTATTGGTTAGCACTTAAAATACTTCATACGTTTCTCAACAGTAAATCGCTATTGTTTTCTTTCCTTTCATTTCCTTTCCTTTCCCTTCCCCTTTCCCTTTCCTTTCTAGCTGCCTTTGGCGGTACAATCACACGATACTCGTTAACTACTTCGCTATCTTCCTTTCGACGCGGCCGTACACACACAGCTGACAAACACAAACAAGCAAACAAACACTTAAACTAAAAGCTTACTGACTTCTTTCACTGTCTGCCCTCACACGCTCCACAGGCTTTTATACCAGCGATGGCGTAGCTAGACCTTTCTCGAACTTCACCTTTTCTAGAACTTGTCGGTAGCCAGAAGGTTCACGAACAATCTAGAAAACCCCTTTTGGTTCTGCCGCTCTGATTCTTGTCACGTGTTTGCTCACGTGAGTGGTGTGGGCAGTTTGTCCTTGAGCGCCTTTGATATGCATTGCGCCTGGTATGTGGTGTGAGGTAGGTTGACCCCGACCGTCCTTTGTTGTGCGCCGCAGCCGGCGTCACAGTATTATGAAAGTAGATGGAAGAAAAATGTTCTGTAATAATTGTTTATTGAGAAATGGGTAGAGAAGGTCATGTGTATGTAACACCAGTCGTGTTTAATGTCCGCTTTCACTACATCTGACACCAGAGGCGGTGACACCAGTGATACATAAAATAAAACGATGATTAGGAAAGGAAACATTTCGATCCTAAGTTTAGGATACCCTCCCACGTCTGCGAGTTGTTAGAAATGAGGAAATCCTTAAAAAGCCTTTCAGGGAGGACAGTCCTAGGGAGGTTTCAACCGCAGATCTCCCATTGACATGTCCGTGAATGAATCAACATCAACATATATATGAGAGTTTGGGAATGAACAATAGAGTATACTTAGACTCAACCATTACCTAAGGAAATATGTTCCTTACTGGTCACACTTTGTGGGAACACATCTCCCGAGATGTCATATCGTCAAGCATGCGCATTTGTGTATAGGGGAGCATGAGAGAAATGCAGTACTCGTGTCTCTCCCCAGGTAGAAACAATAGAAGGTGGAGACCACGGCGCATCTTTAATCCATTCGAAGTGGCTGCATTCTACAAGGAGACCCTTCAATATGTTTGCTACAAATGCCAATGCTTCTCTTTAAACGAACATTTTCATAATATTGATTGTGCTATGCTTGCGCAGCCTCTATCTTCTTCATTCCTTCACTCCAGCTTTTCTCCCTTTTTTTTCCAATAACGGATTTAAAGTGAGAGTAACAGAGTTCCGGGCTAGCGTGTGCACTCGTCCGCTCTTCACCTGAGTTGCATGGTGAATAGGAAATAAGGCTGCAGAAGTACACGCGATTTCTCAGTCATTTTCTATTCTCTCTCTAAGAAATCCACCGCACATTTCATGTCTAAACCCTGCACTTACAATTAGGGTTGCCAAATTCTCAAATTGAAGATAAGGAGTACACTTATTGTACAGTACTCTATGAACTGAAGTGATTACAGATAGTGGAGTCCCATGTGGAATTAGATTATTTTATAACTGAAACCAAAGCAAAGCGTTGTAGGAAAATGTATGCGAAAAAAAGCTGTCACGATTTTTTCATCAACATGCATTGAAACTATCGATTAATTTCGACTCCAATTAGTACCGATAACAGGCTGAGTAGGATTGAGGTCTGGTTGGAAAAGAATGGATTAGGAGATACATGGGTGCAAAGACATGGTACGGGGATTTTGGAAATACCTCCAAGCTAGTTTTGAGGATATGGATGATCAAAATTTTTCGGTTGAGATGAACGAAAAGGAGCCCATTAACCTTTAAAATTAATAATACAGAATCAAAAAAAAAAAAAAAAAACATATATATGCAATAAAAAGGAGAGGGAAGCCATTGCGTGGCTTCTTCCAGGGTTGTTTAAAATCGGGGGACAAAAGCATGTACTGAAAGATATATGCCGTATCTTGATTACAACGAACACAGAGTACATATTGTAACAAAATGACAATTCAAAAGTTCCACTCCTGGCACCAGTGTGACAAAAAGGACAAACGTCCAGTCTAGTTACTTTTCCATCGCTGTATTTTTTCTAATACTTTGCACAAATACACAGTTCTCTTCTTGTCGTTCGTCTTTCGTGATATTACGACTCTTAAGTGCTTTCTTCCCGTCCTTGACTCATTTCTTTCTGCCTTTCTTCACTTTCTTTGTCTCTCAAACAGCTAGCTTGGATGATACGGTCACTCGACACTCATTAACTGTTTCGCTATGTTCCTTTCGACGCGACCGTACACGCACACACACACACACACACACACACACACACACACACACACACACACACACACACACACATACACACACAAACTAAAAACTGACTCCCCGACGACTCATGTCTGTAACTAACTCCTTACAGACAGTATATGAGAGACAGTGTATGAGACAGAGAACGCGAAGAAAGACACTGAATGGACTGAGTAAGGTTACGAGAAGTAAAAGTTGTGAGTTGTGATAGTCCTACAGACTGTAGATTGCGTTAACGACGAGAAGAAAACTATTTGTTGTAAAAATTTTAGAAGACAATTAAGAGATAGAAAAGTAACCGAACTGATTTTGTCATTTTGTCACACTGGTATCAGGAGTGGGATTCGTCGAATTTGTCATTTTGTCACAATAGTAATTAGAAACGTGTAACATTTTATCAGCAATGTTAGCATAATAATCTGACGAAAAGATACGATATTTGTTTTTCATAAATGTCATTTCATCTGGTAGCTTCGTGAAACGTTTCTAGCTATCCCACTTAGAGGTTAGCGATATTGAAGTTATGAATATTCAGATTTTACTGATGTAGAATTTGATGCTTACATAATTCCCCAAAATGTTGCACAGGATGCCAAACGCACCTAACAGAAAGTACCAGTACGTAATTGCCTGCTGTATGTTTGCTACAAATATGCCTACCTATGTGGGGATATTACGAAAGTTTCCCTTATTAGTTGCCTCTCGTTGCCCTTTAAATCCAAAAGCCCCTTGTGAAATACACTTTACATACCTGAGAACACGTGCCCGAATGCATCTGATGCAAGAAAACAGAAGTACATGTATGTATATGATGAGAACTGTCTCTGGCTATTGCCATTTTATGGAATATTTATTAACTCCTGCAATAACGAGTATAATCCATTTAATGGGAACCAAGACAGATACATGTAGATATGGGTTCAATAATGAACTAATGGTAAAACACGCCCCTTAGGTTTTGGAAAAATTCAACCCTTGTACACAAATCTAAGGTGGCTAAAGCACAAACGAAATGACAATTAAGGCAATAGGGCTGCAAAATTGGGTGCAAAACTTAAGAAATGTCAATATTTTATATATTATTTCTGCTTATAGTTTCACGTGACTCTTTTATTTACTTTCGGCCATATTCTGTGCAGATAATGAAACATAAACGTACTATTGTACTATCTATTCCAGCTCTGATTGTAACTTATTTGAAAACTTTTCTAATCAGTTTTCATTATTTAAAAGATTCTACGTGTCAAAGTCGTTTATCAATTAACTTGAAATTTTCAAGAATTTAAAAAATTATGCGATTAATGTGCATACTTGTTTCCGTATCTTATTACTCAATTTTTAATTAATCTTCTTAAAATACAAGAGCTGGATAAATGGGAAATATTGTGTTTTATGGCATAGCCTCATTATAGCAAACGTTATTCACTCGGTTTTATAATCATTTAAAGCTCAAATATAATGTTGAGTAAGATATGACAAGCTGTTTTACACTTGGGGGATAATAAGAGGTTATATTTGGAATGAAAACGAGTACACACATGCATTGGAAAATTTATTGGATATTCCATTATTGAATTGTCGGAAGCTTTCACGGCCGGAGTTAGAATTAAAGCTAGAGATTTCTTCCGGGCTTAAAAGCCGTGGTCTGCTGGAGTTAAGAGGTCCAGGTGACAAAAGTTCAAGCCAGTCAAATGAAGAGAACGATTATAACAATGGTCGCCTTATAGTTTCTAAAATCTGGAAAATGGTATACGCTCAATTGGAAATACTTCTGAAACGGTTATGACCAAGAGTATCTATAAACTGAATGTTTTAAGGAAATCATGGTACATACGCAGAGAAGAAGCAACAAAATGAAAAAACAATCTGAAGAATGGAGGAGCCTGAATTTATAGAGAAACTTCTACCCTTAAAAATTGATTATATACGCATTTTTCTTCCAGCACAGGCCTTGGCTTTAATAACGCGACTGACGGCCACCGAGTCAAACTCGTAGGAGGTCGAATGACCTCGTTCTTCGTCAGCCTAGCTCATGCGCCACTAAGGGTTATTGGATTTGCAATTCAGTTTAACGTTCTTTGACATGGTGTATAGTGCAAATAACGTTATCTTAGGAGTTGTGTGTAGTTGTGATGCTGTTTAGAACCAGGGAGCGTATGTTTATTGTGTAAAGCTTTTCTCGGAGTGATGTGTGCCCTGTCAGTCTGTATTAATAGAGAAACTACCTGATATCATCCTTATCTAATCCAAAATTTATAGGTTGTTAGGTAAACTTAAATAGACGTTTTAGACTAGAAGAAAAGAAACCCAGGAAAATCGCTGCATAGAGTGATTTAGAAACTAAAATTAAGGTCGTATGAAATAAGTGCTGCAAAAAAATTAGAGCTGTATTTATTGTTGCAAGATTTCGGTTTAGCAAATGGTTTCTGCAAACTGGACATGCTGGATGCATGTTCATCCAGGTGTGCTAAATTTTTCTGGTGATGATTATATATATATTCGGTCCGGAGTTCTAAAAATCCACAATAATTACATAAAAAACCACTGTACGATGTAAGGACAGAGTGTGGTTCACTCAATTTAACAAGAGTTTATTGTGCACGTTTGTTTGGATAAACCTTAATCTCTCGTAGACACGTGAACGATTTGCTAACTTTCTTCAAAGAACTGATACCTACTGCAGATGTGTCTATGGTTACTTTATACAGGACTATTGCACTCATGTCGGATTATCACCTCTTAGTCGCGGTGTTATCCCTTTGGTTGTATCACCTCCTCCTTGCCTTACGCTTCTGAACGCCTGAACTATCCATGCCCAGTGAAAACAATTAGCGAGCCATTCAAAAATGGCAGACAAAAGATTTAACGAATATTCTAGTGAGGATATTGATATTTTCATTGGAGAGGCGATGTCAAACAACTATAATTTTAAATATGGCAAACCTGCCTTTAATGAATAGCCCACTAATTCATTAATTCGTTAACTTATATCCATCATATGTGTAATTCCTTATTTCCATGGATTAAACACTGAAGTTGTAGCAGCTGCTGCTGCTATTCTTACAACAAAAAGGAGTATTTTTACTGCCAACTGTCAAAATAAATCGTAATTAAAATGTGTGAATGTTATTGTCAGTCGTTTGCCTTTGTCACTATTAATATTAATTAGTATTAAATAAATGAATTATTAACTATTTTGTGGAATGCTCTTAACAACTAACACTCGAAGTTTTCATATTTGGGATAACTTTTCTTGCGCTCCCAAATTATCGTCCTATCACACTCTCTCGTGGTATTACTACAGATAATACAGCTTACTTATCCAGCAAATGAGTCCATGGGAACACTGTAACGTGTGTTTGACGACAGAAGAATTGAATGCCTTGCTCACTCTTCGGATCTAAACCCACGTGGTTATTATTTGTGCCGAATGCTTAAAGATAACGTTTGTGCAGTGCATGCCCGTTCCCTCAACAAATTAGCAGACCGTATCCGACGTGCACTTTCCAATTTTTCGGCTGCGGAAGTTCGTCGAGTGTTCAGTAATCTGTTCAAAAGGTGTCAAAACGGTATATATTGGATGAACATTACTCCGACACCTTTCATTATTAAAGGTAAATTTAACCTATTTATATTGTTCGTTAGCATTATCTAGAGGAGAAGGCAAGCCAGTTCGCCGCTACTACAACTACAACTTCCGACTGGCTGCCAGTTGCATCATTCAAGAGAAACCCAGTAGTTCTTTGGTTTCCCAGTGAGGCATAATTATTAATATCACACAAACTTTTAAGAGTAATCAAAATTCAGCTTATATTTCTTAAGAAATATTTTTTGTTTTACGTACTGACAAAATGGCCTAAGTTACAGTAGCAACTGGGAAATTTGGTGAAAATCTTTGCTTTGCATCGTTGAAATATGGCTGAATTAAACACCACACACGGTATCTTGTGGATACGGATATACTCCTTAGTGATGTCTTCTTCTGCTATGTCGACAGATAATTTTTGAGTCAAATGAAATGGTTTCTATACCTTGGAGAGTCACCTTTTTCTTTTCCTTGTTTTTGAGCATTTAGTGCCACTTACAACAACCATCTTCAGAGGATGGGAATAGAATTATTTTATGGAATGTTTCTGGTAGTACTTGATCCATAATGCTCAGGTACTCAAATTTTGTGTTTTCAAGACAAAGAAAACTCCGACGAAAAAAAGGGCTTTAGACTACTCGTCTCAAGTAGGGTTCAACTCTGGCCTTCTAGATTAGAGAGCAGGTGAACTACTCGGGTTGTCACAGAGTTGGGCCCTAGGGAACGAATAGGGAACTGAAAGAATCTTATATCCAAAAAGCAAGGCCACTTAAAACAAATAAAAATGTCCAGAAAGAGAAGGGCTGTGAAAATGTAAGTAAGCGTTACATGGAAGTTTGCATTATGTAAACGCCGACAAAAAAGAAAACACATAGTTCTGGAGCATACTGGTTATCGTGTTACACATTGCTCGCGTTTTACTCGCCTCTGTTTTCCTTTTTCTTGAACGTTTGATGTTAAACCGAGCACTGAAGCAGGGAGCAGTAGAAGATGAAATCGCTACCACAGAATAATGTATCTGAAGCAGAGAGAGAGAGAGAGAGAGAGTCCCCTCGGCGACTTTGCCAAAGTAGGTTTGGTTTTCGGATAGTGGTAGCACCCCGCTATAGATCAGTATTCCACCCTCTTGATCTCTGCATCACCGGAAAAGGAAGTGGAAAACCTTGCCAAGATGGCGTCTGTCCTGCTACCTAGGTAAACAAATCTTACAGCTCTGATTGCTGGCTACGAATGTTACTTTGGTCATTAGTTCATAAAACTTCCGAACAGCCTTTACACTTTGCACAATTAATTAATTAATGTCGGCGCAGTAATCTTAAAGAAAGTGGTGGGGATATACGGGTAGCAGGCCCCTGCAGGGTATTCAAATTCTTATGAACATGGCAACATTCGCTCGTTCCTGACTGTCACAGAATTATATTTTTAATACCAAAAAATTATTGACTCATTTTCTGTGCTTACTTTCCTTTTCTTCTTTTTCTTTTCGTTTTTGGATGTGGATGTTGGGTGGGGGGTAATTGCATACACATTTAAACCAGTATACCACTAAAGCCAGTATAATAATTATTTGTCGCAAGCGTTGACCGATAATGCACACTCTGAATATGAACGTTCCTCTTTGCAGTTACTAAAATCGCTATCGATTTTAAGCATTCTATATTTCTGTCATTTCTTCATTGACTGCATGTGTGTTCTATATCTGTGCTCTTGTCTCTTATTATAAACGTTTGGATTTACAGTAAAGTAGAGAAAGTGATGGCAACAAACGAAATGGTGCCTTTGGTAGAAAATATAGCATTAGACCTTGGTGCTAGTTCTGGACTGTAGGGAGGGTTTACAAATACTTCCGTTCCAAACGATCTTCATAATGATATTTATGTTATGCTCATTTTCCTGTAGAAACGTAACATTGCATAACTTGTTACCTATGGCAACGGACATGTTGAAGTACCCGTAGCCAAGCTTAACTGACCAGTTCATCTTGGCAGTGATGCTGATAGTGGCGAGAAGACAGCCAATCACACCGTGCAATCTCCCACCTCCTATCACTATTTGGGCCATTTAGTGGTACCTTCGGAGGTTGAAAAAAAGTCCCACGGCATTCATGTAAAAGAAAAACTACGAAGAACTGTGCTCAGCAACAAAGCACGTGAATCAGCTATATCGACATATTTGTCTTCGAAAATTTGGGTTCTCTAAGTCTTATTTTACCATTTTTTTTTTTTTTTTCATTTTTGCATTAACGTCAATGTATCTAGAATGCGCCGCTTGACTTCTTGTAATAAATTGGTTGTAGAGGAAAGATTTGCATTCACTAACAATTCTTAACCGTAAGTTGGCCGCAGAAGCTTGTAGTATTTATTGACAATAGTGATTAATCTTGAATAATGCGACTAGCCTTGGTATTTGAGTCGTAGCAGGTATCGAGTTGAACGATGTCGCTCTGTGGTAACCTAGCTTAGCGGCTACGGAGGGTAACGGTATTTGTGGTTCGTCTAATATCTTTTGTTGTCTCTATTGCAGAAATAACGATATGTTAAGCTAGTTTTGTTTACTATGTGTAATCTTAGTGTATATTACGGAACAGCCTGTGTTTGTTGAGTTAAATTTTACTCAAACGGAATCACTGGTAAGCTACCAGCTTGAACTTATATTGAAATTCATAATAAATCCACCATTTATAGATTGTTATTGAAGCATACGGGATCCGTACGAGAGAAAAACAGAGTTCTAGCCGAAGAAAACGGACTGTCTTGGAAGTCTAAGAAGATCAGGTCTGACATTAAGTTTTTCTGATGGCAGATTAATTAACTGTTCCGCTCGCTCGCTACATCCAAATTCATGTGACTATTATCGGTGGGAATGGTTTAAAGATAAAGTTTGTGCAGCAAATTCTCATGAGCTTGACGATTTAGAGGAGTATTCGGCGTGGGTTTTCCAATACTTCAGCTGTAGAAATTCGCCGAATGTGTAATCTGTTAACAGGTGCCATGCTTGTATAAACGGGAGGTGTATCGTTTTTTATAACGAAAGGTAAGTGTAACATGTTCACATCGTTTTACAATGTTGGTATCATCGGATTGGTCAACCGCTACGATTTTAGATAGCATTGATATGGGTGCGGTGGGCCTCCATACGAGACAAACCCAGTAGTAACTTTCTTTCTAACTTCCCCTTTGTTAGATATAAAGCAGAAAATATATTTTTTCAACTATAATCATTTTCATTTGTCGCTAACATGCAACAGGTTCCAGTTTAACCTCTAAAATGGGAACTTTACCCGGCATTTTAACTTTCTAAAGATCACAGTGACACTGCATGATATCAACTGTAACACACACACAAGCTTATCTCTGGTATTTTAGGGTAAAGGATTAAAAAACTCCGTCCTTTGAAATATGCAAGTAAGTTTATTGCGGCTGCCGAAATTAGTATAGAGGAATACCTCATGCGTGACAAACCAAGGATTCGCAGGCAGTCTCTCTTTTAACAGAGAGAGAGGTTAGCTTTGAAAAAGCTGCACATTCCACAACCACCTAAACGTGTGCAATTCTTGTGTGACATACAGCAGTGGAACCGCTGAAGGTTATACAGCAACTTAAAGAGGGGTTGGAGAGAACGTATCTGGAATGTTAGATTTCGTCTGCACGTGTCTTCGTTGTCAGTCAGACGCGTGTTTCACTCAAGACAATTTTGTAAAAAAAAATGAGAAGAAATGTTAAATCAAGAAGCTCAGACAGAACTGAGAGCGTTGAATTTACATTCTGTCGACGTTTTTATAAGAGTGAAATATATTTCCCTTAATGTTTAGCTTATAAAATTAGGTTAGTCATGGATTGGTTAAAAGGATAAAAGCCGCCATTGTAGCGTTATCTTTTGTGTTTTAAAATAAATCGTACAAAGCTTTGAGAATTTGAACGTTTTAAAAAACAAATATGCCCAAAAGTGTGCTTTGAATTTAGAAGAAAAATTTTATCAAGTAATGTATTACTATGGTGTTCTGAATACTTTATTAAAACTGCATTTATGTTACTGTGAATGTAAAATACACCAACAGTTTAAGTAAACTACTTTACGGTTAAGTATTCTAAAGAAAATGTCTTGTGACAGGCTTATTGTTTAAATGTCCTTAGAATAGCAATATTTATTTAAATGCATTTATAAATGCTTGAAACGCAAAACCCACATCAATGTGTTTGGAAGGAGTCTAAGAATGACACGATTTTGGAATCAAATATACTGTGTTCCTTTAAGAACCTGCCTGACTCTTTTACATGGAAATTTTTTATTGTGCCTCTGTAAAGCCGGGCCCATGATGAATTCTTATAATATAACTTTGTTATTAGGCGTGTTCTTCAATGTACTTTGGATGCATTCTTGTAGTAAGTTACATAAAGAGGATGTGAAACAGGCAACCTATAATAAGAACTGCTGCCTCTTCTTCCGCACGAAATCTCCGATACATTTTCTTAACCATGCTTTCCGTTTGTCCGGGTTCCGTAACTGTTGACCCTGCGAAATTTATAGTACCGGTAACACGTATTTCAAACATTCTTGATTACGTTTGAAAACATCCCTAAAACATATAATAAAGCTTTATATCACTTTCTGACATAAAAACTTCGTGCTAATTTCACCTAACTTACAGCAGGAGACAAGGGAGAAATGCCGGGCATTTCACGGAACAATCTGCCATACGCAGTAATGTGTCCCTAAACCTATATTCTATATTTAGGGCATTTTCATACCACACCATTATTTTGTCATTTTAATAATATTTGCGTTTTTATTTAGCAATTATCTTGAATTTATATTCAGTCTATGGAGTTTTATCATCATCATCAATCATCATCGCTATTAGTACTGTTGTTGTTATTATTATTGTTATTATTATTGTTATTATTATTGTTATTATTATTATTATTATTATTATTATTATTATTATTATTATTATTATTATTATTATTATTATTATTATTATTATTATTATTATTATATTTATTTTTTTTTTTTTTTTTTTTTTTTTTTTTTTTATCCATCATCAGCAACTGCAAGAATTAGACCTTTCAATCTGTTCCGACCCTAGAAATTGCATCTTCTTAATGATCTTCCCACGTTTCTTCTCTCGTTAAAGTTAAAAATTATTCTGTATATTCTTCCCTTAGATATTCTTAAAATTTTATGTTTTTCCATTTTATTTATATTGTTTAATAATTTCTGTTATACTTAACATGTTTAGTTCCCTTCTAATTTCTTCACTTGCAATGTGGTCTGGATAAGTGTGCTAAGAAATTTAATTTCTGTTGACTTTATTCTTCTCATTGATCTTTGGTTAATGTCTAGCATTCACCTCCGTATAGCAAGGTGGGCGAAACCATTGTTTTATATAACCTAATAATAGTTTCTTTCCTAACCTTATTTTTCAATGCAGGTATTACTGTGCCACGGAAGTGTCGATAACTATTTAATTTTGCTTCCAGATCATTATTCTTTGTATGTAATGTTATATCCTAGGTAAATAATGCATTAACCTGTTCAGTTGTCTTGTTCTCAAGGACTATTTAGAGATTTATATTAGTGACATTTTATTTAAGGATAACTTTTCAAGCATCAGAAATGTTGCTATCCAACTGAGAAAGAATAACTTTGTACTTTGGCATTCTTAGGGAAAAATCATATTCCTATTTAATGGTTAGTTTGGAAACGTTTGTTTGCAGGAGAAGGGTTTGGCCATTGTCAGGGCAGCAGGTATAGTTACAGTTATGAATTCATGTCCAGAACTAGGTCATTGATCCACTTTTTTGCATTCCTTGGTGTGTACAGTCAATTGTTATTCCCTTATCCTTATTTCGTGTCATAGATTATGAAGTCTTCATGCGCAATGAGTTATGCATACCTGTAAGCTGAGAATTCGAAACAGTTAATGCTACAGTTTTGTAAGACCTGGTTTTAAAACAATAGTATTACTTTTGTGTTCAAACAACAAAATGGAACAAAATACATTTTTAATTAATTACCTAGTTCTCTGCTGATGGCAGTTATCATGTTATGTTAATTTATAATTTTCCAAATACTCAAACAAATTGTGCAAATCTCTGCTTTCATATTATTTTATAGGTTATTTTTCAAACTTTTAAGGTCCAAAAAATCCAGTACTTTGTTATAAGTTTGGAAGTAGCATGCCTGAAATCTTTAAATGTCGTAGAAATGTTTCCGTTAAAAATATTAACACGTGATCAAATGCTTGTAGTTATAGCTTTAAACGTTCAGAAGTTGGAGCATCTCGGTTATAAATCACCTTAAATGGGGGAGGGGGGAGTAGCCGTAACTCACGTGAATTGAGTGGAAACTGGTGAACCCAGACTAAATCACCCCAAGCGCCAACGCGTCTGTTATTGGGATCGAACACGGGTCGTCTCGCAGGGAGGCGCGCAGTCTAGACGCTCGGCTACGGCGCCACCCAAACGTGAATTTATTTCAAAGAGAAAAGCGAGGGAGACAAAAGAGGCGAGGAAAAGAGGTGTGAGACGGCTATCGATCACGCGACCGTTTGGAGCGTCTGTCAACGCAGGTATACCTTCTCTTCTGTTCCACCATTAACAACCTAGTCTCCAGCTTGGAAGTATTTGAATACAAATTGGGGTAGATGCTAACGCAAGAGAAGAGCTTCTCATTTGCCTGCTCTTTGATCTGAACGAAGCATCCAGACATGCCTCAAGCTACCTCTAACCCCAGGGAGTAACTCCTACATCTTGCAAACCATAGTATCCTGCTAATTTCTCATCCATGCTTCATGAACCAAACTTGCCTTCATATAAGCATATATTTGTATTTTATGGAAAACTTCAGAAAAACTTCTGCATCTAATCTGGATTCCTTCAGGCCACGTGTATTGGTGGAATTGAAGTAAATAGGGAAACAATAGATTGAATATAGCATTCAAGTTTGACTATTAAGGCTAATAAAAATCATTTAAAGTGTATAACGAATAAACAGTTTATTAATGCCTTACTAATAAATAATCAAGTAATTCCGTGGCGCTCTAGCCCAAATAGGGTCTGGGCGGACCAACCCAGCTGACGGCCTTAGGTCCCTGTTCGGGCACCGTAGGTGGACCACCATCCAACCGATACGAAGAGGTGAGCATCACGCATCCCCTAGCCGGAATGAAGGTACTATAGGCCGGGATCTCTGTCTATGGTACTTCCTCAACTTCCGCACAATGTTGAGGGGGCTCCGGTCCCATATCCAGGACCTATAATTCGCACCCGCAGGGTGGAACCTAACTCGGACACATTCCGTGGCCACGCTAAAGTCATTGCGCCACAATGCAAGACCCAGTTATTTGAGATCGGTTATCAACTCTCTATAAATGAGACAGACAAGTTTCCCGTGGAGAAGACAAGAGGTATAATTGTTGCATCTTTGGCGGTCTACACTGCACCAAATAACTCCGCGATTGTGTGGGTGAGATTGACTTTTAGGTTAAAACAATTGACAGAGCAAACGGTAGTACCAAAGGAAATTGACCTGGCGTCTTTCTTCCGCTTCAAACCCACCTACAGCTGTTAGGATTGGAATAGGTCTTCTTTGTAAGAAACGAGTGGCACTTCAAGTAATTGCTTATAAATCTCTTGCTGAAAATAAATCCATTTCCTCCACCATGCCACACGTAAGAGTAATATGGATAGGCACTTCCCTACTTAACCCGTAAGTGCTCATAAACACAGCTATGGATAGCATCATCACCGTCGTCGTTAAAAAATAGAGTTCCTTAAGAAGTAAATCCTCTCCAGAAATGCAATAGGTAACACAGTTGATTGTTTCAAGTTCAACACTGTGATAATTTGTATAATGAATTGTGACATCGAAATAAAAATGGTACCCTGTTAAGTGCTACCCGATCTTGTGTTTATAGCTAAAATTAGAGGTGAGAAAAATTGTTATATTTCACAGTCTGGACGGTTCCTATTGAATGTATGAGTGCTCCACGCTTTCCAATTGTTTTATAATGCAATACAACACGATACAATACTTAGTGCTGGGGAATGGTTTAATCCAGAACTGCTCTTTTAGAACAAGGTTTGCAAAAAATAGGAGTTACTGGCTAGCTTGAAACTATTAATCAACATTGTAAGATTGTCAGTGCTTCATGTTAGTGCATTGTCGAGTGTGTTTGTTGTCCTTTTGAATATACAAACATGAAGTTTATACGCACATATTCAGTGTGTGCAAAAGTATGTGAAACCTTTTAAAACTCGTTTTTTCTTTTGTTTTTAGTCTTCTTTTCTTACTTTTTGCCCCTAAAAGGTATATGATGCAAATTTCTTTATTTTTTTCAAATGTTCAGCATACTTTCTTTAAAGTTAAAGGAAGGGATCTAAAGAGCCTTTTATATCAAGAATATCAGTAATTCAGACTTTAATTTAATATCTATATACTTGATTCTTTACAAAGTTGAAGGTATTATATACCTTTCTACTTTTCGCAATAGAGGTTTAGTTTTACATAGTTTAATTCTTTGACAATAAATTTGTAGCCGAATCCTTCAAAATATCAGGCAGAGATAATCCCGGCATGTGACTAACTTACTGTAAGTGTACCAATAACGATTTCCAGGTAGGAGTATGCCATATATCGTGATTTGGCAGAGAACTTGCGATTCATGAAATGTGGTGCCAAGAGTCCTGGTTACAAAAGACATCGCGAATAAAGAGGAAGAAATGCTGATTTATGCGGCAGGATTTTAGTATTACTCATGATGTAGGAGTATCTCTTTGAAATATCTTTAACATTAGCTGACGATTATTATACCCTTACTGCATCCTGTAAACAAGTATGAAAGTGAGGCTAGGTTCTGTTACTTCCGAGACAAGAGCTCTGCGGTGCTGCTTTAGAATTCACGCCTCAAATGTCGGTTTATAACACATGAAATTAATTAATTAGTTAATGTATGAATGTGTGAGTGAGTGAGTGAGTGAGTGAGTGAGTGAGTGAGTGAGTGAGTGAGTGAGTGAGTGAGTGAACGAATGAATAAACAAATAGGTAAATAAATTAGTAAACAAATAAGTAATTAAATAAATAAACAATTGAATAAGCAAATAAGTAAATAAATAAAAAGGCTCTAAATGTTTTGTGTCTATTACTGCAACCCTTTCCGCTGAATCTGGGAATTTATTTTATTTTACGCAATATATAGGGAACACAAGATATTGAAACCCTACAAAAGCCAACCGTGACATATTTCCTCCACTTATGTTTGATTACTTTTTGTGGCAGTTGACATTAGTACCATTATGCTCATAGTAAAGAGATGGCTGTAATTGGTGTTAATTGCGGCGGCTACTTTGGCCGCACAGGTATTATCTCACAGAACGTCAACTTTTGGGTTTAAAGCAAATAATCCTTGATTGAGTAGAGGACGTTCTGTTCCACGGGTGTGCTTATTTGGAATATTTTGGTGCCTACATTGTAAGTGTTCCACACAATTTTTGTTTTGAACACAATTTCTCATTAAATACTTATGGCTGAGAAGCTAATTAATCATCTTGTGTTGTTTCAAAACAAGATTTACTGACTGGCTTAAACCATGTGTAAAGTCGGCCACTTTGAATTCTTGGAAACCGCCATAAAATTGTCTTCCCTATAGCAGGCCAGGGCAAGAGTACTCCGAAAGTGTGAACAGAGTAGTCCGTTCCCTCCAATAGCTGTTAGCACACATGCATATACAGGTATTAGGTGAAACCGGTTTCCCCTACAGGTTTTCCACTTTGGTGGGCATGAAGGTCACGGAAGTAGGTGAACTTCTTGACACCTTGGGAATACTGTCACCCATGCCTGCTCTGTAGTATGAATCTGAAAAATCGTATTATGTTAGCTGGTTGCTTCTCAAGGAGAGATTTATTACTAATGTTATATTATGGAAGACTTAATTATGTTCGGACATTCACACAACTTAGACTGGAATATCATACATTCAATTCGCATAGATTGAACCTATTCTGCCATTGAGAAGGTAGACTTGTTTTGTCGTAGATGTACGTCACTTGCTCCCTCACAAGTTCACTTTACCGCCGCACATAATAGCCCACTCTGAAGATCCGATTACCTCCTCTAGATTCCTCCCTTTATTCTTGTTTTCTTTCGCCTCTGTGAAAGAGGTTTAACTGATGTGATATGGCGAGAATCTCCTTTGCCCAAAGTTTTCGAGAAGTAAGAAGTATACACAGATCTAGTGATGTCTCAATGCGTGTGTCTCAGAGTTAAAGAGAACAAATTAGTGAGTATTTAGATAGTGTAATTTATTCGTTGATCAGCAAGTTCAAAAAATAATGTGCCTCGCATGCAAAGTCATAGTTACTCGGTTTGTAAAAATATATTGCGATACAAGTATGAAGAATGCATTGGAGTACGAGGAAGAGTTTTGAAAATGCGAGATGAATTGGAATATATTTTACTTTCGAGATGCTTAGATACATTTAACTCATGTGTGTTGTATATCAGTTTTGACGTCAGTGAGTAATAGGAACAGTAGTTAACGAAAATAAAGTTGATTTGTAATACTTATTGAATATGCTGGTTCCCGTAATAAGATATCCCATTTTAACATTAGGAATGTTGCCTGCTTGTTGACCCTAAGAAATTAATAATTCTGTGCTCAAACTGAGGCACTGAATAAATTAAATTGCAATTAAATGAAAAACAAACAGAAAGTGGTGTGAATTCATTTTAATGAAATAATTCAGGCATCAAATGCGATTATATTCCACTAATCTGTCTCAAACTAGAGCGATCCCGTTGCAAACAAGTGGGAGGAGAAAGAGAGAGACAGAGACACTGTAACGGAACGCTCTTAGCCGCTGGTTGGTAGAGGAAAGTTCGTAGATGGTTATAGAGGCGGCTGTTGTATAATAAAAATAAAATAAAACACCCATAAATTTACTTCCACCAATTAGCGGCCAATGAGCGTTTCGTTGCAGTGTTCCTGTCTCTCTCTTAGCGCACATACTGCCAGTAGAGTTGGTAAACAACGCATACGTGTTGGGTTACCAGCACTGAATGCTGAAAGCTCAATTTTCCACCTTGATAGCAGGGTGGGAAGGGGTCAAAGTATACTATCTCCATAAAACAGTTGTTATAACATCACTACCATCCTTAATTCACTTTGATGTTATATGTCTTTCACACTCAAACATGACATAATTATGATTATATCCTACGTATCTGCACACTTAAAGAGCGCTATGTCAGCTTCGTACTTAGATTGATTTGATTGATTTGATTTGATTTGATTTGATTTGATTTGATTGATGGATGGATGGATGGATGGATGGATGGATGGATGGATGGATGGATGGATGGGATGGATGGATGGATGGATGGATGGATGGGATGGATGGGATGGATGGGATGGATGGGATGGATGGGATGGATGGGATGGATGGGATGGATGGGATGGATGGGATGGATGGGATGGATGGGATGGATGGGATGGATGGGATGGATGGGATGGATGGGATGGATGGGATGGATGGGATGGATGGGATTGATGGGATTGATGGGATTGATGGGATTGATGGGATTGATGGGATTGATGGGATTGATGGGATTGATGGGATTGATGGGATTGATGGGATTGATTGGATTGATTGGATTGATCGATCGCTCACTGAAGTCGCCGTTAGCGTCCAGGGAACGCAAATGCTCTAAAACAGAGCCATAGCGTGATTGCTTACCTCCGTTTTTCTTTCTTTTGCTTAACAGAACATGTTTAGTCAGTTCCACAGTTTAAAATGTGTAGTCACATTGGACGTTGTTGGAAAAACAAACAACTTTCAGGAGTAGTTAAATATGAATTGAGTCACTCCGAGTTATTTTGGAAGAATTTTCTTACGAACAAACATGCTTTGAATGAAACCAGCTATACTTATTTTTCATCCTGTAATTTAAAAAGAGAATCGCAAACCACCAGGCTGATAAGGAAACTATCAAGTATCCTCCTAGCGATCTTAACAGCATCACAAAACGTCTACACTAAAAGACGTCTTATAGGGAACCGGATGACAGAGTGACTGGTACTGGGCATTAAATTCCATGATGTTCGTTGCGGTGCTACAACTACCTTGAAACTCAGAATTTCAACGACAAAACCAAAAGTGCGGCTCTTGCCCTTGCTTAACCTCCGGGAGGAAGGGATGAGAAAAGAGGATACCAAGGATGGCCTAAAGTCTCCAGGCTGTGCATCCCCACGCAGCTTTCCTGTGGTAAAGTAATTCTAGACAAGTAGAGGCACACGTCGGTGTCGAGGCTTATTCGAACTTCAGCAGCTCGCTTCACAGCATAAGGATTTTGCTTCTATGATTCATGCCATGTTGGATACCTACAGTTTGAGTACACTGGTATTACAAAGCTGGAAGTTCATTTTTATACGCTCCTTCAATAGTTGCACTTGAGTCACCGCTGTCTGGCGAGACCTTCGTGGTAACATGTTGAAGAAAACAGCATGACCGCATATAGAGCACCCAGGTCGTATGTTGCAGGGTGCATAGTTTGGCCTACGTTTGTTATTCACAAACCTTCTCACAGAGCGCGCAACACTAGTTTCATCCGGCAGTTTATTGGAAGACCTGACAGCGAAATTGAGAAGTAAAGAGCATGTGCGTATATATTAGGGCGGTGGTTTGGTCGCCGGTAGAACGCGGAGAATGCCAATGAATATGCGTTACATAGAAAACTTAATGGGCTAGCTTTCTATAGGTAACCCAGAAGCATAAAGGGAAAAATATTTAAAACTTCAGCTTTGTTTAGAAGGAGGTGTTTTAAACTAAGCATTTGACATTCTTCCGTACTGAGACATGTTTTGAAAGTGAGTTAGTGGAATAAATTTAAAACAATCGTGGTTACCGTTTAACATTTATCTCAGAATTTTGCGAGGTGTCTCTTGGAATTCCTCATATCTGTCCAGAAAATCATCGATGCAGCGGTTCATATCATAGTGGTATCTCCGTCATTCAGCAATCCTGTTCACAAGTAGCATTCCAATATTTAGACACGGTGCTGTATTGTCAGCTTCATATTGCCCTCTACTAGCAACGATATGCTGCATCATGCTCAGAGCTCCGAAGGCCTGTTTCCATATCATGCGTACAGGTCCAAAGGACGCTCTCATGGTATTGTTGTGTAATCTCTGGAAACATTCGCTAAGGGGCACCTCCAAGTGAAAGGTACTCTAAAAGCGCACCGGCACCAACTATCGATTCAGGTGCCAATGGTGATAGAAATAACACAACTATACATTGTTAGATGACGCAAAGTGGAAGTACATTTCTAGGTAAGCGTAGACGTCACAAATTGGAAAGCGAAGGCGCAAATAAAAATGAACATCGTGTGTAGTCGAGTGCATGGAATCGAATCGATGAAATGCGCAGCGGTTTATGTTGGTAAGTAAGTACTAAACCACCTCTACCACGCCCTGCCCCATTTCTTACCTAATTGACCACTCAGTTTATTCCCCCCTTTTCCTCCGCCCTTGAATCTGAAAACTACCTGTGTTCATAGCTTAATATTTAGCTACCAGGCTTTTAATATCAGACCAATACGAGGTGAACTAATCTAGGCCTGGTGTGGACCGTTATTGCGAAGCATGCCTTCCAGCTACTCAACTGAAATTTTTCCATGTCCTTCCCCTTTCGCTGCTTACCTAGGAGGCATCTTTGTTTACAGGTTAATGCATATGCCTTGGACTTGAATTCAAACGTATAAGAGAATGGCTCGCCTTGTGCTGGTGTTATCTGCCAACATTAGAAGAAGATTAAAGACCACAAGGATCGCAGCGGCACATTTCCGTGCACTCGAATGTACACAGTAAACTAACACATTTAAATCACTCACTTCTCACGAAATACACCACAGTGACTACCTACATTATTTCTGTTCACTAGAGTATCTTGGTCAACATGAAGGTACTCCTGTTTTATAGTCATCCCACGTCCTCAATTAAAATTTAGGTTCACACAACGTTTTGCATGAACCTCCTCACCCGGGTGTGCAGTTTCGGGTCGGCTAAGGTCCTCATTCGCCCTTACATCTTCAGATCTTTGATTCGCACATGCAAGCAGAAGGCACAAGTCAGTATGGCCAAATTGCTGAGCCAGCTACACGGATTGAACTGGAACTATTATGTTGCATGCCAAGACATATATCACAATGCGATGACAGCTCGCTTCCGAAGTACAAACGGATGACGCTTGGATAGAGCGCCCCTCATAAATGCAAGTCTGGACTTATGTCTGTCGCTAAAATATTCTATGAGGTTTTGTGGAGGCCAGGGCCACCAACATATATCACACTCTCGTTGAATCTATCTACATTAGCATTTGAAACGACAGTATCCTTTTGCATTCCCTCCGGAAGCCCTTGCCCAGGAATGCCTTATCTTATCTCTTATGTGCTAATGACGTTACCTTGACGCTTTGCCCTACCTCCTTCGTTTTGTACATGAAGCAATTCCGCCGCTTCACTAATTCAGGTAACCAAGCATTAGTGACGTTTGTTTTGGGGTCCCATAAATGCGTTATAGTTCGGCAAAAATTAGGTGCAGGTAAATCGGTGGCATGTAAATGATAGTCGCCGCGAAATGCTATAACACTGTGTTGGGTATGCAGCCGCAAACACAGTCGGTAGAAGTGTGACGAAAAGGTAATGTTGTCATCTTCTGGATCTCGCCACAGCACTGTAGAATGTACCTAGTGTTTTTTATTTTTCTTCAACGTTTTTACTTTTTCTACTACTTGCCTGTAGTATGAATAAATCGTTTACTATCTATAAGCTTTACATACAATTTATACAATGTGTTGCTCCCTCTTGGAATTACTTAATTTTATTTCTACCCCTTATATTTAACATCCTGTGAGATATATAGTGAAGGATAATGTATGCACTATTTGCTTTTACACCTGATTACCCTTGTTCTGTATTTTCTCGAATTTGCTTTACATTACTTGTAACGTTTTCACCCTATTTTTTTTTCTAAATATTTCCCTGCTTTCTCCATATACATATTCATTCGACCTGTGTTAAAAATCGTCCTAACTTTTAGCTCTATTTGAAAATTTTCCTACTTCCCTATTACTAAATTCTCTTACTTTTTTCCTATCATCGCATTTCAGAATATAATACCAATTTTATACACTATGCTACATTTAATGCATCTCTCCCCCCTTTATTCTATATCTTAGTCCACTTACATTCATTACACCTTTCCTCGCGCATGCATACACCATTCTGGCCTCTGGGTTGCACACTTCGATGCATTTTGCTCTTTTCCATTCCATTTTTAAATATATATTTCCCTTGATCCTGCTTATAAGTTTTTTGCTTCTCAATGTTCTGTACTTGACTTCTAATTTCCTTCCAGAAACCCTTACTTTTGTTGTTTCTTTCTGTCCCAGTTCGTGGGGTTTTCGGGATCTTTCACGGGCCACCAGGCGAATGCTGGGTAGGATAATTACATTCCCAAATTTCCCTCCGCTCCATTTCATTTCACCTTCCTTTCAATTCAGTCTTTCAGGATCGGAAGTCTTGGCGATGGACGAGTTAGCGCTGCCATGTGGGGCATTTGCGCACTTTAACTACTGTTCTCGACGGATGGGTGACTTTTTAGTTGACAGACCTGACGGGGGGGCCGCTCTTGAAATTAGCTCGGGGCTGCTTCACGCATCCTGGTGTCGAGAGGAATCTCTAGCACACGTTAGGGACCCTTGCGTCGGCTCGCTGCTCGCCCGGATTCCCTGACGCCCATAAAGCACTTTCATTCCATCCCTTCCTCCCAGCGGTCTAACATATAATAGCCTACATAGGCTCAGTGTGGAATCTCCTCCGCACATACTCCACCTCTATCTCAGAATTGTTCTATCACACTGACGTGAAGGTTAAGCTGGAAAGCTGAATCTGTTAAGACCTAGGTACCGCCCCCGGACTTGGAACTAGGGATTTTCCGCATTCCTTGTCGATGCCATTCAGCTGATATATCTTGAAACATCCAAACGTCTGATTAAATGTGTCCTGGTGAACCTCCTCGCGGATACTTCTCAATACCACACAATACCACTTGAATACTAAAATAAGGTAACAGAATTGTCACTTCTCTGAGGGTTTCGGGTGTATTCGCCGTGCAAAATTAAAATCTAACAGCTTTGCTGCTACGCAGAATACATCGTGTACAAGCAAAGTCAGCAAATATGTTGCCAAAAATGTCAGTTTCCACTAAAGTTATGATATACCTTATGAGTTATAGTAATTGTTAATGAACAGCGTAAGACATTTTAGGTTAGCTTTGAACTAAATACTATGGAATTAAATATTTTATGGTAATAACAGGATAACGTGTTTAGATCAGAAAATTCGAAAGGCTTAAAAGATCTAACAGGGCAGGGGTTGGCAAATTTGCACCGGCTGATGATATGACGCAACACCACAGTAAAGGTCAAAGCAATAATTCGCTCTATTTCACCCTCTTCCCTCCAAACAACGCGGGTTCAAATGTACACAAGCAGCTATGTAAATCGCATCGATACCACATGGCTGTTTCGAAACCACAAAAACGCAAAGGAATCTTCTTAATATTTATGTAGATATGTTAGCAAAGTTAAAAAGTCTTAACACAAAAGGTTTTATGATCTTAAAGAAATGAACCATAATTTTCAACTTTTCGCAAGCCCTTTCACTTGGAAATTCAGATAGTAATACCACAATTAGGAATTGAGGTTGTAAATTTACAAACACAGTTTTGAAATCACAACTACAACATAAGGCTGGCTTAGATTTATTTAGACAACTGGATATGACAACATTTGTGTCTTCAGTAATATGCTGCGCATATTAGTGCTATGTTTAGCCCAACATATATGTGTGTGTGAGAAATTTTTTGTCTAAAATGAAAATTATAAAACCTAAAAGCAGATGGCGATTGATATATATAACCTTACATACTCTGTTGACGTCACTATGTACTTAACGTCAAATGTATGCGAAGTTGTAAAACTCCAGATAACGTGATAAGATGAAAACTTAATGTTATATATCTTAATATTATGTATATATGTATTAAACATATGTATATAAAATCAAACGTGCGTTAAAGAAGTTCTTAATCCACCACTGAGGCTTCCGAAACCCCTTGTTCGAACCGTGCATTACATAAATGTATGCTGGGTTGCGTTCAGTGACGTTATCATTCCTGTAATCGCGATGAGCAATTTTCTGGCTCCTGTAGTAGGGTACATGGCATGAAGACATAAAAAGACAACTGTCATATTTTTGGAACCGAAGTAGTTGGCGAGTTTAACCGATTAACTTGAACATCAGCTTACATACACCGATATCGTCTAGGTTGTATTTCACGTGCACATACTGGGATCGATTTTTAATCGTCTAGATTGAAAGCTCCATGGAAAGCGTAGCGCTACACTGAAAATAAAAAGCACTCCAATGCCAACATATTTTGTTCGTCGAGTAAATCAGGCTCCCTAAGGAATTAATTTTGTCTTCGTTCTCCGGCAAGGATGAGAGCTTCTTGATCATCCAATTGTCTGACGAGGACAGAAGCTGGATCGAAAGAGATTACGAAGAGGAGGTTTCAGAGAAAGATAGGTGGCTTACACAAACACTCCCCTTCTCTAGTCATCCCTTGCTGAAGATATCGGTAGTACTGCAAAGCTCACAGAGCAAGTCTTCCCTTGCTGAAGGGTCCGAAAGAATGGCGATTATGTTCACACTTCCACAATACCACTCGGTGCCTTTACAGTCTTGAGCTTAGCTACAAAACACGCCTTGCTTTTTGAGATATCAGTCATGGATTTGATAGGTTTAAATTAAATAATTTAATGCTATCTGCAAGACACAATTGGATGTTACCAAGAGCAACGAGAATATTAGTTCCCGCTGCACCAAGGAATGTTATTTTGTGACCACTATCTTTATAAACGATTTGCCTGGAAAGTAAGTACCAAGAACTTCAACAATAAAACATTAAATTTATAAGGGAATGGTGTGAAGAAGCTCCACGACTGTTGTGTTATAGGAATATCAGTATACGTTATGGCTGTGTAAATGGATTGAACTGAACAAAGATAAAACGTGCACAGGTATGGAAAAAATGATTGAGCCCATTAGGAGAACAGAATATGTCTAAGTCCCCCCTCGTGTTGCAGCGCGGTTTACACAAGTCGATATTTCCAACAAGCAGCTGAGTTTATCGATGGTCTCTGTTCCATATGTTATAGTCTGTCGGACACTATCTTGAATCACCAGCAGCATTTTATTTCCAAGTATGTATACATATATTCTGCTCTCCTAATGCGCTCAATCATTTTTCCATGACTGTACAAAGAGTGAGGTAGAATTATTTTCAGTTAAATTAATAAAAAATCAGTTATCAATAAGCGAAGTTATCAATAGTTTATCTTAATACATTTTAATTACAGCAATAAGCAACGCAAGTTCTCCGTCATAAATGAACACTTACGTCAGCAGAAGTGATGTTTGGCTTCGTACATGGAGTTTATTATTTTCTGAAGATCAACTAAACGAAGTGTTATATACTTATGGAAGGTTTTATAAGCTAACAACGGATGTTAATAACGCAACGTTTATATGTACAAAGCTTATATTTTAAATGTGAATAGTCCATATATACTGGACTTGCAGAATATATCTTGACCGCTCGCACAGATGTGTCCCTGCGAAGGCTCGCTCTAATTCCCACTCATGCTCGCCTGTCTGTTTTGCTTGCAATCAGCGCAATACGCATAATTGGCCCAATTTACCGATCTGACATTTTGACCTAATTCTTTTCATCTAATAGCAGATAAAGAGTGATTTTAATACGATTCTAACACTGCTCATGCAACTGAGGGGTTCACAGTTAAGATTGGCCCTATCGTTACATACGACTGTCTGTGATGTTCTTTTTGAGGTAGTCTGAGGGATGATTACTTTACAAAACACGTCAAGGCATTATTTAATGTTCTTTTAAGTAGTAAATAAAGAATTCAGACACGACCGTCTGAGGCACGTCCAGTAGCCTAGATACAAAACTCCGTGCAAAGGGTAGACATATTTTGGAAATCCCGTATAAAGCAATAAGATTGTATGTCCTTTTGCTATATACTACATATTAATAATTGCACCCTCCATTATTTAAAAAAAGTTCAGTAACTTGAATTTTGATGAGAAATCCTTTTCTAGCCTTAATTTTCAGCTCGAATTTCAACTCTAAACGACTAAAGGGTATAAAGGATGTGTAAGGCATGGACATTAGAAGTATAAAACTTTTAAAAATATATTATATGACTGATTTTTCATTTTAATAAAATCTGAAGCAATACCGATTGCCAAATATATAACATCGGACAGAAACGATAGGCAATTTTGTTGTTCATACATTTGAATATTCTTGGCTCTTAAGATTTAATCCTGTAGATACGTTTTCCTAATAATCTCTTAGGTCTTTTCAAAAAGGACAAATGAAGTAAGCCATGTTTATTGTATATCCATTTTCAGTCAACACCGGAGTGTATATTGGTATAACTTGGCTGTCTACTGGTTACCCGTGGCTTCATAGATTTTAGTTTCTGCTGTTAATATAGATTTCAAAAAGGTATGTTGCAATATTAATAGAGTAATAAAACTCCAGACATTTACAATATTCCTATCACCCAACTCTTATTACCATGGACCATTATTAACTCCGTATTCCTGCAGTACAAACGTTTATCTTGAGTTATTGTTTCTTCAGCTGTCCATAGGCTGGTTTAGATGCGTTATTGTCAATATCCTTTCGATTAACGTGCTCTGCCCGGTTTTGACTGCACTGTGGTTTCGAGACTTTCATAGCGGGTGTTGTAAACAGCATTTAAATTCTTAGTACTGTAAATTAGTGTACTTGCGTTTAGTTTTGCATGCTGCATGGGTATTGGTTTGATCTTCCTTTTTAACCTATAAAACCGGTTATTTTTAGTCCATAGGTAACCATAAATATTAATACAGTACTCTTAACGGTGACGTGTTCATTACGATGTGTGGATATTCATACATCCCATGTACCGATACGGGTAGCCAAAGTCGTTAAGACACGGACTCGTGAACAGGAGTTCTGCAGTTCAAATTCTTCCAGGACCTTCCTTTCTTAATAAGACTTTCTTCCTAGGCTTTCCTCAGTCCTGGAAAATGTCGAGGAATAATCATTGAACTTAGGCATGGAAGGTTTCCTTTCCTAGTTTTCTTTTCCAGTAATTATCATTTCATTTCACATATAATCAATGTTCACCATCAGTGATGCCGTGTGCAGTAAGAACGGACATAATACGGTATTTTTAGAAGTATTTGTCTGCTTTACATCTATTGACGAGCAATTGTTTTGAATTTTCACAAGGCTACTATTTACAGTGTGTGAATGCAGGATGGAGCAAGCAGGCCTTGTACTGAGACAAGCACACGTGTACGAAAGTAGTATTGTTTGAGAAATTATCGGAAATATTGAGACATTTGGGAGTGTTTTCACAGAAGGGAGGTGTATTTCTTTTTCCTACATTTATTTATTCCGATGGAAGTTCATTCTTCGTGCATAACAATCCTTAAAATTGTAAGTCGGCGTAAGACATTAGAACAAGCAGCATGCCCGTGATCCACAAGCTGCCGAACCTAGAAGGAGAAAAGGGTTTCTTTTTTAACTCGGACGCATCTCATTAAAATCGTTACCGCAAAGTCCTGAGGAACTGTTGGGAAGGGAAGAGGTACCCCAAATCGTGCCGAGCTGATCCCTCTAGGGCTGGTACGGATAAATAGGTTTGCCAGTCGTGTGCAGAATTTCATAATAAAAAGGTAGGAGTGGAGGGCTGAACTACGTGAGTGCGCGGCACTGCTGTCTGTACTGGCGCATTTTTGGGATGCCCAACTGAATGGTCAAGTTTCTTATGCATCTCTGCAAGGAGCTTCTCACTCTTCTTATCCTAATTATTTTATTGCTGAATCTTGTGTTTAAACGATTTTCTGACGCCATATAGCTGTTTGAAAATGTTTGCTTATGCATTTATATTTGAGCGTGTGGGGATTTCAAATATACTTATAAATACTGAGCTAAATCTAGCATTTTAGGTAAAGTTATCTTTTATTTACTTTTTAAAAGTTATATTTTTGAACAATGCTTTCTAGTTAAAGACGAGTTTTTCTGTTTACCAGCTAGGTCACCTCTGCCTATCCATTTCTACTCTTAATTTTTGGCTAAGATGATCTCGAATGTTAAGTGCAAACTGACACCTTGAATCACCCGTAGAAGCCACATTTTCTTGAAAAATGTTCAGTAGTATAGCTTACCTCACCCATAGAAGCCGGAGATTAAAACACTTGAATCAAAAATCATATGTTTGTAGCATGGAAGTGGCGTGTATTCCAAATCGTATTTCTGTGTATTCAAAAAGTTATTGCTTACTCACTTTTAGAAGTCCTGGCAGTTTAATAGGAGTTTCTGAACACACTTCAAAGGATATGAAATCCATTCATACTTCTGTATATCAGCTGCAATAGAGGAACGAAGTTCTTCGTGGGTGGTATTCATAATTTTACCTCTGAGGTTACTCCACGTGAAAGGGAACCTCATTATTGAAAGATTGAGGTATGGAATCAATTTTCTTGTGTTAAAATAAGATAATCACTAAATTACGTCGCACTTTTTCTGTCTTTATGTGCAATTACCCCGCATTTCTTGTTGGTTCAAATGGTGAAACGCGGTGAAACCTTTATAGTGGAGCAAAATAACAAGGAATATGTAATCAGCTTCACGTTGACTTGCCTCATCCTGAAGCTACATAATATTCTGCTATCTTTGGTAAGAAAATAACACGTGATTAAGTTTTCAAAACTAGGTATTTTATTGTTTATTGTTTATTATTATTATTATTATTATTATTATTATTATTATTATTATTATTATTATTATTATTATTATTATTATTATTATTATTATTATTATTATTATTATTATTATTATTATTATTATTATTATTATTATTATTATTATTATTATTATTATTATTATTATTATTACTATTGTTGTTATTGTTATTATTATTGTTATTATTATTGTTATTATTATTGTTATTATTATTATTATTATTATTATTATTATTATTATTATTATTATTATTATTATTATTATTATTATTATTATTATTATTATTATTATTATTATTATTATTATTATTATTATTATTATTATTATTATTATTATTATTATTATTATTATTATTATTATTATTATTATTATTATTATTATTATTATTATTACCATCACTATTATCGTTATTATCGTTATTGTTGTTTTTATTATTACTATTACTATTTGAGAGAAGGCTGTACTTAAAATGCTGAAGCACAAATATTGTTTTCCAGCATTCGTAAAATATTTTCACACACACACACACACACACACACACACACACACACACACACACACACACACACACACACACACACACATGGTTCTGTTTTAAATGTCTGTTGTGTAACAGCCCTTCGTTTTTCTACCGACTAACGATTCGTATTAAATCGAGGAACATCACAAACAAAATCTGAATTTGTTATGCACCTCCCGTTAATTGCAACACTGTTTGCATGTAAATGGTCTCAGCTTATACAGTAGAACCTCGATTATCCTAGGTAAAGTGGACCGACAGTACCTCGGATAATCGAAAACTCGGATGACACGGACTTTCAAAAATCGAGAGGGAAACTGGTGAAATGAATGAAAACGTGATCAAAGATGTGAAGGAAAGGTATCTTCTGTATTACCAAATGAAAAAATGACGTACGTGCAAATAAAAATAAAATAAAAGTACAAAATGAAAGAAAAAGGCCTACACTACACACACGCGCGCGCGCACACACACACACACACACACATACACACACACACACACACACACACACACACACACACACACACACACACAGTATGTAGTACATGTTCCAGTTAAAAAAGTTATTTCTTCAAGAAATACATAAGTGTTTTCTGTTTAATGGAACTCGCTTCTTTCTATGCTGCCGTTTCACGCAATCGACGTAACTGTAGAATTGGTGAAGTTGTCTCTGACTGTTGCTCTAGGTGCTCGATGGTCTTTGCTATCACTTTGCATCCTTCGCTGTGGCTGATTTTCTTATTCTCCGTTTCAATATCTTCATTGTCACTTTCACTTTCCTCGGCCTCCATATACACTGCCTCTACTATCATCTCATCAGTCACTTCCAATTGTTCGTCTGCGTTGATCCACTCGGCTGTATGGTTTTCAGTGATGGTTTCACCTGCCAATCTTTGAGCTAGCTGTGCAAGGCTAAGATTGTTAGGTTCTATGTGCAAATTTTCTTGATTTTCCGTGACGTTTAATCACTTTGCGCGGCACACTTCGTAAAACGGGACCTCGGTTAACCCGGGACTCGGTTAATCGGGGCTCGAATAACCGCGGCTCTACTGTAATTGACAGGAGGCGGAAGTAAACAGTAGTAACCTAACATTTCAAGTTATACTGCCTAAATACGTGACAGAAATTATTTTAGAAATTGTTTTGACATAAAGACTCCGTGACCAGGCGGCTCGGACCACGTTAACTTCTTTCATCTGGTTCATGTATCCCGGAGAACCTCTCAAGGCATTGTACCCCAAAAGTCACACACCAACTTCCATGGTTTTGGGGCGGGTGAGTTTGCCTTTCGATCCAGAGAACACGAGTATGAATCTTGTTTGTGGTGAGTTGCTAGTATACGCTTTTCTCCGGAATTTCCCTTATTCACATGTGGTAAATGGCGGGTAACTCGCTCCGTATCCAGATATGTCGTACAATCCACGTAAGCCTAATATTTTGTTGATGAAATCGGGTCTCATTCCCAAACAGTGTGGACTGCAGAATAAACCACAGACAACGTTGACTAAAACATTTCTTCAAAATATGTGAACCTTCAGGTTACACTACAAATAAGATACTGATGTGTACATTTTGTGATTCATAAAACTACATACATAGAATATGCATAGCTAAAGGAAGAATATAGCCAGAGAGGTAACTTCGCGTTTGAAATATCCTCCGCTTTTCCTCTTCTCTGTTTTGGGCTGTAACTCAGTGAAGGAAACATTCATCCTCTCCTCGTTCTTCTCTGATACTTGTGCGAATGTCCTCGGCGATACGTTGAACTCTGTGAAATGTCATGCGTGAGACATGCTTATTTCACTCTTGAATTCTTATATTTACTCAGTTTTCTCTGGCTCAGGCGACAGGATTTCTGCTTCCCACCCACCTGACGCGTGCTGAATCTCGACAGAGACGAGTTGCTTCACTGAGGTTTCTCTAGAGTTTTTCATCCGAAAAGAGACAACTTTACAGGTAACCTTGCACGCATATAGAGTAATGGCACACACATTTCAACTAAGGTTGTCCCCTCCCACTGAATCTTAAAAACTCATAAAGCCTTTTACAGAAATGTACTTCTAGAATAAACATTTTAGTAGCCGGTAAGTAGGAAATAGGAAATTAGGAGAAAATTCAAACGTTCCCTAATACGTATTAATTTACACAACCTAAAGTGTAGTATTAGTCTTGTTCGCAAAGAGCCATTGTAAAAGGAAAAATCTGATGTGTTGCGCTCACACGACTTTCTCCACTCTTTTACTAACATTCTTACAAACTGTAAATCATATATCTTCATGTTAATTCGGTTCGATCCCAGGGACCCGCATGTGGTATTCGTGGTGGACGAAGCGGCGTCAGGGCGGGTTTTCTCCGGGTACTCCGGTTTCCCCCGCCATCTCATTCCACCGGTGCTCCATCTTCATGTATCATCAGTGTCACCGTCTGCGGTGCCGTAGTAGTAAAAGCGGGCGTTAAACACTACAACAACAACATTCATGTTAATTCACATATACACATTTGTATAAATTATCTTATTGCTTATTTCCTTGTAGGTGCAAGAGCAATATGGGAATACAGTAGCCTTTGAGTGATAGTCAAATCTTCCAAAGCTTTCAAATTCCGTTCTCTTTACACTCCTGGCATATAAAAAAGTAGATAACGATGTTCCACTTGACAGACGTATTTCTCCAAAACTGGTACAAATAACAAGAATATATCCGAGGTGGTTCGATCTACAACAAAAAATTTATTTAGACATAAATTGTGTATTTTAGTAAGATCTACATTTTTTTCTATAGTAAGACTTGGTCCATCTCTTACGGTTTACCAGTTATTGAAAAGTCATCCAGAGTAAATAGGACTTCATGGGCTATAGCCAAAAAATTCAAGATATACATTACATTTTTCATTAAAATGTCTCAAACACGTGGCATTTTAATCAAAATCGTTAGAGCCATTTTCAAAAAAATAAAAATTTTCCAAAAATTTTCCATGTAAAGGATAATTTAGGTTGGAGGAATTTTCTTCAAAATCTTCGTGTCGCATCCTTGAAAGACATTAGACTTAAATACCAACTTTAGTTTATAACCGGCTTTTCGTTTTTGAGTTATGCTGTCCACAGAGTGACAGACACACAGACACACATGGATCTTTTTCTAAAAATGCTTTCCTTTTTATCCGGGGGGTCTAAAACATATTTCCGGTAAAATCTCGACATCGAATTTTTGGGTGGAATACAATACTTCCTCCACTTTACTATACGTAGTAAAGAAAGTAAAAACGGAAGGCAATTCATTAATCATCTTGTTTATTCACAATTACGTACACTAATACGCCATTAATCGTGGTATAAAATCGTGTGTTAACTGTAACAAGAAAACATTTTACTAGGCTAAGGCTACCGTTATACATCTTAACAGGTTCTACAATTTCATTGGCTGAATGTTTTAACCTTGTATAAAATGGTCTTCCACTCTTTGTGTTCTCTGATCCGCTCACATCAATTTTTTATTTGCGTGCTTTGAGACCTCTGTTTATAATCCCGTGGCACAATAGCCCATCCGGGGCAAGGCCTACCGCCCGACCGCTGCGCCCCCAATTTCTGCCCACCACAGACGTCATGAGTCGGGTGCTGTACTGGAGGTGAGTGGGACGCGGTCAGCGCCCCGGTCTCTCCCGGCCGGTTATGCGGTCTTCTCGAACAGGGGCGTCGGTCTGGATGGCTCAGTTGGTTAGACGCTGGCCTACTGATCCCAAGACCGTGGGTTCAAATCCGGCCCAGACCGATGGTTTTTAAATGTGCTTAAACGAAATTCCTGCACACCGGCAACGCTGGTGTGATCCTGGCAATTGACAGCGTCGTTAAACAACAAGCTATTTTTTAATCGACCGGAGTCCGCTAATTTTCAATCAAGTAGCTCCTCAATTGGCCTCTCAGGGTCCTAATCAGGCTGAGTGCACCTGTGCCAGACCTCCCAGCGAGAGAAAAATCCTCACGCCGGTATCTGGGATCGAACCCGGGTCCTCCGCGCCAGAGGCAGCGCGCTACCACTGCCCTTTGCAGGCGGTCGATCTCTGTTTATATCCCCCCCTTTTATTTTTAGGTCTGCCTATTGTATCTTAATCACTGCACTTTTCTAAATATATGGTTGTTCACCTTTCTATTTTGTAGAATTTCTCTTGGATTTTCCATTGTCCTTGTTTTAATTGCCCCATGAACTATTCCCAGGATATTTCATTCAAATACTAAAAGTGTTTCTTTCTGGGAACCTTTAAGAACCCAGGTCTCTGAACCATATGTTCTGCTGGTTTTATAATTATAATTAATTTTGCACTCTTTTGTATTGTTTTCTTAAATATATCGTTGTATACAAAATGCTTTGTTTCTCAGAGTAATCGAATTTCATTTGCTCTTCTATTGAGTTACTTCTATTAAGAACCGTAGTTACGTACTTAAAATAACTTAGAACTTTCATAACATTGGCGATCCTTATACTTTACAATTAAAATCCTTAAAAATTGCTCATATACAATATTCTTCCCTCCATCCATTTATAAAACAGAATGTTGCTTGGTACAAGGAAAATTTCAATTAGAACTATCAGTTTATATCCCTAAAAGGAGATATAATTTGTGGATTAGCAATCTGAAGAGTTGCCTTTGCTGCTTCTGTGTATGCACATTTTTACTTGGTTGTAAACGTAATGACTTGCATTGGCTCTGCAAGATGATTATTAGCAGAGCGCGCATTATTCCTGTGTAGAGGGATGACCAAGAAGTAAGTAATTGCTATATTATTATAACGGTGAGTCTATAGAAAGTAAGTAGTTACTCAGTAACCGATACAAAGGTAACTGGTACTGGCGATAACAATTACCCAAGCATTCACTTTTAGTTCCATTACGATAAAGAGAGAGAGAAGGAGAGTGAGTGAGAGAGTGAGTGAGATAGGATGTTCGGTGAACTATACAGAGTACGGATGACGTAGATTCACCTTGCGTACACACTGGTCCCAGCAACAGTGTCGCGGTTGGACGGCAGACCGTGGACACATAGCATGATGCGTCCATGAGAATGTCAAAAAGCAGTGACGTCAACTCCATACGCACGCAACAAACAGTAAGGGACTATAAATGAATGCTTTAGTACAAGCTGTTCCAAATCCACGAGTTTGAGGATGAGTACTTCGTGTACGCGGCAGTGATGCGCGGAGCATGGCTGTGGAGGGATGGCTGCGAAGGATGATAGCCAATACGTCACTGGGCAAAGGTCATAGCAACCTCACTTGTTCCCCGTCGCAGGTCTCCGCGAGTACCCACCGCGCTGATGGCAGCTTACCCCAGAGCAGAGCTGTGCTGCGTGTTGCAGGTTTACTCACGCAAGGCCGTTACACACTGGCGAGCAATTCAGGTGGAACACATTGCTTTATTAGGTAGATTCCTGCACAGAGCGAGATGGCTCCGCGGTAACGTATGAGGCTCGCATCGGGAGGTCGTGGGTTTGATTTCCGTGGCCGACCTTCCTGACCCGTGCACTTTCTCGGGTGTTTTCCCGGGTCGCTAGCGAATGTTGGGAAGTATGATTACATCCCCAAATTTCCTGACTCTCAATTTCACCTCTCATTTCACTTCACCTTTCATTTGCTTATTTATATCAGGCTTTCAGTGTTGGTAGGAGTTTCGGCGTGCATGACAGGTGTCATAATTCCTCATTCTTCGGATTGGGGAAAATCTCCGAATCCTGGCCCCCTTAATGAACCTAGAGCCCGCACTGGGGGAGAAGAACCGGAATACAAACCGCCATCGGGGAGTTCAAATCTGTAGCTGTTAGACTCCCTGCCTTCTGCTGTCGTCCTTCCGACGACCTTTCATATCCTCTCATCTTATCCCTCCCTCCCGGGGGCGCCCCGTCAGGGGCATAGGCACAAAAGATCTACTAAAGGTCGAGGTGCTAAGTTTCCACTCCAAACCTTGTCTATGCTATCCTGTCTACATTCACTGCGTACGCGTAGACCTACTAAAAAGCACTCGCCACCTTGGACACGGTAAATAAACCTATTGTGTAGTTTTTCGCTCTTCCTCAAAAGCGCGTGACAGTGTCATTCTCTAATTACTATCTGGTGATAGAAATATCAACTATGTGCCTTGAAACAGTGATGTAAATATTTGGAATTTCTTGTAGCTCATCTTTCATGCTCTTAACGCTCCAAATGATTATGGTGGTCATTATTTGTAAAATAAATACTGCATGTAAACCACTTAGGCATAATGTTATTTCTCCTGCGTAGATACTTGTGTAAAATGTGATCTGTGCTTAAAGAAAACATGGTACAATTTTGTCTCATGCATTAACTACGAAAACACTTACGAGTGGGTAACAATTTAAATTTTTAGTTAATAAGTACAGTACTCTTACGATACTGATACGTCACTATGACCCCATCTGTTAGGGGCACTTTGTTGTAGCTGAGAGATTAACAGTTACTGCTACCGTTAATAGTTAAATACAACAGTTAAGGCGGTTTAACGAGATCTGGACAACCTAAGGTTAACCTTAATTTGTAACCAATGTTGGTCAGTTTTTCTTCAATTTCATCACGAAGGTTTGCAGATATGTTCGTCATGCATTTAATATATCTAAGGTTGATTTGATAATCTTGTATAACTGTGTTCAAATAAAAACCAAATCGATGTCAAAGCGTCTACTTATCCCTTAATGAGGGACCTTTTGATATATCACAACAGTGAAAATCATTTAAAGGAGATGCATTTATGACAAATTGTGATCCTCAAACAACAATAAGCAATAATGCAAGTGAATATCACCATTATCACACTTGCCACGTGAAACTACGTATAGTTGACACTCACTGAACCCAAGGTGTTCCAACGATTTCCATGTAGCAATATCCACTACACACTGCACAGTAGTTATTACCATTGTTCAGCTGGTTTGGCGAACTGGGTCCCTCCATACCTTGATGTCGAGTACTGATAATATTATTTTTGCAAAGAAGCCCCAATTCCTGTCTCTGTTTCCCTGTGCTACTTTGGTTGGTTTTCTAGAGTTACTACAGCGATTCTTATCGTTGGCAAGATATCCCACAATCACTATCTCGGGATCACGCCAAGTTGCATTGATGACCAATAAATGGCAGTCTCAAACACATTTCATTTTATAGCGGCTTCGGGTCTCCCGTCTTTCCTAACTCTAGACAATACGTAACAAAAGTTTGTACCCTGTTACTTAACTAACAGCACATAAAATTACAGTTGATTATATGTTAAATATGATAGGTAGTATAGCAGTGGTATGGTACAGCAGACTCCAAATGCTTTCCGAGTCGCATGTTCCTAGCCACGTGGGGAAGCCAGGATGGCTTATCTATTAGATATGCCAGGTGGTCTCAAAGGTCGACTTGCCAGCTCATACCTGTCTACAAGGGTGAGGAGCGTAATGTGTTTAAAAGTCCAAAGAAAATACCATTCCAACATTTCTCTTACACTTGTTCGTAAGAATGTAATCGTAGGTAAAGAAAACAACATTAGCGTTATAAATCCAGAACGAACTCGCAGCAAGGATGGAAGCTAAATATTCGACATTAGAAGGGTTATATCACTATATAATGAAATTAAATGTAAAACGCTTAAATAAGTTCAAAATACTACATTTTTTTTATTCAAGCGATTCATGGAGACACGCATGCGCACTGTAAAATTTGCAAATTGTTTTTATTCAGGGAACATGAAATCGTGTATTCGATGTGAAATTACACATCGAAGTTTAAAACATTGAAGGACTGCTTGTCGGAAATAGTAGGAAAGTAGAACATCTAAGGAAAATGAAACTTTAGCGTAACACAAGTAATAGAACTATGCAAATCGCAAAAGAGCATGTCTCAAAAATCTATGAGGCATCAACCTCCGTAGCTATGCACTTCACTGAGGCTTTCCATTCTAAAACTCCGTGTTACATACTCTTGATATACTCGTGAATAATAGCACTAGCATGTACTATAATGAGTACTTAACTTGTTGTAAGTTTTGTTGATGCCATTTGCATCGAGACATTCATGGCATTCTTCATCATCATTAGGTTGTAATTTATGAAAAATAGTCACTCTATAGGGTTTCAACTTTTAAAGTTGAATCAACGTTTGAAATATCACCTTGCTGGACAACACGTCTGAGATACTTCTCAGGAGAGCGTTCGAATAATGCGCCAATTTCGTCAACTTGTTTCTTCCGTTAGAACATGTCTTTCTCGCATCTTGGGTTTAGCATTTAGCGATTCTGTTGTCCAAATTTATTAACCAGACATCTAGTAGTACCTCTACTTTGAAATGGAATACCATAAACTCTTTCTGAAATTTTCTACACACCTGTGCACATGATTCTGTTTTTATGAGTATGTGTATCATATATGAAAGTATTTCCTTCATTCATTTTTGTAGATATTTCAGTGGACTAATAACAAGACATAGACAGATAATGGGTACTTGAAATTCACAAACAACACATGTATGAATAAACGTTCACTTTTGAGATGCACAATGAAAAAACTCTTAGTCTTAACAGCACGAGCAGAAGGCGATAGTTCACAGTTGACATCCATAGCCGATGAACAGTCTTGAGCGCGTCATTCGCCTCTAGTCAGTCAGTGAAACAATACTGAGGTCACTGCAGTGTAAACGAATCACGTACAAGCGCGATAGTGGCCGGGTTACAAATCATCTGTCGTGTATTAACTGTTAATGCTGCCGATAATATGTAACTACAATAGTTATAACCTTTAAATGTAAGTTTGTCACACTCCTACTTAGGGGCGTGGATCCATTGGCCTAGCGCATAGGTTCAGTGTCAGTCGACTGGATGCTATGTAACGTGAGTGAACAAGTCTCTTCTTGCTCCTTGCTATGATAGAGGAACTCAGAAGTGCACGTATGTTGGGGAAAGGCTAACTTGCTTTAAGGGAAGACACACGGAGAGAATCATTCATTTGTGTTTCTGCCTGTGAAGAGAGAAATTCATTCAACGCTAACCGGCAATTCTCCACATTTTTTGCTCATTTTCCCCTGTTTTACTTTCTCCGTTGTAACTTATTTCACTTTGCACTGCACAACACATGGGTAACAAATACAACGGAGTCCTTTACAGGGCACTTTGACTTGGCAGCAATGGCACGGCTGTTTCATCTGTTGTGTTGGGTGAAGTAGGTTTTGAAGGTAAATTCGCTATCGCAAAAAGAAAATGCCAGTTTGATTGTGCATAACAAGAGCCCTCCCATGATCCTTAGGTCTATAATAATGTTTCTATTAGACAAAATCCCAAACTACAACTAAATTTCCATATAAAAAGAGTAAAGTGAAAGGCTTGGCCAGTAAGACATTACCATATTTTCAATATTAGCCGCATAATAATGTGGTGGGTTAATGTTTCACTTTGCATCTATGTATGTAGTTATTAAGTCTACCCTTCCCTTGCATACTAACCCCGAAACCATGTTACCTACATCACGATTATCATACATCATACGTAATGGGATTGGTTAACTGCTGTATGGCGGTATACTTCCAAACACTGGCCACATTCCAGCACTTTCGACATCATCTTGGTTAATTTTAATGAAAAAAGGTAATTGCTTTATAGGTTTAGCGCAACCACTAAAAATGTAAGGTATTTAATTCTGCAAATGCATTGGAAGGCCAAACCAGTTTATAAACTCCAAAATACCTCTCCATTATCGTCTAGTCAATAAGATTGGTTGATAATGGACGCGAAATTCGCTTGAATCTGAGGATCCACGTAGGGAGAATAACCAAACACTTTGGGCGCCCTCAAGGCAATGAAGGAGATTTATATGAAGGTGCAGTGGGACTCGAACATGGCACATAACACTACTTGCGCTCCCCTTGTGTTAAATGAGCCGAACAAGGGTAAGTTAGCCTTGTTTATGTACACATATATTTAATTTTCCCGGTGGCGTAACACTTAAGAGACGGAGTGGCCGTATTCACGTATTTATGAAGAACGGACCACAAGCCGCCTCATTTAATATCCCATTTCCTCCTCTGCAGTGTATCCCTGGAGATCAGCTCTTTGCTGCAAGCAATTAAAATATCGAGAACAAGCTTGCCGACCCATCCTTGTACAGATAATATCTGTTTCAAAAGTTGACCAACGATGTGCTTGCCTTTATAAAATGTGTGCTCTACAACTTGAGGTCATTAACTAGTGTTGAAGAAAAGAACGTCTTCTGTCAAATTACACACTTAAAACTCACAAAAGCTTGTCTACCTCTGCGGTCTAGTCGTTAGCGTGCTAATCTATAAATCCAATTTACCTAGACTTCCGTATGGAGTAGGGGGGATTTTTTTTTGATAACGGACATTGATTTACCTCCCTAGAGCTTGGAAACTAAAGTAAACGCGTTATATATCGTGACGTGACGAAGTTCAGCTTTTTATACGCTAAGTCTGAAAAACATATAACATAAAACGTCGATATGAAACACGTTGTGAAACATACACATACATGTCAGTTGCATTTATTCTTAATTTATTTCACATAACAGTATTTAAAATTCCGTTCCGTTCCATAATGGTTGATTTAGTTTCTTTCAACTAAATACAGCTTAACAGTATATCGAATAGAAGACAATTACTCTATTCCACACATAGCGTACGTGTCTGTTGTACTATTATCGTGCATAATCACTTCCAAGCTCGCCCGGTAATGAGACCGGTTCCTCTCAATCCCGGGTGAACTATGACTGTAATCTATAATTCGACCTCAATCAGCTTTATCCGAGTCCGGATCCTCTCTATCCGGTGAGTTATGACTACAGTTCACATTCCGAGCTTCTCCAATCTCATCCAGCTCTACCTGAGGCCAGTCCCTATCCATTCCTATGAGCGGTGACCACATTTCGTATGTCTATCTTCTCCAAGCTCACTCGGTTTTATCTGAGACTTGTTCCTATACATTCGGACGAGCCGTGTCCATATTCACTATTTCTATCTTCTCCAAGCTCACTTGGTTTTATCTGAGACTTGTTCCTATACATTCGGACGAGCCGTGACCATATTCACTATTTCTATCTTCTCCAAGCTCACTTGGTTTTATCTGACACTGGTTCCTATACATTCGGACGAGCCGTGACCATATTCACTATTTCTAACTTCTCCAAGCTCACTTGGTTTTATCTGACACTGGTTCCTATACATTCGGACGAGCCGTGACCATATTCACTATTTCTAACTTCTCCAAGCTCACTTGGTTTTATCTGAGACTTGTTCCTATACATTCGGACGAGCCGTGACCATATTCACTATTTCTATCTTCTCCAAGCTCACTTGGTTTTATCTGACACTGGTTCCTATACATTCGGACGAGCCGTGTCCATATTCACTATTTCTATCTTCTCCAAGCTCACTCGGTTTTATCTGACACTGGTTCCTATACATTCGGACGAGCCGTGACCATATTAACTATTTCTAACTTCTCCAAGCTCACTTGGTTTTATCTGACACTGGTTCCTATACATTCGGACGAGCCGTGTCCATATTCACTATTTCTATCTTCTCCAAGCTCACTCGGTTTTATCTGACACTGGTTCCTATACATTCGGACGAGCCGTGTCCATATTCACTATTTCTAACTTCTCCAAGCTCACTTGGTTTTATCTGACACTGGTTCCTATACATTCGGACGAGCCGTGACCATATTCACTATTTCTATCTTCTCCAAGCTCACTTGGTTTTATCTGACACTGGTTCCTATACATTCGGACGAGCCGTGACCATATTCACTATTTCTATCTTCTCCAAGCTCACTTGGTTTTATCTGACACTGGTTCCTATACATTCGGACGAGCCGTGACCATATTCACTATTTCTATCTTCTCCAAGCTCACTTGGTTTTATCTGACACTGGTTCCTATACATTCGGACGAGCCGTGACCATATTCACTATTTCTATCTTCTCCAAGCTCACTTGGTTTTATCTGACACTGGTTCCTATACATTCGGACGAGCCGTGACCATATTCACTATTTCTATCTTCTCCAAGCTCACTTGGTTTTATCTGACACTGGTTCCTATACATTCGGACGAGCCGTGACCATATTCACTATTTCTATCTTCTCCAAGCTCACTTGGTTTTATCTGACACTGGTTCCTATACATTCGGACGAGCCGTGACCATATTCACTATTTCTATCTTCTCCAAGCTCACTTGGTTTTATCTGACACTGGTTCCTGTACATTCGGACGAGCCGTGACCATATTCACTATTTCTAACTTCTCCAAGCTCACTCGGTTTTATCTGACACTGGTTCCTGTACATTCGGACGAGACCACAAACTTTCAAAAGGTGTAGATTTGTTTTGTATTCTTATATGATAGGTATGAACTTTTTCGTTGAAAACCCATACTTACTTAACACTGATGTACAAAAATCATGCCATTTTGCTTTGTAGAGATACTCCATCACAAATAGTCATTTAATTTTCAAAATTATATTTCTCTATTTGCTTGTTCAGATCATTCAAAACGTCCCAAACAAATCTATTCTGTTCATGTCGCTTTTTTAACTTTGAGAGCCAAAACAAGAGAAAGGAGTTTACAAGAGATAGTCTAGAAAGAGATTGTTGTATAACGTGTGTAATACCATCCTTATGTTGATCGTGCACCTTTCAACGTACGTCGTACACACACTGAATAACTATTGCATAGAACCTGCGGGCACACTGGAGTCATTGCTAGTCTTTGCGCCTACCGAGAGGATGCGCGTAGCCAATGATGGAAGCTTGAGTGCGTGTGCTAGTATTATTTTACATCTCCCGATAAGCATAATAGCTCTGCTGGATGTTAAGGCTTTCTGTAAATCTGTAATCTGACGTACTGATGTTGCACTTCACAATGCAACGGAGCCATGCAGATATTCAGCAGATTTGCAGGCTTATTGATATATATAAACCAGAAAAAGAATTCGTTGAGAGAATGGACCGTGGTGATATACATAGTGGCTTAATTCTATGGAGCCTATTCAACTACTACGCCCTGGCCAGCACACTCAAAAGCTGCCCCCTAATTAAAATCACGTCTATGGAATATGAATTTGAAGGTTGCCCGCATTCTTCTTTAGCCATGTGCCCAGTATTCCGTCCTGCCTTAATTACCTTATGAACGAATTTCATCTACGTTTGCGAAGATAGGGCATGGTGTATATCTATTTGTAACATAATAAATTGACTATGTAGTCTTGTAAGCCTTGTAAGGCAGTCAATGTAGAGTTTAATTAAAAACTCCCGTTTGAGCAGAGGATGTTCCGGTATGGGAAATTAAATTTTAGAAATGAAAGTATAACCATGAGTATAACGATGAATATTTTTATTAGGAGTTTCTAATATACTATAGAGCTTCTGAACTAAACAAAATACCTACAGTGTGATCGCTATACCTATTATTATTGTATTTTGTCTTTAATTTTGATACTGGAATAATCGACGGGTAAGATTTTGTATTTTTATACAGGAGTGATAGGAAGATAGATAAGTAATTGCATTAAGTAATCTTTGTATGCTAAGACTAATGCATAATGTAGTAAATCTAAGCTACATTCATTAGCGACTTAATAGGTAATTAGTTAAGCTAGGTCGTGAGTTACATTGAAACTCAGTCGGCCAAAATACCATTAGCTCAAGGTGTACCGGGAAATCAGATATCCGTACGTGTGGAGATGCAGTTACTAGACTTGTGGAATATAATTCTGAAAACTAGAATAGAAAATTAAGTTATTGAAACTTTAGCATGGTGCATGGTAACAGTCGCGTTTCAGATACGAATTTCCAGTTCAAGAGTTGGCTATATATATATTAAGGAACGTTGATGGGGAGTAATGCCATGTAGAGAGGACTCCAGTGAATAAATGAGCATGCATTTCTAAAATTTGTGTCTTTTCTCTCCTGTTGTTAGTGTAGTAGAGTAGTGTTTACTGTGATTATTGGAAGTTAGTAGCTCCCAAAGACCGCGCTCTAGTCACGTAGATTTAGCGGTAACCTCAGCTTATTATCTCTGTGTCTAACGGCAACATACATTTCGCATTATTATTATTATGGAAACTTCTTTTTAAACCGAAAGGTGTGAATACGTCAGAGCTAGCGGGTCTACTTCAATAGCTAACATTTGGAGTGATAAGATTCAGAAACGCTTTAATTCTTTTACCTCTACAGTCGGCTGTTAATTTAAAATAGATCATTATATCCTCCATTAAATGTATCGTCAACTTAACTGGTGTTGTTTGTCCTCACACCCGTCCACGCGCATCTGGAGATAAAGAACTAGTAGTTCTTTACCGGAGCAGCTAGCACTGTTTTCCCCTATGGCTATGCATCTAACGTATCTGCTTCTTTTAGTCCTTTCAGTCCCATACATATTTTCTTTCCCATCACCTTGTTTTCCTTTGGTCTTCCATTCCAGCTCCTTCCTTCTGGTTTCCATGGCATCACTTCTTTTGGAAGTCCTTTGTCATTCATTCCTATTACATGGCCATGGCACTGCAATTATTTTTCATTGATAGTTTTTACTGCATATGTATATACTATACTACATGTTTATCTACATTCGTTACTACATATTTATCTACACTTTTTTCCCTTTTGTTCACTTTCATACTTGCCCTCCTTGATTTTCTAGCTTCTCGACTCCAGAAGTTCGTTTGATTGGTTCTGAGTTTTCCACTTGTGCTATATCGTCAACGTTTCCACGCTATAGAGCTTCACACTCTTCAGCAGTGATGCACAACCTTGTGCGAAAGAGGAGTGGGCGAATTTGCCTGCACCTAATGTTCACCGAGCTATGACGCATTTATGGGCCTCAAAAATAAGTCTTTCTTATATTTGGTTACCTGAGTGAATGAAAGGGAAATGCTTCATGCACAAAACGGTAAAGCGACAAAATGACGTTGCATACCTCTGCTCTTCGGTATTTTTTAGTAGACAGTTATATTTTTTCTTAAAAAATATCACTACTGCTCAATAATATATTAAACATCCTAATTTACCGTTTTCTTTGGCATATCCGTTTATCTATGTGTAGTGTTGGTAATCCATTCTGTTGTAATACTGAGCCCAAATGTTTTAACAGTTCTGACTGCGGAAATAACTCCAAAACAAAGTGATAATCCCAGTTTCCTTGCATTAGAGCTTTAATGAAATAATAAATAATAAGTGAAACAACGCACTTATGTAATGTAGTTTTGACATACGCTCAGTCTTTTAAATAACAATATAAAATAATAAAGAGAACTGTTGTATGCTGAACTCACTAGCCTCTGCAGGTTTGCAATTTAAACAGATACAATTTGATTGAGTTTATTTAGTTGTTGAGTTAGAAACCTCGGATTTTAGCCTCTCAATAATGAGCCTTATTTTAAACTGTAAGGTGTTTCGGCAGTAAGCTTTAAATGCAACAACGACCATTTTACTCTGTGATGAGTTTAAAACCTTTGAGAATTTTTTTCCTCTTTGTGTATTTCTGATACTCAACAACAATGAGATACAATCCACAATGAGCATATGAAAATGGACATTTAGATAATCTGAAACACAAATTAGTCAACGATGCACTGTAGAATTTACGTTCATGATTCCATTTGACATGAAATGGCCATTTCGCCCTTTAGCGTACGTCATTTAAAGAAGTAGATATGTATTGGCTAGACTAGAAATGCAACTCTTGCCTAATGTGCGTGTTCTCTTGATGATATTGCTTTCTGGCTGAAGAAAAGCTCAATAAAGCCAATTCTTAATTTAACACAAGTTCAGTTCACTCTTTAATCTGGTGGTTAGCAAGCTGGCCTCCAAATCCAGAAGTCCCGGGTTCGACTTCCAACTGGAGGATGGAAACTTTTTATTTTGCCAGGATTATTTCCCACTCTCCAAAGAGTCTGGAAGTATGAATGAGAGAGAGAGAGAGAGAGAGAGAGAGAGAGAGAGGGTGTGTGCGTGTGAATTTAACGTAATAATCAAAAGCAGTTCCATTCCAATCCTTTAACACCACTGTTAGCTAGTTAACATCTTTGCAGATATGACCTTGTATGTTAAAGGAAAATAAAAGGAAATGAATAGAACAAGAAAAAGTTCAGTTCGGATATTTTCTTTTCTTTTTCTTTCTTTTTTTTTGGGGGGGGGGGGAGGTGGGGCTACGAGATTTTTTTATTGAGAACAAAATACACTGCTGTGAAGCTTAATAATGCTGTATTAAGAGTATAATCAAGAGAAAAGCACTGATGTAGGCAGCGAAGCAGTAATACTTGAAGGAATTGCGTAGCTAAACTTTCTCTTTACCTCATACTTGTATAATGTGCTGAGAAACTTCCCTTCTCTATGACATTTGGCTTTGCTGTTTGAAAAAAGTTAGGTGTAGCTTGCCCTGATATGAAGCGGTTTCACTCTGACTGATGAAAAACTTGTTTACTAATACCGTTCTTACACTACATATCATGTAGCCTGGGGTCCTTCCCAACATCAGAGCTATAAGCGCTTGCTATACAAGGTATTGTGTTTTGTGCGTAACATCTCCAATTCTCATAATAAATGTAACGCATTTTGTGCTTTGAAATGTCGAAGTAAGTATGGTAGGGAACAATATGCATTTTGGAAAACCAAGTATCGCTAGGTGATAAGGCATTAATTTATGAAAGGATTGTCAGTAAGGACATGTATACAATAAAGAATAATTATTATTATTCGTACTATAGCATAAAAGTTGGTTTGTGCAATTAGCAAAAAGACGTATCATTGATGAACATTCGATTTGGAAGACATTTTTGCGCCCACTCTCGAAAATGCAGATGTTTGTGATATGATTTTGTAAGATAAACGAATTGAACTGAACAGTAAAGTAAAAGTTCTGAACATCTCCCATGAACACATCTTCAGTATCGTACAATACATACATTTTGGGTTTAAAAAGGTCCTGCTAAATGAATTTCAGAATTCCTGAGTGCTGATCAAAGATGTCTCGGAGAGAAACTTCGAAGTCGATTTGTAGTAATTTTGAATACGATTCTTCTAACTTCTTGTATTGCGCCCCACGGGAAGGTTCCAGCGTATGTGTGTTATTGACTCAAACCGAGCGAGATGACTCCGCGGTAGCGTGTGAGACTCGCATTCGGGAGGTCGTGAATTCGGTTGCCGTGGTCGACCTTCCCGAACCATGTTCTTTTTTTTTTTTTTTTTTTCCCTCGAGGGTTTCGCCGGGTCGCGAGGCGAACTCTGGACAGGACAATTACATCCGCCAAATTCCCCGTCCTAATTCGTTTCATTTATCATTTCATTCATGCTTCATCCCGTTCGGTGCCGAAGCTCCTCCGTACCTCTCCTATTCTTATTCCTATTGACTCAAAGAAGGAATGGAAATGACAGATTATTTACAAACTAAAACGGTGACGGGAACATTATTCTGAATTACGGATCAAGTTTCGAAGAAAGAATGAAAGAAAATGAGAGAGAAAGAGAGATAAAGAGAGACAAAAGGACGAGAAACAGGAAGGGAGAGAGAAGAAAAGAGAAAATAAGAGCGGGAGGGAGAGAAGGTGGGAGGGAAAGAGAGGAGGAGGGAAGGATAGCAAGAGAGGGAGAGAGAGAAAGGAAAATGGGAAGAAGGGAGGGTAGAAGGACTGCAATACAGAAAACTAATGAAGTTGGCTTTGAATTCCTGGATCGGCCTTCCTATTCATCAGACTTATTCCGTTCTGAGTATTATATCGTTATTTCCAAAGCTAAAGAGACATTTAAAAGGGAAGAACTTGCCATCGAAGTAGTTATATGTATGTACAGTGAAGAAGTGGTTCACAGAAGAGGAAAAACAAATTTTACTCTTTTAAAACACAATTAAATGTTCTATGCTAAGTTAAGAAGTTGCTGATATCCCCACGTAATAGTTTTGGTTCGTAAATTATGCCTCACATTTCTGAGGCAGTCACATTTTAGATTATTAAAATATCGAACGAGAGAACTAACGTATTTATAAAGCAAGTAGCTCGCCGAGACGTATTTGATCCTTAATTTGAAAACAGTACAAGAACTTAAAACATCATCCTTCATTTCTTCCGTTGATACTTGTCGTTGGTGTAGAATTGATTTATAACAGTATATCATTATTGGGTCTTTGAAAATTAGGACCAATGGAGAGGGAAGGAGAGGGTCGTACACCCCCCCCCCCCCATGAACTTCCATTTCTCCCGAGGGAAACTAGAGAACTCCGCCAATCCGGAGAAGTGGGATTTACAAAGAGCAAATTCCCTGTCACGCATGCAGACACTTAGAACCCTGAAATAGCTAGCTAGGATGAAAGGTGAAATGAAATGGAGAAGTATGGTGAAATATAGAGACACGATCCTTCCAGCATTCACCCAGCGACCCGGGAAACCCCCTGACATGGGCCAGGAAGGTCGACCACGGGAATCGAACCCACAACCTGCCGAATGTGGGCCACAAGCACTAACGCCTGAGTCATCCCGTTCTATGGTGGTGCACCTTAAACAAGGGAGGAATAAGCAGAATTAGGAATGCATCACATACAACTGTAAGCTTGTATAACTTCTTGATAAAAGAAATTTAAAATATACAATATTTCTCATTATTAAAAAAATATTTTGAAAACAGTGTATGATAGATTTCTAGCTAAGTTAATGTTTAGGTGCATGTTAGTATTTAGAATGTTATATTATGTGGTTTTACGCGCGAACTGCAGGTTGAAGGTACTGATTCGGCCATATGTTAACCAGGGAGTTTGAGTGTAACAAATGTGTCCAATGAAATTACTGTCAATAGAGAGGCGAAAACAAAATAATAATTTGTGTCAAATATTTAGAACCATCTAGGTTCTTGACGAATGGGCATAAATGGTTTATTTCACTAACTGTCGCGCAAACATTGTGTGAACAATGCTATAATGCATTTCTACCTTAATGAATTCACTCACAATTTAATGTTAAAATGTCGCTGAGAAGTTTAATTGCAGGAGAGATTTGGCAATGTCGCGTCAGCAGACGCCTGCAGCTGTGTACATGCGCGACAGCCCACGAAGGGCCAAGGCCTACCGCCCAGCCGCTGCATCCCCCACCTCTGCCCACTACAGGCGTCATTGGTGAGGTGCAGTACTGGAGGGTGGGACGTGGTCAGCGCCCCGAGCCCTCCGGGCCAGTTATGCGGTTTTCTAGACCTGGGGTCGCTACTTCTTCATCAAGTAGCTCCTCAATTGGACCTAACGAAGCTGAGTGCACCCCGTGCCAGACCTCCCAGAGGGGATAAAATCCCCCTGCTGGTACCGGGGATCGAACCCGGGTCCTCCGCGCCAGAGGCAAGCGCGCTACCAACTGCGCTACGGAGGTCGTCCGCCCTCTAGTTATTATTAAAATCAAACTGTAACTTGTATAAACCCCATCCTAGAATCGTCTGTAATTGTACATTATACTCTGTATAACTCTTATGAGCCGTGTGATCAAATTCATTTTGCTGAAATAAATTTAAAAAGAACTCACTCTAACGCTTATCATTATCATTTTTTTTAATCAAAGACGCATCATTTCGGGGAGGGGGGGTGGTTCTAAGCTAAACATTGGTATCTTGTAGTGATCACTTGTATTTGAAAGTGAATATACTTGCGCAGTATGTAGGTAAACAGCCAGTAGCGTGTTGTACAGCTTCCCAGTCTAACCATGTTCATCCTAAAATAAAACTTTGCAAAGCGGAAAGGAAACTGCTCAAGTTACCGTAGGGCAATTAAGAGAAGTGAGTGAGATAGACAAATCTTGGGAGGAGACAGGAGTTTAGATTGTGCTGCACTGCTGAAGGTAAATGTAGCTATTTAGTTTCCTCCATATTTTTCTAACATCACGTGACACCAAAATTATTTTCATTTTAAAGCCTCGTGTGTTACCTACTTTAATTATGAAATCCAAATAAGTTGCAAAAAACTTTTAAAATAACAATAGTTCGGCTTAGATTTGAAAGCAAAATAACACAGAAACGCTCCGGATTGAACATTTCACCAGCTGATCCATATGGTCCAATGTGCTAAGTGGGCTGAAAGAGCGATATTTCAAATGTCTTATAGGTATAACTTTTCGTGTAGTTAAACTTATCTACAATTAATGTTTCATCATCTGAACCAAAAAGATTAAAGCTAACACTATTTTGTCATATAATTATTAAAGTAATGTACCGCAGTATAATTTTATCAGTTTTATATTACCTCTTAATTGGGCTAAGCATAATAGCAGAAAAATGCTTATAAGACTTCCAATTCATATTAAAAATGCTATCAAAATATTTGTAACATTCAGGAATTTGTTTTTATGCAAAAAATATCCGAATTGGAGCCTAAAACAATAAAAAATATGAGGTCTTTAAGTTCTTTAAGTTTTGGGTCCTTGCAGTCCCTTCGGAATAGCGAACGAAGGCCGTGATGCCATTATTTTGAACATTGAAGTTGAATGGGTTTTAAATTCTAGCCCAGTTGTCGCACCATAACTTTGCCTGTGTGTTCGAGCCCTTTTAAATGGCTTTCAAGTCTCTAACGATGATTTTAAGCTAATCAGTCAAGTAGCACAAGCTATGTTAAATATGCATTCTGTCAACAGTATTATTTCAACATCATTACGACAGTGCCACAGGCATTTTGGATATAGACTATTTGATTGATCGTAGACTATCGCTTCTTAAGCTTAACAGAGCTTTCCCTTTCTCTCTGATTTTGATACTGGATCTGTCTAATAATAAAAGTTTATAAACTTGGTTAGAAAACTGGTGCAGCTCTGTTTTTTTAGGTTCTGATGTTTTTTGAGATGCACCTAGTTGTTGTGGAAGGCTATTTTCAGCAATAACAATTAATAACTCTTAACTCATGAAGCATTCAGGTGTAAAATTGCAAGCATATTGCAGCATTCATAAGACGGCAGGAAATGTTGTACCGCTATGCGGAATAGAAATACCAATTTAATTTACTTAACTAAAGGAGGAGCTTCATCAGAAATAGATTCCATTAATTTGTGTAATTTTATATTTGGCACAGGGTATATAAATAATGATGTTCCCGTTAAGAAAGAAAAAAGGGTACACTTTAAATGGGATTCGATCTAACCTAATTCACCACTGTTGAGTTGTGTTTGTAGAAGCTGTAGCAGTAGTTTGTAAAAATAAAAGGATAGGGGTGGATAAAGCCATGTAAATATAATACATCAGATTTTTTTCTACACCGTCCATAGTAGCACTGATGCATTTGTCCAACGCCTCGCAAGCTCGCCAGCGGGTAAATTGCACGTCTTTTAAAGCGACCGACGTGCATAGACTGCCTTGACCTGTCCATTGCTGGTGAAAAGTTACCTCTCGCAATGTCATCAAAACGGAAGTACTAGGTCGTCAGATCCGGACTGTAAGGAGGGTGGTCCTTGCCATTCCCACCCGATGCTGCCCTTTGGGGTCTCGCATTTCCATCGAAAAGCTTTACTCCTGATATCTATCTAAAGGTTAACTTGCTTTCCTTCTTGTTTTCTTTACTATACTGTAAGTATTACGAGTACATTCCACTCTAAAGTTCGATACCGACATATTATCGGGAATACACTTTTGAGACTCAAAAAAAAAAAAAAAAAAAAAAAAACGACAATTTTCAGCAGCATGTTGATCCTATTGTAAAGACTTTTCACACATTTTTATACCATTTTATTAGTGTACAACGACCTTTCGCATCGCTGATTTTACGTAATTGAGATAGCACCTTTGCGGGAAGCACTTACTGTGCGTTCGTAGATTGACCGGACCGCTCCACGGTAGCACCGAACGGAGCGAGGACCAGAGCGCCCCCCGCCAGGGTTAAACGTAAAGGACCGCCAAGGCATGAGTTCGGAACGCTAACTACTATACTAACTTACATTAGACTTACCTGCATCAGAGCAGATGTTGATATCGATGAACTTTAACGCGAGCACATTCCCTAAATTTCTCAAAACAATTCTGGTTTAACGAAAATCCTCATGACGTTTCAAAAGTTGGGGTTTGGTGCGCAGTGAGTATGCCTAGAATCGGTCCCATATTTTACGACAAAAGAGTTGATTCACACGTTCATGTAAATTCTATTATAAATATTTTTTCCACAACTAACAAGAAATGAAAGATTGTGTGGCTGCTTTCAGTATCATTCAGCTACAGTGCACACCACTGCCAATTATATGCATGAATTGCGAAGTGTGTATGGTAACGGAATAATTAATCGAGGATTGTGGGCACCTCGTTCCCCTGACCTATCTCCATGTCGTTTTTATTTATGGGGAACTTAAAGAATAAAGTGTATGCATAAAATCCGCACACGTTACAAGAATTGAAGGACAACATCACTGGAGAAATACAGGATATCGGTCAGCATGAACTTTTGCGAACACATCAGAATTGTTTTTGGAGATATAGGGAATATGTTCGCGTTGAAGGTCATCAATTTCAACATCTGTTGTGATGCACGTAAGCTTAAGGTAGTTAGTGTTCCGCATCCATGACTTGCCGGTCGTTTACATTTAACTCTGGCGGAGGGCGCGCGGGTTCTCGTCCAGTCCAATACTGCGACGGGGCGGTCCTGCTAATCTATGAACGCACTGTAGAATATTGAAGGAAAATTTGAAAAATCATAATTCTGTGACTTGTTCAGCTAATACGTTATATTTGACGTCCCGGATAAATCAGTAAGAGATAAGCTCGCCACTATGAAATATGAGAAATTGTGCATAATACACAAGACAAGATTTTCCCTATTATTACCACCAGTGGGGGCATTGCATAAGAGCCTATGAACAGGCGACCTTTTGACACCTTGAAGACGTATGTCTTATTCTTTCTTTGAATGCTATTAAACGTTAACGTATATTAGATAATTTTAAACCTACGGCGTTTAAATCTGTCGCGCTACTTCTTTAAACTCGATGGGATATGGCAACAGAGTCGGTAGTACATCTTGACTTGTGCTCGTTTTAAGAAGCTTCTGCGCATGTACAATCGGTATGACGTAATTATCTTATCTAATTAACCTATCATACCGATCGTGGACACTTGGAGGCATGTACTAGAATGCAGAGCTTTTCCCGCGTTGTTTTCTCACCATTACTACAATTTTGTGTCAATGCCACTAGATGGTAGTACATTACGACAGAAATACCATGTGAGCTAATACGTAACATCAGGTGCCTTCTCCGTAACATCCACGCTCTCAACTACAATTTAATTTAGATTACTTTGTCCATGCCCTAAAAGACCCTACTTAATTATGTACACAACAAACATTCACAAAACAGCACTTTCTTTCGGTAGACAAGTTATGCATCATTATGGGATGGTTCAGGCGGTAACGTCGTGGGTTCGATTCCCGTGGCCGACCTTCCTGACCCATGGGTTTCTTCGGAGGCTTCTCCGGGTCGCCAGGCGAATGCTGGGAAGGATTTCCATATCCTCCGAATTTCTTGTCCTTCCATTTCGTTACATTAATCATTTTATTTCACCCTTCATCCCGCTGGGTTTCTTTCAGGGTTGGAAGCGTCGGCGAGCGCCGCGGCAAATGCGTTCTGGAAATCTCATCTCCCGGATTGGAAGGCGAGCCTACTGGTTTCCAGGCCCCCATGAGATGGTACAAGCCCAAGGGGGGGGGGGGGGGGAGGGGAGCCAGTTTCCGAGTCCCGGGCCCCCCTTGAGAGCACGAACCCAAAGGGGTGGAAGAGGAACCGGGTTGAGCCAGCCTCCGCCGGGGTGCTTCTAACTGGGAAATGTAGGGACCATGCCCTCTGCTCTGTCGTGGCTACGTTCTGGCCGCCCTTCGGATCCACTCGCCTCATCCATCCCCCAGGGAGTGCCCCGTCAGGGGCAAAGGCACAAAAGATCGCGTTTCGGTCGAGGTGCTAAGTCCCCCCCCCCCACCCGCAAGTTGACATTGAGTCATGTGCATTATTGTTGATGTTATTAGTATTATTATTGTTGTTATTGTTGCTATTATTGCTATTATTGTTATTGTTGTTATTGTTATTCTTGTTATTGTTATTATTATCATCATTGGGTAGTATTGTTATTGGTAGTATTATTAGTAGACATTAGGATTATTGTAATTATTCTGATTGTGGTGGTATTCTTAGGAGCGGCTGCAGTTGCATCCATTTATTCGTAGGTATAAGTGTTTTGGCAACAGATGATATTTCACGTTTTCAATGCTATCGTAATCTAAAATGTTGAAAATACCCAAAATGTATGTTCACGAATCGCTATTGAGTACCACACTACGAAACAAACTAGGTAACTTGTGTGAAGGATCATATGACTTTACCATGAACCAATTTTATCACAAAATACTGTGTAGATAGAGAAGCAGGGAAGTAAATGTGAAAGTCGTCCTGTAGCAGGCATACTTTTTCCGTTATGCAAGGAACTTTTTAATGTGATGTGAAGGCAGGGAAGGGAAAAAAGACGTCAATAAGTTTTTGCCTGCCTTGGCCTACGTCATACAAACATTGTTGGATGTGCTTCTGGAAGAAAGCATACCCAGTGCTACAGTTGTTCCAATATTTTAATCAGAACTTCCTTAAAGTGCGTTTCAACTGATCCCATAACGTCGTACATGAATGAAACGAACCATTTAAAGTAATTTAAAGACAATGAAGTTGAATTGAAGTGTGTTAGCGTGTTGGAATATATATTTTTCGATAGTTTAAAAACAAAATGCTTTCCTCTTCCCCCCCCCCCCCCCTTCTGAACAGCATTAACGAACAAGTGTGCATGGCGAGCAGTATTTTTCTCTTGGTGTGGTTATTAACACCTCCATGTCTAAGGAATGGATAAGAGAAGAGTATTGGGGCACGTGTGGGTATGTTGTACTTTAGTACATACCTATATGATTAAAAACTTAGCTTTCCTCCTTGCCTAACCTGCCCTACACTTCTCAACAAGCTCCTCTCTCTGTCCTAGGAGCAAGTGAAGGTTTTGTTTTTCTTTAATGTGAATGAAATTGTCAGGACATATGATTGGAAACGTATTTTAAGGTTATACATTTCAATTTCTAGTACCACATGTAGCTCTGCATATTTAAATGTTTGAAATATTTGTTCAAATTTTCTTTTGTAAAATAGCATTTTGTTCATAAAGGAATGAACTTCCAAACTCATTTTACTATTTTGTAAACCAAAATGTAGCACTTTGAAGAGAGAGGGGGAGAGAATAGAAAGGGGGAGGGAAATGTCTGAAGAACTTTTTGAACTTGTAGTTGGTGCTATGTACATAGCCTACAGTGAAATATTAAAGGTTAGTGGGAACGAAAGAATTAACAGCCTTGAAAATTTACCCATAGGCTGGCATAAGTTAAATGTATTTTGATGGAGCTACTTATGCAGGTATTTGAACCTAATTTAAATATACAGTCTAAACCTTTTTTTAAAATAAAGGGCATACCTTAGTTGTGTTATATGTGATGTAGTTTTTAATGGTATCTCTTTTAATTCTTTGCAGATTGCCTTCATTTGCAACTATACAGAGACAGTAAAGATCGCTATAAGCAAGGACAAACCAAGGCATCCCTATCACTTCAGCATTTTCTTGGAGTGGAGACTGGTGAGTGGTAATATTTATTAATTGATTTGATGACAAAATTAAAGTTTGTTGTGTTGCACTCATTACTTAATTCATTCTCAAGGCTTCCTTTTAGTGCAAATATTAAGAGAATGTCAAATGTTAGGAGTTGTAAGTACATGAATATTGCAACAGTCAAAACCCAGGGCAGAATTATTTTTAAGTTGACTTGCCTTTGAAATACCTGTGACTGGAAGTAAAAATAGGATTTCTATCAAATATAAATTGTTCAAAATCCATTAACGCTATCCACATTTTCTTATACTTATAACAACTCGCACCTTAATACCTCTTCATACATATTTATGGTTATGTTGGTTAGTTTTCATCTTTCTCTCATATAGGAAAAGGCTATACAAAATGTTCTTGCATGCTGAAAATACTGTCACTTATGACAATGTGCATATATATCATAGATTTTATGTTTATTTCTGTTTTTATTTTTATATTCATTTCTTTTCTTCATGGTATTTCATGACAACTTGCCTAAACCCATGCATTTGGTATATGCCTGGATCTCTTGAATTTGAAACAGTAACACTGATGCTGCTGGGGAAATTTTGGATTCAGGGAGAAACATGTTAAATTAAGAATCATCAACCATCTGCATTTGGTTTTGGGTAATATAAACTTCTCAGCACACTCAACAATAGGTGTGATGTTTCCACTTTGTATTCTATGTCTATTTTGTGTTGTTACATAGTAGATAAATTGTTAAGTGTAGAGAAATACAATGTCTGTTTCATTCTTTGATGCAGTGCAAAGAAACAAGTAATTGGAAGGACTATAAATGGGATGCAAAATGGAATAAAATGGAGAACAGTATTGCTGCAATAAAAATGACAGTCCAAGGGTGGAAAAGCAGTAGGAGTATGGGTGAATATCTTGGGAGAGTAGAAGCAAATGAACTAGAAAATTGAAAAGAGAAAAAGAGAGAAAATAGTTAAAATGGGGCTCTAATCCAAGCAGATGATTGGGGAGTAATGGCATGTTGGGGACCTTAAAAAGGTTGTTACTCTCATAAGAAGTATATATCTGCTATAGTTTATATAATGAAAGGTTTAAATGAATATTCTGTTCTGTTCTGTTCTAGTCGATAAGCATCATCTGAATTTCAGGCCAGTGATTATTATTGCCATGAAACATTGTGAATTTGGTATAATTAGGGCAGAAGATTTAATTAATTTGAAACTGAAAGCACTTTTCAAATAGTGAAGTTGTAAAAATCTGCAGCTTTCTACCTATTTTAATTCCCAAACTCCATTTGTTAATGTAGGTGAATTCTTTTGTACAACAGTTTTTTCTCTACAACTGTAGAATTTCTAGGGCAGTTGTTATCCTGGTTTTGCTTTTACATCATTATTCTTGCATTTCAGGTTTTACACTGGACAAAGAATCCAACACAATTGCCATAATTTGTCAAGATGTGACAGTAATACTTGCATTTGACACTAGGGAGCGTCTAATTCAGTGGCAAGTTAAAATCTCCACTAATCTTGGTGAAGGTAAGCATTTATCATGTGCAGTGTATTTCTTTGTTGTAAATGTGATTTAATGCTACATCTCTATTGTAGGTAATTGAAGAGCACATTTTTTTAAAACTTATTTGTACCATACAATTTTGCATGTTATTTTTTAGTATTTATTAGGCATCTCATGGTGTGAAACTAAATATTGCATATCTTAATCAGTATTCTGTACATAAAGTAAATAATAATATTGCTAGTTCTTTCTAAACTTGATAGAAGTACTTCTCAGCTTAATGCAAAATTTGACATATGCAATTACTTTTCAAATTCAGTACACAATGGAATGGTTATTCAACGAAATATAATGCAAAGCAACTGTTTCACTCTTGTACTTTCCTGAGTCTTCTACTAATATCTGCAAGTTTTGTTACATTCCTGTATTCTATCATTGATCTAACTTTGCGTTGTGTACTTGTAGTAAATAGCAGGTCTGATTATTATGAAGCTCTACCAGTTGTTGATTGCAGTGGTAATGGGAAGTACATAAGGAAACACAAAACAGAACATTCTGAATCAAAAGATTCTTATCTGCCACTGAATTAAATCATGACCATAAGTGCACTCCACAAAATCAGATCCAAAACGAAACAAACTAAAGAATGTAATGTAGTTAAAATGGTATAAGTAGCTTCTGGTAACATGTTGTCGGTGGAAGGTATTGCTTTGGCCATATGTTAATCAGGGATTCTACACAATGAGTATAACACATATTTCCAATACAGTTATTGTCAATAAAGAACCATTTCAACAAAAAAAAATAATTTGTGTCAAATATTTGGACCCTTCTAGCTTCTTCACGAATGGATATAAATGCTTTAATATTTCACTAATTGAATTGGGATATATTCTTCACCACTCTGTCCTCTGTGATCTGCAAGAGGAAATGGACCAAGACCACCTTCAAATATGCCCGGCCACTTCTAGCACCCCATCCATCAGTGAAAAATGTTGGAGAGCAAGAGGATTAATGACTTCATTGTCAGAAATCCAGCATTGGCTAACAACAACATATTTCATTAATTGTCATGCAAATACTAATGAATTTAGTCACAATTTAATGTTAAAGTGTCATGCAAAGTGTAATTTCCCAGAGAGATTTGGTAACGTCATGTTATAACTAAATTGTGACTAACTTCATTCAGGGCTGGCCCTGTGGCACAGTTGGTAGAGCACCTACCTGCTGTGCTAGGGGTCCCGGGTTCGATTCCCGGCAGGGGGTAGGAATTTTTCTCCAGCCAAGATTATTCCTCATCCTTCCCTGAGTCTGGAAGTATAAATGAAAGTGTGAATGAATTCAAAAACTCCAAAGGTCGAAATACCCACCGTTAAACATGTAACACCATTTGCCAATAGGCAAGGCCACCAATATGACCTCTGCAGTTAAAGGCAGGATATAAATGGAACAATAAATAATAAATTACTTCATTCAAATTGAGATAAAAAGACATTACAGCACTATTCACACAATGTTTGCATGACAAGTCAGTGAAATAATAAACCATTTATATCCATTCATCAAGAAGCTAGATGGCTCCAAATATTTGACACAAATTATTTTTTTCCAGCAAAACCATCCCTAATTGACAACAGTTGTATTGGACACATTTGTTCACTCATCATATAGAATCCCTGGTTAACATATGGTTGAAACAGTACCTTCCGCTTGGTACAGAACACTGTAGCCAGTCATTTTGACTCGAACAAAATGTAAATTTTTATTCTCAACTCTGTATGTAGCCTTTGACCATTCACTTTTTAGTGTGGAGGAAGATAAATTTTACTGTGGAATTAATATGTTCAATTGCTGACTAATGAAACTTTGATTACAGATCAGCAGTTCCTAATTCAGATATCTTCTGCACCACCAAAATCAAAAATTGCAACAGGCCCAGCCCGTCTACATGTGGCCCCAGATCTGAAATTCTGCATCACCACCGGAGTACCTCCTCGGTTGGCTGGCTACTGGGACATAGCCCACCTCAGGTAAGATCAATTCAACATAAAGACTATCAGGAGCAGAGATCCTGGATGCCAGTGCATACTGGTGCTTAAATGTTTTGGTTATAAATGTTTACATAAAAGGCATCAGGAAAAACTTGATGTGTGCTTAATTAAGTAATATTGTTGTATTATATCTTTCTTTCATATGATTCTCTTTATCTCTTGAACTCGGTGAACATTTGTATGTACTGCATAGATGTATTTAATCAAAGCTGTCTAATTTTTATACTCTCCATTTCACAAACCTCGTACAGCTTGATTATTTAGACCTGATGACCCTGCAGAAACGCAGAGGAGGAGAAGGTAGTCTAGGGTGGGGGAGAAAGGCTGGCAGTATTCTCCTTACCTGCTTTTGTTACCCGCATTGTGAACACACAATCTACTTGGCTACTGCCAACCCAAAACCAAAAGATAGTGGACTAGTCCAACTACCTGCGCATACAGCTAAGCAGGTTCAGGTCGAAAAAATCATACTGTACATACAGTGTTTTCAGTATAACGAAGGAAATTACTGTTTATGCACTTCACATTTTACAAAATATTACATATGTTAGTATGACTAATGAATTCATATGCTAATGTGCATCATATTTTGTACATTCATTATAGGAGGAAAATATTCCCTGGCATTCTTTTTATAGTGTCACTCAGTGGCATAAATAACGGCCCCACAGCCCTGAGGTATTGCAGGTCCTCGATCTTTAGGGACCCCCAGACTGCCTTTAATGGTTTTCTTAAAAATGGCATTTTATATTCAATTCAACCATGTAAAATCGCTAGGAAGAAGCACTGGATTGGATGCAGTTCACTGATGACATACTGGCAACAGAAGTGTACCATGTAAACATTTTCTACCTTTCTGGCTTAAAAGTGTGAAACAAGCTTACCTCCAAGTGTGTATGCTCTCAAAAACATTCAGAATCATATAGAGAAATTCATTAAAGCACGGCATTTTATTCAATCAGGTTGTTATAAAAGCCAAACAAACTATCCAAAAGTGTAGTCGAGTTACCAATAAATTGGATTATTTTAGAACTTGGTCATAAGGTATAAACATAAATCAATATGTGTTGTTCTAAGCAGTTGTTCGATGTTATTGCTTGTGAACGATATCTGATGTATCACAATTAGAAGTTTGTTTGGGTTAATACTTGAGCATTTTTAAGCTTTATTAGTAAGTAGGGCCCCCAACATTTATTTGTAGGGGGTCTCCAAAACCTTAGCTATGCCACTGGTATCACTAGAAAGTGCAACATGTAATGGTTACATGAAAACCCTATAAACGAATTGCTGCAATTAGGAGAGAAGCTTTAACCAGCACCAAACTAGCAAGTGCAGGAACAAATCTTACATTTTCATACTATCACTGTAACAAAATAATGTTTTTATTGTCATTTGACTACCTTGTTTTTTTATTGTATGTGGAGACAAAATTAATTGATTCCAGAGAGTTGGGAATTGATTTTGTGTATGGGAAAGATATGCTACTTCTGGAAAGGGAGGGGGCTGAGTTTTGAAATACTGAGATTTTGTCAATTTCTGTTAATATCAAAACCAATTTTTATACAGATGTCACCAGTAGACTGCATGTGAATGTGTGTGTATGTGTGCATGTGTTTTTTTAATATTTATTTTCTCTGAAAATTGTTTCAAAACTGCAATTATTTTAATGTATTGACTTTAAGAAAACTTGTATAGTTCAAAACTTTCTGCATCAAAAACAGTATAAAGGGGCTTGATGCTTTCTGTGTTCTTTTATAAGAATTTTCTGTCCGTATTTTTTTCAGTTTTTGAAAATAAGTGATACCTGTTAAGTGCAAATAGGGAAATGTTGATGCATTTATTATAGCAGTCAATAAAATATCCATTCATTCATATACAGGCAAAACAATGTATTCTTAATGACTTAACAATTTCAAGCAGGCAAACTAATGCAGAGAGAATTAAGGTTTGTTTTCTGTGGAAAGAGCAATGATAATACAGTTTACATTACGCTTTGCATCTTGTGACCTTTATAATTCTTGGAATATTGGACACAGTTTTCAACCTTATAATGTAGAGTATTTTGAAAAATAACTAGCTTACATTTGATAATATGCACTTTTTGTGTTATACTTAAAAATATTAAATGATAATTTATAGTGACAGAGGAGTTATTTACGTCATTCCTGTCCAAAGAAGTTTCTATCGATAGACTATCTTCCACATAATATAACTGTTTAGAGCAGCAAAATAATTCCTAAGCATGATGCCATAGTATTCAACTGAAACAAGGTATTTATGTTAATATTATTGCCTTCATTCTTTATTAGGAATTCAGTATGTGTCTGTAACTGTATAAATGTATTAAACTTACAAGCAATATACAACAGCTTTGTAACCCCATTATGGCATACCTACACCAGAAAAAGCAGTATCTCGAAATGAATGTTGGGTATAAAGTTATGCTGTAATGATACTCTGCATTGTAGTGTGTTCTATGTAGTTTGGTATAGTAACATATGTAATTTTCAACAACAATACTTATTCAACATATTATATTTCCTGCAAATGTAACTCTTGATTACTCATTTATAGGCGTTATGGGGTGATAGAGGGCAGATTCTGCTTTGAAGGTGGATCTAGATGTGGTCGTGGAGAGGGTCTCCATGTTTGTGTCACAGATCAAGGAGAAGAAATCATTGCAGCATTCCAAGGCAAAGTTGCTCGTAACAGGCGTCCTGTTTCCCGAAAGCTATCTGCAATGACTGAGAGCCCCCGCAAGACAGATCAGCTTAGTCGCAGTATGTACAGTGATGCACCACAGGCATGCTGCTCTGGATCTGAATTGGACCCAGCATCCCGTCATCATAGCAATGAAGATTTGCTTTGTCCCTGCAGGTAAAATTACCATATTTACTCACTAAATTTATTCCTTCCTCTTCTCATATAATTTAGAGACCAATAATCAAGAAAAGGGAAATTATGTGAATAGTGCAAAAATCAGGAGGAAGCTGGACATAAATAATACCACACACTTCAGCCACTAATAATCAAAGTAGCATTTAATACAAAACTAAGTAATGTAATATATGGTATGAACAGTTCTGAGACTTTCCTCTTATGTTATGCAATGTATAATTCCTTAAATGGTAGATGCGGTGGCTGGTATATTAATTAGCCTGATCTTAGACTCAGTTCTAGTAAGAAATACTGCAGAGTGTAACACCATATTAACTCACAATGTTAATAACTTATGTATGCTTTCATCAGAAAAAAAGTGTCTTTAGATTTCTTTTTATCACTGAAATCATCAGAAAATACATGGCCCCTAGTGGTGTCATCTTCTGAACCATCGAGATTAGATATCACAGTTTTCTTAAAACACTTTATAGTAATAATTTTTTTCAAAGCAGAGGCAACACCGGAAGTATCGAGGAGCACCGTTTGTTTTATTGCGGGTCTCTTAATACTACCTTGCTTCAATGAGTCAAAGAAATCAGATGACAACCATTCCACATAAAACCAATGAAGATGATCTTTAAACAGTTTAACTAATATATATATATATATAATATTTATTTATTGCAAAATTGAAATTAGTCCCCGCCAATGGTGGCTCATGACTTGCAATTTTAGGACAACAGGTGATGCTTTTGTCTTAAGCACACTTTACATGGCATATTTTATTCTAGAGTTTACCAGAAAAATATGTAAAGAAACCATATAAACCAAAATAACACACTGCATATAATTTCTTGTTTGTTCAGTTGATTGCATGTATTTTTCAGTGCATACAAAATCCTGTGCATTAATGAAATTGAAATATAAAATACATCTAACTATATTAATAATTGCTGTGCTACCCCTTTCAATTTCAGGAAGATTTAAACGATTGAAAGTATTTAAAACATGATACCTAGCCTTCAAATGATTATCTTCTAAGAAAACTGTAGCAGTAATGGTGCTTATGTTATACATTTTTGAAAATGTTGATTCCCTTATTAGAAAGCTGCAATATAAAAATAATTAGATATGACTATTTTCGAAAATTCACATAGAAGGTTTTAGTCAGTGGTAAAAATTTAGTTACAATAGTTTATAAACTATATTAAGATTCTTATTTTCTTTAGCTGTCATTTTAAACATGAAGAGCTCACAAAAACTATACTAGATTGCTTAAAAGAATAACATGTTTTAATTCTGATGCAGAGCTCACAGTAGCAGCTCACCATTTTGGTCATCTGCTGAATCAGCATCTGGTCTCCACCATTTGGCATCATCTTCTGATCTGGACAGCAACTATGGTTGTGGTGATACAGCTTCAGTGACAGGAATACCAGATCATTTCCACCATCAGGTAAACCAATTAATTCAAGGTTAGGTCTAAAATGATGGCCTTTGTGTTCAGTTTCGCACTGATCAAGTGCAGTTTCTGCTTATCTGTCTTGTGTGTTATCAGTTTTTTCCAACCTAGCAATATTGTACATCAAATCATCCAAAATATAGAGAAAATTGACCTTAAGCTTTTAAAATAAAACATAACCTTTCATGTTTATAGACAAGACTAATACATTGCTTGGTACAGGCTTTGAACATTTATAACCATTCATATTCAAATACTAACAATATTTATTTTATTGGGTTGGTGACTGTTAATTTGTAATGATTTGGCAGTATATAGTAACTTCATGTACCTTTAAAAGAAACAGTACCTTAAATTGGTACAACTTGGTATAGGGTTATAACTTAGAGAAAGTGATGAAGGACCTTTTTGGTCAGTGGCCACTGTCTCAAATCTTTCTGTGTAATTAAATAACACGCAATTCCTTAAATGTAATGATGATAAGTCTAAGGAAACAAGTGTAATATCAGTAATGGCCGAATCAGCATGAGCGTTTTTGTGAGGTTGACTTACTTTGTACTATAGACTGTTTATGTTGAAGGAGACAGGGTGACTCCAGAAGTAAACAACAGGCACATGCCTGCAGTGCTCATACAGGATGTATAAATAGAATGTGTATATCATGCTGTACATTATGACTGTTAATGTTTTTATTTCATTATAGAACAGTGCCTCTCAAAACCAGAACCACCTGTACCCTTTACATTACCTAACATTGTGAGATTAGGATATGATCAACCTTTGCCCATTGCATGTTTTCTCTCAGTATAAGAAAGAAATGAAGTTTCATTAGTCATCTTAAACACCTGTAGTTGATACAATCATAAATGCAAAAGACAGACAGAATGTACCAAACAAGCTCAAGTTGTGGAAACTGAAATGAATGTCTTGGTCATGTAAGCATAGGATAAAAGCGATGAAATGCCTGTGCAATCTGATTCTGGGATGCAGGCAATGGTTGCCAACAACTTGCCTGTCCATCTGCCACATCCCAACACTTGCTTATCTGTCAATCAAAAGTAAGAAAAAAGGAAAGTTTTCTTTTCTTGTATTAGACCAACAAACTTTTAAATCAGAGAAATGGCAGGTGTCTGCTTGAGTACGGCAGAATATGGCACATCAATGTACTCTGTGTTACTCGCAATGGCCGTGCATTCCAACATTTACTTTATGTTTTGTTTGTGTTCTGTGTTTGTTTCTTGGATTAAGATTGTGTGCCGTACTAAGATACTGCAGATCAAATTATGGTCCCTGAACCAATTACCTGTGGTGATGTTTCTTCCACTTCCATAAATTGAATGCCAATATTTTCACTTCTAAAGCCTTTTTCTTTAACTCAGGCTTCTTTCTAACATACATTTTAAGATTGTCACATCAGAATTTGTTGACATTAGCCAAAACGTAGATTTTAGTTACGTATTTATTAAACCTATAGAATATACTGTACAAAGTTGCAACTTGTCGATTACACATTTTCTCCCAGTGAGTAGCATTACTGGTAGTTGCCAACTAATGCTATAAAAATATCTCTTAATTCTGCACAATGATCCAGTTTCTTTTCTTTCTTTCTTTTTTCTTCCTTAGAAGCTCTGTCAGTATATCTAAGGCAGCAGAGAAGAAACTTGAAACACTTTTTTTATAATTGATTATTATTATCAGCCAAAATATCTCTATGCCTTATTCATCTGTACCCCATATCTCTTCTCTTCTCTGCTTTCTCCTGTTGTTGTCAAATTAGGATCCCATGAGTGTGTGGATGGAGGGGGAAGTACTTTTCTTCAGTAAAGTGATGAATGTCCACTGAAATGAATACAGGCACTGATAATGCTAAATGGGTCATTTGGAGCTTGATGCCAAAGATTTTCAGTTAAAATTTGTAGCTATGTGTTTTCATTTGGATGTTTATGATGGTTCAGCTCTGTAATCAAACTTTTGAATTAGATTTTTGAATGAAGGGTTTAATAATGCTAATAACTACCAGGACTATATCAGCATCATCATTGTGCTAAAATTTTATCCTGAGGAAATTCCTTTACATGCCAGTAAATTTGCTGACCTCAGACTTTCACTGAGGCTCACATTTGGGTGGTCCAGGATTGAAATCCTGGCAGCATTATCCTCACAGTTAAGGTTTTCTACAAGGTTTTCTTAGTCCTTATAATTAGCAAATGGAGGTATCCTAAACTTAGGCCTGGAGGGTTTTCTTCCTTCATATTTCAGTTTCTTTCTCTTTGATTGGAGTCACATCCCCAATGTGAGACATGAAAAGTGAACACTCGACCAACTGTGCCACTCGGAATGACCTGAAGGGTTCCACAATCCCTTGTTAAATGTTATACATCACATTCTGTATTCATTGCAATGTTAGTATTTTTATGAGTTTAGTATCAGAGGATTTTTAGACACACTAGTATAACAATTTATTTCCTTGAATGCCTCAAATCAGGGATTTGTTTAAGAATGCTGTTGTTTTATTCATGCTATAATAGATAAACTATTAGGAAAATGTAAACTCCTATTATGACCAGTCGTAAATATTTAACCTCAAACACTGTAACAAAAGTTATAATTTTGAATAAATGTTATTGCAGGACCCAGTTTGGGCGCATGATCCAGGACGTCCAGGAGGTGGTAGTGGCGGTGGGACAAGTTCTTTGGAACGTTGTGCGAGTTGTATTAGCAAACTGGGAGCTCCCTCTATGTCCCGTTCTTCCACAGTCACTACCACTAACACCCCCACTGGGGCACCAGCTTCATTCAGCCCTGCTTGGACAATGGATATGGTACCTCCTCACCACCATAGCAATTGTGATCGAATGTCACTGTCATCACATAGCAGCAGTGGAGGCAATTCAGAATATTCCGTCCCACGTTTTGCTACCCCTGCCCCAGACTGGTACGACCGTCCCCGAATGACACCACCTAGTGTGCCACCCAAGAGCCCCAAAATGCCACCAGGCCTATCATTAGATCAAGCTGCTGCCTGCCATTGTCAATGTTGCCCTCCCGTGAGACCACCTAAGCCTCCTCAAATGTCCTCCACTGACTCACCAAGCAAGAGAAAGGTGAAGAAACCCCCTATGCCCCTTCCAAGTGTGGAACCAACTCCAAACCCATGTATGTGTCGGCAGCTGACAGTGGGACCTTATGAAAACTATGATGTACCCAAATCTCTGCTGGGAAATTCATTTCAAAAGGTAAGTTTATAGACATAGTATTAGAAAGCTATATGGTAAAGAAACATTTACATTGGCTTTTGGATGCATCAGGGATCAATCCAAAGCAGAGATGACTATATTTTACTTAATCTAGGTAATCTATGTATGCTTATGTAAATTAAAGCACCCAAGTGATTCTTGTCAAACAAATGTTTTTCCAGGATCTATTTAGATTTCTTTTGTAAAATAAAGTAATGTAATTCTTGAAGCTTCACCTGTTTTATATGGCTGACCTAATCAGGATTTTCTTGACACTAGAAAGCACATTGTTTATCAATAGAATCAGATATTCATAAATCCTTAAATACAAGTGCATAGTTATTATTTATTTATGCCAACAAACTTACTGCTGGTGGTTTTAAACACACAAGCCATGTGTGGGCAATGGCATCTGAAGGTTATTTAGTCTCAGGACATAAGTACCTATGATTGTAAGTCGCCCTTGGAGTATTTATCTCTGATGTAAGATTCCCTTTGTGATACCGGGAAAAATTTGAATCAGTTGGAGAATTTACTGTCATACTGACAAGTTGTCACAGTAGCTCAGTGGTTCTAGCAGTTGCGCATGAAGCAGAAGATCTGTAGTTCAGATCCCTGCTGTGGCATTGAATTTTTCAGTTCTGATTCTACCTCTCAAAACGTTGCCCACACTTGGCAATATGTGTTTAAAAACACCAGCAGTAAGTTTGTTGGCATAAATAAATAATAATAACCACCTAAAAGTTATTTAATCCCAAGCCTTTGGGGTATTTATCTCCGAGGTGAGATTCCCTTTGCGATCTACCGGGAAACATTTAATCGGTTGGAGAGTTCAATGCCATACTGGCAAGTTGCCACAGTAGTTCAGTGGTTAGAGCAGCTGTGCATGAAGCGGAAGGTCTGTGGCTCAAATACCAGTTGTGGCATTGAATTTTTAAGTTTCGATTCTACCTCTCAAAACAAGTTCATATATTTTTCATTCACTTGAAGTTATACAAAATTATAAATACAATAGCCACATGCCTTCATCTTATAAGATGTTGTAAGTAATATAAAACAGGGGTTGCCAAATCTGTACCAGCTGAAGATATAATGTAATACCACTGTCAGGGCAAGCAATATGTCGCCCTGTTTCCTCCTTCCCTCCTCCAATCAACAGGTATTCAAACGAAAACAAGCTGTGTTGGACACCGCATCAATAAACATGGCTCTTTTAAAGCCAAAAAACACAAAGGAACCTTCTTATTCCAAAAGGAGTGGGCAGAACAATATTTTTGCTGTGCTATGGATGAAAATGTGAAATTGTCTGTTGTATTTTAAAGTTTTCATTGGTGTGTGCAAGTAAACATTAAATGGCATTAAAAACATTTTCATAAAGACTACAACCAAGTCACAAGTACAAAACCTTAAGATGTTCTAAAATAATTTTATAAAACCAATCTTTGTCCCTAAATGTAGCAATAAAGTTTAAATGTTCAATGAAGCTTCATAGTCTAGTGAAGAAGTTGATTACAATGAACCTACACTAAGTTTATAAGACCTTATAGGTCATTCTGTAAAATCACAGTTACAAATTGAGGTTGTGAATTAACAAACAAACACAATTTTGAAATCACAGTTACAAAACAAGGCTGGTTTTCTTTTATGTAGAGAAATTCATATGACAGCATTTCCATCTCTCTGTTCATTTGCTGTGCATATTAGTGCTCTGTGTGCGCAACTTTGTTCTAAACTGAAGATTATAAAACCAAAAGCAGATCTTGATTGACAGATGAAAACCTACATGCTCTGTGGTATGTCGTATTTATGAATTAACATTAGATGTACATATGTGAAACTGTAATACTCTCAAAAGTAAAGAATACATTAATGAAAAATAAATGATAAAGCCCTCTCAGTCCTTGTATTTGTATTAAGCATGTATAAAATGAAATGTGTGCATAGAGAAGTTCCTTTGTACTGCCACTGCGGCTTTGAAACCCCCTCATTCGAATGCACATGCATCATGTGCATACCAGGATGCACAATTTGTGCAGTTGTGATGACCAATTTGCTGACTCCTGATTAAAAAACATGTCCTGGTGTCACCATAGGGTACTCATATCTTTTAAGAAAATTTGTATAAACACTCATTAATTCTGGAAAGGGTAGAGTAAGGCTGAAAAATTCAATGCCATGACCAGGATTTGAACCATGGATCTACTGGTCACCATCCGGCTGCTCTAATCACTAAGCTATCATGGTCAATGTGCTGACACAACATTCAGTTCTCCAATTCACTTGCATTTTTCCCAGTAAACCACACAAGGAGATCTCAGTTCATAGGAGAGAACATGCCTTAATGGCGACTTTCAATATTGAGTCATTCAATGTCAAATAGCACAAAGTTTAACCTTCACATCTCCGATTTTGTTGATATTAAGTTTACGTAATTCACCTATTCCTTTGTTTGTCTGTAAATTAATTATTTTGATAAATATAAAACATTGAATTTTCGGATATTTGACGCACACCAGTCTTCATAAATATATAAATATCTCTGGTATTATTTTTCAGATAAATATGATCTGTGGCTTATTTTGAATATTGAAATATATACTTCATTTATATATTAAACAAAAGATAATTAGTTTGATATTTTCTATTTTTACAAAGTCATTAACATTACAAACACCATTAACAATATTAATGTCTAACTTTAAATTTCCGGAAAAAAATTCAAAGTGTAGCTTGATGATGGCATATAATCCTAGAAAAAATTCAGATTGGAATTCCAAATAAACACAGAGAAATTAAATGACTTACTAAGCCATGCAGATGGGAGTAACGCTGTCTTCATGGTCAAGAGGTACATGCACCGTGTGTAGCTGATTGCGGATCATGTATTGCAGTTCCGTCAAGGTCAAACTGTCAAGTGCAAACACTGATATAGCTATAGCAGGTACTTTGGTCTATCACTCTCTTCATGTGGACAAAGTTAACATTCCATGAATTAAAATTCCAATAATAAATCTAGACTTGCAGTCATTACACTTCGAGTTTCACTGATTTTTAAATATCCTGCCTCTGGCGCAGAGGACCCGGGTTCAATCCCCGGTACCAGCATGGTCATTTTTCCTCTGCTGGGAGATCTGGCATGGGATGCACTGAGCCTCGTTAGGTCCTGGGGGGATCAATTGAGGAACTACTTGATGGAGAAGTATGTAGCAACCCCAGGTCAAGAAGGCCGTATAACTGGCTGGGAGGGCAGAGGGCGCTCACCACGTCCCACCCTCCAGTACTGTACTCCACCAATAATGCCTGTAGTGGGTAGAGGTGGGGAATGCAGCAGCTGGGTGGCAAGCCTTGGCCTTTCATGGGCTGTTGCGCTGAGGTTTAGTTAGTTAATTCATTCTTATGTTATTGATTACAGCATTTTCTTTAAAGTATTTTATTTTGTTCAATGGTGTATTTACTATTCTATGCCAGACTCAATTTTCATGTTTGTGAAGTATTTCTGGTAATTTTATCATTCCAGGAAACTGCCCTAATTTGAAAAGCTTATTAATTAAACGTATAAATCAGTGGCACATATTGCGAGCTATCAAAGCTATCACCGAAACCCATATCTAAATTAAACTAGAAATTAATAAGTAATATTAATAAAAATTGTAATACTAGCCAGTTTCCCTCATGAAGAATTAGCGTTTCAGATGAAATATGTCTCGTTCTCTACCATTGAACAGAGGGGAGAATAGGGCTTTAGAGGTTTATTGCAGCAGCCTTCACTATGGTGTGGGAAGAGAGAGGTTAGGTGGCAGAATACAGGAATAGGCATGCCAAGACTCCGGAATCCATCCGTACCACACGAGCATCTCCAAAATGTGCCGTATGAACACAAATTCTGCTTCGTAATAGCATCTGTAGTTAAAAGCACGAAAGAGAATGCTTTTAATTGAATGATTAATGTCAAGAGCTATTTTGGTATTAGTATTATTTATTTTCATAGTGTACAGAGCATAAGACAGTTGCTAGTGCTAATGCTTCAAAATGAATGAAGAATCTGTAGTAAAACAATTAGTGAAACGAGCTTACTCGCAGTTGAAATACAAGGATAAATTAGTGATAGTAAAACAGCGAAGGCCTACTCCAGCTCCTTCGCACCTGCAGTGTGAGCAGAAGCAAAAGAAATAGAATTCTTGCAAAAGGTATTTTAATATAAATGATTATGATAAGTATGTGGGCTGAGTGGTTCGTGCAAATTAAGTAAACTTTATTGCTGGCCATGCTTGTTGTTTGCAGCTGAGAAAACGCCCTGGAATATGACGGATTTCACAACTTTAGGAATTTAATCCCAGCTTTGGATAAACATAAGAGATCAACAATGCATATAAAATCTTTTACAGCATCAAAAACTTTTGACACTCAACGGATAGACCATTCATTGAACTATCCAAAAACAGTGTTGACCGTTTGCATAATGAAACGATTAAAGAAAATAGAAATATATTGAATAGATTGATTGATGCAGTTCTTATACTTCCCCAATCTGTGAATTTTATTAAGGAAATCAGACAATTCTTTGTTTCTCTTAATGGTTCACCCACTATTTTCTCACATTCCATTTCACATGCATTTCAAATTACAAGTTGTATATCTGAATATTGCAATTTAAATTATCTTTCCATATAGTGTAGTACAAATTATAATGTATACTGTATTTATACTACATTTTATCTATCTTTGACCTATCTAGTAAAACAATGCTAATAGAAACTGTATATTTAAGCTAAATGAAGCTTAACTTCGGAATGAAGGAAAAATGAGTTTAAAAAAATGAACACAAGTTTATAAGTACAAAAAATGTAGCATAGGTCCACTAGGCCTTGCAGGACTAATGGTGTTCTACCAGGGCACATGCCTAATGGAAAGTTAATCAACAATCTCTTATTGTTTGGATCTGGTAGGCCTAGTGATAACCCAAGTCACAATCCCCAGCATATTCTACTGGTATAGATGTCCCTGAGCTATTCGTTTGATATTCCTGATTCTCATTCCTGGCTTCTTGTGTTTTGGACTTCGTGCACACAATGACCAGCATTATCATTCTCAGTATAGCGTCTGCAGAAATGGACAAACATCTGGACTGGAAATCAACTTGTTTTTACCTCTATTATTGCTATCCTATTTTAATTTTATAAGTTCCAGGGGAAGACACATCCTGTCTATGCAATTTTATAGCTTATGTATAGTTAGGTAAGATATATTAAGAGGAATTACTCAAAATTGTACTACTGTTTTATGTTTTCAGGATGACAACAAAGTTGTAGCACCTGCGGAAGACTACTATGATACACCAAAAAATATGAAAGAATGCCTGGCAATGGATTATGGAAACTATGATACCCCAGCTCCACTATCTGGCATGATGCTAAGGAAACCATGTGGCTGTGTGGTAAAGTATACCAGAAAGGAACCAGTGAAAGCACAACCACAACAAGAAGAACTAGATGCTACACGTGCTACAGATTGTCCTTGTCAACGTGTTATGTGCTGGGCTACTGGTATGATGATGCTTCCCTACTGTAGGCGTGGCCATGGAGTTGAGAACACTGGACTTCCTATACATAAAGTGAAACTCAGTGGTGAGGGAAAAATGCCAGTAATGAATCCTTGTGGAGAAATTGCTATCTATGCCACAGTGGACAAATCTAAAAAGACAAATAGGTGGGTAAATCTCTGATTTAATTACTCTACCAGTCTACTGCACTAGTGCAGTACACCAATGTACTTTCATTATAAGTGCAAAATATAAAAAATGCTTAAAATTGCTTTCTCCTTTTAGTTAATGCAAAGCTTTTCTGTTTTTGCCATTGATCCAAGTGCTGAACCTCATTCTCAAATATAAAAAACTCTTAAGTAGTCTGCATGCTGTTTCTTCTATGAACCACTTAAATCCTTTCCCAGTGTATTCCATTTCTTAAATAATATAATACTTATCTGTTCCTTATTCACTCTCAGAATTCCTCATAGTACCTAACTATTTCTGATATAGCATTCCTCTAAGCCTTATCAAATAACTTAATTAGATTTTACAATGTCTTTTAATGTTTACAGAAAGCAGCCTGTGTCATGTAATTGCAACCCAGAAGATAAGCACAAAGATGACTGTCCTAATCATGAAGCCTCTAAAGGAGGAGCAGCTCCTACTGATGGCTCTAATTATGTAAACATAGAGCCTGATGGAACTCTGTCTGCAAATTCTTCTCAACAACCTGTCGAAAATAATGCAAATACCTCTACTGCAGGACTTGACTATGAAAACATTGAATTTGCTCAGTCTCTAGAGTATTATGAAAACTCCAAAGATTTGCTGCAGAAGGTAGTGGGGCTTACCAAAAGCCATGGAAACGATTCAGAAGCAACCCAAACTGAGGTTGAAGATACTTCTACAGCTGTGTCATACACAATAAATAATGGAATTAAATTCTGCAAAAAATGTGGACATGCTTGTCATATGCTTTCCCCCTCACAAGTTGAAACAGTGGGTGAGAGTGAAGAACAGCCAGATAACTGTCAGGATGATTATCTAATGATGGAACCAGCAAAAAATGTAAAGACTACTCTTATAGAAGGTAAACATCCTGGATATTTGCCTATGTCTCCAATTACAGCTCAGCAACAGCAGCAGTGTGGAGGCAAGTTGTCAGACAAATCTGCCAGCATTCCTAGTCTTTTGGATCGCAGTCGACGTGTTCCTGGGTCTGCAATGATGATGATGATGCATCATCACAACTCATATCTTCGACGAGTACTGCATGATGAGGATGGAAGGAAATCCTCTCACCTTCATCCAAGCAGCAGAAGACGTTCCAGCTCTGCGGATTCTTCTCGTTATCTAGATGATCTTGAGGACCTGAGTGAAAACACTATGGTTTCATCAAGAGAAATATCTTCTTCACACACAGAGCTGTCTGCTCCTGAAGTTTCTGCAAAAGAACCAGCCAAAGATGAAGAAGCTGAAAATAGGTAAACAAAAATTTTTTCTATGTTTTTTAAACAGTGCATTGTTACCATTTCAGAACCTTTCTTATCTAGCAATATAGCTGAGAATTCTGCAAGTATAAACAGTGACTTTAATATCACAATTAAAAATGGTTTTAAACATTTTACATGAGATAAACTGCAATACTGCATTTTTTGTCTAAAATTAAGTTTATAACTAAAAAAGTTTTACTTACTGAATTTTGAAATGATTAGAATAATATATTCTTATTAGTTAAAAAAGAAAGAAGAGCAAAAGTATTTTATTTCATCATATTATAATCATGTAATGTGCTAAGCATATTTTGGAAAAACTTGATTTTCAGTTTTCAATTGTCACTTTTATAAAGTGCACAATTTTATGCAACTTCTTTAAGCAAACATAACAAATTCAAATTTTCTAATTTCCTGCACAATATATGTTGAAAATATAATAACATTTTAATGTTTCACAGACTGAATTGCGAAGAAATGGTGGAATCAAATGAACAGGGTAAAGATGATGGCACAAGTACTAGCAGTGAAAGTGGTTCATTGCGTACTCTAGTGCGCGAATCACTGGCTGAAACAGCTCCACCACAGCAAGAGCCCCTACCATCAAGTTCCAGTTCCTCTTCAGCAGTGCATATCCGCCGCTCTTCTAGTGTTCCCTGTAAATCAGGGAATAATCGTGACTCATCTTCCTCAAATGATTCAGGTGTATCCATTGGCTCTCTTCGTCATCGAGGGGCAGATTTTGCTGAATTTGAGTTACCACTAACAACAGCAATGTCCACCAGAAGGCATCACCATGCAGTGCAGGGAAGAGGTCTGCATCATGGCAATTATTATCACATTGGTTCAGGAGCCCTTGGAGGTCCAAGTGGAATGAACTGCCTTCATGCATCATTACCAAGGCGTTCTAAGAGTGTTGATCCTCTAAGAGAAATCAGCTTTCAATTTCAAAAAGACAAAATACCTGCCAAATCATCATCTGCAGAAGCTGAGGTTCCTGTTTGTACAGCAAAACGGGACCCTGCTAAAGGTAAGTATAATCAAGGTTAATATCACCTCTTTGCAAGCTGTCACATCATTCATCTTTGGCAGGCTCACTTTAATTCCTTTCCATGCCCATTGTATACATAAGATACGAAATTAAGTTTAAAAATATAAACACACCTCACAAATGTATACCATATATTCATTAGATTTCAGGAGAAGTATATCTACAGAAATGGCAGCTTTGAAACTTACAAATGAAATTCTGTCAGCACTAAACAATGTAATGCATGTAGCTGGAGTGTTCTGTGACTGTACTAAAGCTTTTGACTGGGTAATGTAAGCATGTTCAGTTCAGTTAGAATCACAATAACATAACTGTTGTAAATTTTTCTGCAAAATAAAAATACCCTTGTGCAAAAACCTGTTCATACTTCAATTTCAAGAGATATTAAATATGCATTACCTTTCATGTGCTGCAGTATTTTGAGTAACATACAAGGAGCCCCTGAAGGTCTTATTTTGTACAGCTATGAGTCTGTGCAATTATGTGTGAAATTTTAGTTCACCTTTGCGTAGTCCTTATGCATCTCATTAACTGTATAGCTGTTTTTCAATTGTGTTTTACAAACATTATGACGACGACTGTAGCAACTGTAGCTGTAGCATTGAAATTTGTCAGTCATTTTTATACCTACATTAATTGTAAATTTGAAAGTAAGAGCATTAATTGAATAAATACCTACTAAATTCAAACCTAATTATACCAGGTGGTTCAGCTGTTCCTTACTATTTTTGGAGATAGGCAACACTTCTTACTCTGAAAGCAACAAGGTCACAATTAACATGCTTGTTGACCATTTGATAGCCATGAAAATCTAGCCTACTCTTCATGGGAAAATAGACCTTAGCAGCACATATTTTTGGAATGTACTGCTGCTGAGGTCTAAGGTCCATTTTCCCATGAAGATCAAGTTGGATTTGCATAGCTACCACAAGTATGGTAATTCTGACATGGTTGCTTTCAAGATATGAAGTGCTGCATATCTCCAAAAATAATAATGAACAGGTGAACACCTGGTATTATAGTGTACAGGGAATATTAATAATTGCTCATTTACAAAGCTCATCAGGCTCGGCTAACAAAATGTTTTAGAAAATGCAGAAAACATATGACTGTGCTTCAGATTATGAAATTGGTTTATGAAGATTATCATTTTTACTTGTATAAAATAGTTTGATAGCATTTCTATAAAATAACAAAGTTACAGAGTTTATTGAAATTATGAGTTACGTGAAGCTTACAAATTCTCTTTTCTTTTCCCTTAGCAAATTATGAAACTAATTCAGAGCACGAAAAGCCATAAGTCTATATCTTGAACAGAATAGCACAGCTAACTTAATCTTAACTTAACAATAGCATTGTTGCTCCCTGATTAGATAAACTTTAAGGGTAATTTCTAATGTTATTGAATATGTTTTGTTTATACATAAAATAGAATTAGTTATAAAAATTAGTTTGGGTTAAATCAATATAGAAAGTGTTATTTTGCTTTGATTTAAATGTAGCTATGAAAAATTAGACATATTGCTAAATATGTGATTGTGTGGCAGGAATGTCTCTGAACTGATACTCTAAAAACTACATACTGAAAATCTGTGCTCCATTTCTACTTCCAGTCCACACACTACAACATGACTTCACCTTGGGAAGAAAGAAAATAAAGTTTAGCAGTTTATTTTGGTTACAACAAATTTTTCATAGAAAGTGCAGTGTGTGCCAGTATATTGTCCTGATGAAGGATCCATGAGCCATTCTTCCACATATCTGGTCTGTTGTCTTCTCAACTGTTCATTGAGGGTCTTTAAAATTATCTTATAATGCACATGATAGACGTCCATCTCTCAGATACCCAATCACTGCAGATAGTCCCAACAATGTTGAAATCAGTGATCATTAATGCTTCAGATTTTGACTTTCTCATTTGCATGTTTTGGGGGAAGGAGGATTGGTGCATTGATAATTGATTAGTCTCATGCTTGCACTAGTAAATCCAGGTTTCATAACAATTCAGTTTGTTTGGGCGCAAAGTTTTTTGACATTATGTCCCTTTCCCACACTCTTGTTCTTTAAAGATAGTCATCCAAACTATCTTAATTATTGGGACAGTGATTTCATCAAACAAGTTCAGCAACTTTATTAATATTCTCCTTAATCCTCAAAGCTGCCTAGTCATTAATCATTTTCTTATTTTCTACCCTCTTCAAATTTGAGACACATTGATCACATAAAATTGTATTTTTTGTTAGCAAATCACTTTAGGAACAAGATTCTGCTCAACCTCAGGCACATGGCCTTCTAACAATGAGCCAAACTGCTCCATACTGCTATATATGCGAAATTTTAGACATAGACATAAGAAAGTTTACAGGCCAAGGCCCTAATTGGGTAAGTGATAAAATGATAGGACTAATATGTAAACTTTACTTATGTTTGTATATTCTTTGTAATGAAATAATTTATGTTCTCATCATATGAAGTAAAACCATGCATACAAATGTTTCAGGTTATGCTAGCCCTGGAGGTGAGGGAAATGCCATTGTAATGCCATATATGGATTCACGCAGCACCAGTAGTGGCACATCAGATATGTCAGACTACATCGAAACATTGTCACTATCATCACACAGTTCCCAATCAGATAATACTGCCGACAGTCTCAGGTATTGGATTCAAACGTTTCACTTAATCCTTTCACCTGAATGAACAGTTAAGTGTTTAATATACTATGTTACACCATATTGATAAAGTCTTGTTAATCTACACTTTGCAGTCAACTGTTCTCTATATACTCTTGAAACATAACATAGGGAAGCATAGCTGTTTGCTATCAGTAATGTAAACTGCTTGCTGACCTGTTATTTAGGGGTAGGCTAGTTCACTGTACCTTTGCTGAAGGACATTAGTCTAGAACAGAACCAAACTACGGCCTGTAGGCCAAATCTGGTATGCCAGCCAAATTCGGCCCACCAGTGTGATCAATCCAATCCGCAACAGCTAATGGCTTACTTTTGTTATTGTTGCTGCTAGGATAAGTTGGATTAAAAAACCAGAATGATAAATCAGTTTTATTTACTTGCATGGTAAATCTTAATTACAAGTATAATACACAGAAAGTTTAGCCTAGGCATAATAACTAACAAATAATTGAAGTGAATTCCACTAACAATTTATAATGTCCACTTGTAAAAAGTACTAACAAGATTTATGTAATTGTGATTTTCCACTGGCAATAGTTTGTAGTTGTGGATGAATTTTACTTGCACCAATTATTAAAAGAGATTTAAGGTGCTCACCAGTTAACTTAGATCTGTAAACATTCTTTGTTTACTTCATTTTGAAGAATGTTTTCTTACACAAGTAGCGATAGGGGATTCTACCAGTACTTATTTCTGCTTTTGACCACCAGATGTCAAGTATCACTGTCATAACAATATACAATAGTAATTGAATTAGAAAATTTAGCAAGTGTATACTCGCTCAGGGCACATACTCCAGCGACTAGTCTAGAAATTATAGATAATGGCAAGAAAATTAAAACGGTTTTGGCCAATGGAACTTGCAGGAGTAATGAGTATGGCCCTAAGGCGGAAAAGTTTTGAGACCGGTGGTCCAGAACAAATGAGCGGCCTATACATATTTTCATAGGCTTGGTAGTCATAACATAAACAATCGCAAAAAGATAATGACAATTATTATAGTAGTAATACAGTAAACCAAGCAGCTCCTTCACTTCATCAATACCATTGTAACACAACCAGTATGAGATTTACCTAATTTAAAATCAAAAGTTTTCATATACATAACAGATAATATGAACAGGTCTCTTTGTAATTAATTGGTGTCGAGCACTATTCAAGTAAAACAATTCAAGTAAACTACAATGTACATTCTTTTTTTTTCATTTCTTAGTCAATTCTTTTGACATTACATCACCTAATTTTTTATAAAGGAAGACATGTTTCAACTCCGATCATCAGTTCCTGTTTGACAGCCTACATCATTCAACATGGTGGTTGGCCTTATCCTTTGTTGTGGTTGGATGAAGCACATAAAACGAAAACAAGAAAACAAATCAGCAGTAGCTTGGCATTTTTGGAGAGAAAACAAAACATAAACAGAAGTCTGATAATGTTACAAAATGTTTCAGGAAAAACAGAACTCACAGTTTGGGATAATGTTTACAAATGGAAAAACAGAAATTGTGTTTTTAAGTTTTAAATCCTGCCTAGTTAAATACTTTTACAGAGGTTAATCCAACCACAACCAAGGGATGGGCTTATGACCATGTTGAATAATGTAGGCAATCAAACAGGAACCGATGATGGGGTGATAGCTCCTAAAACATGTCTTCCTTAACCCTTTCATTGCTGAGATATTTTCCACTTGATGACCCCTCCTTGCTGAGACTTTTCTATAATTTAAAATGCTTTCTATTCATACAATAACATGCAAAAAGAATATAAATATTATGAAACACCCACCTAGAAGGTTGTAGACTGATGTAGAGGATATACTTTCTCAAAAAAACATTAATTTCAAAAGCTTAATTTAGGCCACACACAATGCACAAAAGTTAAGGTTGTCCACAGGGGCTATTAGTTTAGACACAGGTGATTATTGTAATAGGTAACACTACTAATCATTTATAACTTTAAGCACCACTACGTAGAAGTGTCACTGTGAAAATGAAAGTAACTATAGTAGGGTTATCCAAAGTTCATTTTACTAAATTTGTTTCAAGTCTGAATATTTGTGCACTGATACTACTAAAAATAGAAATATCATAGTGAAAATGAGAGTATTTATAGTCAGGGTTATCCAAAGTTCACATACTGAATTTGTTTTGAATGTGAATATTTGTCTTATACTTAGAGAATAAGAAAAAATTGAAAAAATAGTAGTAAAGTTCTTTGAGCTAACCCATCCCAGTATGTTTTAGAATTTGGCCTTGTGTGGTAAATTTCAAAAGAGGGATTAAGACATAATGCAACATCGCATTTTGCACACATAAACTTTATATCTTTCCTTTTGGGGGGCCTTTTTGTGGTATTTGAACACACATGGCATTTTCTAGCAGGCTTAGCTTTGTTTGGTGTAGGTGGTACAGAATTTGGAAAGTGTCTTTCTGTCAGTTTACGTAGTTCAACACCAGGTACTGATCATCCAGATTTATTTGTTGTTGTTAGTGTATGGAACTTCTAATACATTTCATTGATCAGAGAAAGTTAAAAATCAGTCAAAGTAATGTTTTGTCCAGTTTTCACATAGTATAGGCCATGAGAATTTAAAAGGGTGATGTCTAAAAGATGGAAGAAAAAAAAAACCTTTTGTACCATTTCATTGACATGCAGACACATTCAACAGAACTGGTCATCATATCAGTCGTGTCCACCGCATTCATGTTCTTATTATAGTCAACGACACAGTCAGGTTTGGCTATCGGTGTGATAGTCTTTCTGTCAGTCTTCCCTGTCTGTCTCATTGTGTCACTATGTAAAAGTGGTCAACATGCACACTTCTCATTTGTCCATCCACCGTAGTGCTAACTGTTATCTGTGTGTCTAGATTTTGTTTGTCCCTTCTTTAGTTTTTCAGTGATTTTAGGTATTTCCCTCCTGTTCTTCCTTACGGTACCATATGTGTTTACTCCATGTGCATGTAACCGGTTATAAAGAACAGGACTAGAATACCAATTGTCGATCCACAAGTTGCGTCCTCTATTTAGGTATTTAGTCATAAGGGTTTGTATTACAGCACCAGAACATCCTAAGTCACGGTTCGCAAACAACATCTGTGATTGCCCCCATGTACAAAATGAAGACCAGTATATAGGGTGTCCCAAAATTAGACCAACAAACTTTGGGAGCTGATAGATAACATTATTTTAAACACTTTTTGTTAAGGAAAGTTTTTTGCTGCAGTGCATCATTTAAGCGCTAAACAAGTTAATGTCATAGATTAGTGCCTCCCACCCAGTTCAAGTGTTTACAGCAAAATCAACAATGCAAATTAGTATTGCATTTATCTTAGTAAGGCGCACAAACTTAATCCAAGAAACAGAGAACACAAAAACGAAACAGAAACATCTCATGGTTTACAGTTGATCACAGCTTTGCTATTCAAAATTAGACTGACAAACTTTCAAACCAGAGAAATGGCTGGTGTCTTTACAAGAGTATGACAGAATAAGGCATGTCAATGCACTCTTTGTGTTAATTACAATGGGCATGCATTCCAACATTTACTTTGAATAGTAAAGCTGTGATTAACTGTAAACAATGAGCTTTTTGTGTTTGTTTCTTGGATTAAGATTGTGTGCCTTACTAAGATAAATGCAATACTAATTTGCATTGTTGATTTTGCCGTAATTACTTAAACTGGGTGGGAGGCAGTAACCTATGACATTAACTCGTCTAGCGCTTTAACGAAGCACCACAGCAAGAAACTTTCCTTAACAAAAAGTGTTTATAATAACGGTATCTATCAGCTCCCAAAGTTTGTAGGTCTAATTTTGGACACACTATATCCTGTCTTATTGTCACAAAGCACAAAAACCTTTACACCAGTTCTATGCCTTTTGGAGGGAATGTATTGCTTGAAAATAAGGCAACCCTTGAACAATACCAGGCTCTTGTTAATGCATAGATTTTGAAAAGAAGTGAAACAAGCACTAAAACTGAGTCTCAAATGGTCAGCAATAGGTTTCAGTTTATGCAGTCTGTCTCCTTGAGTCTGTGTGTCATTGTCATTGAAATAAAGTAGTCTGAGTAGCAAAAGATTTGTCTGTTGACATGTACTCTGCAAACTGGGTAGCAATTAGAGGTAATGTTGACTAGTATTCTGCATGAGTAAGTTTCTTTGCTGCGACCATCAGCATTGTAAGTCCCAAGAAAACATTAAGTTCTTCAGGTCTGATTTCAGACCAGGACTGCAAACGGGAGTGGGGGAGAATGTCACCTTCTCACACAGAAAATGGTAATATCTATTAGTTTCTTTAGCAATGACTTGCATAATTTGGAAAGAAAAAATAATTTAAAAACATCGAAAACTGTGGCATTTTTATCCAAATTCACTGAAAACCTAAATTATGGTTATCAAAATGATGATTTGGTGGAACAAAATTGCCCCTCAGCCATTGAAACATACGACTGATAACCTGTCTTCTCTTTTTGTGTAGCACGCCCTGTGGTGGTGGAGGATCATTTTCATCACTTTTCTCACTGTCACGTATTTCCCGGGCATCATTATCAACACATTCACTTCCACTTTTGCTTTCCTGATTACTGTAATCAATATCTGACATATCAGATGACAAAGCATCAAATCGACCAGTAATTCATTGTTGCATAAAAGATGTACCTGCCTGGTAGGCCCAGCCATGTTTTGTGCACCCATGAATCCCCACAATCACATGACCCCATGCCAGCCTGCCACTCTCTTTGGAATAAAATGCACATGCAAGCCTTTGTATTTTAAGCTGCAGATGCCGCTATAATGCATAGAGCTCTTTGAAACTTGTTCCTTATAATCCTAACAGATGACAGAACCTGTTCTTTCAACTCAAAATGAGTACAGAGATTACCTTCAGTGTCTAATAAGGCTTGATTCTAGCGAGTAGCTCACACCATTAGTGTGACGGTCAACACACAGAAAGGTTTAAATTTCCCACCGTTTATGTGAGAGCCAATGCAATGAAAGGGTTAATAAACAGGTAGGTGATGTAGTGTCAAAAAGCTTGATCAGGTAATAAAAAATTAGTGCACATCACTGTCAAAAAATCCAAAATACAATATATTGTAATTTTAATGACAGTGTGCTTCATTTAGTTAAAGCATCAAAAAATTGCTGGAACACAGACAACCTTCAATATGGAATCACTAATAGGTAGATGTTGTTGTTGTTTTCTAGTGCCTTGCATCTGGCAATGAAGCCATTAGCATTCGTGCTTTCCAATACTTTTGAACTGTAGTCTTAAAGTATTGGAATTGTTGTGATGAAATTTGCCTAAAGATGTCCCCACCCGGAGATCCGATTGGGGGACAGTTTTAACTCCGGAATGTTTATCTTTAGGACTCATATTCATGTATGTGGCTTTCATGTAACTGTTTTCTTAACGGGCACCAGTTTTACAATGTGGCAGTTACAATAGGTAGATGTAAATTATCTAAATTTTTCTTGTCTCATTTGACACACTAGCGTTTCAAAATTTGGCAACAGTTCTTTTGTAGCAGCCAGTCTAAGTTCAGATTGTAAGTTCTGATCAGTCAACTGACTCCAGTGGGATTTGTTTGTTTTCATGAGGGAAAAATTTTTTTCACACATACACAAAACACAAGTAGCATGTCTATGTAGTTAGAGGAATTTACTCTAGGGAAGTGCGAATAGAAATTGCTCAATCCTTTCCTACTTTAGAATTTATTTTCCATTTCACAATTGTATTGAAAATCAATAAGCTCAAGCTGTAGATCAAATGGAGTCTCATACTCGACCATCAGTCTATAGCAGCCGATTATGCAGGTAACAGCTCAAAGAACATGTTTTTTAATTCTATATATTTAGTGAAATGAAAAGTGTAAGGTGGAGTTAGTTTTATATGTTTTAACATGTTGCATTACATCACTGAAAATGTTCCTGAATATTTTATCAACGTGTAAGTTCATGTTTGTTCTCAGTGCTGAATGTTATTTTGGAGGCATTCTTCATGCATTGTTTTGTTTTGCTCTCTTCAGGTTAGGACGATCTGCTACAACCACACTACGCCCTCGATCAGGAAAAGAATACCAATTGATTGATCGCACAATTTTGGAAGGAGAGTTTAAGGTATAGTGTATGTTCTACTGAAAAAGAATGTGAGGTTTGTTAACACACATTGTGCTACTTTTAAACCTATATGCTTAATTTAATTCACTACTGAGTTTTTAAAATCAGTACATGAAGATAAACACAGTGAAAATGTAATATATAGTTGTATTATATATACTTGTAAATAATTATGTTTATATACCTTTTGTTAGTCAAATATTACTGAAATAAAGTGTTTGTATATCTTCATTTCAATTATCACTGTAATGCAGATAGCAAGTTCAATCAGAAGAAAGAATTTCTTTCAGAACATCAACTTAGTTTTCTATTGAATAAATATTCTTCATACATCCTAAAATATGTACCCAAAACTACTGCGCAAGCAACTTGCAAACAATAAATATCATTTTTATCATAACAATTTTCAGTAAGCACAAATTATCGAACTTTAATAATTCTAATGAAGTATTGGAATACAGCAAGTTTACTTTGATCACATTAAAATTCAGTTTTATTGGATCAGTGGACACTTAATGTTTCTATTGTTAATATTAGAAGAAAATTAAGTAAGGCTTGCTTGCACTTTACAGCAATGAGAGTGAGTGCTGGGGTAATACCTGTACCGTAAAGTATTCATTAAAAAACAATGTGTGTCATTAGAAATACCTTTTGGCACCTTCACTACAAGTGTAGGAGGAGGGGGTTATCATATGAACAGCCACCTCCAATTATATATATATATATATATATATATATATATATATATATATATATCAAAAGGCACTTATATTAACTTCACATAAATAAATAATTTTACACTTGAAGAACAAAATATTCAATAAGTGTGAACATAGGTTGGCACTGTACCTTCCTCATTTAAGATATATGCCAACCATTTTGTCCAGTAAACTAAATTTCTGTTACACTGGTAGGCAAAGGTTTGAACATAGTGAAATCATTACTAGGAAGTTTTTTCACAGATCTTAATGTTGCAAAATGTTGCCAGGAGTACCACCACAACTGAATTTTTTTTTCTTTTAATATAGCCCCGTTTAACACTAGAATTCTCAAGTTTTAAGTATTCCCTAAAACTTCCGTTAACATCTGTTGGCGATCAGTTGACCACTACTACCTCTATGCATTTGAAATTATCTTTGTCAGTGAAAACTATAGAATTTCTTGCTTATTGCCTTTAGCACACTGTGATGTTACAGAGGGAAGAATTTTGCTTTTAAGCTACAAGCTAGATTCAAATCAAGTTTGCATTTAGCTTCCGGAGTAAATTTACATATACTAGGTTCCTGCTGAGTATCAAGAACCTAAATGCCCTTTTGAATCAGGCCGATGAAATTTCTTACTTATCATTTACCAGGTGGTATAGAGGAAACAGTATGACTTCTAAGCTGGGAAGCAGGTTCAAATCCACTTTCAAGCAAGCATCTGGTTTCGGATATTTTAGGCAATTTTCTTCTTTCCTCTTTTTGGCTCATATCTCATTAAGTTTATCACCTTATGTTGCTAATCTCCTTTACCTATTCATGTAATTTCTTGATAATTCAATGATGTATTCACTACCTTTTTCATTCGTTCTTTTGTTCATCTTTTGTAGCTCATCTCAGAAAAATGGTTCTAAGTGAAAGGGCTATTTATTTTTACTTCATGCATATAAACATGTTTTAGTGAAAAATAAATATATTTTGCTCTATACTATGTGGAAACAAATTAATAATAATCCTTAGAGCATCTCCTCTTTGCAGAGGTTGCCCAGCCACTGCATCCTCCAGTCACAGCCAAAAGGCCACAGAGGAGTGCAAATTGGGGATGCCAGGGGTCAGCACACTGACTCCTCCATCCTTAGGGCAACTATTTGACCATTTAGGGATGCTCCCTTTCTATCAGGATAACTACTCAATTGGTCCTTCAGGAAGCTAACGAGGCTAAGTGCACCTTACACCAGACCTCCCAATGGGGAGAAAAATCCCATGCCGGTACCAGGAATCAATCCCAGGTCTTCCACACCAGGAAACAAATTCACACAAAAAAGACATATGTATTGCACAGACATAGGTTTTATCTATTCAAAAAAACTGTTATATTGAAAAATTCTCATACATATTAGAAGCAAATTTTTTGCAGTTTTTTACTTATACAGAAACAACATACAATTGTTTGCGCACCAAACAACTTGTCTTTTGCTTTTTTCCCTTGCATAACCCTATTTGACATGTCTTGTGTTTAGTGGCTTTAGATGTTCCTTCATACCTATCATCAGCCATGAGTAAGGGTAACAGTAGTCGATGTGTGCATGATTTCTTTTAATGCGTAGCCAATTCTTCCAAAACTTTCATTATTAAAGACCGTCTAGACTTTTAGAGCCAGTTATCAGCTTATACAAGGTGTGAGCATTGAACATTGCTAGGTCTAGAATGTTATAGAATACATGAATGGACCAATGCCCATGGCTCTAATGGTGTACATCTAATGCATAACATCTACACCACATGAAACTTTCATTTTCATAAATCCACAATCAATCAGATTCATCCACTTCAGTTTGCATTGGGGATGTATTCAAAAGAGCTTTCAGAATTTCTACTTCTGAAAGGCCATGATTCTGAAAATACTTTACTAGCTTTTTCCTTTCTCTCACTCTTCACTCACACTTACAAAATTACAATGATTAGAGAACTGCTAGAATATGAAGATTATGAACAGAGTGGAGCAACAATTAAATACAAAGGTAAATCCCGAGTCACTCTCTCTTATCAACAATAAACCTCAATACTGATACTCATTTTTAAGCATCAAGACCCAATTCTCACTTTATAAAAAGCTGTAAAAGTGATAGCTTCTTTACTGAATTATGCTCTTATTAGTAGTTTTCTGAGTATAAATGCATGTAACCAATTCTGTTTTTGCTAATCGTTTTCAGATGCCATGACATTGCACTCTTACAACAACGGGAAACTTGTACGCTTTTTTCAATAGATCTTCTGTAAACTTTACTTGGTGTATGAATGCAACATGTTTCTTTAAATGTTTTATATTGTGTGACCAGCCACTGCACAAAAATGTTTTTCTGCACATTTTACACACTGTTCTGTTATTGTTTGTACTATCTTTTCAAAATAGTTCCGCACTTCACTCACAGTTTATTCATTATCACTGTTGGACACTGGTAAAACAAAATATTTATGGAAATTAGTCTTATGTTATAATAGATTTAAAGTACAGTCATGACCCAAGTTTGTCTTGCGAAACACAGACTAACAGATGGAAGGATATAACAAGTATTTCCATGTGCTGTATTATTTCAGGTCTTAAGTTCTATTTGTTTGTGCTGGATTCCCAGATTTTTGTCACCAAGGTAGACAAATGTAATGGCCAAGAGTAAGTCACTGAGCCAGGCTACTGCACAAACGTGATTTAGTTCATCACCTAAATCAGCTTCATTCACAACTCAGTTGACACTGCATGTTAAATGAGTACCTCTACTTCTTCTCCCATTGTTTTCCATGTTTTCATTTAGCCACAAAAGTCTATGGAATATTGCGTTCATTTACTGACAGGTAATGCAGTCAAGATCTATAAAGAATTATAGTCCAGGAGCTCTTTTGTAACAGTTGCAAGGCAATTTCGTTAAGTTTCTTCTCATTTCATCCTTCCCTCTCCTCCATCCCCCTCCCTCTCCCCCTCTCCCCCTCTCCCTCTCCTTCTCCCAGGGTTCAAATTTCACTACCTGATTCTTCAGATCTTGTGGACTTTCTCATGGTAGCTTAGTAACTGGAATATTACAACAATGGGAAATACACTTACCTGAAACCTTAAACTATACTGAAAAACATTTTTCTTTACCTTGTGCATATTTGAAAAAAAGAGTCAAGCATGTATTGAATTTTGCTCAAATTAAGGAGTGACATCTATCAATTTTTGAAAAAACCTGGAATGTTTGACTGTCTCTAATTATGGCATGAATTGACTTTCACTAACTCTGATTCCATAGGTTGATTCGAAGCTAAAAGGCATAGATGTAACATATAATTAATTTTCAAACATTTTTGCAAAAATGCTACTCATGTGCAAATGAACAAAATGAATACAATAAATAAAACTTTTCACATGAAAAAATAAAGACAGAAAATTAGTGCTGCCTCAAGAACTGTTTGACCTTATGAAGAAGAATTGTCCTGCATGTCCACCTATAATTTCCAAACCTTCTTTTTATTTTGAATAAGTATTCTTCAGCATTGTTGCAGTGACTACTAACATTTACTTACAGACCAGTTGATTTAATCGTTGTGAAGTTTAGAGTTTGTAAAACAAATTTGCATATTTCTTATAGAGCATGCTGGAGCATTGCCTCTAATAGAAAAGTCACTTACTGATTGCAAAAAATGCTCTTTAGATCCTTCCCTTTTGCTCTACCCAATGCCATTTCCAGCAGTGCTCTCCAAATGATTATGATTTCACTCCATTCAAGCCTATGCCTTGGAAAGCTCAAAAATAAATGGAACATCTCAAATTGTTTTGTTGGAAAGCATTTTGGATTCACAAATATCATTAGTGTTAATGTATATATTGCTGAAATGTAGGGACATAGATTGAGTCCATGCATAGGTTCTTTGCTTATTTGAATTTCTTTTATCTAGAAAATTTGTTTGCATAAGCTACGTTTAAAATATTTAATAGATTTTAGGTTCTTGTCAAAATGTCACATCCAACCAATCAAAAATGGAAGTGAGAAGATAATCTAAATTTGTATTTCCCCAGTGTTGACTCTAATGTATGACAAATGGATATTAGATAAATTCTTTAGCACTATTGTTGTCCCCTGGCACATTTATTACTAATGTTCAATCAAATAAAGCACATGGAAAAAAATAACGCTTAGGGTATGTAAATGTCAAAGACAATTTGGTCAGTCGGGTGTAATATGAAAGGTTAAGTAGTAAATAATTGTAAGGAACATTAAAGTTATTCCATAAAATGAAGATAACAAATTTCTTGAAAATCTGACAGACAATTGTCATAGCATACATAAATCTGGTACATATTTTAGGAGATATGTGTGTGTGTGAGTTAAAGAACACTTAGTGTTTCCCACTTGATTTCATCATAACTAAATATGCTTAATATATTTTACATTTGTTTAGACACTAAAATTTTATCATTCACTATAAAGGCTATTAATTATTTCCTTTACTTTTATTGAAAGTAGAACTTTTGTTTGCTTTGAGGTTTTTGTATTGCTCATGAGAGGCTTTAGGAATTAATTTCAAACAGGATAGCATATTATAAAATGTATGCTTTCTTTCAAAGTGCTTTGAAATACTTCTTTTGAAAACAACCCCAATAAGAAGCCAGGCAGGCTTTGTGGTCTTGCTTATTTAGATACAGGTTTCCTTTTTTCCAGAATACCATCATTTACATGCGCATAAAGGGTGTATCTATATTGATGTAAAATATTTCAGAAACATCCAACGTCAAAACAGTATAATAAACTCATAGAGCATGGGTCTGAAGATAATTCGTTAGAGTTATTTAAGATTTGCCCCTTTGTTGACACAAATAGCACTTAATTGAATTAAATGGTCTGCTGATTTTTTTATTATTCTTTGTTTGGTTGTTTGTTGTAGAGCACAGAAGGTAGAAGAAAATATATTCTGTAAGTGAACAGACTGATATGCGTAACATGTATAATGATCTTGTAGGTAGCAATGCATCACAAGCATGTGAACCTCATGCAGCAACGTACCCCAAGAGGCAGTAACCTTGTTTATGAACATGCTAACAAATTCATCAAGCTTGAAAGAGAGTGGCTTATTTGAAAGGAGTGTTTCAGAGGTTGGGAGACTAAGAGAGGGTCAAAGGCATTGACCATGAAAAGCAGCTCACGATGTGGTCATGCATCAGCAGAAAGCACAAGATGTATTGCAGCAAGGGAAGGCATAGTCACATGACTATCTGGGGAATTTTGCATGGAAATCTTCTGTACATGTATCACCCTCAGCAGGTGCAAGGATAAATGTGGTGTAGTAAGTCAAGAAGAACTTTCTGCCACTGCCTGTTACAGAATTGTCATATGTTCACGAATATCATAGCATGTACCTTGTTCACCATTGAGGCTGAATTTACTCAGAATGGTATCTTCAATATTCATAATATTCATAACTGGGCCTATGAAAACCCTTGTGAAGTACAACAGGACAGACCTCAAAAGAGGTTCCATCTAAACATTTAGAGTAGAATCATTTATGGTCACCTTATTGGTTCCCATTTCTTTGTTCTGTGTCTGAATGCAGAGACAAATCTACAGCTTTTCAGAAATGAGTTTCATCATTTAATTGATGATTGCCTTTGTACATCATCCCACGAATGTGATTTTTACATGATGATGCACCAGCTCATTTCATTTGGATAGTATACAATTACTTGAATGATAAATCTCTGCATGGATGCATTGGTCCAGAGGGATTTATTGCATGGTCTACTCAATCTCCTGATTTGAATTCAATAGATTTGTTCATGTGTCCCTGGTTTATGTGTCCCGTGTACCACATATTGACACCCTGAGAGAGTGTATCCATACTGGATTTTACCAAATATGAAACACTCCAGGAATTTGTAGCAGAATATACAATAGCATGGCATACAAGCATGCATTGAAGCAAGAGGAAGCCACTTTAAGCAATTTTCGTAACCTTCAATTTTGTATAACTAGGAGTTATTTCCAGGCTGTTATGCCATGATCTGCTAGAGTTTAAGTACCCGGACGTTTCGTCCACAGCTGCGGCAGACATCTTCAGTGGCACAGTCGTAGTCTCCTTGGAGAAGTTAACGTGGCGTCTGAGGTGTGGACTGTCTGAGCTTGACTGTGCCACTGAAGATGTCCACCGCTGGGTACTTAAACTCCAACACGCCACAACATAACAGTCCAGAAGTAACTCCTAGTTATATTGACTCAGGCTGTGAAAGCCTATGCTCTTCAATTTTGTCTTGTAACTTCACATTAAATGATTTCAGACCCATGTTCATATGACATTTTTTTACTGCTTTGATGTTGGGAGGATGTCCCTGAAATATTTAACACAAATAAGGGTACACCTGTATTTAAGTTTAAAAAAAGTTCCTTAGCATTATTTACTATTGACCTTTTCATGTGCTACATACACTTTAATTGGTTGTGGGCATATACAATGCATATGAAATTAATTGGGGAAGCACAAACGGATAAGTTACTCTCTTATAATATCAATTTCTTTCGATGGATATAACTTAAATTTAGACCTGAAGAATGGAAGCAGACATTTGTTTCCATTAGTGCCCACTTATAACCTTAATTTGCAGAAATTAAATTAATAAGTTCCCTTTTTTTTCACACTACAGCGAATATAGCAGTTTAGTTGCTAGCTGTGTCTAGGATGGTTATTTTGTTTGATTGGCATGACTTATTTCTTTAATGTAGTATTGCTCTGTTATCCGTTTACATTGCTTCATGTACAACATAAATCAACACTAACTCCCTTTACAAAGAATTGCTTTTGTAACCTATAAACAAATTGCATTTCTTCAAGAACAAGAATATAGTGTTTTAAAACAAGAGAGTGAGTGGCAAGTGATTCTGGTGAAAAATGGAACTGGATAAATATTTTAATGGATCTTAAAATAAGTTTAACATTAGCAATGGTAATTTTCTTGCTATTGTTTTATCTAAGAAAATTTGGGCATCAAATAAAATGAAGAAAAATCATGAAATAAGTGCCTAGTGATTGAATTGCAAACACCACAGTGTTTAATTGTATGCTGTGAAAGGAATAAGGATTTATTTAATGACACTGAAACACTTTCCATTTACTGAATATACTTTTAATTTATTGTGCTATGGTAAACTTAGCAGAAAAACAAGTTAAACTTAATTTTCAAATAAAATGGAGAAGCTGTGGTTGCATAGCAGGCATTTCTGCATCTTTTGCATCATAAGTGCAGCTTTGCATCATCCTGCTACTAGATTACAGTAACAAATTGTTAATTGAAAAAACTAAAAAAGATATCTGTATATGTATACATAATGAGGTTGAAGATCAAAATGGTTGAGTAAGGATTTCAAAAACAGAATGCCTTCCAGATCCCTTGCAACAGTAAATACTACCAGGAGTAACATTTTCTGGTCTAAATTACTGAGAACCCTCCAAAATGAAGAAAAGGATGACCTAAATTATAAAACACAGTCATAGGGTTCTACAACAGATACTGGTTTGCTTACTTTCCTTTAAGGAGCCTAAGTGATTAAAATGAGTGGAGTGGAGTTTAAGGGCCCATCGACCGTGAGGTCATTTGGGGATTAAAGTGAGTACCTGTTCTTTTAACTGAAGGTGGCTGGTATGATTTCTCTGGAATATTACTCTTATCCCTCAGTAATGATGATTGAACATCATACAAGTAAAATTTTCTTCATAGTGAATGCTTTTCATCTCTCAAATTAAAACACATGTTAGTACAACAAGGAAGAATTGAGCAAAGCAAACAGAAAAATTTATGTGATATGAATCTGAGCTTGTTGACTATACATTCTCTAAGCATTGAAGAAATAAGAATCATTTATGATCACTAACAAAATATAGCATGATATGAAAATTTGGCCAATTCATAGGTTTCCAAGCTTCATTTAAGGATAAAAATCAAATTTTACCTTTGTAAAGAAAAATCCAGCATATCATTATGATAGACAAGATAAGAATACATGCTTAGATATATATATAATTTTCAAAAACCAAAGTATAAGAATAAATGAAATTTTACATATATCATCCTTGGCAGTTAAAAATGGAATAAACAAACATAAATCATGTGTATATTTTGCATCACTGGGATTAATATGGACATAACTTGTAATAACAAAGTGAACATAAGAGATAACAGTGGAACAAAAATATGTCTGTAATGGAAAGGAAATGAGAATATGTTTGAATGTAGGAGAAAAATGGAAAAAGAAGACTTAAAAAGTAATTTAACACGAAAGTGTCTTAAAGAAAAGTGCTATATAATTGCAAATGTTGCATTCAATATAGCAAAATTATATTGTGCATGCCACTTGGCTTATGTAACATAAAGAGAAATCTGTAAGTGTCTGTTAACTTCATTACTAAGGATTTTGCTGCTTGGCTGCACTTGTAACATTTAATACAACTTAAAGTGATGTTTGTACATTCAATTAAACACACATAATATGTTACAGATTCAGGAACCAAAAGTGTCATTGCTGTTGCATTTAAAAGTTAACAACTGGCAGCAACATGATTGGATGATGTATTGAGATAAACTTAATCTGAAAAACCACATAATAGCAAAACATTAAATTAACCTGCTTTAACTATAATATGAAACCTGAATAATGATTAATATTTCTGAAGAAAATGAAACAAAAGTGTTTGAAAGTATTGCTAGCATTTGCAGAATGAAGTAAGTAGAATTGGGAAGAATGGCGAAGCAATTCTATAGCGGTTTTGTCATCTGAAGGGAATGGAAGATGAAGAGCAGTGCAAGCCATCAATGGCATCCCAAGAACAAGTAATACAGATTAGAAAGGACTTGAAAATTGTGCAGTCAATGAAACATGGGGATTTAAGTCAAGATATTGAATATGGGAACCTGCTAGTTACAGAATTTTGAAGAATGCATACATATTACATACAATAACATAACAGTATGGGAGTAACATCCTCAGAAACTGATGGAAGAGGCAAAGGACTCCAACAAGCAAGTTTCATCATTCTTTGCTTATAATGGATACAAATTTGAAAGTTCTCCTTTGGCATAATTCAACATTAACAATACAGAGACTTGATCTTAGGATACTATAGCAGTGTTGTATCAGAAACTGAAGAAGTTTTTAACAATGCAGTGGTATAATGTTTAGTAAGCTTCTGAAGAATATAAAGGTTGCTTTAAATTGATGTGAGGCTTTTTATATATTTTTGGAAATTTACTTATGAGAATCTAAACAAATCAACAATAAGGCTGCATAATCTACTGAAATGAAGATCAAAGAACCTGAAAGCTTTTAAAATGCATCCTGTCCATGAAATAAAAGATGCTGACAAAAATAAATGCAAAACTTGTATGTGGAAATTATATGAATTCAAAATGGAAATCCTCAATTGTAATTTAGCTCAAGACCAATTCATACTGAATACTACTAATAAATCATACAAGACAACTTGCAAACTACTGATTGTTAAGTTAAAGAAACATCAATGAGATATGTTTTTAACTTGCTCCTGGTTAATGATCATGCAACTTGTATTATTATATGGGAAATGTTGAATGCCAATGTGCTACACTGAAGACCACCAAGATGCTGCTCTAGGTATAAGAACTCCAAATACTATCATATGATAGTAGGAATAAACAATAGGAGAAAATATGAAATGAGATTTTTCATAGAGCAATTGCTTTTATTCTTGAAGACTAAAATTTAATACCTCTGCACACTGGAAAACCTATTGGTATAAAAATGAAAACTGGAGTAAACATTCAGCTGATGATGGAATATTTTCTAAATGTGTTATGAATGGAAACTTAGTAAGTGAAACCAAACTGTTACCAACTCACTCACAATTTCAATTATTGTTAAATGTATCACTGTTTATAATCACTTCTAATATATTTAACATATGTAATGAAGAACTTAAAAATGGACATCAGAGGTGAGACAGTCAATGGTGACCCATTAATTTCATGGAAGAGTGGCATTAAAATGAAAAAAAGAAACTGAATTTAATTGAAAATACCACTGCTGCAACATTTCACTCACAATTTCAATTGTTTAAAGATCCACTATGTATAATCACTTATATTTAACATATGAAATTTAAAGCTTAAAATGGACCTTACAGGTGGGAGTCTATGGTGACTCATTAATTTCATGGAAAAGTGGCATTAAAATGATATGTAACAAGATGGAACTTAATTAAAAGATGCCACCACTTCAATATTTCTAACGCAGAATATATTACAAAGCCAGGAAGGTATATCATGTGTGGTATGTGCATAATTCATTCATGAAGGAGAAGTTGAACATTATTTGAAAACAAACGTTTTCAAAAGACAAATGGAATCTATCAGAGAATGATGTTCCAAGTTAAGTTTCATCATTCCATAGCAATTTACAAAATATTAATATGTTAAACAATTGTCTTCTTCAAAATATCACCTGGTAATGAAAACATATGCTCTAATTCTGTTTAAAAGCACATATTTACCTTTATAAATATTCTTATTTATTGGTAAAACATTGGTGGAATTTGTTGCAATATATGGAAGTGAGGTATGCACAATCAACAATTACTACAGAAATACACTAATAGTTCTAAAAATGTATTATTTATCCAGAAGTGCCAAAATGTCAAAACTAGAACACATCACAAATAACATAATTAGAAACATAATGGAGGCAGAAGAAAACTTAATTGAAAGAATTGAGAAGAAGGAATTAAAATGGTTTGTACATATATATATACTGGAAGATGAGCAATGGCTGAAACAACTATATAAATGGCAACCAACTAGAAGGAAGAAAAGAGGGCGACCAAAATTAACATGGAAAAGAAGCATTGCAAACAAGAAGTTTAAGCATTGAAGATGCCCAAGATTGTAAGCTTTGGAAGTTTGGCACAGGAAGATGGCAGCAGCTGTAAAAAAAAAGCTAAAGATAGATATAAATATTCTTATAAAATAAATGATTAATTGATCACAAGGGATGATGTGCAATGTATCATATGAAATGTCTGAAGTCAAGAAGGATAGAGTACTTTAGAAACTGGATGCACTAATTTACACCAAAGCATTATCAAATAGGGTGTGCTGAAATTCCTTTGATATGAAGGAGTTAAAGGCGGAATGAGCGTGTAGTCAATATTGCAGAAGCATGCAGCTGATCTGAATACCCACTAGAAAGTATCTACTTCAGAAGATATTATACCAGAGAAATATTAACGTAGCACTTCAAAACTGCAATACCATAATTATTACCTCTAGAATACTTCAGCTGCTATGTTTAATTAGGAACATATAATACATATAATATGTGATTAGGTGTGTCATGTCTTCAGATACTCACGTTATCTTTGGTAATTAAGATTCTGAACTAAACATCATTGATACACACTGCAAGAACTAAACAGTGTTTTAACTAATGGGAAATTTTCACTATCAGGAAATAGAAATAAAGACGCCTTTGGTGATCTGAAAAAAGAATCAGCTGTGAAGGAAGAGCGGAGAGATGAAGTTGTAGATGCACAGATACAGAGATATCAGTAACATATCGTGAGACTACTATAGTGTGAAAAATGTCATTTAAAATCAAATGAGATCAGTAACTTCAATGGCAAATAGTGAAAGTGTGTAGTACATTTGATATAAATTTAACATTATTATTCAGTAAATAAAGTTTGTTTTCATATTTAGAAAAGAAAATGTTCAACGAAATAGTAATGACATCAATAATAATGAAAATGCTCAATGAAAAAGTAATGATACCACTAATAATAATATTGAAGTTGCAGAGTACTTATAATGGAATTACAGCAGAAATAGAATTATGATTTATGGACTATGAGATCAGAAATCTCTATTCACTTCTTAGTTCATGACAAGATAAAGTGCAAATGAAAACTTAAACATACGCCATATAAATAATATCTGTATGATACACAGTATGCCAGGATACCATTCGAATTATAGACTTGGGTAACATGCTCTAACATGCAAATGCATTCAACTGCACTGTGATAATGTCCACCAGAGATAACAACACAGCAAAATAGGCAGTAAAGCATTTCATATTTTCGCTATGAATCATATTTTCTTTGAATTGAAGCAAGCTATTTCAAATTGACTGCCAGAATCCTTAAAGAAATTGTAATTGTTATCATATGCAATCCATATAAGATTTATACTGGCAAAGTAGTAGCTTAAGTGAACTTTCTATTTAAAAATTTTATTGAGTACCCTGCAGTTTGCATATTGCTAAATGTGTAGTAAGAATACATATTTCAAGATCCAATAAGGCCTAAGCATAACCACTAGAATCAAGCAACAAAAGCACTGACTTCATTGTTGAAGCCTTATTGCTACAGTCAAGTTCTTGGAATTTTTCAACTTAACTGCAGATGCTCAAAAACGTGTATTATATAATTCTATTTTCATAATACATATGAGAAAAAGAAGAAAAAGAATATTTCTGTCTGACTGCAGTAGTATGTTTTACTCTCAGCACTTCGTTGTCGGAAATATTCAGACATGTAGAAATCTGGAAATGTAAATTAAGGGAGGAATAATAGCTCAATGTAGTAAATTAGAAATTAAAAAAACTTATTCTGCTGAAACTCCATGTAACTCCAAATTTTCTGAGCCACTAGTATAAAACTCTAAGCATTAGTGAATATTGAACTTTAATTTAATATAAAGCAATGAGCACCACATTTACTTATATATAAAGTTTATTTTGTTGAAGAGAAGGGCACACTTCCATGCAAAAGATGCAGAAAAAGTTGATTATTTCTTTTCTTTGAATGCAGGACAAACAAATGCATTTTGCAGAACATGTGTGCACATTGCTAGCAATCCAGAAATAAAATATAGCAGAATTAAATGTTTAACATGAAGAGAGGGGAAAGTTTTGGACAACTATCGATATCTGTCAGTTTTGTATGAAATGGGACTTAGTAGAACCTTAATTAAATTCCTTATGGCAAGTTAAATTTGCAGGAAAATTGGCAAGCATGAGCAAAATACTGAAACATTTGAAAATGAGCTTTGGAGAAGGGCAGCTCTTGTTTGGAACAAACTGTCAGTGAATTGAGTATAATTGTGTATTCTCTGGTCCAGGGGGAAAAAAAGGAAAAAAATCCAGGAGAGAATAAAGAAATTTGAAACCCAAAATGGATAATTTGCAAAAACAAAATAATTTAAAAAGCAAAGCAAAACATTTCTATAGTTGCAAATTTGATAATTTTGTGAAGTATGAACTAACAGATCTTCAGTGAGTCTGCATCCGATTGCAGGGGCTGACGGGAAGAGGTGAGGGCTCTCCATGATGCAGTGTGCCAGGAACTTCCTAATCTGCAGATCCTCCAAAATTGCATCATGATCAGAGTCACCAAAGATCCAATTCTGCTCTACTATGACTTGGTCCTGCGGCACAGTGAGAATACTGAAAGTCTGATTGGGAGGAGAATGGGACTTAAGTGCTATTTTTATTTTACCTAATTAGGAAGCGTACTTATGGAAACCTGCAGTATATGTATCATTTAATTAATGCAGGATTGCAATTTTAAAACCAAAGAAATGGAGCTAGTGAATGCTAGCTAACACTGTACATCACATACATTGTAGCTAGTGATTTGTGAAAACCTATATATAAGTGACTGGGATCAGTCATCGAGCCAGTCTCTAGTTTTTGACTGGGTAGTTAGTGATATGATGTAATACATTTTGGCTTCACAATACTGACCAGGATTTTCAGTCAGAAAAGGATTTGAAATTTTACTCTGTTTCAATGTTTGTTTTTCTTTTTTTTGTTTCCTTTTTTTTCTGGGTGACAGTCTGGTACCACAGAGCAAGTGGCATGTATGTAACACTGCTTGGAGGCACCTTCTTACTGTTTGAATAAAACTTTTTTTAAGGCTAATATGCGTCTCTTATTTTCATTCATCACTCCTAACCCTAATATTTGAAAGGAAGAATTTAAAGATGTGAGACACTGCTTATAGCTCTACATGGGGCTTTAAACATCATTTAGGATAGTTTTGGGGAAATCTTGCAGACCATGTTTTTAATAGGTAAAATCTGATGTCTGCATCAAATCAACTCACATTTCTACTGGAATTTAAAATTTTACTGTGCTTGTTTAAAGCTAAGAAGTCCACAAAAATTATTGTACTAAGAAACTGAAATTTAGATTTTTGTTGCTCTTTATATTGTGATTTTTCAAACTATAAAATAGAAGAAAATTTCGGTTCTGGGACACATGGTGCTTCATAGTAAACTAAATACTGCACCTTGATGAAAAATTTAGTTTATTACTATACATCATAAATAGCATTTATTTTGAAATGGTGTGGTTTGCATAGATACATCAAAATTGAATGCCAAACAGATCTCAACTTGTAAATACCTATGTGGTTTCTCATAGACAAGTATATAAAATGTTATAAATTATGTTTTGTGCTTATGTAACCTACAACAGGTTTGTTTTAGATTTGCTAGTTAAAGATACCAGGTGAGTCAGCTGCCCCTTATTCTCGGGTTTTATGCAATCTGCATTTTATAGTGCAGCATGAAAACATCGACCCCATTACTAGGTTCTACCCGCATATTTAACTGGATGTTAAACACTCGATGACATTAGTACTAATATAGATGTTATCACATCGCCTTTTAATATATTTGTAATTAGACACCTGACGTTTGCATTTCTGCAAATGTTCACTGGAACCAGCGAATATTACATCTTAAACAGAATATTTACCTCACACGTTACTAGGTAGCTCAGTTGGAACGAGCGCAAGACTCTGAAGTAATCTGTCTGCTGTGAAGGTGGTTCGAATTACCTGCATGTACTAATTTTTTTTTACCCTGTAATCCTCACAATTTACAAATTATTATTCTGAAAACTGTTACTATATTAATTTATGTTTTATGGCATTGTTTGATGTTTATTGGTGAACTACAATTGTGTAGTTGTTTAACACAATAATACATAGGTGCAATTGAAATAAGGATCATTTATACACATTTGAACACAGAAAGCAAGGAAATTACATTGTCAGAGTTTAACATGGAAGTTAAACTCAATTTTGCAGACAGTAAATTATTGTGCTATTAAAAATGTTTCATAGTGATACGTTTAGCGGCTCTGGAATGACCCTTTTTCTATTCCTGGAACACGACTCCTATAACGAAGCAAGTGCTCGAACTGATGACCTTCTTGGGTAATGCACGCCTGGGCACGCTGTCGGATGGAGCCCCTGACTTGGTGTAGCATGGCGGGTTGAACATTTCTACAAGCCACTGTAATACGCTGACGAAGGTTTTCTAGATTGCCCAGCTCCTCTGCATAAATGCGTTCTTTTAAATAATCCCAGAGAAAGAAGTCAAGGGGTGTCAGATCAGGTGATCTGGCAGGCCAGGAGACTGGTCCTTGTCTTCCTATCCAATGACCAGGATGTGCAGCATTCAAATGATTGCAGACGATCCTCGACCAATACGGAGGAGCACCATTGTGTTGAAACCACATCGTCATTCGCTCCTGCAGTGGTACATTCCCTAGTAATAAGGGGTGAGCTACGGAGGAATTCCAGGTAGCATGCTCCTGTTAGATGCCCCTCGAAGAATAATGGTACAACAAGGTGTTCTCCCAAGATTCCACACCAGACATTTACATGCCACTGCTCTTGCAATGCTGCTTCCCTTACCCAATGAGGATTATCAACACTGAACACTGCTATAGCGTATATTGTGACGATTTTCAGTTCCATTGTTGTGGAATCTTGATTCGTCAGAAAACAATATCCTGGATGCGAATCCCACATCACTAGCTACTCGCTCCAGCAACCATTCACAAAAGGTTACTCGAGCTTCGAAATCTCTCCCGTGAAGTGCTTGGTGTTGGTGCAAACGATAAGGATGGAACTTATTAGTGTTCAATGTTCGCACTACAGAAAATTGGCTGATGTTCACCTCCTGAGCAACTGCCCGTGTACTAGTATGCAGATTGTTCTGGATGGCGTTCAAAACTGCTTCTGCATTAACACCCGATGTTGCTGGTGCGTGTCTATGAGGAAGAATTCTTGCAAGTGATGCTGTTACATGCAGATGCCTTTCAACATCCCGGAAGCTGTTTGCTGTTGGTTGTCGTCTATTCGGACATCTCTCCCGAGATATTTTCTCCGGTGTATTTGTTCTTACTTCTCCGTAGATCAAAAGCATATCTACGTACTCGTCTGTCGAATACATAATGAAAGACTGGCACAAAATATGCGACATCATACATGTGGAGAACGCAGGGGTCGGCATTCGCAACGCACTACATCATGCCAGTGCAATGAGGCAGAGGTCAGTTTCAAAATGCAGACAACCAAAGACGATTTAAATTATAATGCCCTAAACCCTCAGGGACTTTATAATTAGATTATTGTAAATTCAGTTTCCAAGTTTTGATGAACAAAAAAAATATTTACAATGCTGAGACTCGAACCTGTGTCATTGGGGTTTAGCGCAGAGGACATGTCACAATCCTATTCAGCTATTTTGAGACTTCACTGAAAGCACGTACCACGTGCAATAGTAGAACTTGTATGCCTGACGCTATGCCATTGCCACCTTGCAAGTATTCGTGCTTGATTTAGTCTTTTAAGACAGTTTTAATCATTTACTGGGCGTTTTAATATTATTACTTAATTGGCAAAAGCTGTTATGCATATTAATTGAGATGCACGAGGTGTAGTTCATGCAAACATGTAAATAAACTGTTGTTTAATAATATGTCCGTTTTGACTGTACAGGTCCATGATGAATGAGGCGTGTCTCTAAATTTTTTCTGATTTTTAGCAGCCAACCCCTGCTCTAAGTACAAGAATCCACCATTTTCTTTTTAGCTGACGTTGTTAGTGTACTCATATGATAGGTCCATCTTTTCCGAGGCGTTTACTGAATTACGTTGCTATGTATACTCTAATGAAAAGTTTGTAAAATCGGCAGGAAACCAGAATTTGCTCTCAGTAAACGAGTCATATGTTTTTGAGGTGTACTTTAGCGAGGAGTACATTCTGTCCCTTAAACCGCTGTTGCTCTCAATTTTGCGCATTCCTCTCTTTAAGAACGTCAAGCAATACATTTTAGTAAGCGCAAAACTGGGCTAAGGTGCACATGCCGTTAGTTGGGTGGCCTACTTTCCAAAAAAATAAGGTGCGACTGACTCACCTGGTATATATGAATGTTAGAAAGTTTGATGTAAAAGCTGTCAGGTATTTGCCTAAAGACTGGATAACAGTATAACCTAGTTACATTTAATATTGAGGAAGTGAAATGCATTAATAAGTCAAGAAAGAAACAAAATATTTACATAAGGTTTCATTAGAATCTTAATAGCATAAAAACAAAGTGAACCTTTTCTTTTGTTGAAATCATGGATGCCCTTCCATAGGCTCTACAGCATCTAACACTATGTGAGCATAACTATGCAGGTATTAATCTAATCGTGACTCATAAGCATCAACATGATGCAGGAACAATAATAGATATTGTAACAAAATGGCAAAATTCAAAGTCATGCTACTTTCCTGTCACTTTATTGTCCTCTAAATTTACTATAAATGCACAATTTTCTTCTCATTGTTAACACAGGTTATAGTCCTTTCTGCTATCACAATTGTTCTTCTGATAATGTTTCTCAGTTTTTCAGCGTGTTTCTCCAGTATCTCTGTCCCTTATATCTTGACTATTAAAATACAATCACTCAATGACACATATGTACTCACTGACAGGCTGGCCGACTCACTCTCATAACTAAAAACTAACTGTACACAACGACTTACACAACTAAACAACAACTCAACTCAAACTGAGCTGCTACTGACTGCCTGCACTGTCTGTATGATCCTATTTATACTGGAGCTGATGTCACATGACCTTTCAAGAACCCTCCATGGACATGTGCAATGATGACTCAGCAAGAATCGGAGAAGGCCCTCAACTCCTCTCTTTTGCATTTTACTGCCATCCATGTTTATGGTCATGTACACCCAATCGCTCAGCATATCCAAGGTCACACTATAAAAATGGACAATATTACATTAGATTCATGGTGAATAGGTAAAGAGCACCAGCATACAATTTGCAATGTTACAAAGAAATAAATGGCAATTTTGTGGTTGTGCCTACAAACAACAGTTTGCCAGAGAACTTCCTCTGCATTGGCTCTATACTGGAGAGGGTCTAGCAGCAACAGTTATTTTGGTAGTAAGATTGTATCAAAACAATACATAAATTCATACTCAATCATAATACATTTTGGAAGTGTTTTCCCTGTTGTTGAAGGCAGACTTAAACTCACTTACACATTTTGTCAAAGACTTTTGCCCAAGTTTCTTGCTTAATTGATTGCATATACTTAATCATTCACTTTAATTTCATGGAACATTTTTGGATTAGTTTTGTTCACTATAGATTTTTCACACCCCAAAAGAAATAATGTGGTCAGTAAAATCAGGAGACCATCGTGGCCAGAGATATTTAGCCATTATTCTTTTTCCAAATATGATGGTGAAAGCTTCAAGCTACTGTTTTGACATATGTACTACAGAAGTGCCATATTAAAGGAAACAGTATTTAATTTCATTTTCATTCAGCTGAGCAATAAAATAAATTCAGAATAGTAAATGTCAAATTTAACTAAGCTACCAAAGATTTGAGGCATTCCCGAACAGAAGGACGAATTCAAGAAATGTGGGTATCAAGCAAAATTTTATTTTAAGTTTCTACCAAGGGCAAACTCAACATAATATTATTCCTCCTTTGTGATTTAATCTAAAGGTATTAATGGTAATTAAACAAAGCTTATATCACATTATTCATTTATTGGTTATATTCAGCATGTGACATGAATAGAATAATAATACTATTATTGGAAAGAAATGCATACATTCGAACTCATGTGTCATACTCAACAAAGGTATCTCCATCAGATTCGATGTCATTTGTGGAAGTTGATCAGTTTGATTGAGCTTGAAGTATCTGGTGAAAGTGTTGGTTCCATGGCATGGGTACATAGTACAGCAAATCTTTGAGGTCGTCCAGCTTAGCTGAGGGTACAGAGATTGGAGCATCATCCATCCACATTAATTCCTCAGATTTTAGGCTGAACTTCTCCAGATCATAGCATTCTCTCTTTCCCTTTTGGAGCGTAACAGTAGTTTTGATGTTGAGGTTGTATGTTGGATGTATGTGAAATTCTTTCTTGCAACCACTACTGTGCTGAAATATTTTGCCATCTTTAAATTTAGCACCAGGTGTCTTCTTCTGTAATGATGTAAAATTGTTAATCATACCTTGGGTAATGTCTATAACATCAAACGGCAATCTTTTGCAGGATTTCTTTAAGATTTTGGTTTAAGGGTGTTGAACTGCTTGGTTATCAGCGAGATTTGTTTAAGAACTGGATGTAATGATGTTTTGAGAACACATTACAGTGTCAAACAGTGTTTTCTATGTGTCCAAAGTCTCGGTCGCATGGTGGGTAGGAATGCTCTGGAGTCAGGAAATTATGTTTGATGCTGTCAAACCTGTCATTTGGATGTATATCAAATTTGTCAAAACTCTGTTAATGTTTTTTTTATTTTGATCAAAACATTCTCACTAAAAAGGTATACAGTCTTGATATTTAAGTCAACATTGGAGAGATAGTCAAGTTTGCCCTTCTGGTCCATGCTCCTATCATTCGAACCCAACCCCTCCAATTTGTCTCTGGCCATTTTTCATAGTATATTAAGGTGACCTCAACTACATACATATACCAAAATGTTCACTGTTACCCTTCAAGGCCAATACTTAAATAAATAAAAAAATACTCATCAGTCGAGTTTGCCCTTATGGTCGGGAACACTTCCTTTGACTCTATGTATTTGCTCTCATAATATAGTAATCCACTGAAGCAGGAATTCCTTTGGTTACCTTTTCCTGAAGGCTATGTCTGAAGGGCAGGCTGGTTCAGTACATTGATATCTCAAGTTCGAAGCCAGCTGATCTCACAGAAGATCCCCTTGTCTCCCTGTGGCATCTGCGTCAGCTCATGTTCTCAGGAGAATTCTGATGTATTAACTTTTTAGCTGGGAGAAGTAATAACACATAACCATACTAGTTCAATCTAGGATGTACTTCTCACTCATCATGAATCTAAGGCTCAACTACATACATATACCAAAATGTTCACTGTTACCCTTCAAGGCAAATATTTAAATAAATAAAAAAATACTCATCAGTCGAGATTGCCCTTATGGTCGGGAACACTTCCTTTGACTCTATGTATTTGCTCTCATAATATAGTAATCCACTGAAGCAGGAATTCCTTTGGTTACCTTTTCCTGAAGGCTATGTCTGAAGGGCAGGCTGGTTCAGTACATTGATATCTCAAGTTCGAAGCCAGCTGATCTCACAGAAGATCCCCTTGTCTCCCTGTGGCATCTGCGTCAGCTCATGTTCTCAGGAGAATTCTGATGTATTCACTTTTTAGCTGGGAGAAGTAATAACACATAACCATACTAGTTCAATCTAGGATGTACTTCTCACTCATCATGAATCTAAGGCTCAACTACATACATATACCAAAATGTTCACTGTTACCCTTCAAGGCAAATATTTAAATAAATAAAAAAATACTCATCAGTCGAGTTTGCCCTTATGGTCGGGAACACTTCCTTTGACTCTATGTATTTGCTCTCATAATATAGTAATCCACTGAAGCAGGAATTCCTTTGGTTACCTTTTCCTGAAGGCTATGTCTGAAGGGCAGGCTGGTTCAGTACATTGATATCTCAAGTTCGAAGCCAGCTGATCTCACAGAAGATCCCCTTGTCTCCCTGTGGCATCTGCGTCAGCTCATGTTCTCAGGAGAATTCTGATGTATTCACTTTTTAGCTGGAAAAAGTAATAACACATAACCATACTAGTTCAATCTAGGATGTACTTCCCACTCATCATGAATCTAAGGTGTATTTCTCTTAAACACCTCCACTTCACACATGCCACTGTTAATAATATTCCTGGTGAACTTTTGTTTATGATTGCACACTCAATTTTACAATTATTAATCACATGTAGTACCCTAACTTACTCAATACGGGTTCTTATTTACTGCCTGTGATAATATCAGTACCTTGCAACTTCTAATTAAACTAAGCCAGAAGGTACACATCAGCCTCTTAACTTTCCACAGAATATTCCTATAACTTATGCTCACAAAGACTTCTTGTGTGGCAACATAAATTCTACGTGCTCTACATGATAAGACAGGTACTAATAAGGAAATTTTCACTAGTATACATATATACAAGACCATCCCCTGATGTATTGTAACTTAACTTATTTCTGATAAGCTACCTTTTCATGCCATTGCTAGAGTGGACTTATGATGACATAATTATACTAGATTCTCATTGGCTTAAGTCAGACCTTTCCAACTGAGGTGCCGCCAGAGCCCTGGCCGGCACCAGCAGAAGCACCGATGCTGAGCTGAGCACCAGAGAGGTGGAGGAAGGTGAAGTGGCAGAGACAGCACCAAGAAGGTATTCTGGTAATGATAGTTGAAGTATTTGTGGTAGGGCAAATGTTGTGTTGACTGTTAAATGGGACAGGTCATCAAGTCACTGTGCAGCTTACCAAAGCAATTATTAATGACAATTTTGTGAATACACAAACACAACATTTATTCTCTACATATATTTTGGTTACTGTTGTGACCATTTATCATTTAGGGCAAATTTTGACATTGTATGTCACAACCAATTTACCAATATTCAGTACAATAGAAATTCATAGTACTGCGTCTAAGTACTAGTACTCTAAGGCAGTATCAGACAGAGACATCCTGCATTTACTTTTATTTAAATTCTTAATTTATTGAAAACATAATTGAAAATATCTGTTCACATGCATAAGTTGCACTGACCATTGACACAAATTTTAAGGCAAGTGCATGAACTTTGGGAAATTCCTGTTTATTAATGCCTTTGTAAACTTTAATTAAACCACCACTGTAGTGGTAGTACCTGTATTTTAGGTCTGTGTCACACTGTAGTTTTATCAGCTCTGTTTGGAAATTTGATGATGCTTTTCCAGGACATGCTGAAAATGAAGTCATAAAAATTTCAAGTTTAGGTGCCATATCATTAATTTTTTTTGATAAATTAAGCATTGGGCTTTCCCTTCTGTATTGACAACAGAATATAAATGTTCCCATTAAGAATTAAACAACATTATGTAACAAGGAGAAGCTATAATAACTGCTGTATCCTATTTAACACCACCTCTGCTTTGAGAAGTGAGAGAGAGTGAGGGAGACACTGTATGTTACTCTTACTGTCTGTTGTACACATGCAGTTGCAGTGGCCGCTACATGGGGAAGGCACCAGGGCCACTGACTGCAGCACCAGTGGACCCCAGTACTAAGTGCTCAAGTTGGAAAGGCCTGGCATAAGTACTCAATCATGTGACTTTACCATACGTTACACAGAGCTTTATCTCGGGCCATCATAGAGTAATGCTCAGCACCCACAAACATTGAAATAGCTCTGTCACTCGCATCAAATAGAACGTGGTTAACAAATCAACTGGCTGGCTGAGCATGCACCAGCGCCAGATATGTGTTTGAGCAGTGGGAGTGTGATGCAAAACAAAAGAATGCAGGACCTTAAACAGGTTTGTGCACAGGTTTGTCTTGCTAGGCTGTGAGTGAGTTATCCGGACTGCTGGGTTATCGAGTGCCGAGTTTTTGGGAATCCACTATAATGATGATGACAACAACGATGATAAACATGAGGATGAGGAAGGCGATGATGGTGGTGATGATGATAAATCATTGTCTATCCTTTTTATGTAGCTGCAGTTTGGGATGAAAACCTTCCTTTTAGTAATTTTTTATCCATAGAAAAACAAATACCAGCAATTCTTTATTCTGCAGTCTTGAAAATATACACTTTACATGAAACTCAAACAACTAAAAATAATATGTGTTACATCACTCTATACCATTATTCACAACTACCTCTAGCATATGTATTTCTTTATCTGGTAATAAGTAATTGGTTATATAACACTTGGAAACCTAGTGAGTTTGTGGATTAAGCTTGTCTATTCCCTATCTTCATATATTAGCATATATCTATACATGTATAATACAAAGTCATATTAGACAAAATTGAAATTTTGAAGAATAAAATCAAGGAGATAGAGATATAAAGGAATTATGACTTTTGTTTATGAACACGATCATTCTTATCCTTTCTAGATCAAGTCTGTTCTTTGGTTTATCACAGATTAATCCCACAGTGCTAAAAGGTCTCAGAAAATACAGTAACTGGTGAAACACACAAACAATATTTGGGCAGTTTCTGTAATCCTGGAAATGCACTTGTTTTTCCAGTACTGAAGGACATTGCTGTTAGGTGGTAATAGTTCCTCTTGAAATTGTGCACTGACTTCTTGTTCACCTGATATGTTTGAGAAATTGTCACAGCTCTGTCCTGCACAATATTGCCATAAAGGGACCACACATCATACTGTTTTGGTTTTGCATTTTGTTGTTTAAAAAAAATAAAAAAATACTTTATTTATTCCTTCTTCAGATTGTATCTATTTATCCTTGTATCTATTTATCTATTAAGCCAAGAGCAACTTTGTAAATGTAATAAGTTTTACGGTCAAACAAAAGCTAATTTCATTCACTGCTCTTATATTTTTGTGCCGAACTTATCACATCAACAACATATGCAAAGAACTTGAATTTTCTGGCATTCATACCTTTGGCAGAAATTATTTTTTTTAATTGAATGCTTCTGGCTTTGAGCATTTATTTCATTGGTTTGCATATAGCACATTTATTGCTGGACAAACTGAAATGCTTTCTCTACCTCAGGAGAGGGGAAGTAATATTATAATGTCATAAAGAAGCCCAAATTTAACAGTCACTTAGTGCACATGTAAGTTAAATGTTTAGTGTTTATCAAAAAGTTAATAGGTTTATATAGCACATTGAAACAGAAAGTGTACGCGAACAAGGTTCACGTGCTGACCACGAGGTTAACATGCCGGCTTCACGGGACCAACGGTCGAATGTTTAAAAACCTAGGTGGCGCATGAGTATGGTAACGGCATTGCGCTATGAGAGACCGTTGTGCTAGTATGATGAAAGTGTGAGCAGAGTTGTTGGAAGGTAATTGAGTTCCGCTGCCCTCGATGCTGAAAAGAAGGAATGCATCGAATAAGCATTTGAAAACGAAGTTTGGGCTATTCCTTTAATACCCACAAAGTACCCTGAAAACTTCAAAGCCATGCTCTACAAGTTAAGCCGAGGTAATGGCACCAAGAACATCTTAAAGCATCCAGTGGACCCTCTTCCCATCAGTAGCATATTTAACATCATATACACTTAAAATTGGCTATCTCAACATGAGATCATCGGCTACAAATAGGCGTCCACAACAGGAGATTACTTCAGCTACAACACCTATATGTTTTTCTGTAGCTTCTGCGAATATAACATCTTCTTTTCCATCTTGAACTAACAAATTATTAATGGAAGCATACTGGTTGCAGTATTAGCTGCCCAAGTAGATCATGGAAATTTATAATCTGGTTTGGTATAATTTTTCTCAGCATAATCTGAAAACTGCTATGAAACATTTTTACCTTGGAAAATTAAAATTGAGTTTTTATTTATGCATGCTCTTTAACTGCAGTAATTCTCAGCATCTCATTCTACATTGGGTGTGAAAGTCTGCTCAAGTTTGTTCAGAAATCTCTTTATCAGGCTTGAGATCCTGTTACGTGCTGTAAATCTATGACACACGACCACCAACTTTACTTCCCTTCTGTAGAAACCCATACTAAGGATATTTGCATCCGAAAAAGAATCCATCCCCCTCCACTGGGTTTGAACCCATGACTTTGGAAACCAGAAGCTAAAATGTTAACCCTAGACTACAGAGGATGATTTTTACCTTGGAGGATTTGGTTGCACATTAGATTAGCACTCTTATACCACATACATAAGATAAAAACATTGTTCAGATCAATAGCTATGATGACAGAAATGTAAACAATAATAAAAGCATCACAGTTTGACATAATACATAGAAAAGCATTTTATCGAAAACTACATTAACAGCTACATTATGTTGCATTCAATGCAGCATTTGACGGTTCATTTTCAGATAATTATTGTCCAGATTGAAACAAATTTATCCAGAGATTGGTAGATAAGGCTGGAGAGATTGTAAATTTGGACTCGATTTGAAAGAAAAAAATATGTAATGCTGACTAGGAGAAACCAAAATAAGTGCATTTGCTGAATATTTTAACTAGAAATATACTCACCCATCCAAAGTCTAAAGCAAATGTTCTTCCTTCAGTACATGCTGTGCCTAATTAAGTCAATTTATGCTACTTGCAGTGTTTACAACACATGAAAGTGAGTCACAAATTTCACCCAGTCTGAATGTTATGATTTTTCTATATGTGAAGTCTTTAATTTGAGGTCATATCAACTCCATGGGATTTAAGTAGTAGAGGTCAAGGGGGGGTGTTCCAACACATGAAAACTACATTTTCTACATCTTCATCCACTACATATCCTTCATACTGTGCTCCAACTGATCTTAATGTTTCAATGAATTCTAGCATTATGATTTCAGGATCATGTGAATCCTATTTTCCAGAAGCCACTCAACAATATAGATTTTCTTCCACATTATAGTTGGAATCCTTTCAGCCTTGACACTATGATAACTAGTATTATTTATTATTATAACACTGGTCCATCTTTAGGAAGAACAGAACTGAAACCCCTTCAAGAAACTCTAGCCTATCGTGTCCTCATGATAATCTTTTGTATCTTTAGACCCCAAAAAATAACAGATATTGTCTACAAAACATAATTTTCTATTATTATGTGTTACAATATGCCTTGCACCCTTCCCAATTCATTCATTAGGACATCCTCCATGGTCTAGTGGTAACAAGTTAACCTCGTTCCCAAGGTCATTGGATCAAGCCTGGCAGAGGGCAATGAAATTTTTTTCAGGCATAAAAATCCTTAGCATGTCTTTCTTTGGAAGGTAAGTGAAATCGGTGGCCCCGTGTTGTAGATTTACAGCACATAAAAGAACCTCAAGCCTGATAAGGAGACCTCTGAACAAAATTAAGTGGTCTTTCACGTCCAATGTAGAATGGGACACTGGTAACTACAGCAGTAAAGAGCGTCCATAAATAAAAACTCATTTTCAATTTCATTCATTTAGAACTTCAGAGATCTTACTTACCTCCTCACTCCACTTGTTATAGTCATCATATTTGTCCATATTCTGCTTATAATTTAATTTTTTTCCCGCAAATATTCCACCACACTGGTTCCTTAAACACTTTGCTCATATTGTAGCTTGTATTTACTGACAGACTTAACAACTCATTCACTTCTTTTTCTATATTTTTAACATATGCATCTGGATATTTTCATAAGCTTTGTTAAAACATGTAGCGCCATCTCTCTTTGACCACTTTTTTGGAGTTTTCCCTGTACATGTGATTAAACACTCTAGACCAAATGCCTCCACTCCATTACATAAGTAAATGCCCTCAAGCCATGACATCCGACTGTGGGCAAGAAACATTGCTGCTACAATGGCACAATTGTGAATTTGTACAGCTGAGATCAAAGAAGGCTGATAGCAGAGAATGGGGTGGTGTAAGCATAGCTAAATGGAACTGACTGGCTGCTGGTACTCTTATTTTTATATAATTTTTATTGTTATTCTTCACCTATTGTAAGTGTGTTATGCTTATGTTTTTTATCTCTTCTTTGGGTAATACATCGTAATACAGTTCCATTGTTTAATGGTTTGCTTTTATTTAAGATGCTGTATTTCAATATGTTCTTAGTGCTGTAGTGTTTTCTTATAACAAGTTTTCTTTCCCTTCTCTTTTTTATCTTTTTTTGGTCTTGCTTTATGACTCCATGAGTTTATAAAAGCACATTGGATCCATATAATTGACAAGGTTTCTTGTATGTATACTTTAAGTAAATGTATTTATTCACCCATTAATATGTTTTTAATAAGAATATAACTAAGCCTAAGCTATTTACTGAAGTATGCTTACAGTATTATAGACTGTAATAGAAAAAATATTTTATACATATTTATACCAGTGGCGGCTATTAGCTGAAGCTAGTGAAGCTCCACTTCACCATTTTTAATTGTGTTAAAGATGATTTCATTGTTTAATTTCTTGAACGCCCAAATATCTAACCAACTAGTCGGGAATATATTTGTAAGGGTAAAGTGAAGTGTGGAAGCTACCTGCCTTTTGGCTGGCACTTTAGCCTTCAAGAGGGGGAGAAAAGGTGCAGCTATTTCTGTCAGCCGAAAATGTAGCTGTATGTTTATACTTGGTTGCCATGACAATGAAACAGAATACAAGGTTCCATGTGTTGCCAAATAGACTTGCTTCAAGAGTAACATGGAGCTATCAGTACAGGAATTTAGCAAACCATAGCCCCTTGTAGAGGCTAATGTATTGTCGCCCATCGCATTATTGTCGGCACTACCGCAAAGGAGCCAAAGGGAAGAGACAGAGAATGGCCGCATTGTTGGGGCGCTTGCTGAAAGAGAGAAAGGGATAGAACTTTCTGGAACTTTCTGAACTTTCTGGAACTTTCTGCTTTGTATTTCACCGCAATAATAACTGAACTTTCCTGAAGTTTCCAGAATAGTGCCTGGGAGATATAAATAGCGGTAAAGTGTGAGAAGGGACAGTTTTTTTGTGTGACTAATTTGGAGCCGTGCTGTTGGTGAATCGGTAAAGACTTTCTTGCTGTTGCAACGAGTGTACAAAGTTACTGTTTACGGAAGTAAAAGTGTTTCTTTATCTCGACCACATCTGTCTTCTTTACTTTACACCCACCAAAGTCACACTGGTGTCAGAAGCGGGATATGACGATGGAGGCTACATTGGTGAGCTTTTTACAAGAGCTGAAAGCAGTGATGAAGACGGCAAACGACAACCTCGCTGCCGAGCTGAAAGAGATGAAGACGGAGCTATCGGCGAAAATTGACGAGCAACTGGCTGGCGTAAGGAAGGATGTGAAAGAGCTCGGTGGAAAGGTGGGAGAGCTCGGTGGAAAGATGGAGGACCTCGGCCAACGCGTTGACGCCCTGGAGAATGTCGGGGAACGGCTTAGCGTTCTCGAAGACAGGGTCGACGGTAGCGCCAAGGAGCTAAATGCAATGGTGGAAGGAATGCTTAGTGAAAAGATCAAGAACTACAAGGCCGAGGCTCCAGCACGCGACACAACATCGACGCGCGTCAAACGACCGAAGTACGATGGCACGTCAACGTTTGAGGTCTTCCGCCGTCAATTCGACACAGTGGCCAAGCACAACAAATGGTCGCCAGAAGAAGAGGCCGCGCAGCTGATAGCCAGCCTCCAGGGACGAGCCGCAGAGGTGCTGAACGCAGTCCAGACAGCGGCGGCGCCCAAGGACATCTGGGAGGCCCTGGAGAACCGGTTCGGAAACCACCGCTTAGCCGCAGCCTACCGCAGCCAACTGAAATCTAGGATGCAACTGCCAGTGGAGACGCTGCAGGAGTTCGCCCTGGCAATTGAACAGCTGGCCAATAAAGCCTTGGTCGACCTCCCCTCCGAATTCGTATCCCGAGAAGCCGCCCATACCTTCGTCGACGGGGTACGCGATGCCGAGATACGTCAACGCCTGATGCTCGGCGACTACAAGACCATCCTCGAGGCACTAACGGCCGCATTAAGGATGGAAGCGGCCAAAGTGACGGCTACCCCGACCTCGAAGACAAGGAGTGTCCGTTACGATGAAGACCGCAGACCAGTCCAGGGACGCCGACGAAGACTAGGTGGCGTGTGTTGGGGGTGTGGCCAGCCGAGACACCTGATGAGAGACTGCCGGCACCAAGAAGAGCAGCCGGAAAACGAGTAATGGCCGGCGTGGCGAGGGGCACGTCGGCGCCATCACCATTATCCCCTCGAGTGACACTGCGCGCCGTCAGCCGACGGATGGATGACAGCCTCATCGCGGATGTTTGGGTGAGAGGGAAGCCGTGCCGCGTGCTCGTTGACACTGGAGCAGCCGTGACTGTCATCAGACCTGACGTAGCCAGGGGTTTGCCATCGAGAAAACCGAGCCGACCGTACCAACTAGTGACGGCATCGGGTGACACCTTGCCTGTGGAAAGGGAGGCCCTGCTGCAGTTGACCTTGGGGCGAAGTGTCTTGCGTTTGTGGCTGTTCGTCGCGGAGGTGGCTGAGGAGGTGATACTGGGACTGGATGCCCTCAGGAGCCACGAGGCGACGGTCGACATCGGCAAGAAGGTTCTGCGGCTTAAGGGAGAGGAAGTAATGCTCCGGCACCCCGAAGAACGCCTTGGAATCTGCAGGGTCATTCTCAGGGAAGACGTAATTGTCCCCGCGAGAAGAGAGATGGTAGTGACGGCGCGACTGGAAGGCCAGCGCAAGAAGAACATGCTGCTGGACCGGAAGACGCATGTGCACGGGCTCTGTGTAGCCGGGACATTGTTGCCGTGCCGAGAGGAGGTGCCGGTGAGACTGCTCAACCCAACAGACACCGATCACGACGTCCAGGCCGGGACGGAGTTGGGGGCGTGCGAGCCCGTGGTCAGCGTAACACCAATAGACAAGACCCAGGAGCCGGTGCCGACGCAACACCTGGGTCCCCGGCTGGAAGGCTTACTGGAGAGGGCGGCCGACCACCTGACCGCTGAACAGAGAGAGAAGGTCCAACAACTGCTGAGACGATATCAGCGCGTCTTCAGCCAAGGCAGCAGCGATTACGGCCGCACGGACCGAGTGCTTCACCACATCGACACCGGAGACGCCCGGCCTATTCGGCAACCACCTAAACGCGTTCCGTTGGCTAAACAAGTGGCGGTACGAGACATGCTGGAGGACATGAGAACCAAGGGAGTGATCGAAGAGTCTGACAGTCCTTGGTGTTCCCCTGTAGTTCTGGTGAAGAAGAATGGCGAGTTACGCTTCTGCGTAGATTACAGGAGCTGAACGCTGTCACCAGGAAGGACTGCTTCCCCTTACCCCGGATTGACGACACCCTGGACACGCTTGCTGGTGCACAGTGGTTCTCAACCCTGGACCTGAAATCGGGTTACTGGCAGGTGGCTCTAGACCCGAGAGACAAGGAGAAGACCGCACTCTCGACAGGCCAAGGGCTTTGGCAGTTCACAGTTATGCCCTGTGGTCTCTGCAACGCACCAGCTACCTTCCAACGCCTCATGGAGTCAGTAATGAGAGGATTGACTTATGACGCCTGGCTGTTATACCTGGACGACATCATCATCGTCGGCAAGACATTCGAAGACCATCTTGACAAACTGATCAAGGTGGTGCTACAGAGACTGCAGGCGACCGGCTTGAAGCTGAACGTCAAGAAGTGCCAGCTCTTCCACAGGGAAGTCAACTACTTGGGCCACATAGTCTCACCAACCGGAGTGGCCACGGATCCGGAGAAGACACAGGCCGTGAGAGATTGGCCTCGCCCAAAGGATAAGCGAGAACTGCGCAGTTTCCTTGGATTGTGCAGTTATTACCGCCGCTTCATAAAGGGTTTCTCCAGCATCGCCAAACCCCTCACTCGCCTGACGGAAGAACATCGACCTTATGTGTGGACGGAGGACGCCGAAGGCGCTTTCCGGCTGCTGAAGAGGACGCTCTGCAGTGCTCCTATTTTGGGATTCCCACAACCAGGCGACGCCTTCATTGTGGACACCGACGCCAGCGACCATTGCATTGGAGGCGTCCTATCCCAAGTCCAGAACGGCCACGAGCAGGTGATAGCCTACTACAGCAAGACGTTGTCCAAGGCAGAGAAGAACTGCTCTGTCACCCGACGAGAGCTACTGGCGGTAGTGAAGACCTTGGAGTACTTCCACAAGTACCTGTACGGTCAGCCATTCCACCTGAGGACAGACCACTCCGCCCTAACCTGGCTACTTAGCTTTAGAAACCTGGAGGGCCAGACAGCCCGTTGGGTCCAGAGGTTGCAGGAGTACGACTTCACCTCCGAACATCGCAGAGGGAAGAGCCACGGCAACGCAGACGCCATGTCCCGAAGACCCTGCCCAGAAGAGGGCGGCCAATGCGCAAGAGTGGAAGAGAAGGAGCGTACCGCAGCTGTCAGAGTGGTCACGGCAGTGCCTGCGGATGGATGGGATAGCGCGGGCCTGAGGAGGGAGCAGCTGGCGGACGCCGACGTGGGGCCACTTTTGAGAGAAGTGCAGGTAGGGACGAGACCAACCTGGGAGGACATCGCACCCAGAAGCGCTACATACAAGTCGTACTGGGCCCAATGGGACTCGTTGAAGACCAAAGAGGGCGTGCTGTTCCAGGTATGGGACTCACCTGATGGGAAGACCCAGAAAGAGCAGTTGGTACTTCCCCGAAGTAAGGTCCCGGAAGTCTTGGAGGAAGTGCACGCCGGTACCTCGGGTGGACACCTAGGAGCAAACCGGACGATCGACAAACTCCGACAGCGCTACTACTGGCTGAGGCTCCGAGCAGACGCTGAGAACTGGTGCCGTCAATGTCACGTGTGCGCGGCGAGTCGCGGCCCCCAGACTAGGAGCCGGGGTCGCATGCAGCAGTACAACGTCGGAGCGCCCTTCGAACGCATCGCCGTCGACATAGCTGGACCATTCCCAGTGTCCGATCGAGGCAACAAGTACCTGATAGTAGCTGTGGACTACTTCACCAAGTGGCCGGAGGTGTATGCCATCCCGAACCAAGAGGCGAAGACGATTACAGACTGCCTCGTGGAACAGCTGTTCTGCCGTTTTGGGGTCCCGTTAGAGCTCCACAGCGACCAGGGCACCAATTTTGAGTCGCACCTAATGAAGGAGGCATTGGAAAGACTTGGGGTGAACAAGACCCGCACAACACCCCTACATCCACAGTCGGACGGCATGGTCGAGAGATACATCAAGACCCTAGAGGAGCACCTGAGGAAGGTCGTGGCCAGCCATCAGCGAGAATGGGACCTCAAGGTACCACTGTTCTTGCTCGCCTACCGTTCGTCGACACACGACACCATCGGGATGACACCAGCAAGCCTAATGTTCGGCCGAGAGCTACGCCTCCCTTGTGACCTGGCTTTTGGGAGCCCCCCGGAAGCGAAACAGCCGGCAACCGAGTATGTGGAGAATCTAGTAGACCATCTCCACGACATGCACGAGATGGCTCGTCAGAACATCCAGATGGCGAGCGACCGCATGAAGACCCGATACGACAGGCAAGCCAACGGCCGAGGATTCCAGCAAGGTGACATGGTCTGGTTGTACCGCCCTACCCGGACCAAGGGACGCTGCCCAAAACTTCAACAACCGTGGCAAGGACCGTACCGAGTGGTAAAGAGGATTAACAACGTAGTCTACCGCATCCAGAAGGTGCCCCGAGGAAAGATGTTGGTGGTACACCTGGATCGTCTGGCCCGTTACGATGGTGCTGTTCGGGACGACCAGCCTTGAGGAGGGAGCAGTGTCGCCCATCGCACTATTGTCGGCACTACCGCAAAGGAGCCGAAGGGAAGAGACAGAAAATGGCCGCATTGTTGGGGCGCTTGCCGAAAGAGACAAAGGGATAGAGACTTCTGGAACTTTCTGCTTTGTATTTCACCGCAATAATAACTGAACTTTCCTGACGTTTCCAGAATAGTGCCTGGGAGATATAAATAGCGGTGAAGTGTGAGAAGGGACAGTTTTTTTGTGTGACTAATTCGGAGCCGTGCTGTTGGTGAATCGGTAAAGACTTTCTTGCTGTTGCAACGAGTGTACAAAGTTACTGTTTACGGAAATAAAAGTGTTTCTTTATCTCGATTACATCTGTCTTCTTTACTTTACACCCACCAAAGTCACAGTATTATTTGATTGCCCTTGTGAAATGCAAGTTAAGTCACCTCCTCCCTTAGGGATGTTCCTGGCCTACCCATATTTTTAATTTATCAGCATAAAACATGGAACAAAAAGATGTGAAATGTTACAAAAAAAAGGTATTTTAAAGGTTTGTAGTACAGCGAGTATGAGTGGCTATGCAGTAGTTATACAGAAAAAGTGTTTTGTTGACCTTGCTTATTATTTGGTGTAAAAAAGACAACGTGGATCAGTGCTAGTTTTGTGACATTTTAAAACTCAACCGGTTATTACATAAACATTCAGACACTGGTGAACATCTCAAGTGCATCGCTCCAATTGATGCAACTCAAACAGAATCAAAATGCCTATGCTGGTGCTCTGAAGGAAAACAACCAGCTGTATGTTGCTCAGTATAATGAAAATGTAAGACTGAACCAATTAGTTTTTAATGGGTAAAGGATATACACACTGGGGGACACCTTGCATACTGCAATGTACATAGATCTATTGTGACTAATATCCCCAGGAGGCAGGGATGATATGAGGAAACCATAGTGTGCCACAAAGCTGCTGCCAGAAGGGCCACAGAGATGTGTGGAAGTCCCTAACACTAAATAGTTTTTAAGGTAATAATTAATGCAGTAATGTATTTGGTCAGACAAGAGCTTGCTTTTCGTGGTCATGATGAAGGCTCATCTTCATCTAAGAGGGAAAATTTCAAAGAACCGTTGTCTTTATTAACTTTGACAAGTTCATTAGAGATATTCTTAGTATATTTTTCTTACCTGCCACTCCACCTAGAATAATACCATAATTTAGGTACAGATGTACAAATGCATAATAAACCTTTAATGTACTATCATTATCCATAATTTGTGTTATCTGTTTCAATACCTATATACCCTTATTAATTTTGTTACTAACTTTTCTATATGTTTGTGGCATTTTAAATTATTACCTATGACTATTCCTAAAAAATTTGTCTGTGTAACTTGGAAGATTTGTTTATTTTGTATTGCTAATATAATGTTACTTTGTGCCTTATTACTAATCATAACTTACATCCATTCAGTTTTGTTTGTGTTCACTGCCATTCGTAATGCTTCTAAATATGTGCTGATTAGTTCTAATAAAGAGTTTGCTTCATCTTGTACTTCTGCTTCTGTCTTACCTGTTATTGCCCACCTCAGTAGCATGATGGTTAGCATGTCTGCCTCACGTTCAAGAGGTCCCGAGTTCAAATTTCACTTAGGGTAAGTTATCCGGATAAGACCATCCTCCATCTGCACTGGTCAGAGTTAGAACAATCAAGACACCGGCCGTAAAAGCCTAAATACATATATTATCCGGATATGGTTTTTTTCGGAGGTTTTCCTTATCCTGAGAAGACGAATGTCGGGTAACTTAAAGCTCCATGGACATCAGGTTCATTTGAGCATCATTTCACCTGTTTCATTCATTCACTGTCCGATATGACATTACGTTGGAGGACGTCAACAAAAAAAAACTTACCTGTTATCACTATTGTTATGTCATCAGTGTACCCAATGGCTAAATCTCCTGCATCCTGAATTATTTTGAATAAGTGATTTATGTACAAGATGAATAGATAAGGTCCCAATTTTGAACCCTATGGCACTGCACTCATCTTTTAAATGTTGATTTAATTTTGTTTTCAAATGTTCTCCATTATTATGAACTATTTCAACACACTACACTCTATTTGGCAGGTATGAGCTCAACCATTCTAGCAGTATGCCTCTTATCCCAACTTTCCAATTTTGACAATAGATGTTTAATGATAACACAGTTGAAAGCTTTTAATAGAACAAGAAAAATTGCCAGAACTAACTCCTTCCTGTCTTAACCCCAAACAATTTTATCATTCCCTATGCTGACTGCATGTATTGTTGATTTGCTTTTTTGGAAGCCAAACTGATTTGGCGATATGATATTAAATTTGTTACAGTAATTCTGAAGTTGATCTAGGAAGAGGCCTTCCATGAATTTAGAGAAACTTGAGCAAAGAGATATACGATGATAATTTTTAATCAGTTCTTTGGAGCCTTTCTGTTTGCACACTGGCCTAACCATTACCTGTTTTAGTTTACTTGGGAAGGTTCCTGAAAAAGCTTTCATTTATTATATGCGTCAAGGTGTCTACTATTTCATATTTGCAGTATTTTACCATTAGGTTTGAATATTCACCTAAGCTGCTAAATCTTTTACATTTCAGTGTATTTATTTGTTTGATGACATGTGCCTGTATAATTTCTCTTACTATCATAGAGTTACATACTGAGTTTTTATTTATTTTGTAGACTCTTGTCTTGGTTCCCATATTTGTTACAATGTTTATTATTAATCATTAAAAGCATTACCATTCTCTTTTTTATTTTCCTACTCCTTTGGTGGACCAATTACAATTGTTTTGTTTGTTATATATTACTGTTTGAGCTGCTGCAGACTGCTCTAAGCATAGCCTTAAGGTATTCTTATTTTCTGTTAGGATGTCTACAATAATAATTTTATCATTTTTTGTAATATTATTTAGGCATATTTCTAATGTTTTTTTAGAAAATTGTCTTTATCTGCACTTGGTGGACTACAGACACCTAGTATGATAAGATTTACATTTTGAAGGGTAATTTTAATAGCTGACAATTCACAGCACCTTTCCCCACAATGTTGTTTACAGTCAGTTTTGTTTTTAAATTTCAGACCTTTTTATGCATACTACTACCCCATCACTTTTATATTTTTCTCTACAATAACTAGAGGGTAAGGTATAATTTTTGTAGTGGTTTGCATTTATTTCAATATCCTTTAGCCCATGTTTTGAGAAAACAATTATGTTTGGCTGTAGATCAAGAATTACCAGCTCAATAGCTGCTCTTTTATTCATAATATACTGTGTGTTTTGACGAAATATACTAAAGTGTTTTTTATTACACCTATCTACTTTTCCTAACCTACTTTTAGAGTTTTCGTTATTTTTAATATAGAGACCTTGTTTCCAGTTAGACACTCACTTACCTCACCCACCTGCTTTTCTGCTTTACTTGTGTTTCCAGTGTCCACTGGAACATTTTTCACCCTGTCCTATGGGCCTTGCAGGATTGTAGTGCAGCAGCCATCATCTCTCCTGTTTTGTTTGTCTGCCATTTCTTTTGTTATAATGATGCCATCCACCACAGACCTTGCTAGTTTCCCCAGATTTGTGAAGCTATTACAACACACAATAGTTTCCCATAATCACAGGAACCTCGGCAGTTCAGATGTACTCCATGTATACCAAAGTCTTAATTTTGAAGGCAGAAATTGCCATCCACGTACACACAGTGTCATTTTTCACATAATCAATTTAGTTTGCGATCAATGTGTTGTATTTTCTTGTTTTTTGTATCCCTTCTCCGTAGTATTACTTTTGTCTTTAGTGCAATGCTTCTGATGCTAGTTATAAGATCCATTGTTTCGCCCATGATTCCTTCCATGTAGACACTTTTCTTTGTTGTTTGATCCCATGTGCAGTAGAACAACTTCTGTGTCATTTTTCACCAAATCACACTGTTCTTTCTTGTGTTTAAGCTCACTGATTTTAATTCCTGGGAAGCAATTTACTCTGTGTCCTTGCTGTTTACTCAGTTCTCCAGAGAGTTTTAGCAAAGAGTCTCCTAAGAGTACAACTTTGTTGGGTTTTCGATACACTTTCTCCTTGTGGAATTTACACTTACAACCCTCAAGCTTCATGTCCATATCTGACACTTCACTTAACACGTGGAATTTATTTGTACCCATAAAATCTGCACCAGCCCCATGTTCTATGTGCACTTTATTCTGATTGCCTCCATCACACATTCCGAGTATTGTCGTATTTGTTTGCCTTGTACCTATACAAACTCAATTTCATTTTCTAGTTTCGACTTAAGTGAGTTATTTTCAGTCTCAATTTCATTGTTTTTCTTTTTCAGTTATATTCTTCGGCAAACTTCCGCAAACCAATGCCATCGAAAAAAATAATTTTTTATCCCAAAATATTCGCTAGGCACGTATAAATACGTATGTAGGTACCCAAAATTTTAGCTTCCAAAAATGCCTCAATCCGCCAAAAAATATTCCCAAAGTTCCACAAAAAACCGAAAATTTTTGAGATAACGCTCGCGAAAAAAGACATTGAAACGCAGTTCTGTATACTTCACTTCTTCTCTCCTCCTCTACACTCTCCTTGTCCCTCACCTTTCTCAATTTGATTCTCGAACCTAAAAAACTAAGCTACACCTAACCTAACCAAACCAAAGCTAAGCTAACGTGGCGCTCCCAAACATTACCAGCCGTAACATAACAATCTTCTACTACAGGTGACCAAAGTAGACAATAAATATCTTTCTCTGATGCAATATTGGGGAGCTTTTTGACTGTGGGGAATACTCTAGAGTAACTTTTATACCGTTTCAATGCCATTGTATTAACTTTTTGACGGGGTTGGTCTGCGGCAGTTTGGCCCTATTTCCGTCGTTAAATTCTCATTTTGAGTCTCACAATTGTTTAGTGCCTGTCTAGCTGCTTGCAATGCCCGCACTTCTGTTTCGTAGCGCTTTCTTTGGTTTTCACCTGATGTAGTATTCTTGTTTGCTCGTATTTCTCATCTTCACAGTTTGCCCTGACTTTGCCCTCATTTCCAGATATTCCTTGATACATCACAGTCACACCTTTATCCTCTTCTTTTATTTTGTGGACAGTATTTTTCACTATTGAGGTTATATGGTTGCTGCTTGCTACGTGTTGCCACACCACCGGCGGCCATCTTGACACAAGCTAGTTTTGCTCTATACATACTGTGTTATAGCTAGATGTATCCTCCATATGGGAGCTGTCCATATCAATGTGTTCAAGCCATTTCCATAGGATAGTGAATAGCTTTTGTTTCAATACACTTGAAAATAAGGATTTCAGTGTCATATGCTGTGATTGTGACTTGGGCTACTATTACGCCTATCAGTTCTGGACAATAAGGAGTTGTTGATCAAGTGTTAACTTCACAAGCTGTAAGAAAATATAAGTCGAACAATTATAAAAGTAAAATAACAAAATTTACACATATGTTTAGTATATACACGCTCAGACTTGCTCTTATGCAGAAATTCTAATCTTGACTTAAAGCGACAGGACGTAACATGAACAAAATGTAGCAGTTGTAGTTGTAGTAAGATGGTACCGACGAGTGTTGTTCCGGTTTCTCGATGTGCTGATTATGACGATCTTAGCAGTGATAAGTGCCTAAATTTTAATAGCGCGAAGGTAAACCTATTTAAGATCAATCCAAACAAAAGTGAAAATGAAGATTCAAGGAAAGACGCAAGGAAACTAATTTAAAATGAAAGTTCCTGCAGTAAACTCCGTGAACAAATGGCGTCACTGCACAAAGTACTGGCGCTTCTTTCTTAATAAAGATCTCACTGAATCTCGAGAGGAAACCTATCGACTCAGGCAAGGGAACAAGGTTTTGAAAGATAATATGTCGAGCAATATCCTGAACAAGCAATCCAAGGAAGCAAACAGTGCAAGTGAAACACGATCGCTATCGACACATGGGATCAAGTAAGCCTAAAACCAACAGCAAATGGCGGCAACCGACCAGCTTGAGCGAGAATAGTAAATCTACAATGGAACTACATAACCCATTCGACGTGCTAGCAGATGTAGAAGAAAACGATGCAATAGAGCATGACTCCTATGAAAGAATATCGCTCGGGAATAACATGAAATTGTACGAGGAAAAAAAACGGCCATCATATTAGTGGATTCCATTGTTCGTCACACCGGAAAGTACATCGATGCCGATGAAGTGACGGTTTATTGCTAACCAGGTGCTCAAATTCAACATATTGAGAGGAAGTTAGAAGAGAACTACGATGATCCGGACATTGTAATAGTACACGCGGGTACCAACATCGGAACTGCACGCAGCCCAGACAACAACATGGAGGAGCTAAACCGCCTAGTGATCACCGGGAAACAGACATTTCCAAGAGCTACCTTTTGCATCAGCGGGATACTTCGGCGCAGAGACGAGGATCCAAGATACATCGATGCAATTAATTGAGTACTGGACAAGGTATGTAAAGACAACCATAGTATCTATTTAGACGGTAACTCTTGCATTCACGATTGTGATATTGTTTGGGATGGTCTTCACCTTAACAGAAGGGGAAGTAAAACCTTTGGATAGCAATCCATCTGAGCAGGATGATCAACCATCTCAAACCAAAAAACTAATGTTGACCGAGAGTGGTGTAAGCGAACTAAATAATATAGAGCTGTCAATAAATCTTCAAAATCTAAATATTTTAGAAATTCCAAAGAGCAAATTCTGTAAATTCAAAAAAAAAAGTCGGGGTACATCACAAAACTCTCAAACTCTCCAGATTTATTACTCCAATGTTTACTTGATCTTTTTCAAAGTAGTCCCCTCCTACTTCAATGCACCTTTTATAGCATCTCTGCCAGTCCTTGAACATGTGCTGAAGACCATTCTTTGTCAGGTCCTTGAGAATCGCCTCACTTCCCTTGAACACTGCTTCAGAGTTCTCAAATCGAATACCCATAAGCTTTGCCTTTAGTGATGGGAATAAAAAAAAAGTCAAAGGGTGCAAGATCGGGGCTATAAGGTGGATATGGTACACCGGTAATGCTGAATCGAGCCAGAAACTGTATGACTTGATTTGTGATGTGAGGCCATGCATTGTCATGATGAAGTTGCCACCCAGTCCGAGAAAGCTCTGGTCGTTTCTGTGCAATGTGCTTCCTCAGTGTAGCCAATACTGATGTGTAGTATGCTGCTGTTACAGTAGTGTGAGGGGGAACTGCAAGCTGGTAAATCATTCTATTACAGTCAAAAAATGTGATCATCACTTTCCCTGCAGATGGAACAACTTTTGATTTTTTTGGTGTTGGAGAACCTGGCGATTTCCACACTGTGCTGGCTTGTTTTCCTTCAGGATCATAATGATGCAGCCATGACTCATTACCGGTGATAATCAATTTAAAAAATGCATCCCCTCCATCAGCAAAGAGACGTAGCACCTCACGGCTTGTCTCCATTCTCACAGCCTTTCATTCGATAGTCAACAGAAGTGGCACCTAATGAGCACAAACTCGGGTCATATGGAGATGGTCATGCATAATTGTAAATATGCTGCCATATGAAATTCTCAACACTTCATTGAGGTTATGTAATGTTATACGCCAATCCTCTCGGACAATCACAGCAGCTGTATTGATGTTGACTTCAGTCACAGCAGAAGTGGAAACACCAGACCTTGCTTAACACTGACAAGTCAGCCTTCTTTGAAGTTCTTGAACCACCTAAACACTGTTGCATGAGATAGTGCATCGTCACTGCATGCTTGCTTCAGCTTTTCATAAGTTTTGGTGGCTGTATGGTTTAAACGAAAACAGAATTTGATTGCGCTGTACTGCTCCTCTCGTGTCACCTCCATTTTCTGTTGTGCAAAATGCATGTAAGGTCTACAAAATAGAGCATTACTACCAACCTACCAATACAAGAGTGCTGCCGCCTACCGACATTATACATAAAAACCCGGTCTCTTCAAATATTTATGTTACAGATACAAAACTATCACGGAAGCTACAGGAAAAAATCAGTCTCAGTCTTTGTTGATCAGCCCTCGTAATATGCCTAACAGAACACTGGCTAACTAACATGAGTTAAATGAGTTTATAATACCGAGGTTCAAACTAATACAAGTTTATAGTAGAACATTTAAAAGAAATGAAGGCTCATTAATTTTAGTAAAACATTCTTTAGAAGCTAAACTCATATCTGGAGTTCTAGAACCAACTAAATACTGAAGAGCATTTTGAAACCAGCATTGTAGATAATAAGCTGATTGTTATATGTATCTATAGAAATCCATCAAGTGATATAAACATTCTAATTGAGAGGCTGGATAGTATTCTTAACTATCCCCTAAAACAAAAGAAAACTGTAATTCTAGTGGGAGATATTATCAAAATTCCTTACACGGAAGCAATGAAAAATTGAAGATTATATCCCTATTAAATATCCATGGGCTCCTGCCAACAATTGATGTGCCAACAAGGGTTACTAATACTTCAGAAACATCTATAGGTCAGGTAGCCATAAGCAGAGATTTGATTAATAATGTTAAAAAAATTGAAGTTCCTGATACATGTCTCTCTGACCATTTCTCACAATCACTAATCATCAACTGACCAAGCAGAAAGAGTGAGTGAGTAGTGGGGTTTACGGGCCTGTCGACAACTAGGTCATTAGGGGCCTAAGCAGAAAGATGCTTAGAAAATCAAGTACAACATTCAAAAAAGTCAGATTACAAAAGGCAGAAAATATTGATTACTTCAACCATTTGCTGGGGCAAGAAACTTGGGAACACATTTACAAGGAATCTACAGTAGATAGTGATTCAAATCTTAGTTAAGTTTGAGTATTAATGTGTTCAGAACTTCACAGAAAATCCTTAAGTACGAATAATGGGGTTCATCTTCATAACAGTTTCCCTTTCTAGGCCTTTCTTGGTCCTCTTCATTAGCAATGCTCATAGTTTCTGACCATATTTCTTCAAATCCTGTGTTTGTAATATTTTTCAGTGTGGTAATAAATTTGTTTACTTTTTCCATAGAGTAACACATGTCCATATTCTTGTTCTGTAAAGTTTCAAAAATAATATCTAAAAATGCAAAAACTTTACTGAACAGAATCAAGAAAATGTTGGTTTGGGTCCTTGAGAGAAATCACACAAAGCCTGAAGCCATATGGACTTCTTCGTTAGACCAGTCTCTAGGTTGCTCTTCCATTGAAGTAAAGAAACTGGTAAGATGACTTCTGTAGTCATGAGCTGTCCTTGCAAGCCTGGAAGCAAAATTCTATCATATAGGTACCACACTTGGCACTTTATTTTCAGTAAAGGCTTTAAGAGCATGCAAAAAAGAAGCAAAAAATTAAAAAATTATTTTGTTGTTTAACGACGCTGTCAATTACCAGGATCATATCGGCGTCGAAAAAGAAGCAGGTAAACCATTAAGGGAAATAACCAATTGCCTGGTTTCTTTAATAAAATTCACAGATTGGGAATGTATGAGATTAAGTCTATGACTATAACAGTAAATTATGGTATCAGCAGGTTACTTGGTTTTAATTAGTCTGTGTTCTGAAACAAGTCCAGCCATTTCTGCAGCACCATTGAAAGTTTGAGCATATTCAAATAAAACACTGGCTGTTTGGTCAGAACTTAGATCAGTGAACTGTAGAAATCATTCTTTGGAATAGCCTTCATTGTCAATATTGCACACAATAGCAGACAATAGACTTTTATCGGTGAGATCAATTGTTTCATCAAGCATGAGTCCAATAAAAGTAACCTGATCAATATCTGATTTAATCCTATCTCTAACAACACTGGCCATAAAATTTATTAGGTCATTCTAATCCAAGCCAAGGTACCTTTGAAAATGGTAGCTGTCTCTAAATACTGAGACAGTGTCATATCATAATAAGCCATAAATTTTAGCAGTTTGTAACTAATTGCCTTTATTTAATGATTACTCGTTTTTATCGTGATCTCTAAAACAACATTCTTGTTTGGCTAGAAGAGTTACTGCATCAGTCAATCTATTCAGTACATTTTTATGAAGCTTCTCATTAGGTATGCCAATGGCCAATGATATTTTTCTGATAATGCAATGAATGATCTTCCCATTGAGTGCTGAAAATTGGGTTTGGCATCAAATGATACAAGTATGTCAGTGGGTTTAATGTTTGTATCTCTAATTTTTTTCTATTAATTCTAGAGAATTACTACTGCTTCTACTATCAAATTTTGGTAGTAAAACAAATTGTTTTAAAAACTATTTTGCTAACAAATATGGAAGTGCATTGATATTGATATTGCTCTTGTGCAATTATGGTGTCTGTTTCAATCTGTGTAAGTAGCAGAGTGTTTAAGAAACAAAATTATATTTTTGAAGCTGATATGATAAATGTAATTAAACTCACTAGTGAAGGCACAGATGTTTTAGCCTTTTTAGTTAAAAAAGTGATGAAAGAAGGTAAAAGACCCTGTTATGCATGGGCAACTTAAATTTTCTACACTACAGGGCAAGTATCAGAGAGAGAAATGCATAGAAGTGGGAATTTTGTGGATGTAGCTATCCACCAAAAAAGTTGCTCATTTTATGCAGTCAGGAAAAAGTAGGGTTACCAGACCTCCAGAAATTCCCAGACATGCCCTACATTTTAACTATTTGTCCGGTGTGCGGGGGGATTTTGAAAAGTCTCTATTGCCATACATTTTCAGAAACAAGCAGTAATCGTTAGAAAAGGAACTGGCAGCTGCTAAAATAGAAATGAACAATTGATTATTAGCCGCAACTGCAACTTGCTATGGCAACAGAGCTACACCATCTACAGTCAAAGCGTATTTAATACTCATGCATAGTAACATTGAACAAGAGGTTGGCAATGCAGCATTTGCACTCCGAGGCAAAACGTTGGTATTCTGTGGAGGCAAAGTAACACAATCTTGAAAGAGTATTTTCACTGATAGGAGCAAATGGACAAAAGTAGGAAACAGAGTATCTATTGATTCAGTTAGAGGTATTGTTTTTGTGGAGTACAATTTTAAAAACTTAAGTTTTATGGAATTTTTTGATCATATTTCAAACAATCTAGATGTTTTGCGCAAGATCACGTTTTCAGAGAAGTATAACTGCCTGTTCATGGTCACATTTAGCACTGTATGTTTCAGGATTTTAAGAAAATATAAGTGTATATGCCTATGGTATATATATATATAGCATTTAAATTATAAATTTACATTATATTTGTATTCACTGAAACTGTCCTACATTTTTACCATTGTGTCCTACATTTATGTCAAATGTCCTACATTTTTTACCATTGTGCCCTACATTTCCATAAAATAATCTGATAACCGTAGGAAAGAGGTGCCCACTATTGAAAAGCTTCTGATAGCTCTGAAAGGAGATGAGCTTATCAGTGTAGCAAATGTGAAGGAATGTGGTTCAAAAAGAAAACTTTTAATTGAGCATACTAAAATAGTAGCTTGCAGAATTAAGTATATGAATGGTATTTGTAAATGTAGACAAAAGGATTGGAATATTGTGTGTATTAACAAAATGTACATTCAAAAATTGCATTCAGTAATAACACTGACAATCAGAGCAACAAATGGGAGTGCTGTCTGATATTGGCAAAGGTGACCAACTTATCATTACTCAAGGAGGTGTAGAAAATGGTTTTAGTGAAGGGGCTCTTAAGATTTTGAAACTTATGCACAATGTGAGTGACTACCATGGACCCATGAATTTGAACATTTTTCTATGTGATGACAACTGATTTCTTACCAAAGTTGGACTGTCCTTTTGTTGTGTTAACAGACAATGCTAAATATCTCTGTTGAGAAAAAGAATAAACCAAATTCCATTTTCCTCAGAAATGATATACCATCCTTTTTGGATCAACACAACATACACTATAGCCTAATCCTTAAAAAGGCACAGCCTCTGAAAATAGTACCAGTTAGCTGGCTGGATTTATATTTAACCCAATATACAGAAGCTAAACAGAGTACATATATAGCCTTTGTCATCCAAGTTTAATCTTAATTACCTATGTTAAATTATTTGCAAATTTATTTTGTACCTGTTTCAAGTGGTCATCTCCATTTCATCTTACCTTCTACAGAAATCCTAATTTAAATAGCTGTTTAATATGTTCAAAAAGTCTTCTTAAAATAACTTCTTTATCCCTCAATAACCATTTTGTGCTTATTAAACTTTTCTTCCAATCATTTGTTGCTTTACACTGGAAAATATGTGTTTCACCTTCCTTCTCCCAAAAGATAGCATACACCCTCCTGATGAAATACACCCTCATTCTCCTAATTTTCAAACATGTAATTAAAACCAGACTGCACTTTCTCCTTTCACTTTTCTTACACTAAGATGTAGTTATCCTTGTCTGGGCCACCATTTAATCTATGTTAATAAATGTTTCTGAGCAAATGAAAATTTTCTATTCTTGATTCCACTTTCCTCCAAAGCTCTCATACAACAGGCAATTTTAACCCCAAAATCCTCTAACCCACTTTTAAAGAACTGTTCTCCAATTTTCTTTCAGCATGCTTTAATCATAAAACCCAAATTTTCTTCTTGTTACCTTAGGCATATTTTCACAATATAAGTATCAGAAGCTCTTGAACCCAAAATAGATATTTCATTATCCCCTCATACTTAACTTTCCTAACTAATAAAGCTCCTGTGATCACAGCACCTTGGGAACTGCCAAGGTTGATTAAAAGATAATCCTTAAAATCCATCCATATTATACCACCCTTCATCAAGCCTCCAAATTTCTCCTCCATAAATCCACTGTGATTCAACCTAGGAAGAGTAAAGCCTTTCAAACCATTTAATAATCATTGCTGGCATCACATCATCCATTTATACCAAAAATTTTACTGGCAACTTGGCCATGGTAGCTTAGTGGTTATAGCAGCCACTCAATAAGCACAAGATTCGTGGTTCAAATCCCGGCTATGGCATTGAATTTTTCAGTCCTGATTCCATCTCTTAAACATTGCCCACACATGGCTTGTGTGTTTAAAAACACCAGCAGTAAGCTTGTTGGCATAAATAAATAATTACCATCTAAAGGTTACTTAAACCAGAACATAAAGTACTTACAATTGTAAGTCGCCCTTGGGGTATTTATCTCTGATGTGAGATTCCTTTGTGGTCTAACTGGTAAGGTCTAAACGGGAAAAGTACAAATCAGCTAGGGAATTTAATGTCGTACCGGCAAGTTGGTCATGGTAGCTTAGTGGTTAAAGCAACTGCTCGATAAACGGAAGATTTGTGGTTCAAATCCCGGCTATGGCATTGAATGTTTCAATCCTGATTCCACCTCTTAACCAAGCTAAACCTGTATAAGTATAGCAATTAGGTTGCATACAGTCCCTTCCGTTGGCTATTAACAAAAGTTAATAATCAGCTTGTTGAGAGGAAATTGATTTGTATATCTACCTATTGTTCCTTCCTTTGGGCAGTACGACAGGTTTTCGCTGTATCCTTCAAATTGCTGTTATGGCGGCTATGTGGTGAGAATATCTTAGTACCTCAGTGATATTAAATAAAACAGAAGTGAAGTGTGGAACTAGTATAAAGGACACTAATTTGCACCTAAAAATCCTAACCCTGGTTATGAGACTACTCTCTATATAAAGGAAAGTGTCACAGCTAGCAAAGTAAGTCCAGTCAGCAAAAAAATTAGTACTGTTAGAGATAAGAAAAGATTAAAGCAGAGTGCACTAAGTACATTAAATACAGTCAAATCAGAAAAAAAATTAAGAATAGCAAAACTTAAGGAAGAGGAAGTTAAACAGTTAGCTGAAAGATCTTCATATGGTCCAGGGGGATTCTAAAGCAGTAAATATATGTTGTGATGCACTTAAGACTTCAAAGTCATTTTCTCAGCTTTCTATTTTTTTTTTACATATTTTAAACTTCAAAATACTTCTAGTACAATTCTTAATAGATTTCTTTGAAATTTTGCACACATATTCTCAGATAGTTGCTTCATAAAACTTGGTATTTTAAATGCTCTAAATTGAGCAGTTTAATTGGTACTAAATTTTTATTTTGAAAAATATTAACAAAATTGGCCATCGATGTATGAAGTATTTTTTCTCCAAAAGTATTTGACATAGCCAAATAAAATACTTGGTTTTGTAGACAGGAATAGATAGACAGAGCCTACTTTATGTATAACAAATAATATTTTATATGACACATTTTTTATGCTACAGTAAATTTGCTGCAAAGAGACCAATAAATAATTTTTTGCAGAAGCTATTTACATAGAAAAATGGAATTTGGTAGATCTACTAGACATGCTTTGGAACACATGCATACAAATTTTCACATTATTGTAACAAGAATTGATTTTAGTAATCTTCACAAATGCCTCTCCTTAGGGTAATACACCGGCTTAAATCCCAAACCGTGGGGGAATACAGGTATACCAAGAACAAAATGCAGATGGCCCTTTCTGCATTACCTATGTGCTTCTTTAAAACACCAGAAACGAGGATTACCGTTCTTGTCCCACGTTGAAATAACTTTGCAATGACATAACATTATAGTGATACTCCACTAGCAAACGTAATCTACAATAAAATTACATTATTTTAAACTTCAAATAAGGATTTTCTTTAGTTGATCACTGTGGTCATTTGCGAAAATGCATAACATCTCTGAGATTATTTATAGCTGTTTAAAGTATAAAAATATGCACAAAGTACAATTATAAAATCTAATGTGTTAAAATACATGACTTTCTCTGCTCACTCTCGTACAGTCTATCCTTACGAAGGCTTATTCTACTTCTTGTTAACAGAGATACACTTTTATCACACATTATAAAAATAATTCAGTAGGCTGAAGCGATAGTCGAAAGTTCTTATGAAGCGTGTCGCTATGTAATGGGATTGAAATTCTATCACTTTGCATGACGAGGGAAATAAAACAAAATAGTATTCATATAAAACAGAACTCTCCCCTACCTTTCCTACCTTTTGTAAGGACTGCATTGTCATTGAAACTTAACATTGAAAAAAATGTGTGTTGAACACTCAATAACAGTGGCACAGCTTTGTTGCTCCTTCTCCCTGCGCATAACGAGCGAGATAGGTCAGGCGGCAACGTCTGTGACCCGCATTTGGGAGGTTGTGGGTTCGGTCCCCATGGCTGACTTTCCTGACCCATGGGTTTTTTCGGAGGTTTCCCGGGTCGCCAGGCGAATGCTGGGAAGGATTTCCATATCCTCCGGATTTCCTATGCCACCATTTCCTTATATTAATCATTTCATTTCACCCTTCATCCCTTTAGGTTTCTTTCAGGGTTGGAAGCGTCGGCGAGCGTCGCGGCAGCAGCACGGCAGGGCAAAAAAATGCGCAATGGAAATATCGTCCTCCGGATTGGAGGGCGAGCCATTGGTTTCCGCCCTCCCCCCATAGGATGGTGCAACCTCAAGGGGGGAGGGGAGCTAAGCCAGCCTGCGCCGAGGTGCTTCTAACTGGGAAACTGTAGGGACTCTGCCACCTGCTCTGCCGTGGCAACGTTCCGGCCACCCTTAGGATTCATTCGCTTCATGCATCCTCCCGGGGGGTACCCATCAGAGGCATAGGCACAAAAGATCGCCTTTCGGTTGAGGTGCTATTACCCCCGCTCCCTATAAGTTGTCATTAAGTCACTCCTACCCTTTTCTCTCTCTCTCTCTCTCTCTCTCTCTCTCTCTCTCTCTCTCTCTCTCTCTCTCTCTCTCTTCAAGTGATGCAAAACGAGAGATTTTTCAATTAAAATGGCCTACGTTCACTATTTCAGTTCAGATAGCATGGTAAGAAGAGTAGAGATAGCCAGAGAGTATTATGCGATTCGAATTATATCGTAAAATCAGATAGGATATGTGTCCTATATCACATCAGGACATAGAGGCCATTTAACAATAGTTGGACTTTACGTCCCTGAAGAAGGAAAGAAGGAGGAAACGGAACATTTCTATGAAGAACTCCAAAAGATATATGACAAAATTAACAAGAACTACTACATTGCAATATGTGGATAGCTACTACAACTAAATGTATACGACAGACAGTAAGTAACATATTGTCTCTCAACCTCTCTTCTCAACGTAGATGTGGTGTTAGAATATAACCGATAGCGGAGCAGTTATTATAGGTTCTCCTTCGCTGTAAAATGTCATTTAATTCTTTGAGAAGATTTATATTTTGTTGCCAATACCGAAGGAAAAGTTCAGTGCTTAATTTGTCAAAGAAATTAACGATATGGCACCTAAACTGAAAAATCGCCATAAAATTTCTAAGTAGAGCCGATAAAACTACAATGCGACGCAATCGTGAGTGAGAGAGTGAGTGAGTTAGGTTTAAGGGCCCGTCGACAATAGGTCATTAGGGCCCGACGACGCAATCGTAAAAGACAGGTACTACCACTACAGCGCTCATCTTAATTAAATTTTACAAAGGTATTAATCAACAGGAATTTCCCAAATTTGAACTTGCACTGCCTTAAAATATGTGCCAATGTTCGGTACAACTTGTGCATGCAAACAGATGTCTTCACTTGTGAATTTAAATAAAGGTAGACGCAAACTGCTGCCTTAGAGGTGGTACTATGAATTTCTACTGCCAAAACTATTGTACTGCATATTCATTAATTAGTTGCCGCATAACGATGTCAAAAATCTACCTAAATGGCAGTGGCGGCTCATGAACTAAACTATAGGTGAAGCTTCTATCACATAAAAATCACATGCAACATACCTATTTCTTAGATATTAAGTTGATTATTCTATCCTTTCTGTTGGCGTATTTCTCAGTCATGTCGACATAAAACGGCTACTTCCTCTCTAGGTCATTCAGCAAGACCTTGTGGATGGAGATTTGGCTAGAGTTGTTAGTCTTTCCTGGGTCATAGAGCTTCGCAAATAAGTCTTTATGCGCTTAAGAGCAGAAGACACTCTCCACTGAAACGCTTGTTGACGGCACTGCTACGACGAACGAAAAATGTTAGTATACCTGTCGAAATATGTTACTGTTTTCTTTGACCAGCTTCAATGTTTGTGTAATAGGAATGCTATGCTAGTATTTCTCATTTCCGTAAAAAGTCTCAAGTTTCATTTTCAAACGACTTATTTTAAGTAAGTTCGGGTATGTTTCCTTAAGAGAGGTGAGAGCATCAGCGGGGGAAACAGTGGAATGCTGCAGTAACCTCGAAGAATTAATGAGAGTATAAAACTGAAGTTTTCCAAGGATCTTGGAATCTAATGGTAATTTGTGCCAAGATCAACTCCAATATTTCAAAATATAACAATGTGTACTTCTGGAAAACTTTATCTTGGGACAGTTTAGCATATTTTCGCCCTGAAAGCTCCCCCCTTTGTTTTGCTGTTTCAAAAAACTTTACGCAAACTTCATCAGTTCTTTTTCTTTGAAGTGTATGATAACTGTTTTTTATTTGCTTCTTACAGAAAACTATGTCGAGAGATTTTTTTTAACAATATCACAAAGAAGACTGGTATCCCGAAAGATCTCACTAAAAGCAATGACCAAAAATGCAACTTCAAAGTCATTCTGATTATTTGCCATTTGAAAACCGAATTGCTGTCTGGTCAGGCTCCAAATCATCTGCTATCTCCTGAAAAAAATTACTGAGATCATTCCAGTCTTCTTCACCTACTTTAAGCAATTTTGAGTATGAACTCCATCGGGTGTTTGTTGCACTGGCTACACCCCGCCCTAAATGTGTCTGGGGCGTAGCTTTTGAGCCGGTAAGTTAAGAATGGGGGTTGGTCTTCTTGTTAATATCACATCCCTTTTATAACAATCAATCTACCGCGAAAATGGTGTGTGTAATATACCACACTATGTACAGTTTGTCTGTCAGCCAATTTCGAAAACAATAAGTGGTTTTTGATCCAACTTGGATGCTTAATTCCACAGGAATGCACGAAGATGTTTGTTACGTTTGTTACTTGTAAGGTGCGTAGAGTAACTTATTTCTGACACAGCTTCGGTAGTAATTATGCAACATCACACAGGGTTTCGAAATAATTAATCACTTAAAAGAATTTAAGGAATACTCCAAGCAGCTTTTTCACACGTGCAGTAAGTCGACAACGTTGCGTTGAGGTTGGTCAGGGAATTGAACTGGTTTGGGGATGTAAATCCGTCTGGCACTTTCGCTTTCGCTTTAATGTTTTCGGAGCTAACGCTTGTGGTTGGCCTACACTGGTGCAGTAAACACAGAAGGACACGGCAGGGTATTTGTGTTCTCAAGAAACACCGTTACTGTGTTTGTTTATGTACTGAGCTAGGGAAAGTGCCACCCACACAATCTGCAGTGTTGCCACCTTATTTTTGAGAAAACTAAAGTATCTGCGTAGGAAATAGAGACAAAAACGTAGGATACAAAATGTGTTCCAAATGTCGAGATCTGTCACTGGTTTAAATTAATGTAATGACTTCCCTTCCACCCGGTATATTGATTTAATCTTCTGTTGGTCTTCATCTGCGGTTGTCCGGAGCTGATGTAACTGATGTTACTGATATAATAGATTTAAAATGTGATCTACCAAATGGGTATAATGGTCCAATAATACTAAGTGGCATATAGCACAGCTAAGAGCACGATGTGACCGTTCCCTGAATATCATGTGAGTACTAAATGGCAAAAGGTGGGGAGCGGATCGGACAATTTCGTGGCGAATGTATCACGCACTGGTCCGATCCAAACTAGACTACGGGTGTATTGTTTATTCTTCAGAACGATCATCTGTGCTGAGAAGATTAGACGCGGTCCATAATAGGGGCATTCGCATGGCAATCGTTTTTCCAACAAGTCCAATCGTGAGCCTTTACGCCGAGTCCGCAGAAGTGCCTCTGCAATACCGGCGTGAGATTCTCTTGGTAAATTATGGTTGTGCGCTTATATGTATGCCTAAACACCGAACGTTCGCTTCTTTTTTCACCACCACGCTAAGAGAACGATATAGAAAGAGCAACTTAGTCCTAAGCCAGCGGGTTTTCGTTTCCAGGAGCTTCTAAAGAAGCTTGGAATTGAAATGCCAAAGATGTTTCCCAAAGGTGGTTATCTGGCAAGCCCGGTGTAGATCTTGGGATGACCGTACACCGGAAGTCCACAATACCTATTTTAAGTATCCGTACGTGTTTCTTAGAATTTCTGGCATGTTACCCTGATCGACGTTAAATTTACACCGATGGATCCAAGAGCACCAGCGTTGTTGGATGTCCTTATGCTTATGGAACCGAACCGCATACATTCGGTTTTCCTAATAGCACTTACATATTAATGCAGAGCTGTATGCAATTTACCGAGCCGTTTTATATGTGCGCCGTCACAAATTAGGTGACTGCCTGGTATTGAGTGATTCCCTTAGTGCACTTCAGAACCTTCGTGAGCGGTACAACCCCCAGCCTATTGTACGAATACAACGTATCCAGAATGCCCTGCATGTTTAACGCGCTTCTGGCGTTGGAGTGGTGTGTACATAGATTCCTGGTCACGTAGGTTTGCCGGGGAAGGTGCATACCTTTACCGTGCATACCTTTACCCTTTAAAAATTCATCAGTTCCGCTGTTCCACGCTGTCTTTTTTTACACCAAGTAATAAACTAGGCCAACAAAACACTTTTCTATATAATAACGACCTTACAGCCACCCATATTCACTGTACCACGAATCTTTAAAGTGCTTTCTGTAACATTTCGCACCTTTTTGTTCCACTTTTTGAGCCGATAAGTTAAGAATGGGGGTTGGCCTTGTTAATATCACATCCCTTTTATAACAATCAATCTACCGCGAAAATGGTGTGTGTAATATACCACACTATGTCGTTTTGCGGATGCACTTTTCCACTAACACTAATTAAACAAAACAGTAAGAAGTTGCAGCGAAGCTAACTTCAGTTGAATAAACAAACACAATGGCCAACTAGAATACACAACCACTTTACGCGAACACTCAAGGTGAGTAGAGTAGAAAGAGCATTTACCCATCCCTTTACCTTCACAGATATATCCCCTAGTGGTTGTATATTTAAGCGTGCAAACAAATTGAACACCTATATCACATTTAACACAACTAAAGCTGGTGAAATGGAGCTTCACTAGCTTCACCTGAATAATCGCCACTGCATAATGGTACGGACTAATATCCCATTTAACAAATTGCACAATCCATGTCTTAAAAGTCTCATGCGAAAGTACACAAAAAGAACCGTACCAAATGCAAGAACAGTACGGAAGGGTACTTAAAATATGCATATGGAAAGGTACTTGATTATATAAAAGGTTCTGTGGCTGATAATTCAATTTGCGACGAATAACGCAGTTTTTCAGGATATAAGAAATATCTTACCGCCAATCGTGAGAGCTTTACCTTTGGCAACTTCAAGATGTGTATGGTGATTCACAGCAATAAGTGCATGCACAGGAGCTTACAATAAAAATGTACACTTTATGGAGTATTGCATCACTAAAACTACGAGCTATACTGTTGAAAATGTATAGCATGTATATTAAATTGTGTAAACGCATTGAAAATTAAAACGATAATTGTGTTCATACTGTACCAAAATTGTATTTTAAATACTGTACAAATAAAACAAATATTGCATACAGTACGTTCGTGTAGTATACATTGTTTGCACCGTGTATATTGCATGCGGTAATAGGAAATATGTAAACATAGGCAGTATATGTTGTGCATTGCCGTCCTCTAGTTGTTTATTCACCCAACTGTATGCTTGTAGTGGTTACCTGATCCCGCCCCTTCCATATTTGTGACTGATAGCCACGGCTGCTTACATTTTGTGCGAGAGATCTAATTGCTTTGTGTGTAGCCAGCCTGAAGCAAATTGCTTGCGAAATTCGCAGCCTACTCATTATGATTTGAGTCAGAGACACTTCTAGCTAAACACCCTATAGGAGCAATATGCAGAAAGGCATGCGGTTATTAATATATACAAGATGAAAGGGAAGTCATTAGATTAATTCAAACCAGTGATAGATCTCACTATTTTGAACACATTCTGTATCTCACGTTTTTGTCTCTGACCATTTCCTACGGAGATCTTTTAGTTTTGTCGAAAACAATCTGGCAACACTGCAGATTGTGTGGGTGTCACTTTCACTAGGTCAGTACATAAACAAACACCGCAGCGTGGTGTCTCGTGAACGTAAACAAATACATGTCGTGTCCTTCCACGTTTACAGTACAAGTGTAGGCCAATCAGAATCGTTAGCTCCCAAAAACTATATCAGCCTGTAAACGACCGACCTGTTTACATCCAGAAACCGGTTCAATTCCCTGACCAATCTCAACGCAACTTTGTCGAGTTACTTCACGTCTGGAAAAGCTGATCAGTGTATACCTTCAATTCTTTTAAATGATTAATTATTTCGAAACACTGTGTGATGTCGCATAATTACTACCGAAGCTATGTCAGAAATAAGTTACGCTACGCATCTTACAAGTAACAAACTCTTATCTCCGTACTTTCTTGTGGAATTACTTATCCAAATTGAAACAAAAACCATTTAGTTTTTCGAAATCAACTGATCAAAGAACAAAATGTCATTGACTTTTTTGTTTATAATGCTTCTATGAAGCACATATTAGAAGGAATGTAATAAGTTCCCTTCCACCCAGTATAGGAGTGTACGGTTTGTTTTACTAACCGCATATATTGGATGCCCCCCCCCCCCAAAAAAAAAAAAACACTCACAACGCTTAGTATGTTGTGTGGGACGGCAAACTGATCGGTTTTCAAATAGGAACCCCTGTCCGCAAATGCGTAGTTTGCACGCTGGAAAGGGTCGAAGTTTGAGAACGTACGGCTGTGGCAATTTGTTAATATTCCTTTTGGTATCTTAATATGGAAGATAATTAGAGAGATTACACATGCTTTGGCCCACTTAGCATATTCTCAATGTCAAACCTCCCTCCCACTAAGTGCCATAATTATATGTTTTGGCCCACTTAGCACATTATCAAGGTCAGTGTGTGCGCTGTACTGGTTAGTGGGCCCCCTACCCCTCTTCAAGTTATGGTGAAAGATTTGCACATTAATGGACCCCTTTGTGAGCTTGACATATTTATTGCTTTTTGAAAAAGTTGCAGATTCTGTGGGGTGATCCAAGCAGCAATCTATATATTTTCTCAACCTTGGAGATATCAAAATGCAGGGGCGATATTCTCAGAATGCAACCCCGCCCCCATCTCTCGCTCTGGACCTGTGTGTATTCTTGCACCATTTAGAAAAAGAAGCCCTTCCAGCATCATTAATATCTTTCTGACGTCTCGCATCCCGAGTTTCAGAGTGAAAACTGAACGCTATTTGGGTAAAACGCCCAAAATCACAAAACATGCTTCGACATTCTATTGTAGAGAAAGGGCATCTTTTAACTGGGGTTTGTTTATTTTAGCCCAATGACACCTGCCACGCAAAGGTGTTTCGTGGTCAGAGGCTGGTTATTGTTACAGAGCTTCTTTTGTCATTTCATTAACAAGGATACAAGCCTCAGTGAAAGGCAGTTCATAACTGAACCTGTCTCTTCGCGTGTCTGGAATTCACAGTCAACCATCCTAATCATTTTCTCAAACCTTTGGACTTGACAACAATTCTGCCCACCCTCATCTTTTGATTTGGGTCTGTTCATTGTCTTCAGGAGGGATGTTTGTGACCACGCAACCAATTCTCTGAGCCATAAGTCAAAATGGGTACTGCCATTGTCTTACGACATTTTACCATTATTTCTTTCTGTGGTTTATTTCTCAACGTTCTTCCAATAGTACCACGTATAATTTTATTTATATTTTAGATCTTATTGGGTATTTTCCCAATGTTACAGTTACTTGTTTTCACTACCGATATATTTAAACTGTACGTTTTCATTGTCTTCTCCAACTGAAATGTGGTTGTTTGTAACCATTCTCATTTTCTGCCAGAACAAACTGATCACCAGCAAACAGGATAGTATTTAAAACTGTTTTAACTGTTTTTCTTCTTTAGCTCTTCCTATAGTAACTTCTGTATATCTTGGTACATATCCTTTCTCTAGTTGTACTATTGCATTTCCCTTCTTTCTGACTTCATTTAGACCCAATATTGCCAATCGTTACCTTTCCGTTTCCGCTATTATTTCTACTTCTTTTCCATTTATAATTTTAATATCCCATGTTTCAATTCGCATTTCCCTTAACCTTGCCAAAAAATTGTGTATTTGTGGTAAAAGTTCAGAAGATAATAAAGTGATAGAAAAGTAACCAGACTGATTTTTGTCATTTTATCGCAATTATTCTTCAATAATTGCATAGTATTATGCTTGCAATATGTACAAGATTCGCATACAGTACCCCTTTTCTAGGCCCAGAGAGTCTTTATTTCTTTCAAGCTAATTAGACTACCAGTCCCAAATAAACTTCAGCGAATTTTACACACACCACAAAAAAAGTCATTTTTATTTCAAATATTTACACATGCAAAATTGACAGCGGCGAAGGAACGATTGTTGTACTCTATCCAAGATTTCTGGTGTGAGCCGAATAAAGGAAATGATAGTAGTGTTAATGCTCTTCTTCATATGGAATAAAAAAAAAAATAGTAAGTGCACGGTAGAAAACCTTTGGGACTATAACCTTTTGAAGCCGAAATTGTGAACGCCATAATTATGGATAGAATACTGCATCACATGGCGGAATTAAATAATCAGAAAATGTTAAAATAGTTACATATGTAAAGCTACAGGATCTGGGAGATGAGTTGTGACTAAAATTGTCAAAAGGCACGAAAAGGTACAGACAAGTCATCAGGGGCGAGCTTCAGGTAGTCCAGCGAGACCTGGTAAGACCAGTTTTCCTGGAAATCGCTTAGCGCAGGTGTGAGCCGGAAAACAAGGGATGGTCGTTTCTTCAAAACCATGTTGCTAATTAGGAAGTGTGAGGTATAGAGAGCGTCATAACGCACAGACTTGCCTGCGAGAACCCGGAGAGAAAGGGTCGTTTAGAGTTGCCCTCCAGAACCCAACGGGGCAGTACAGTGGCCCTCCAGAACCCGACGGGGCAGTACACGTGCCGCCCATACCGCCGAGAGAGCATCTCAGCTACGGGACTTGTATTCCGGATCCTCAAGTGTGAGGGCACATTATGGTTAATATTAACAATCTTCGGTCTTAGTAAAGACACGGTAACGACTCAACGTATTTAATAACGATCGGCAAATCTCACGCTTTCTTATTTTGGTGAGAATAAAAGTGTTTCAACGAAGTTCTGGTTTTATTCGCAAACACTCACGCATACCCTGAGGTTAAGATCACATGCCAGAGCAGCCGGAGCAGAAGACACCAGAAAGCAGCATTCCGCATAGGAGAGTGGAAAGGAGGACGGACGATTCCACATCATATGGCGCAACAACGTGTGCCCGAACAGCAGTAGAACCAGACGACAGTGGAGCCGAACAGCAGTAGAACGGGACGACAGTGGAGCTGAACAGCAAACCAGCACGAGAACACCAGAGGGAACCAGGACCACGAGGACAAGAGGATCCGCATCAAAGCAGCAGTAGCAGGTAGCAGATAAAAAGGTACTGAGTGAAAAAACGTTTAGTTTTATGTTCTGGTAGTAAATGTATTTGAGAAGTGGGAAGATGATAGAGCAGGCTGATGTAACTATGGATGTTCAGGAGGGTGATGTAAATAATGATATAGATAATGTAGAAAATGTAGAGGATAGGAATGGGCAAAATCAGGCAGAACAGTTAGGGAAGAGTAATGTGAGCAAAGAAAGTCCAACTCAAAGCTTTACTATGGACAATGGTATGTATGGGTCACTTGTGGCGCTGTTACATAGTTTTACGGAAGATTTAAGGGAAGAAATGAAAACTATTAGTCAGAATATGAGTCGAGATTTAACAGAAATGAAAAATAATCAGAAAGAGTTAAGGGAAGATTTAACAGGAAAGATAGAAAGTAGTCAGAAAGAGTTAAGGGAAGATTTAACAGAAAAGATGAAAACTAGTAGTCAGAGTATTAGTCAGGTTTTAACAGAAAAGGTAGAAACTAACAGGGAAGAGATGAAAGAAATAGGGAATAAAATAGAAAACCAACAAAAGGTCTTAGAAAGTTTTAAAGACGAGGTCAGAAATGAAATTGAAAACGTGAGACTAGAGGTTAGGGAAAACCAAGTGCAGCTTAGGGAGGAAATAAATATGGTAAAACAAGAAATTAGTACAGGAATAGGAGAGGAGATTAGAATTGTAAGACAGGAGGTTAGTGATAGGTTAGAAAAAGAGAACCGGAAATTGAAGGAAGAACTAAGTCAGGGATTAGTTAAAGAACGGGAAGTTATAAGTAAAGAGTTAGAAATACACCGAAGTCGATTAGAACAGTCTGAAAAAGAAAATAGGAGATTAACTGTGGTGATGGATGAAGCAGGTGACAAAATTAAAGAGCTTTTTGAGAGAGTAAGCATTTCTAATAATGTTAGCAACTCAGCAGGTAGTAACATAAGTAGTGTAACAGTACGGAATGAGGCGGTGCCGCATGCGCCAGCTGATCTTCCAATGCTGAATTTAGGTCCCAGCACGTCTAAGAGCCACAACACTGAAAATGTGACGAGAAATGGCGGTCCACATGTTCCATTGCCTACCCATATTCTCAGTCAAATTTCACCACCGATTTTTGAGAATGAGGAATCTGACGATCCCAAAGCCTTCATTAATAGTATGCAGGAATATTTTATGGTAAAGGGTATACCCGAGGAATATAAAATGACCGTGGTGCGTAAGTGCTTTAAAGGAAACGCATCTAATTGGTTAGAATTATCTGTGAGATTAGAGCAGAATTACGCTACATTCAAAGAAATATTCTTAAGTCGATATTGGGGGCCAAATAGACAAGCGAGTATTCGTTTGGAACTCAGTAATGGTAAATATAATCCCCGTAAGGATCATTCGATGGTTAATTATTTTATGGGAGTGGCCAGGAAATCGAAAATGATTGATCCACCAATAGCAGAAAGGGAACTAATCAATCAGGTAACCACCCACTTTCCAGAAACAATCCAACATTATATAATTATTACAATTGCGGCAATGATAGATTTATTGCTAGCCTTAGAAAGAAACAAAGGTTAAAACGAAGTCAATCAGGGTAACAATTTTGCTAAGAATGAAAGAGTTCCCACAAAATACTTCGGGCTGGGGGCACCTTCAGGAAATAGTAGAAATTACGATACTAGGGAAGGATACCACGGGCCCGTACCAAAAAAAATGATAATAATGAGAACCGAAGGAGAAATAACTTTGACGGTAGTCATAGGGGAAGGTACGAAAACTTTCAAAGAGGGCGAAACGCTCAAGTCAATTTTATGCAAACCTATAGGTATGTAAGAGATAGAAGGGGACAGTTTCACAGAAACCGACGTTATTCAGGAAATAGCTATCACGAAAATAATAATCATAATAACAATGTATATAGACCTCATTTCCCAAGGCAAGATGATAGAAACAGGAGTGGGAGAAATTCACCGGTTCAGGAAGATAGGGCAGACGCCATTAACACAACTAGGCAGTGGATGGCCAGCAAACACAGTCAGGACGCGAACCCGGGACCTTCACTTAATGGTAACGGAACGGTAGCAAGTAGCAAGGTGACGGAAAACTACGTACCCAATCAAACTCGCCTTCAGTGAGGATTGGGAAGAATTCCTATCGTGAGAAGTACACGGAAAGTAGGGATAATAGAAGGCAATTAATGATAGAGAAACATAAGGAGGAAGAAGATAAAATGGAAAATAAAATATTAAACGATCCACCAAAAATAAAAGTCGGCATTAATGGGAAACAGTTTTCGGCAATAATTGATACAGGTGCTAACACTACCGTGTCTTCACATAATTTTTATGAAGAGTTATTAAGCAGTGGGGTAAAGCTGATATCTTTGCCGGTAAATGGGATATATTGCTCGGTAGCAGTGGGAAAGAGAAAGGAAAGGGTTAGGTTTCAGGCCATGCTGAATCTTGAAATTTGTGGTAAAATTATTGACGTATTATTTTTAGTAGTACCTAAGCTTGTTACAGATATCATAATCGGGTGCGACAGTCTATATGCATGGAACGCTATTGTGAACTTTGAACATAAGTTTTTGAAAATCGATACTGAACCAGATACCATAGTCATACCCTTTTTAGAGGACAGTCATTCGGGAATAATTGCCAGGTAGAGGAAGAGATTCAAGGGGAGACATTCTTCGTAGAAGTGATAAACATTGGAGCTATGGAATTAGCGGAAGTTAAGTTAGAGGAACATGACGAAATTGATGAACAATACGTAGCACACGGAGGATATAATGATTTTTATAAGAATGTTGGAGAAAAGAAAAACCAAGAAAATCCCAGGTTAGGCTCGAATGAGAAGAATGTAAACACATATGACAAGGTAGATGAAGGTGTCGAACTAGAAAATTGGCTGAAGGAACAAGTTAACCAAGCTAGTAGACTAAATGAAAAACAAAAAGGGGAATTATGGGGAATTTTAATAGAAAATAAAGAAGTGTTTTCCGAAAAGCCTGGAAGGTGCATCAATTACACCCATTCGTTTGAAATGACTGCTATAAAACCATACGCGCATAAAGCTAGGGCAATCCCTTACGCTATTAGAGAAGAAGTAGATAAAATCATCCAAACGATGTTATCAGACGGCGTAATAGAAATTTCTACTTCTGAGTATATCAACCCACTGTGTATAGTTCACAAAAGTAATGGGAAAGTCAGGGTAACCTTGGACGCGAGAAAATTAAACGCTCATTGTCAACCGGATCGCTTTAGACCTGAAAGTGTGGATGTCATCTTGAATAAATTACGTAGAGGAAAGTTCTTTTCAGCGTTAGATCTAACTTCATCCTTTTGGCAAATACCATTGAGAGAGGATCTCAGGAAATATACAGCATTTTTGCATTCTGGTGTGTTGTACCAGTTTAAAGTTTGTGCGTTTGGCTTGAAGACTAGTGGCAGTGCGTTATTGAGGGCATTATATGAGATTTTCGGGGAAACATTAAAGAAATTTGTGGCGCAATATGTCGATGACTTTATTATATTCTCTAATAGTATAGAAGACTACCTTGAACAACTAAATTATGTACTAAGCAAACTCAGAGAAGCCAATATGACAGTAAAACCCAGTAAGACAGCATTCTTTGTCAGGCAAACGGAATTTTTAGGATACATCATTTCCGAGGATGGGATTAGGCCGAACCCCGCTAGAATAGAAAGTATGAATAAGATCCCAGCGCCAAGAAATATAAAACAACTGAGGAGGTTTTTAGGAATCCTCAGTTATCAATCTAGGTTTATAGTTGACTTTGCGTCAGTGGTAGCTCCCTTACGAGCATTACTAAAGAAAGAAACTAAATGGAGATGGGGGACCGAAGAAGAACAAGCCTTTGCGCAAGTTAAGAAGTTATTCGCGGCTTCCATTTTATTAGAGAAACCCAGGGAAGATTTACCATATATAATCTATACCGATGCATCAGGTAAAGGGTACGGAGCTGTGTTGACTCAGAAAGACGAATATGAGAATAACCATTTGATTGCGGTAGCCTCGAGAAGCATTTCTAGAACAGAATCGCAGGCGTGCACTACTGAGAAAGAAATAGCTGCCATTTTCTTTGCGCTGACAAAATTCAGGGAATATGTCTTCAACCAACCCATAACGGTGTGTACTGATCATGTAAGTTTAGCTTTCATGAACTCTTGTAAGCTGACTAACACGCGTATCTCCAGATATGTTCATGAAATTACGTCCCATAAAATTGAAATAAAACATATACCGGGAAATCAAAATATTATAAGTGACTTATTGTCCAGAATGAAAGAGAACCCATTAATACCAGATACCCTTAGTGATAATAAGCACAATGGTTACAATTTTGTACCTCGAGACGGTAGAAGGACAGAGATTGTCGAAACAGTTGGCAAATATAGCAAAATTACAGAACGAAGATGATGAAATTAAGAAATTAATGAAGAACGCAAAGCCCATTACAGAAACCATGTCTGATACCGTAGGAACGTATGAGGGTAAACTCTATAAATTGCACGGCAGGATAGAACCTAAATGGAAAGTCATTGTGCCTCAGTCTTTACACAACACTTTAATTATAGCCTATCATAAGTCCTTGGCCCATACGGGAAGTGATAGATTAATTTTAGCAATAAGTGACCATTTTTACATCAAACGACTTGGCAGAAAGGTAAGGAAAGTGTGCTTAACGTGCGAATTGTGTCAAAGGGCCAAGCCATTTAACGTAAAATATAACATCGAACCCCAAGCCATTATAAGAGAAAGAAAGAACGCGTTAGTTACAGCCGATGCACATGGGGAAATGCCCAAAGGTCAATATGGATGTAGATATATTTTCGTATTGTATGATGTATTTTGTAAATTTGTAAAAATCTGCCCTGTAAGAAATATTACAAGTAAAACTTGTGTGGGCAAAATTGTGAACGATTATATCCCTAAATATGGTCAGATAGAAGCCATATTAACAGATAACGTGACTGTGCATAGCAGTAAAATCTTTAGGGAAACGCTGAATGAACAAAATGTCAAACTCTTTCATTGTTCCCCTTATTTTCCTTCTGGAAATCCAACAGGACGCATACTGAAGGATATAGGAATATACTTCCGTGTACTTACTCATAAGAATCATAAAAATTGGGTCAGATATTGCACTGTAATCGAGAAAGTAATTAACAACACTATTAACCCGACGACAGGATTTGCACCAATATAATTGATGCAGGGAGTAGAACCAGAGCTAGTTTTTAAAGAAACACCCAAAACACTCCAGGGAAGTCATCAGGCGTTATCAGAGGAACAAAGGGCGAAAATCGCCTTCGATAGGTTAAAAGAGAAGGCAGAAAAGTGAAAATCAACAGTAAAAAACCGGAAGCACAAATGGGAACCTAAGATGGGAGATTCAGTACTTGCAAGGGACCACAAACTATCCAGTGCGATAAGAGGGAGAAATCATAGGTTAGAATTATTGTATAAAGGTCCTGCAATAACTACAGCAAAATTTGGGGAGCATACCTTCGAACTAACAGATAAGAAAACTAACAAATCTATCGGCCGATGGCATAAACAGCTTCTGAGACCCTATCGGGAACCTTTGAATATTCCTGAGAGTACGTAAACGGTGTGAATTTTCTGAGACTGGTTAGAGCATGAATGTACAAACCGGATAGTGTTTAACAGAACAATTGTAAATAGATATAAGAAAAACAACCAAGTGGAAGCGAAAAGTGAAGTGAAAGAGTGGATAACGTTTCTATATTTAAAAAAAAAAAAAAAAAAAAAAAAAAAAAAAAAAAAAAAAAAAAAAATCTAAACCAGCAAAGACTTTTGCAAAATTTTATATAAAAGTGGAAGATAAGATAAAGGAAATATGTAAATAATAGTCGATAAGATACTAACAATTATAATATTGAAAAAGGGTATAATTATGTATTTATTGAGTGTGCACTTTGTACAAATGTTTTAATTGAATTTATGTGAAGGGTGATTTATATGTATGTATGACAAATGTTTACAGGACAAACATAACCATGTTAAAATTAGAAAAAGAATTGATGTTAACCAGTTGTGAGAGCAAAGAAAAAGAAATTGTATGTAATGAGCTCAAGGTTTGCCGATCGATCGCGTAATATTTTTGAAGAAAATTGTTTTCGGCCAAGACATCAACATTGCAATATTATTGTATAATATGACAATGTCAATGGGGGGGGGGGGGCATTTGAAGCCGAAATTGTGAATAATGAATGGAATACTGCATCACATGGCGGAATTAAATAATCAGAAAATGTTAAAATCGTTACATATATAAAGCTACAGGATCTGGGAGATGAGTTGTGTCTAAAATTGTCAAAAGGCACGAAAAGGTACAGACAAGTCATTAGGGGCGAGCTTCAGGTAGTCCATCGAGACCTGGTAAGACCAGTTTTCCTGGAAATCGCTCAGCGCAGGTGTGAGCCGGAAAACAAGTGATGGTCGTTTCTTCGAAACCCTGTTGCTACTTAGGAAGTGAAAGGTATAGAGAGCGTCATAACGCACAGACTTGCCTGCGAGAACCCGGAGAGAAAGGGTCGTTTAGAGTTGCCCTCCAGAACCCAACGGGGCAGTACAGTGGCCCTCCAGAACCCGACGTGGCAGTATACGTGTCGCCCATACCGCCGAGAGAGCATATCAGCTCTTATTTTGGTGAGAATAAAAGTGTTTCAACGAAGTTCTGGTTTTATTCGCAAACACTCACGCATACCCTGAGGTTAAGATCACATGCCAGAGCAGCCGGAGCAGAAGACACCAGAAAGCAGCATTCCGCATAGGAGAGTGGAAAGGAGGACGGATGATTCCACATCACTTTGACGTTGCGAATTAAGCCAACAGAATAGTCGAGCAAAACCTCTTTAGAGAACTTCACAACCCAAGAATGTCGGTCTGGATGGCTCAGTTGGTTAGACACTGGCCTACTGATCCCAAGGTCGCGGGTTCAAATTAAATGTGCTTAAAATGACAGCTCCCTTTCAGATTTACTGGCATGTAAAAGAACTCCTGCGGGACAAAATTCCGGCACACCGGCGACGCTGATATGATCCTGGCAATTGACTGTGTCGTCAAACAACAAAATAATTTTAATTTTTAACAACGCAAGAAGTTGTTCAGTGTCGCACTGTCAGGTGATTAGTCCGAGATTTGTGAGCTTTTGTGGCATTAAATCTTGAGAACGCTGATAACGAGCTGTTTATTGAGGCTTTGCTTAAACATCGACTTATCAGCGTCTGATATTAATATGAAAATCAATTTCACTGTCACATAGCAAACCATAAAGATGACAAGCTATGACATAATTTATTACACTGGAATGGGTCCTTTACCGTTCGCCTGCCACCTAGGTGGCCGGGGACCCGCCAGGCGCGGCTCCTCAGAGTAGGCAGGGTAGGCACTGCCTACCCTATCGTAATACATCAACAAATAATGTTTAACTATGATTCTGCATTTTATCATTTGAACCGTCATTTTCCCCTAAATTGCAGTTCAAGAAAAGTTTTCTCGGTTACAATGACCAGCGCATGGTCAAATCCTTTAATCTCAATTCCGATTCATCAAAACTGCGCTGCGTGTTTGAAACGCTCGGCAGAAATGATACGCATGGAACCTGGGTAGTGGAGAGCAGGCTAGCTTAACCTCTGCCTGCCCGGCCCCATTTCCTCAGTACGAGGAAACATTCGATCTGTATATGCACTTCGAGCATGCGTAGACGCGTCTGCCAGCAGTCCGAACACTTGCCTGCCCAAATCCGAATTTATGCGACATTTTCCGAATAGCCATATGGGTGTTCTGTGCAGCCATACTCCACGAACGAAGATCTCAGAGATCTGCATCTGTCGTTATCTCTGTGTAATACCAGTATGACCGACTTAATTAGTGAACTATTACAAATTTCGCTTTCGCGGCGCACTGGCAATGAAAAGAGGAGTGTTTTAGCTATTTAACACAAAGCTGCAGTCAGACAATTTTTCAATTTCTTAATCTATTTTAATCATGGGCGTCGCGAAACGGGGGCAAGGGGGGCCACGGCCCACGCTTGTAAGTTGGTGAACTTAATGTGCAGTCAGTTACTGACTTTTAAACTATTATTTTAATTTTGATGTAAAGAACAATTTTTGTTTAGCACAAATTAATACGGTTATCTGCAACAAATACTATAAATTTTGACAGTAAAATAATGATTTAATATTATATGATTGCAAATTTCCAACATGTGCCCCACCCCCCTGGAAAAAAGTCTGCCGACACTCGTGATTTTAGTTTTGGCGGTAATTCGTCCGTAAAGTCACACTCATTCACTCTGCTCTTATTAAACAACCAAACAATATATTGTTTGCGTTATCCGCAATGACTTCGCCCCCTATATTTCGGATAAACGGGGTTTATTATTATTATTATTATTGTTGTTGTTGTTGTTTGTTATTACTGTTACACTTTGCCTACCCTAAAATTTTGACTGCGAGCCGCCACTGGGACCCGCATGTGGAATTCGTGGTGGACGAAGCGGCGTCCGGGCGGGTTTTCTCCAAGTTCTCCCCGCCGCTCATTCCACCAATTGCTCCATCATCACCTTTCCAATCATCCACTTCATCTGCATTTCATATCCTCCTCTTCCTCACTATCACATCTGGTGCTTGGCTAACCACCTGCATCTGGTCTTCACTCTGTCTGGTCCATAGGTTGCTCTGCTCCCCAACAGGCGTCTGATCCTAGGCACTGGCTTGTAAGTCCTACATAAGGGTAGGGTAAGCAGCTAAAGAAGCAGAATAGGTCCTTTACATAAAGTGGTCTAAAAGTCACATGGTGGAATGGCAAGGGGGTATAAAAAGTGATTGATTTATGGAAATTTTGTGGTCAAGAGCAGTGATATTCAACCTGGGGTACGCATACCCCCAGGTTTATGTAAAATTTAATTTAAATTAATCCTTCTTTGGATAGTATTAAATAAGTTATAAATATTATAATCTATTTTAGATATGGCTATATATGATTTGAATAATGGATAACTCAAGGACTAGGCCTAGGGGTACAGGCTGAAATGCAGAATTGTCTTTGGGGGTACACAGAGAAAAAAGTTTGACTACCACTGATCTAGAGGACTTGTCCTCTTAATACTGGCTGCAGCCATTGGTATTGATCACAGCCACTGCAGTTATTGGCTGATGTTAATTAAGCTTTCCCATTTCATTGAAACCAATATATTACCAACTAATGTGCTTTTCAAATTGGAAGGGTTCTGATCTGCAGCCAATGAGATACGTTTTACATGCACAGTGTTGCAAGCTCATTACCCCCACTCTTCATATTTCTTGGCGTGCATCAAGCCCCACATAAGGGGAAAGCAATGTGACAACACAGCAGGACTCCGATTGGTTACCGGCCTGGAGATGCTCAAGGATTAACTCCTTCCCATTTGAAAAGCACAGTTGTGTGTGTGTAAAATGTTTCTTCCTTCTGGAAGATTTTCACTAAATTATTCTGATATAGCCCATTATCTAAACCCAATATATTCAACCTGGGGTATGCAAAGACTTCTTAGGGAGTATGTTAAATTTAAAACATGCCTTCAGTCAGTGCAATATTTTCCCTGAATGACCACAAATAATGAAAAATATTTCAGAGAAATTTTAATTGCGCTATGTCCAAGAATTCATTTTGCTTTCTCTACCAGTCTCCCAAAGAATATCTTATGAATGCGCTCGCTAATTATATGTACTTTTTGTTATTTATAATCTTTCAGTGCTGAGAATATTTTCGTGTGCAGAATTATTTTCTTTACTCAAAGACTCTCATCTTATTTGTTATTTTGTGAAGTCATTTTCAGGTTATCATAGTTGAATCTCGTTTTATTATTGTGGCAATGGACAACATATTTTAAGTTTTGTTGTAGGATTTTACACGAGGAAAACGTAAAATCAATTTAACAAGTGAATCTTCCTGTAAAATCAAAAGAATCTTTTAGGAATGTCTGTTGACCGTTCACCGAAAATTAAAAAGAAAAAGCATGTCAATTTGTGATTTCTGGTGTTTGAGCAGTTTCTCTGCATTGAGAGCCATCAAAACAAAACAAAGAAATTGCTTGAATCACTAGCACTAATGAAGTTTCAGCCACAAATAATGAGCTGGTATGCAGAAAATAAGCTCAGCTGTCTCATTAACAGGTCACAAACGTATATAAATTAATATAATTTGGTATGTGTGCTATCTGTAACATAGTTTCTGTATTTATTTAATAGTATATTTATAACATACCAATGTTCCTTTTTGTAGTATTTAATGTTATATATTTTATAATTTATTTAAAGTATGGTTGTGTATAATGGGAATTAAGGATAACTCTAGGCAGTGGCATAGTGTGACTATCAGACTTGGGTATATAACCCAATGAATATTGTAAAACTTGTTAAAATATGACCCAATTTAAACAGAATTGCCCTTCAGAGTTTTCATCTGTTATCATTTTTGGAAATAAATATTTGAGAATACTGAGAGCATGATTCTGTCAGAACTTACATGTGTAAATCAAATTAATGTCTCTCCAATATTTCCGTCAACATTTAGTAATGAACGGTACATTGTTGTTCTTCACTATTAATGTCAGGAGATTCTTCTAGTATCAATGAAACAAAAAGGTATCAAAAACATCATGACAACACTTTCACTTGAAATTAAGTCATTCTGAATATCAGGCGAAGTTGCACAAAAAACAGTCAATTTTTCCAAGTGCTCTTTTAGAGAGACATCATATCGCTAATTCATTTAAATGTTCAATATAATTTTCTCCAAAGGTCCTTCATTCTCATTGTGGCCATGAAAAGCAAGTGCCAGTTTTCCTAGAAAACATACAGCCCATACAAAATGAGAAAGTAGAGCTCTGTTCTTTTTCACTTCATTGTTATGCTCAACTGAGAGCTTATATTGATTATTCAATGAAAATTCTATACCTGGATTTATCCCAAACATTTCTGCTCGTTTTTCACCTATTATGTGACTATGAGAATGGCTGTATTTTATGGTTGCCTTATAAATGCTATTTCAATCTTCATAACTGATAGAACTCCATACTCACCTTTCTTTTGAAAAAAAAAAAGATAAACAAAATATTTGTTTAAAGTATTATGACAGCCAAGACTCACTTTCATAAACTTCGATGTTGAAATGCCTTATACATTTTTTAATGTCCATCATAATACTGAGTGCATGCTTTGGAGGGTCTGCTTTAATTACATATTGCTTTTTAGAGAAAGTTTAATATTTGGAAGCTTCTTACGTTCAGTTTACCACTTATAGAACAGTTTATTTTGATTTTCGTTGCAACGGTGCAGAAACGCAGTTTTGTTTACTGTTCTGGCTCTGATTAATTTCGTGAACTCTCAGATGTGAGTGCCTCTATCACATACATACCTTCATATGAAAACCTGTGCAAGTCTTACTATCATTCTTTAATACCAAGTAACCAAGTGTCCAAATCATGCTCAAATATCTACAGTTGAAGAGCACAAATACAATAAGCAAAACAATTCGCGAATTACTCTCTATTCATGACTATAAATACAATAATGTGAACATGGTTCTTAATGGAAGTTGTGGCCTAGCCTGGTACATACCTTGTGTCAGCAGAGAACTCTAGATTCCTCGAACTGATGGCAGATGATGACGCTTTGTTTCGGAATGTACTGCTGCAGAGTGGTGCAAATTCAAATCATAATGGTTAGGAAAGCCTGATTTTTAATGACATTAAAACGATTGTGTACAACAAAATTATAATGATCACCAATATGGCAATCAGTTTGAGGAAAATTACAGGGTATGTGATACATCTCCCACATCCATTGACTCTAGGGTAGGCGTAGGGGTACAGGGTGGAATGGGAAATTGACATTGGGGTACGTGGAGAAAAAAGATTGAATACAAACTTTAAGCTGAACTGAGTTACTGTTTTGGATGTATATATAAATGTCAGCAGTAAAGGTGAAACACTGCATGTGAAAGACTAAAGAAACAAGAACCAACGCAAAAAACCTCAGATTCTACCAGATGTTGCCCTTATGTTCTCCATGACAAAACAATCCAAGCATTATTCTCTGTTCACCTAACTCTAGTCAAACATAAATGACTGTGTATGGATTTGAGGAGCTTGAATTAAACACTACTAGATACTTTGAAACAAAGTATTTATTACTTTGAATTAATTTTACATAGTAATACATAACATGCAGATTGTATTACAGCAACACTTAGTACACCAGAAATTGACATACAAACTTTTCATTAAATTTCTATACACAGACCATGGCAAATTCCATGGTTGCTTGTATGGTAAACAATTATAAACATTCATAAAATGTTACAACAGGCATATAATATCAATATTTACAAAAGGTCAGACTTATATTTTCCTTCCAGTCAGTCCTTCATTCTTAGGCCACAAGAGTATTTATAAGCTCCATAAACCTTAAAAACACAATAATTAAGCGTATCCATAGTTTACAACATAGAGATCATTCCCAAATTTAGATTCTCTTCCAAGGGGAGGGAGTCATATATTTGTAACTGTTCTTTTGCTTCACATAACATTTAAACTGATTTATTTTGAAGGGGAAAAAAAGAAAGAAAGAGCAACTAAAAGTCTGAATTACATATAAAATGTTTGCTCTGATGGAGAACATTATAATAGATACCTAAGTAACCATCTGGTGTTACTTCTGAATTACATTTTCAACACACATATGCAAATCCAGCACCTTTTTCTTTTTTTAATTTCAAGCAACAAATTTCTGTTGCAGAGGAAAGTTTTAGTCCAAATAGTATGTATTGCAACTTAGTTTTACTAAGCATAAAATCAATGGGACTGAAAGTTGTGTGAAACTGTAATCAAGGTTTGTCATTTAACAGAAATGTCCAAATCTTACTCCCTTTCCTACAATTATTCTGGTTCATATATGAATTTATAGATGCTAAATATCATTCAATGCATTCAACATATATTGTAGAGGATTGTAAGGTAAGAATTTCTTTCTGAAAATTGAGAGACACGTTACTAAAAGAATATAAACCTCCAGGCTTAGTAAACATATGAACAATGTATTATGAGAATTTATCACATTGACTCTGTTATTTGTATAATTGAGATTCTCAAGAGCTGAAACTTACTGTGGTTTGGATTAGTAACCTGCAAACAGGAATGCATTAATACACCACAGAAAATATATGCATGTAATACCAACATACTGCTCTGGTATCTACAAGTATTTGAATATGCAAATTTTTGCTTGCTTACTAGTTATATACTTATTTAGTATTTCAACACAGTTGCTGTTTTTGGTTGTAGCATTCAAGTGAGCATGCCATGGGCATCACGAAGGGGAGGCACGGGGAGGGGGGGGGGCTGCGGCCCCTCCCTGGAAGTTGGTCAACTTAATGTGCAATCAATTACTGACATGTTTTGTGTTCATTCTGATACTTGTTACTGTGATTTGATACTTGGTTTGACCTCCATGCATGTGTGACTGGGAGATGGTCATACAAGTGCCAGTCAAGTCATGCATTAAGTGTCCGAGAGATGGGCCCTACGTCTTGCCGGTCAAGTTTTGTAGTAAACGTACTGCTAATATAATTAAATATATGAGTCGTCTAGTATCAAAACTGGCCAAGTCAAACAATTTTAAAAAGTGAGTTTTTTTATAAACTGAAAGTAGAACAAGTACTCTTTCTGTTGATAAATTAATATGCATCAAATCTGGCCAAGACAACATATTACACATTGTTGAATTTAGAGTCCTGTAACAGAATGGGCCAAGTCATGCAGGAAATACATTCAAAACTGGCCAAGTCAATGAGGAAAGTTCATATTACAATAACATACCACTTCAATGTTTTTGCTTTGTAATCTTATTATCGCCGGCTCAACAAACCATCAGCTCTAAATGGATATGCAGAAGTTAAAAATAATTTATTACTTTAGCTGCAGATGTTCTGTTGGTACAAATTACCTTTTTAATTCCTTAATGCCATGTTATTCACATGTACCAAGAGCATGCCAGATATCGTAATCTAATGTAAAGTAGGATTGAGCTGTGTAAAATTATATCTCTCAAAGTGCTGTTGTTTTAACAGCGAATTCATATTATTTTTCATGCCAAATCTCCCCTGCATTAAAGCTTAAAGTGGAAGGAAAAAATACTGTCGTTTTTCTTTTTTCTTTTCTTATGTTCTTACAAATTTTTGTTGTACTTAAATATTATACTGCATTTTTTATAATTAATGAATAAATTATGTCTTTTTATTGATGTTGGGTATCGACTGAAATAAAGTCTTTTTTATTTCAAAGGATTAAATTAAAATTAAAAAAAGTCTGTCTGCAACAAAACCGGCCAAGTCGAAACTTAAAATTTTAAAAAAATATAGTAAATCATTAATATGATTTTCCATATTAATACAACATGAACCCATCATATGGAGCCTAATAAAAGTTAAACAAAAAACTTTCATTGGTTTGCCTGCATAAGTTTTTAATGAATACTGAAAAAAACATTTTGTGACTTGGCCAGTTTTGATACTAGACAGCTCATATCTGAGCATCTGAAACATTTCACTTGTCCTGTAAAGAGTGAAAACATTAGGCCATGTTTTGCAAATTTTTTTTTTTTGGTATGTGGTGAATAAAAGAATAGTTTCATCTGCAGGGTGTTTATACTTTCCCACATTCTCAAATTCTCACATTTTCCAAGATTTTAACATAGTTATAAGTGCACTGAATGTTTTAAGGCAGTTTCTGACTACTATTTGAGTGTCCACTTTGAGTTTAAATCTCTCAACTACTGAAAAACAATGAAATGAAAGTTGACACTCAATACAGCAATATATTCCAAATGTAATCCATGTAAAATTACCCATGAATGCTACAAATAAATGCTACACACATATTGTAAACAAAATGAAAAATTTCAAAATAATCACATTTTGTGAGTATTCAGGTGCACTTTCCCAAAACTATATATTATTCATTTTTTTAACATTTTAATACTTGCACTACTTGACAGTTCCCATCTGAATTTGCCTCTTATATTGAACACGTCTACCCCCAAAATTTTTTATATTATAAACACTGAATTCATGCTAAGTTTTATAAGCATATATGTATTTTTAATAAATTATGATTAGTAGTGTGAGGAATAATTTTAACTGCAATAAGAAGCTGTTGCACTGAGAAATGACTAGTAAAAATTTCATCTGTGTAGCTTACAGGGTTGGAGAGAAAAGTGCACCCAAAGTATGAAAAATACAAATTATGATAAATTGCAATTGTATATTCGCTGTGAATGGGCATGGTCTGCACTGCCACATTTACATGTCCAAATTAAAGCCCTTTATGAACAGAAAACCCTTAAATGATACATATACACTACTGTTTGTGAAAACTACAACACCAAGAAGGAAATGCATAATTCAAATTAAGTTTATACTGCAGATTAGGTACACAACAATAAACAAATTATTAACTTTACAAGTCTATATGTGACCTTTGAGCCTGAATATTCAGTATTTGGTCTAAACTGCTAAATGCCGCAGCATGGAATCAAACAGGTTCTATCAAGGAACCTATCAATATGCTCACATCGCAAATACTTTGAAACTTTCACTATGTCATCTTTGTGCTATAGGAGGCTCACGTACCAAAAATGAACCGTTCTTTTCAACGCTTACTACCTGAAAATGAGTTGTAAATATCTTGGAACACAGAGGAAATATAACATAGCACTGTAGAGAAGGGATGGACAACCCTGCCAAGCAGCAATTGTCTCCTACATGTGCATAACAGTAAGAAGATAGCTCAGGCTTTTCTTGTGCGTTCTGCTTGCTATGGATAATGTATGTGACAGAGGTGCAACGCTGATGGATGTGGGTGATGTTCTGCATACCCTGCCAGTTTTCCTTAGTTAACTTTTTGTATCATCTATATACTAATCCAATCAGGGTAATACTTGCTGAGGTGTATGTTTCAAACAACAATCTGCTATGAATTAGAATTGTTAGCGTAACATTGAAACAGAGCGGCTGGTGTTGTGCTTGCCTCATGCCAGTCACGTCAAACAATGTGAGCACGCAGGACGCAACACACAAAAGTGCATATAGCTTGTTAATGTTGATGAGATTTAAAGCTAATTTTTCAGTATTTTGTTTGGCAGTGAAGGTTAATTTCATATTTTTAACTTCTGCATGTATCAGAATACAACAAGCAGCATTTTGAACAGTAATGGGTGGGAATGTGTAAGAGAAAAATGTCAGGAAACTGATGGCAGGGTTGCACACTGTCCATGTGCTTCTGCGTGGTTCACTACGAGGAAAACATGTGTTGTAGAGAGAACGCTGCACTTCCTGGAAGCCTACTGCTCGGAATATGGAATCAGAGTGCTTGTAATCAACTGAGAATGCAGAAAAAATAGTGGGAGTGATTGTCCTGTAACTTTAATATTTACCAGTTGGTGAATTATAAGGTTCTTTAAAAACTATAAAAATTATGCAAAAATTATTTTTTCAAAGTTCATAATTTTTACTTCATAAACCAAAGCATTATAAAATCTTCTGTTCACAACATTATTTTGAGAGTACTTATCTATAACAGAATAATACTTAACAGTATAAAAATTTTGAAATTTTCATCAGGCAGAGCATTTTAGGTACGTTGCCAAAACAATAGCTAGAAAAGATAACAAGTTTAAAGGTGTTGAATATATTACAATGAAAATTTGAATGTACATTATTCCTTATATGTACCTATTATGTCTGATATGAGTTTGAACAAATTCCGCTAATAATTGTAGACTTTAGAAATTTCACCTATGCGTACCATTAACACGAGTTCTAAGGGCATATCCAAGTCCACACACCATGTTAATCACTTATTGCTTGCACACTGTTCTATACGCACATAAAAATTGGCTTCATTTGGAGAACCCTTTCGTGGTGTTGCAAGATTCAAAACCGGTGGTGTATGTTGAAAACTGACAGTTTCTAGTTCTTTTTTAAGTGTAAAACAAAGAATCTATTTTTTTTGATTTCTGCTCAGACAACTACCTACTATGTTTAACATGCTTGGTGGTATTTCACAAAATGGACAAGAAAGGGTCTGTTAGTTGCCAGTTTATCAGTTTTACAACCTTATTTTCTGATTTGTTTACAGCAGAAACAGATGCACCTGGACAAGCAAACAAATACTTTGTAACTTGTAAATGCTCTCAAAATTTTGTTGAGGTTTAACAAAGTTTAATGTTAACTTTTTGATTCTCTACTACTTTAAGACTTTCTTGTCTAACCATCATGCAAGATAAAATCCTTTTAAATGCTATGCACCCCCTCCCTCTGCCATTTCAACCAAATTATGGTAAGATCACTCTTTTTGGTTAAAAATATATATTGCATATTGTCAATGGCATAAACTCATTTTTGTACTTTAAATTTATGCACACATATTCACGCTCAGTCATATTTCCAGGGAATAATCTTTACTAGAGCCTCCGGCTGGGAATTGAACATTTCAGGCGGCTGCTCCATCAACTGAGCTAGCCAGCCCACTTAAATATTGTAAAATATCAAAATTATTGAATAGTGCTAAACATTTTTGGGCAAGTATAAAAATAGTGAGCTTTATGTTGTGGTTAGTGTCATTGCCAAATGCATATCAATCCATGTTATCCTTCATGATACTTTAAATTTTACTTCTACTGTAGTTGCTGGTCAAAATTGCAATGACACTAAACACCTGTGGAATGTGAAGATAAAGAATTGTTCTATCAAAAATGTATTGATAACAATTTAGATATTTATTAGCACCAAATGTGTGTGGTAGCTAAAAATATGTTTAAAAATTTACAGCCCTTTTCTCTAAAATTTCTAATCTTCTGTTATAAATATATGAGTCTATGTTATCTGATAAATATTTTAAGGTGCATTGACCTACTTTGACAGAAAGTAACCATAATCCTGCAGGGTCAACTATCAACCTAACAACATCTTAGAATCATTTAATTCACCTTCTTCCCAGGATCACAAATGTCAGTTTGGCAGGGACGATATGTGCACAGGAACTCTTTCTGTCCCTTGTCCATGGGATCTGGGTGGAGAAGGGCATCCACCTCGTGTTTCCTCCCACCTCGTCCTTCCTCCTTCCTCCAGGCACAATAAGCCTGGCATAAGTGCAGGAATATGAGAGAGAAGGGGAGTTCTCTCTCCTATTCCTAACACTGTGATAAACAAGATCTATAATACGGGTATCACATTAATTGACTTATTTACTACAAAATTGTACATTCATTACAAGAATACAGAACAAGGTAAAAAAAATATTCACAGTGAGCATTATTTCTCTTATCCTATGTTTACTGCATAAAAAATAACATCAATATCAATGATGTTTAATCATTTTCATATTTCCTACCTCTAGCAAATGTATGGAACAGAACCTATTGTTTTGTTGCATGATACCAGATTTATAAAACCTACCATGTAATAATTTTAATGAAATTGAGATACACATGTCAAATGAAAAGCCAGTGACCTAGCCTAATGCAGATGCATATAGCACAAGAAGTATCCTTTGCAATGACCTGGGACTGTGTGACATCATTATGTGTGGCAGTCTACACTCTCGAATTCCTTCTAGAATTCCTTCATCTTTTCTAGAAACAGCAATAAAAACTGTTAAACAGGTGATATATTTTCCAAAAGCATAATGCAAAGCCATATATAAAAATAAAATAAAATTGAAAACTTTGGCTACAGAACTGGCATACAGGCATGTTACACTCCTAACACCTGCATCCAGTCTTAATTCCTTGCGCATCCAGTATATTTGACAACCCTTAAGTACAAAAATGCTCTGTGAGATCGCAAATCAATGGATCAGTTTTAAGGAGTATGCAATTTTTAGGCAAACAACCCTATGGATAGTGTTGAATTATGCATAGTTTTCTTTTTGTGTTCTATGTACCGCACCATTGTTTTTTATATTATATGTTAGGAAGGTGCAATGCATTATACTCTTTGGTATTATTCAATACAATAAAAGTATACTTTTAAGTCATATCAGCAGTGACTTGTCTTTTGAGTAGGTGACTTTCAATGATTGAACTTCACCAATATGGACATTATAGATTAAAACTTAAACACTTTAAGCAATTAGAAGTTATACATAAATACAACATGTATATGTAACTATACAACATACAGAGAAAACAGCAATTAAGTATATTAAAATGTCCTCACTGTTTTCAATTTCATTGTTTATCAATTTGACTTAGCGTCATTACAATTGAAGGGCTAAGCATCATAGTGGGCCATCTCCATGCAAGGTCGAAATGGAGTTATTGTTATGTTTTATGGTACATCATATATTGCAGTGGGCTATGTCCAGCTTTCCCATTTACAAACTGTACAGCATCAAAATATGAGTCTAACAGAAACTACGAATTCTATCATTCAGAGAGGTTTTAATTCACCTCTTTTAATGTTAGTAGTGAATCGTACTACTACATCTGTCATGTGACTGATAAGAAAACATGGGTGAAGGTGTGTCAAGTAATAATATAGCCTAATGAACAATGAGAAATGTTCATATTTGTTACATTTGTCAAAAAGTAAAATTACATATTGTATTGTGTACTTTGCAACACCTTCCAGTGAAAGAAAGGTGCTAAAGAAATGCTTTTAATGCACAATTCAGATTGTCCTTTTAGACACCAAAATCAGATACTTGCTCCTTAAGTGAAGAAATTAAAATGTGCAAATAATGAATCTATTGATGAATATGAATATATATATATAGTGAAAGAAAGGTGCTAAAGAAATGCTTTTAATGCACAATTCAGATTGTCCTTTTAGACACCAAAATCAGATACTTGCTCCTTAAGTGAAGAAATTAAAATGTGCAAATAATGAATCTACTGATGAATATATATAACTGAAATGTGATTTACAAATGTCAAAACAGGGTAAAGTGCATATGTTTACTTTTGATATGCATAAATCCTCCTACTTCCTTTATTAACAAGTAGTGTGTATTTTCATAGATGTAAGTTTTGGATTTACAATTTAGGTGTACAGAACTGTGAACAAGACCAAGCTTATATGCATATTTTGGGAGAAAATATAGCCCAAAGGGATCCAAATGAAGCAAGATTATGCATCTTATACCATTTGGAGCACATGAAAATTGATGGAATATATGATCACCTCGTTGCTTATTCAGACATATGTGGAGGGCAAATTTGCAACCAATACATTTCAATCCTGGGCATTCTTGTTTCATTATACTCAGTTCAAAACAATAGACTAAGTTTTTAGTTTGTTTATTCCTACTTACCAAACAACAGGGACTTCGGTAGTATTAAACTAACAAAACAAAAAGCTAAATCACTGTTCATGATAGATGACTATAGTGGTTTAATTCAACAGTGCCAAAAAAAAAGAATTCATAATTACTAAAATTGAACAATCACAGTATATTATCATAAAGGAACCCCTTAAATCATTTTTTCATTCATAAAGGAACAACTGAGGGAACGAAACTACAATGGCTCAAACTTAAATGGTTTGAATTTGAACGCCTTAATCCAATGAAATTCAAATTCTGTTTCACCTTGAATGTTATGGAAACATGGAATATTGTTCCGTAACACATAGAGGTAAGTAATCACTTAAAGGTTTTATTTCCAATGCCATCACTGTGGGATCCACCAGCTTCATTTACTGCTCTCATTCCACTACAGAAAGCCAAACATGACAATTTCATGTGAATGCTACCTGTGAATTAGGATTTTTACAAGGATTTGCATGTGCAAATTAATAATGGCGATCGGGACTTGGTTAGATGTATGGAAAGGACCCAGTTAGATTCCTTTTGAGGCACTTAAGAGTCAGAATGGGATAAATCCCAACAGAGGAAAACGGCCCCAAATAGGTATATGTAAAACCTAATTTTGCATTAAGTGAGATTAATGCTGTGGTAATATAAGTTAACCAATACGTTCTAGATGACTGTGCTGATTATTTATAATCTGAAAGGTAGTTCAATAAATTATTACACTGAAGAAACTTTGACTTTCATTTTCTCCAGTTTTAAAAATGGTACTTGAGCCACTATGGTTCTCAAAGATTTTGAAGTGTGAGAACCATAGTAGGCCATTTCCATTCAAAATGAAAAATGGGCTGATGCAATCTATCATTACACTTTAGAGTTGTGCATCATATAATAAAGCGGTCCACGCCCACAATTTCTCATTTATGAATTTACGAATCTATATGAATTGTGTTTTGGCTTCTGCTCAGAGTCATACTTGGCCAGATCCAAACAGAAAATCATGGTATGGTCTCACAGTCATGTAACTAGCTGAAAAATATTGCTGACGTTGAGCAGGAGTTTGGTGGAAACACTACTATAAATTCAAGAAAAAGGAGTAGAAATAGTGAAAAGTGAGTGAAGAATATGAGAAAGAAGATGAGAAATAGTGATGAAGTGTACAGTAATGTTAGTGACATAGTTGTGATTGTGAAACTTTATGCAGACAGATTGTAAATGTGCACTCCGTTGTTTTGAGCACCTAGGTACATGTGCCGTTAGGAAGAATGTTTCTGACACATTTTGGAAGATTGGTACTTTTGATGAACGGAATGCACACATTGTTGCTTTGGTCCATGTTATGGATATGAAACGAAGAAGGGATAAAATTTTGATACACTTTGGATGAAATGGAGGGCTCCAAAACTTCAAAAGTAAAAATGACAACACGTGTGCCTTCACCATGAGATCTAACACCAGCATACACAGCTCTTATCAATCTGACAAATGCTAAACATGATAACTTAATTCTACTGCTTCCATTTATTCCACCAGTGAATCATGAATTTTACAGTGGTCTAGTACCAGTGACAGAAGAAAATAATGCTGATTAAAAGCATTTTGTACTGAAAAGTGGAGATAACCCAGTGAATTATTTTGTATTTGTATAACTACTTTGGAACCAAAATTGGTCAATAGAAAGTTGTTCATACTAAACTATGTAACCAACACAGTGTAATGCCAAATAATCATTAATTTCCTGGCCCGTGATTTCTCAGCCCTTCAATTTACCCTCATGCTTCTCTTTCCTTTAAGTCACTTACACTGATATAAGAAATCAAATTAACAGGTCCACGACACATAGGGCAAATACCAGAAGTATTCAGAATTTTATCACAGCATGCATCACAAAACACGTGAGCACAATCAAAAGAAGTAATACCCGTTACTGCTTCAAACTCCTCGAGACAAACCGGACACTCCCGTAGATCCCTATTAGGTTCAGTCGTTTGCACTTCTTCATCTGAAATCTCTATCACATCCCCAGGATCATCTGGTTTTTTGTGATAGATGACTTCCAGATCACCATTCGAATTGTCACTATCCTCCATCTCTTCTTGATCATGCTGTGTTTTTTCTGTAATTATAATGTTATCTATGTCTTTAGGATTTCTTAACATGTTCTTTGGTGAGAAGTAGCTTTGGCCTATAATAGGTGGTTTACGGCAGCTCATTTTACATGGTCTAGCAGCAAATTCTGGACTTGTGACTCTGTCGTGTGAAGCAGGTCGTTTAGAACAGCTGCTGGATTTGACACCTGATGTAGATGGTTTAGGAGAGCTGATTTGAGCAGTTGATGGATTCTGTTCTGGGCGGGTGATAGTGCGAGGTGTAACAGATGTTTCTGCACATCTGACTCTGCCACATGAAACAGGTCGTTTAGAAGAGCGGGATTTTTTAACACCTGACGTAGATGGTTTAGGGGAACTGATTTGAGCAGCTGAAGAGCGCTGTTCTTGGCAGGTGATAGTGCGAGGTGTAACAGATTGTTCTACACATCTGACTCTGCCATGTGAAACAGGTCGCTTGGAAGAGCTCATTTTAACCCCTGATGTAGATGGTTTAGGGGAGCTCATTTGGACAGCTGTAGTACCTTGTTCTGGAGAGGTGATAGTGGTAGTAGCATTAGAAGTAGATGGTGTTGAGGATATGATCCTAGGAGAAATGGACCTCTCAGCAGAGGTCATTACAGCTGTCGAATTGGATGGAATGGGTGATCTTACTGCATAATCTGAATCGAGTGCCTTGTAAAAACTTATTTTGAAGTTAGAAGTACTTGGTTCAGCAGAGCTAGCATTCACTACAGCAGGTGGTTCAGGTTCAGGCAAAGTAGATCGTTCACGTTCGGGAGAGGGGGCTGCTTCAGCTTCAGGGGAGGATGGTTCAGGTTCTGGGGAGGACGGTTCAGGTTCTGGAGAGAGGGATGATTCAGGTTCAGAGGAGGAGAGTGATTCAGGTTCGGGGGTGGGGGGTCGTTCCGGTTCAGGAGAGGGGGATGGTTCTGGTTCGGGCGAGGAGGGTGCTTCAGTTTCGGAAGAGGATGCTTCGGGTTCGGGGAAGGGGGTTGGTACACGTTCGGGGAAGGGATCATGTTCGGGGGAGGGGGTTGGTTCATGTTCGCGGAAGAGTTCAGGTTCGGGGGAGGGGGTTGGTTCAGGTTCAAGGGCATCACGTGCGTCAAGGGAGCCGTTACTCTCATCTGAATCACATGGTTCAGGGAGGTTGTTTCTTGGACCTCTTGTGGTAAGATCATGTGGTTCAGGGGAATCGTCATCCGATTCCAATTCCGGAGGGAAGTTCATCGGAAAGTCGGAAGAACCCTGTTGATGGAAATTCGTGGGAAAGCTTGACATAGAAGGTTGGGAGCAGTTCGTTGGAAAGCCAGAGGCTTGTTGATTGAAGTTCATAGGTAAATCTGCAGCCGAAGGTTGATTTAAGTTCATTGGAACACAAGAAGCGGGGTGTAAATGGGCGTTCATTCGAAAATCTGAAGCACGTTGACGAAAGTTCATCGGAACCATTATTGCATGAGGAGCACCTAAGTTCATTGGATAATTTGGGTCAGAATTTTGGCGGAAATTAATTGGTAAGTTAGTAATTGGAGAGAGAGGAATGTTGGTTCCAAAATATCGAGCAGAAGGCTCACCGGCGTTGACTCGAAAGCCAGAAGTGGACGGTTCATTGATGTTGGCTCTAAAATCTGGAGTTAAAGGATCGTCGAAGTTGGACCTCAAATGTGAATTGGATGGCCCGCGAAAGTTGGATCTGTATTGTGAAGTCGAAGGCCTGAATTTTGAGCAAGCAGACCCGCTGAGGTTGGGTCTCCCGTGTGACGTAGAAGCTTCGCCGAAGTTAAGTCGGTAATGCGATGTAGAAGGTTGGTCGAAGTTCTGTCTGATATCCGGGACGCCGATGTTGGGCCTCCCGTGTAATGTAGAAGGTTGATCGAAGTTCTGTCTGATGTCCGGGATAGAAGCTCCGCCGATGTTGGGCCTCCCGTGTAATGTAGAAGGTTGATCGAAGTTCTGTCTGATGTCCGGGATAGAAGCTCCGCCGATGTTGGGTATCCCGCGTGATGTAGAAGGTTGACCGAAGTTCTGTCTGATGTACGGGATAGAAGCTCCGCCGATGTTGGGTATCCCGCGTGATGTAGAAGGTTGACCGAAGTTCTGTCTGATGTCCGAGATAGAAGCTCCGCCGATGTTGGGTATCCCGCGTGATGTAGAAGGTTGACCGAAGTTCTGTCTGATGTCCGAGATAGAAGCTCCGCCGATGTTGGGTATCCCGCGTGATGTAGAAGGTTGATCGAAGTTCTGTCTGATGTCCGAGATAGAAGCTCCGCCGATGTTGGGTATCCCGCGTGATGTAGAAGGTTGACCGAAGTTCTGTCTGATGTCCGAGATAGAAGCTCCGCCGATGTTGGGTATCCCGCGTGATGTAGAAGGTTGATCGAAGTTCTGTCTGATGTCCGAGATAGAAGCTCCGCCGATGTTGGGTATCCCGCGTGATGTAGAAGGTTGACCGAAGTTCTGTCTGATGTCCGAGATAGAAGCTCCGCCGATGTTGGGTATCCCGCGTGATGTAGAAGGTTGACCGAAGTTCTGTCTGATGTCCGGGAAAGAAGCTCCGCCGATGTTGGGTATCCCGCGTGATGTAGAAGGTTGACCGAAGTTCTGTCTGATATCCGGGATAGGGGCTCCGTTGAAGTTGGGTCCCCCGTGTGATGTGGAAGGTTCGCCGAAGTTAAGTCTGTAATGTGGTGTACAAGGTTCACCGAAGTTCTGATTGATATCCTGGATAGGAGCTCCTTCGAAGTTGGGTATGACGTCTGAAATAGAAGCTCCGCCGAAGTTGTGTATAAAGTCTGGAGTAGAAGGTACGTCGAAATTGGATATGAAGCCTGACGTAGAAGCTCCGCCTAAGTTGGATATGAAGCCTGACGTAGAAGCTCCGTCGAAGTTGTGTATGAAGCCTGACGTAGAAGGTCCACCGAAGTTGTTTCTAACGTCTGCATAAAAGGGTACGTGGTGAATCATTCCGCCAGGAACTTGTGGTAAATCACGTGGTTCCAAATTTTCATCAACAACCTGCCCATCATCGTCTTCACTGCTGTATTCCTCAGAATAGTCGTCTCTTCCAGGACCATTCATTGTAGGTTTGAAACTGATTAAAGCTGTATGTCCTTTCTGTGTGTCCACCAAATAGCTGCAACAAATAATTTTTATTATTAGAATCATAATAAATCTCTCTCTGTGTCTGTCTGTCTGTCTGTCTCTCTCCCTCCCTCCCCCTCTCAAATACGAAGGGGATCAAATGACTTCAGTATACATAATATAAGTGAAAATTATATGGGGGCAGAGCAAGAACTAGAGAATTGAAAGCTTTAAATTTTTGCTGGTCCAAACATTCTCAAAATGCTAGATGTTAATGTTACCCCCTACTCCAGAACTCTCTTGATCGTGTAGTTAGCAACTGCATTGTCAGATCAAAACAGTAATTGACTGAAGTCTCGCATTAGGAAATGGCTTAGTAGGTATTCTTGCCTGTGTATAAACATAATCAGTAAATGCTGAACAAAGACACAGACATTCAGTGCCAAATGTTAGAACTTTTTTGGCACCTCAAGTACGTTTGAGATAATGGTTTCCACATATCGTTCAGGTCTAACAGATTTGAACATTTAACAAATTTTAGATGATAGCAGGGATAGCAATCTCTCACATATTTTGCACGATGAATGAAAGTATTCAATGTATTGAAAGGTCTCAAGCTGCCTAGCATTTGCTTAATGACAGAAAGAACACCTAATATCGTCCTGAACAGTGGTTCTTAAGCTTCTTCGGCATACGCCCCCTTTGAGTCCTTGAATTAGTCCACCCCCCCCCCCCCCTCAATGTATGATTGATTTACAAAAGTTATACTTTGGTGTATGTGTTAATATCAAAGAATATTTTATAACTATTTTATTATTACTGATATTAAAAGATGTATTTATGTATCTATTTATTCACTTATTAAATACATACAATCCCAAAGAGGACTAGTAAATGGGCAGAATATAATGAGAACTTAATTAACAAATATTACATAGTTCAAATAATTGAAACTATTATCACTTTACAAAAAAAAAAAAAAAAAAAAAAAGAGTGATAACACAAATAATAACATAACATGAAAATGAAGCAAATTGCAGATAACCAATAATAAAAATACACATAAGAAGCAATACAAACAAAACAATAAAAGGCGGATAGTTAACATCTAAATTTAAAATTAAAGAACAGGATACTCATATGTATTTGTCTTGTTGACAGAATATTTTAATTAAGAGTGCTTATTAGATCTACGTTACAAAGGATTTTGCAATCACTGCAATTAAAGTTTCAAACTACATTTTATTTTAAAGAACTCAATGATTAACGTTTTTCTTCCACAAGTTTTTTAACGACGTTTGGTTCAAACTGTTATGATGCACACTTAAGATCACTTTCAACGTCTCGCCGTGTTCAGTATTTTGATTCGCTAAAACCAGGATTTAGATAGATGTATTGATGGGAACTTTACCAAAAGCTTGCAGCTTCCATAGCAACCTGTGAGTATACAGGAAAATAGCTTAAGCAAAATTCTTCAGCAGCCAAGTTTAGAAACACCACTTTTGCTTCGGAATCACATTTTACGTCGATTGCGTGCTCCTGAAAGAAGGCAAGAACCAAAGCCAGTTCTATTTTGAATGGATCTCGTGTCAAGCGAAATTGCCAGCTATCTGAAGAAATACCTGGAAAGTAGCGTCCATTTTCGGTTTTATAGGATGACAAGTGTTATGAAATAAGGTTCTTTAATTCACTTTTCAAATTTGATGGCAGATTTTGCGTGTCATCAAGAAGCTCATTACATTAAGACGCCGGAAGCACGTGATGATGGGTTCCGAACTTTGAAGGTGACGTTGCCATAAACATATTCTTTCCAGGAAACCTCATAGGCCCTCAAAAGTTTTTCTGGCCCTACAGTTTCAAATTCAAAAGGTTGAGCGATTCAAAGAAGTTTCATAAATACGCAAAGCGGTGGATACATTTATTATACGTAAATTGCAAAGACAGCTCTTGCTTATTTGAACTCATCAAAAATATTTCAAATTCAGATTGAATAGATAAGCGATCATGCTTTTGAGAACTTCAGTGTGGTACAAAGAGTTTGTTGACACAAAACCTCAAAACGTCTAGGATTCACAGTACTAGAATTGACAGCTCACTATTTCGGTTACTAACTGTAAAACTGTTTTAGGTATTTCAAGCTGTCTTACGAGCCAATGCTTCTCTACGTATGATAAAATGAGAACCAATTTTTTTTCAAGGTGAATAAATCTTAGAACAGCTACCTGGCATAGCTAGTGCACCACCAATGCATACTCCATCAAGTAACAGAAAACAAGAAGCCCAGACCGGTGGTTTTTAAATGTTCCCAATTGGCAGGATCATTAAGAAACAAAACAATTGTTTAAAACGTTTGTACAGAGGGTTGTGTCCTATCTCTGATAACAGGCTTGCTTTGTTCCTACCTTACGGAAAGCCATGTCTCCACCACCGATGATGGTCTATTTGATGTCCCTCCATCCGCGCAATTGCCCTGCACCTCTTTCCACTGTAAAAAGATTTTGCCTAGGACAATCATGTCCAGAATTTCCCAATCCTCTGTCGGTGTGGGTGGCTCAGTTGGTTTAGACGCCGGCCTACTGATCCCAAGGTCGCGGGTACATATCAGGCCCAGATCGATGGTTTTTATATGTGTTTAAAAACGACAGCTCCATGTGATAACATTTACTGGCATGTAAAAGAAATCCTGCGGGACAAAATTCTGGCACACCGGCGACGTTGATGTGATCCTAGCATTTGACAGCGTCGTTAAATAACAAAATAATTTAATTTTCCCAATACTCTTTATAGGTTTTCCAAAGACCATCTCTTGTTGGAAGGCGTCTACTTTCCAATACCCTTTTCATGAGTCCAAGGGCGCAAACATCCATCGGAGAGGCATCAGGAGATTTTACTGGAATGTTGCTGAACGAAATATCGCGTACTCTTAGTTTCCTGCTCCATTTTTTGCAAGACTGCCTGGTAAACCACTATATATTATATTAACGCATCAAACCGAGCAATAATGATCATAGTTTCAATAAGTAAATCTGTTAAACCGCTATATATTACATTAACGCATCAAACAGAACAATAATCATCATAGTTTCAATAAGTAAATCTGTTAAACCGCTATATATTATATTAACGCATCAAACAGAAAAATAATCATCATAGTTTCAATAAGTAAATCTGTTAAAACGCTATATATTATATTAACGCATCAAACCGAGCAATAGTGATCATAGTTTCAATAAGTAAATCTGTTAAACCGCTATATATTATATTAACGCATCAAACCGAGCAATAGTGATCATAGTTTCAATAAGTAAATCTGTTAAACCGCTATTTATTATATTAACGCATCAAACAGAACAATAATCATCATAGTTTCAATAAGTAAATCTGTTAAACCGCTATTTATTATATTAACGCATCAAACAGAACAATAATGATCATAGTTTCAATAAGTAAATCTGTTAAACCGCTATATATTATATTAACGCATCAAACAGAACAATAGTGATCAGTTTCAATAAGTAAATCTGTTAAACCGCTATATATTATATTAACGCATCAAACCGAGCAATAGTGATCATAGTTTCAATAAGTAAATCTGTTAAACCGCTATTTATTATATTAACGCATCAAACAGAACAATAGTGATCATAGTTTCAATAAGTAAATCTGTTAAACCGCTATTTATTATATTAACGCATCAAACAGAACAATAATGATCATAGTTTCAATAAGTAAATCTGTTAAACCGCTATTTATTATATTAACGCATCAAACAGAACAATAATCATCATAGTTTCAATAAGTAAATCTGTTAAACCGCTATTTATTATATTAACGCATCAAACAGAACAATAATGATCATAGTTTCAATAAGTAAATCTGTTAAACCGCTATATATTATATTAACGCATCAAACCGAGCAATAATGATCATATTTTCAATAAGTAAATCTGTTAAACCGCTATATATTATATTAACGCAAAAAAGAAAACAATAGTGATCATAGTTTCAATAAGTAAATCTGTTAAACCGCTATATATTATATTAACGCATCAAACAGAACAATAGTGATCAGTTTCAATAAGTAAATCTGTTAAACCGCTATATATTATATTAACGCATCAAACAGAACAATAGTGATCAGTTTCAATAAGTAAATCTGTTAAACCGCTAAATATTATATTAACGCATCAAACCGAGCAATAGTGATCATAGTTTCAATAAGTAAATCTGTTAAACCGCTATATATTATATTAACGCATCAAACCGAGCAATAGTGATCATAGTTTCAATAAGTAAATCTGTTAAACCGCTATATATTATATTAACGCATCAAACAGAACAATAGTGATCAGTTTCAATAAGTAAATCTGTTAAACCGCTATATATTATATTAACGCATCAAACCGAGCAATAATGATCATAGTTTCAATAAGTAAATCTGTTAAACCGCTATATATTATATTAACGCATCAAACCGAGCAATAATGATCATAGTTTCAATAAGTAAATCTGTTAAACCGCTATATATTATATTAACGCATCAAACAGAACAATAGTGATCAGTTTCAATAAGTAAATCTGTTAAACCGCTATATATTATATTAACGCATCAAACCGAGCAATAGTGATCATAGTTTCAATAAGTAAATCTGTTAAACCGCTATATATTATATTAACGCATCAAACCGAACAATAGTGATCAGTTTCAATAAGTAAATCTGTTAAACCGCTATATATTATATTAACGCATCAAACCGAGCAATAGTGATCATAGTTTCAATAAGTAAATCTGTTAAACCGCTATATATTATATTAACGCATCAAACCGAGCAATAGTGATCATAGTTTCAATAAGTAAATCTGTTAAACCGCTATATATTATATTAACGCATCAAACCGAGCAATAATGATCATAGTTTCAATAAGTAAATCTGTTAAACCGCTATATATTATATTAACGCATCAAACCGAGCAATAGTGATCATAGTTTCAATAAGTAAATCTGTTAAACCGCTATATATTATATTAACGCATCAAACAGAACAATAGTGATCAGTTTCAATAAGTAAATCTGTTAAACCGCTATATATTATATTAACGCATCAAACCGAGCAATAGTGATCATAGTTTCAATAAGTAACTCTGTTAAACCGCTATATATTATATTAACGCATCAAACCGAACAATAGTGATCAGTTTCAATAAGTAAATCTGTTAAACCGCTATATATTATATTAACGCATCAAACAGAACAATAGTGATCAGTTTCAATAAGTAAATCTGTTAAACCGCTATATATTATATTAACGCATCAAACCGAGCAATAGTGATCATAGTTTCAATAAGTAAATCTGTTAAACCGCTATATATTATATTAACGCATCAAACAGAACAATAGTGATCAGTTTCAATAAGTAAATCTGTTAAACCGCTATATATTATATTAACGCATCAAACCGAGCAATAGTGATCAGTTTCAATAAGTAAATCTGTTAAACCGCTATATATTATATTAACGCATCAAACCGAGCAATAGTGATCATAGTTTCAATAAGTAAATCTGTTAAACCGCTATATATTATATTAACGCATCAAACCGAGCAATAGTGATCATAGTTTCAATAAGTAAATCTGTTAAACCGCTATATATTATATTAACGCATCAAACAGAACAATAATGATCATAGTTTCAATAAGTAAATCTGTTAACCGCTATATATTATATTAACGCATCAAACAGAACAATAATGATCATAGTTTCAATAAGTAAATCTGTTAAACCGCTATATATTATATTAACGCATCAAACCGAGCAATAATGATCATAGTTTCAATAAGTAAATCTGTTAAACCGCTATATATTATATTAACGCATCAAACCAAGCAATAGTGATCATAGTTTCAATAAGTAAATCTGTTAAACCGCTATATATTATATTAACGCATCAAACCAAGCAATAGTGATCATAGTTTCAATAAGTAAATCTGTTAAACCGCTATATATTATATTAACGCATCAAACCAAGCAATAGTGATCATAGTTTCAATAAGTAAATCTGTTAAACCGCTATATATTATATTAACGCATCAAACCGAGCAATAGTGATCATAGTTTCAATAAGTAAATCTGTTAAACCGCTATATATTATATTAACGCATCAAACCGAGCAATAGTGATCATAGTTTCAATAAGTAAATCTGTTAAACCGCTATATATTATATAAACGCATCAAACCGAGCAATAATGATCATAGTTTCAATAAGTAAATCTGTTAAACCGCTATATATTATATTAACGCATCAAACATAACAATAATGATCATAGTTTCAATAAGTAAATCTGTTAAACCGCTATATATTATATTAACGCATCAAACAGAACAATAATGATCATAGTTTCAATAAGTAAATCTGTTAAACCGCTATATATTATATTAACGCATCAAACAGAACAATAATGATCATAGTTTCAATAAGTAAATCTGTTAAACCGCTATATATTATATTAACGCATCAAACAGAACAATAGTGATCAGTTTCAATAAGTAAATCTGTTAAACCGCTATATATTATATTAACGCATCAAACAGAACAATAGTGATCAGTTTCAATAAGTAAATCTGTTAAACCGCTATATATTATATTAACGCATCAAACAGAACAATAGTGATCAGTTTCAATAAGTAAATCTGTTAAACCGCTATATATTATATTAACGCATCAAACAGAACAATAGTGATCAGTTTCAATAAGTAAATCTGTTAAACCGCTATATATTATATTAACGCATCAAACAGAACAATAATGATCAGTTTCAATAAGTAAATCTGTTAAACCGCTATATATTATATTAACGCATCAAACAGAACAATAGTGATCAGTTTCAATAAGTAAATCTGTTAAACCGCTATATATTATATTAACGCATCAAACAGAACAATAATGATCATAGTTTCAATAAGTAAATCTGTTAAACCGCTATATATTATATTAACGCATCAAACCGAGCAATAGTGATCATAGTTTCAATAAGTAAATCTGTTAAACCGCTATATATTATATTAACGCATCAAACAGAACAATAATGATCATAGTTTCAATAAGTAAATCTGTTAAACCGCTATATATTATATTAACGCACCAAACCGAGCAATAATGATCATAGTTTCAATAAGTAAATCTGTTAAACCGCTATATATTATATTAACGCATCAAACAGAACAATAGTGATCATAGTTTCAGTAAGTAAATCTGTTAAACCGCTATATATTATATTAACGCATCAAACATAACAATGATGATCCGCACGCGCGGGTCTCAAAATATATTTCCGGTGAAATCTCGACATCGAATTTTTTGGTGGAATACAATACTTCCTCTAAACTATACGTAGTAGAGAAAGTAATAATCATTCACAACATAAAATTCATAACTATTTGGCGTTCCTTACTTCTGCTGTGTACTGGGCAGGCGCGGCTCCTCAGGGTAGGCAGGGTAGGCGTTGCCTGCCCTAAAATAATTTTTAGCTATGATTCTGCATTTTATCATTTTAACCGTCATTTTCCCTAAATTGTAGTTCAAGAAAAGTTTTCTCGGTTATAATGACCAGCGCAAGATCAAATCCTTGAATCTCAATTCCGATTCATCAAAACTGCGCTGCGTATTTGAAACACGCGGCAGAAATGATACGCATGGAACCTAGGTAGTGGAGAGCCAGCTAGCTTGACCTCTGCCGGCTCGGCCCCCTTTCCTCATTACGAGGCCCTCGAACATGGATTAGGAAATGCTCCGTCTGTATACGCACTTCGAGCATGCGTAGACTCGTCTACCAGCACTCAGAAGACTTTACCTGCCCAAATCCGAATTTATGCGACTTTTTCCGAACAGCCATATTCCATGAACGAAGATCTCAGAGATCCGAATCGTGTCGTTATCAGTCTGTGCAATACTAGTATGAACGACTTAATTAGTGAACTATTACAAAGTCCGCTTTCGCGGCGCACTGACAATGAAAAGAGGAGTGTTTTAGCTATTTAACACAATGTTACAGTCAGACAATTTTTCAATTTCTTCATTAATTTTAGTTTTGGGGGTAATTCGTCCGTAAGTCACACTCATTCACTCTGCACTTATTAAACAACCAAACAATGTACTGTTTGCGTTATCCGCAATGACTTCGCCCCCTTTATTTCGGATGAACGGGGTCCTACTGTATTATTATTGTTGTTGTTAAACTTTGCCTGCCCTAAAATTTTGAGTGCGAGCCGCCACTGGTACTGGGTCACGCCTTGCGCGTGTATATGCTGAATAGGTGAAATACTTTTGTTTGCCTTACACGATAAAAGAAAGAGGTTACAGGCTACTTGTTTATTTTAAAAACTGTCCCTAAACCTCCTCAACATTACTCTCGCTTCGTCTCCGATGTAAACTTAATAACAAAAAGGTTTCCCAATGTGTAACTTTTCTAGTGCAGAGATATAAAATTTTCCAAAAACATTTAATTTAAAAAATATTAACACTTATCTGAGTAAACATAGGGAGTTTAAAGTAGGTAGGTAGCAGCACTATAGTTTACTCTAGCTAAGAACAAAATATAGACGTATTCTAGCAGTTTGTTAGTACGTGATGAGTATAGAAACAACAAATATCGGACTTCTACTGGGAGGAAAAAAAAAAAAAAAAAAAAAAAAAAAAAAAAAAAAAAAAAAAACTTTCTGCGTAAATATGGGCGTATACAAATGTATAATGACTCTAAAAAGACATAACCTGACAGAGAAAAAATTCTGCATAGTATGTGTTCAAACCTGAAATTTTTAACAACTCAATATTTACACCATGTTATTGGGAACCTGGCAACAGCGCAAGAGCAGAAAAGGACGAAGCTAATTGTAACTTGTATGCACTAGATAGAGACAGATATGTATTTCATTTAAGTACATACAGTAACAAAGGCATGGAGGGATACCAAAGTTAAAAGTATCCGTCAAGCAGCAATTGAAGGACTAAGTACAGGACTCGGCCACCTCGGGATAGCGCGCGCAGAAAGATTCGCAAAGCGTTCCACTCTTAGAAGACAGTATGGAGTTAAATGGGACATCTCTGTCTCTGTCTAGCGCATAGAAGTTGCCATTAGCCGCGTCCTTTTCTACCCTCGCGCTGTTGCAAGATTACTAATAGCATGGTATAAATATTCATTTGTTATAAATTTCAGGTTTGAACACATTATCCTATGCAGAATTTTTTTCTCTATCAGGTTATATCCTTTTCAGAGTCATTATACATTTCTATAGGTCCAAATTTCTTCAGAAAACGTTTTTTTCAATAGAAGTCCGATATTTGCTGTTTCTATACTCATCACGCACTAACAAACTAACTGCTAGAATGCATCTATATTTTTTCCTTAGGCATAGTAAACCATAGTGCTACTACCTGCCTACTTTGAATTCTCTATGTTCACCCAGTTAAGTGTTATAATTTTTTAAATTAAATGTTTTCGGAAAATTTTATCTCTGTGCACTGCAAAAGTTACGCAGTGTGAAACTTTTTTGTTATTGAGTTTGCATCAGGGAACCAGCGAGAACAAATGTTGAGGAAGGTTGGAGAAAGTTTTTAAAATAAACCAAAAGGCAGTAACCTCTTTCTTTTATCCAGTAAGGCAAACAAAAGGTATTCATCTATTCACCGTCAGGCCTGACACAGAAGATATATAAGGAGCAGCACTAACATTAGTTCGAAAGAAGCCGTGTGCGTAACTGTGAGCTGTTATTGCGTTATTTGTTTAATAGTTTTGTAAATATTTGTAGTTATGGAGGGGGAAGCTAGGAAGAGACGATATGTTGGTAAATTAAGAAGTAAGGAACGCCAAATAATTATGAATTTGTTAGATTATTTTTGAAGTAAAATGCGTGTAAGGCAGTAAAAGAAACAGCTAAGGCTATAGGGTGTTCAGAAGCAGTAGTGTGTAGGATTAAAAAGGAACTAATGAAGGGACCTCTAAGAACGCCATCGAAAAAGAAAGCAAAAAGGGCGGGACTACACAAAACGCTAGGTTAACGCAATATGATTGAATAGTGTAAGGTGGAGTGCGGCGAATTGTTCATTCTTTACAGTTTGCAAATATTCCACCCACGCTGAATATAATTTTGTCACAGTTAAACAGTGATGAGACCCTACCAAATTTCTCAAGAGCCACTCTGATTTGGGGTTCGAATATGAAAGAAGGGGTAACAAGTGCATATTAATAGAAAGAGACGATATCGATATCATCAGATGGCGACATAAATATCTAAAAAACATAAAAAGGTTTAGGGACCAGGGGAAATCAGTTGTTTATACAGACGAGTCATTTGTAAATTTAGGTCATACAGTAACAAAGGCGTGCAGGGATACCAAAGTTAAAAGTGCCCGTCTCGTCAAGCAGCAATTGAAGGACTAAGTACAGGACTCAGGCCACCTCGAGTCGCTCGCGGAGAAAGATTTGCAAATAGTACATGTTGCAACACTGCGCTCCATTTAACGTGTACTGTCTTTTAAGGGTGGAACGCGCTTTAGTACATGTTGCAACACCGCTCTCCATTTAACGTGTACTGTCTTCTAAGGGTGGAACGCGCTTTAGAGGAGCGAAATATCAGTAGCTTGGAGTATAGTTAATGAATGATAAAACACAAATGTGAACAGAGTGTACGCACACCGTTAGCCATGTTTACGCGATAAGCTCGCATAAACACCTGGCCAGTAGTAGTTTATATGGCTATTATTTTCTGTCCAAGAGTTTACAGAACACGGTATCAGTTGTAATCTGTTTAGATAATATTTATACAACACTTCCCGTCACGTCATACCGTATTTCACTCTTAGGATGGAAGTAACTATCACTTGAACTAATTGAAGCACCTGGAGAAACCAAGTTATTCACGCACTAAGTTACCTAATTTGATGGTTTGAAGAAACTGTCAATCTTCGCGCTTCTTTAACGTCTATAAGCACTATTATCAACCTCACGATAGAAGCAATGTGTCCTTACTGAGAGTGGTTTGTTGGTGATTGGAGGTAGTTCTATCACCAGCATTTCCAATGCCTCGAAAAAGGACCGGAAGTATAGCAACTTTCTCTTTTACAGCCCCGTTTGTTTTCCAAACAAACCCTGGCCCCTGTGTGATTGCCGCGAGAGGAGTAACACATTGTATTGTATTCCAACCACAGTCCCGTCCCAAATACACATTTTTAGGCTCTTAGTTGCGGTGGTTTTGCTTGTCTCTAGGACCGATTCCAAACTGACCGAGGTAGTTTGTGTGTATAATGACTTGGACTCAGGGTTACCAACCTTACAAGTAAAATTATCGTACCAGCCACTCAAAATTATAGATTAATATTCAAAATTATCGTACATCATAAACCAAATGCTACAACAACAAAATTATTAGCATGACACTTATGAAAATGTATTAGTACTGATGTTTATGGTATTCACGTACAAGATCGATGACCTCAACCACTATTACAACTTTAGCATTTATGTTTCTCGCACTATTCATCTGAAACTTCATCATCTTCCTCAACTGTTGTAGCATTAAATTTGTCGTCGAGATAAGCTTTTACATCTTCTCGGTGACTAGCACATTTTCGGACCCACCACATTCTTTAATAAGCTGAGGCGACAGAGTAAGTCAATTTACCGTATCTAGTGCCAATATGTTTCTAGTTCTGGTTTTTATTAAACCAAATTTAGAAGAAAAAGAAACTTTCACAAGAAGCGTTTCTGTAGGACAACGAATTCACTGATAATGCAAACTCCATTCTATGACATCAGTATTTCCACCAAGGTGGCATGTGTTTAACAGCACTCTAGGAACTGCCAGGTTCAGGCATGTTCTGTATTTCACACGCAACCTCACTTACTCTGAGTTTTCTCCATTAATCATCAATTTTCTGAAGTGTCTTCTTCATTGAGATTACCAGATCTGGGCACACTGGCAATAAGAGGATAAAGGGTAGGAGGCTTAGTAGGGTATGAAACGATTGCCTTAGAGAGGTGGAGACACGCCATGAAGGCAAAAGTGCTGTCGCTATTTGTAATTAATTTCATTTCCCTGGTGGGACAAACTAGTGAAAATGATATTTCGCCGGTATCGAACTATCATACATTCAAATTATCGTACACCCCCATAATTATCGTAGGGGTTGGCAGCCATGAGTACAAACATTCAAATTATCGTACAGCTTGGCAAACCTGCTTGGATTATCAATACCTAAGTTTTTTAAGTATGTATTAAAATATACTGCTTGTCTGCGACTCATGTCTATTAACATTATATGCCAGTGGAAATATTAGGAACAACGGACCCATAAGGATTACTAAATTGTGTATGTGCTCTGCACAAAGATTGGGTTAAAACACGCCGAGCAGTGTTATTTGTTAAAATCTGCATAAACTGTGATTAGAAGTGCTATAGTGGTGTTGTTCTGGCACTATTAAGTTGTATTTAACATACCACATTAACATTTCTTATACCCTTGAGCACATAATTGCAAGAAACTGGACTTTCTTTGAAATACGGCAAAGGCCTACTAAAACATGTATTGTTTATATGGCAAGGCTCAAGATTTCGTATTTCACGAATTTTAGGAACTTGCAGCTATAATTGTGCCTTGTACACTATTAATGTACAGCTATTAAGCTTTATTTTTTGAAATATTATAATACTAGTGTACTTGCGCAGTTTTAGTCATAAATTTGATCTAAACGGCGAAATACGGAACTTGGAAAATCCCAATGTTTGTTGCCATTTGTGTGATATTAAAATGATATTGTTTGCTGCCATTCATGTTTTTACATATAACAAACAACGAAATTCACGAGATAAGCACTAGACAAAAAATCTGATGTGTTGCACTCACATGACTTTCTCTAGTCTTGTACTAACTAATCATTCTTACGATCTCATATTCCTATACCTTCTACGTGTTAGTTGAGTTAAACACTTCCAGAAATTATCTTATTGCTTACTTCCTTGCAAGGGGAATATGGGAATACAGCAGCCTTTGAGCAATACTCAAGCCTTCTAAAGCTTTCCGATCTCTTTGCACGGTTAACATATAAACAGATGAATAGGGATGTTCCATTTGACAGAAGTATACGATGTCCAAAAGTTATACAAATAACAAGGAATATCTCCGAAATGGTTCACCATAAAAAAATTATTTCGTAATAAATTGTGTATTTTAGCAAGATTTACGTTTTTTGTATAGTAAGATTTTGTCTATCTCTTACGGTTTATGAGTTATTCAAAAGTCATCCAGAGTAAACAGGACTACATAGGCTATAACCAGAAAATTCAAAATGTGCATTTTGTCATCAAAATATCTTAAACATGTGTCATTTTGGTCAAAATCATTAGAGCCATTTTCAATAAAATAAAAATTTTCGAAAAATTTTCCAAGTAAAGGGTAGTTTAGGGTGGGGCTATTTTCTACAAAATCTTCGTGTCGCATCCTTGAAAGACATTAAACTTAAATACCAACTTTCCGTTTTTGAGTTATGCTGTCCACAGACACACACACAGACAGACACACACACACACACACACACACACACACACACACACACACACACACACACACACCTTTTTCTAAAAATGCTTTTTTTATTCAGGGGGTCTGAAAACATATTTCCGGTGAAATCTCGACACCAAATTTTTGAGTGGAATACAGTACTTCCCCTACGTGCCAGCATGGAAAGTAAAAAGCAAAATCCATCATCCCAGTGCAACATTTTCTTTTTTCCAGAAAAGTGTATACTATGGAACTATAAATATATTTAATGTTTTTTCCTAATGATCTTAAGGGAAAAGTTGACAATTTCAATGCTTTTAAAATTGCTGCTAAACAATACCTATGCTAAGAACAATTTGATTGTGTACAAGATTATTTGAATGAAAAATTATCCTGTTAATGTTTATGTAAGTAGTCTCTAGCTACTTTAGTGACACATTATTGGATGAATTAGTGGCATTACATTGGATGCCTGCTCGAAAGCTACTTAAATGTTTGTTTTGTACAACCGACAAAGATGGCATTCATTGCTAACTATACAGAATGTAAGAAAAAAGGTATGGCACAAATTGCAGGATACATTTCTGAAACGTAGATGAAGAAATTGCGTTTTATGAACATGGGCCTGGAAGGGCTTTGTTTCGTGTTACAACTCATTTATAGCACGTAGGGGCACTCTTGTTTTGCATTAACGATAAAGGCGACAAACATTGCATTAAAGCGACTTTCCATTATCTTTCCGATTATGTGATGTTGATCAATAAATCAATATTTTTATTTTAGAGAATTTTAGCGATGAGTTCAGGTTGAAGTGAAATTAACTATTTGCGAAATAACGCGAAATTCTGACAATCTGTAATATAAAAATTAGTTCTCGCTTTCTTTTAGGTTCATTCCTGTGAATTGTTAAATTAAAAAACAAAAGTGAAACATAGGTACAAAAATATTTTCTCCAGTCAAGATTATTCCTCATCCTTTCCTGAGTCTGGAAGTATGAATGAAAGTGCGAATGTGTGTGTTAAGTATAAAAGCCCCAAAGACCGAAAAACCCACTGATAAACGAGTAACACCATTTGTCAATAGGCAAGGCCGCCGATATGACCTCTGTAGTTAAAGGCGGGATATAAATGGAACAATTAAAAAACAAGTGAAGTAATGGCTGGTGATTAAGAACGGTTTAACATTTTTGGAATTTGACGGTTCTGTCATATTCTGTGCGGAATAAGTTGGCAGCCAGCATGTAGAAACAGAAAGCAGTACTCACCCTCTCGCTCGCACGCAGTGTTGTGACAAACATCTCTTGCTAACTACGCAATACTGACTGAGAGATGTCACAGTGAAAGATATTTGACAGGAACGATTTTGACATTGAGGGTTCTTCATTGTACTCAAGGGAGCGGATTCAGGTCATTTCCAACCAATATCGCTATCTCTTTCTGCCAACTTACGCCGCACAGACGCTAGTGAAGTGAGGTGTGGATATAGTCAAGGATATATTAGCATTCTTGACAATTGACCCTTTTTACCTGACCATGATCCTGGGCTGGTAAGAAGAAAAGGATAGGGAATTCTCAGAAAACTAAACCCTTTTCATTTTTTTCCTTTAAATATGACTTCTTGAGAGTACTATGGTACCAATATGAAATAAAATTAAAGTAACATTACTGTTTTGTTCATAATGTAGTTTCCATACTATACAATATCTTGAATTCTAAACGGTAATATGTTAAAAAGTAATTACATACACATAATAAAAAATATACGACTATCAAAAAATAAATAGAGATATACGTATTTATAAAATACACGCCATACTGTGCGAAAAAAAAAGGCCGAAAACAAACTCATTTCCCTAATGTAATTAATGTTTTTTTTTTTTTTCCCCCACACAAGAGCCTTGCATAGGACATTATTAGAAAGGGCAGAGTGAGACAAAAAAAATTGAATGCCATGACCGGGATTTGAACCACGGATATACCGGTGGTAAATACTGGAACGCACGCCCATTGCGATTAACACAGAGTGCATCGACGTACCCTGTTCTGCCGTATTCTCGCAGACACCAGCCGTTTCTCTGGTTTAAAAGTTTATCGGTCTAATTTTGAACAGTAAATCTGTGATTAACTGTAAACAATGAGATGTTTGTATTTTGTTTATGTGTTCTGTGTTTGTTTCTTGCATTAAGACTGTGTGCGTTACTAAGATAAATGCAATACTAATTTGCATAGTTGATTTTGCCGTAAATGCTTAAACTGGGTGGGAAGCAGTAATCTATGACATTAACTCGTCTAGCGCTTAAACGAAGCACGTTTAAAATAATGTTATCTATCAGCTCCCAAAGTTTGTCCGTCTATACTCTGTTCATCAAGAGATTAGAGGAGATATAAACAAAGCACCGGTTTGTATCACTCCGCGGCCACGTGCTTTCACAATGACGCAACACAGTTACCTACCGCTACGCGTAGTTATAATATGCATTTTATACTACTAAAAGGATATATTTACTTGATTCAAATAACATGTAGCTCATGGAAATTAACTGCTACTTACGTCATCTCTGTCCACAATAACACTTTTTCATTCCTGCTCACAATCTCGAAACCAATCTCCAGAAGCAGCTTGTGGAGGGAGGTTAGTTTTAAATCTGGAAGATCGGGTTCAGAGTTAACTGCCAACAGCACTTTGTTTAAGGTGGGGATTCATTGACTGACGAACTTTTCGACGGATTGCAGATCTCACACTCACAAATTCGTTGCAAACTACATCCACCATTTATCTGGCACGTGGAAGCTTTTGGCTGGGATCTTCACCAACTGAAGATTTTTCTTTGCGTGCTGTAAATACTTGCAACTGACACACCGGTAAACTCGAATGTTAATTTTATCACGTCTTCGATAGCAAGTTCGGGATATTTCTCGCAGAACTTGTTAAATACGTTCAATACTATTGTCTTTCCGCCACTTCGCAACGCTTTGCCACGCTTATGTTTTACAGCACTCACTTGTTCCGCCATGTTACTGTCATACTGAATAATGCGCGCGCAGAATGAATTAGGCTGGTTACAGATTCACGTAAGTGCGTATTCTTACACTTTAGCTATGCTTAGTGCACTTAGTTCATGCTTTAGCAAACATTGAGTGACATTTTAGACCTTAGTAACAGTATTTCTTCAAGGCACTATTTACATGGCGAAAGCATCAAGAGGACGCGCTGTGGTCAAAACGCACGTGGCTTTGTTTACGTCTCCTCTAATCTCTAGATGAACAGAGTATAATTTTGGGACACTTGTATGTAGAGAAGTGGCGTAGCAAGGTGTGCACTTGGGTATGCACTTTGAACTCGTATTAAGAGTACGCATAGGTGACATTTCTAAATTCTACAATTATTAGCGGATTTTGTTCAAACACATATCAGAGACATAATACATATAAGGAATAATGTACATTCAAATTTTCATTGTAATATCTTTAACACCTTTAAACTTATTTTCTTTTCTAGCTATTGTTTTGGCAGCGTATCCAAAGTGCCCCACATGGTGAAAATTTCAACATTTTGATAATTTTAAATATCATTCTTATAGATAAGTACTCTCAAAAGAGTGTTGGCAACAGGACATTTTATAGAGTGAAAAGAAGGTAGGCCACTCCGACGCATTGGTTACAGGTAAAATACGGATTTTGCTTACTTAAAACGTCAAATTCTCTATTAAATTTGAGAATATTCGTATTTAGTACAAGTGAGAATTAAATTAGTATTAGTCGACCGCATAAGTTTTCTTTTTCTTTAAGGGGCGGGGGGGGGGGCAGTGATTCTAAAGTAGATGTCTTTTCCTTGTTTCCCTATATTCCTGTCTCTGTTTCCTATCACTGGGAACCTGTGGAACGAGTAAGAAACGATATCCTTAATATACCTAGAGCTGTTACCGGAAACATTAATTTCTATTGCAAAACGAAGATAAAATGATGAGAAGGATATGCCACAAAGTTAAGCATGTGTGGGTAAAAAATACGCAAAATAGCATAACAAATAACACATTTATATTCAACTGAATCTTTATTTTCTCTTACCATTGTTGCAAACATCGAAGCCGCACCGGATAAATATATCTGGAGAGAATGACCTACCTCTCTCTCCTACTCACTTAGTCAGTCAGTCAGTCAGTCAGTCAGTCAGTCAGTCAGTCAGTCAGTCAGTCAGTCAGTCAGTCAGTCAGTCAGTCTCCCAATGTATTGCGGCTTAGATTTGGTCATAATGCACTTCTATTATGAATGCAAATAGGTAAATTGAAAAAATCGGCACCATTCTGTTCATTACATTCTAAGTTAAAGCATTTTTTTCCCTTAAAATTCTGAGATTCTTAAAAATCGTAAAATCCTAGTAACCTAGTAAAATATCAGTTTTCTCAATGGGAAATTTACCTCAATATATGTAGTTACATGCCATTATATCTACCTGTACAAAAAGACTACACAGAGACCATTTGGTTTAATTTCATTAAAATGCTCCACGTTTTCATGGCAAGTAAAAAAATATTTCACAATTGTATTTACAGAGATGAACAATTGCATTAGCTTAATTCCGTAATATAGGCATAAAATCTCTCAATTTACTTTTCTTTTTTTATTTCTCATTTACATTATTGCTACGAAAAGTGGCACCTCTTCATTGAAATGCTGTATAAACAGGTAGACACTGAAGTTATAACTGTTTCCTTAATGAGATATATAGTTTGCTTTTTAATATGAAAGATTGACCAAAATCGCTTCCTTTTACTTTCTCTGCTACGTATAGTAAGTAGGGGAAGTATTGTATTCCAGCAAAATTTCGATGTCGATATTTCACCGGAAATATGTTTTGAGGCTCCCCGAATAAAAAAAAAAGCATTTTAAGAAAAAGATCCGCTCGCGCGTGTCTGTGAAAAGCATAACAAAAATAAATCGGTTAGAAACCAAAGTTGGTATTTAAATTTAATATCTTTCAAGGAAGCGACGAAGATTTTGAAGAAAATTCCTCCACCCTAAACTACCCTTTATATGGAAAATTTGTTGAAAATTTTTATTTTCTCAAAATGGCTCTAAAGATTTTGTTTAAAATGCCATACATATGTGCCCATGTCCTGTTTACTCTCGATGACCTTTGCATCACTTGTAAACCGTAACAGATAGGACAAATCTTGGTATACAAAGATGTAAAAATACACAAGTTATGTCTAAACGCTTTTTTTTTTAGGAGTGAACCATTTTGGAGATATTCCTTTTATTTGTGTGAGTTTTGCAATACTTTAAACTTTTCTCAACTGAAAGGTCAGACTTCGCTTTTTTTTATTTCTTGGCCGTGCAAAGAGAACGGAGTTTCAAAGCCTTCATATAGGAATCAACTTTAAAAGCTTTGACTATCTCTCAAAGCGAACTGTATCCCTATATTGCCTTTGCAACTGCATGAAAATTAGCAATAAGGTAATTTCTGTAAATGTTTATCTGGACTAACATGAAGAACATAGAGGAATAAGAGCTTGTAATGAGGTTGATATGCCCAGTGCAACAAAATTTATCTAGGCTAGGAGCTTACCTTATGACAAGCTTAACATCGTTTCGTGTCGTTTCGAGGAACAAATGAAGTCGTAGTTTCGTTGTCAAAGATAAATTACTGTTTGCTAAGAAAATTTACCGATTTAGTTCTTATGTAGCAAGTTAGCTATTAGTATTTGTATTAAAAGCCGAGCCGTGTAGAAGTTTGGTTGCAAAATAAAAGAAAACGTATATGACAGAATAATAAAGAACCAGAAAAAGGAAAAGTAAATGAGTAACAGGCTACTCTTAAAAACTGGTGAGAAGTGCAAATACCAAACCTTATCTAAAGTCGACACTTGTATTCGATAGCAAAGCAAGATAGTGTTTACTAAATTTGACTTTTTGAAGTCTTATATTGGTTGTGGGATAAAGTAAATCTTGTGACGGGGGTGAGGAACGCAAATTGTACCGGATTTTTTGTGTGGATCTTCACAAAAAAGAGGAGAAATGAAATTCTTCTCATTTTGTCTTTAATCCTCACAACCTGAGAGTAGAGTTTCTTGCTTAGTTACCTATATAATCTACACACACAGATGCTAACCGAAGGAAGCCATCCTTTATCGTCTCCTCAACAAGACTGAAATATAGAAACCCAAACAAAAATCCCACATCGGTAAGAATAATTAGTAAAAGGGTAGAGAAAGTCATGAGAGTGCAACACATCAGATTTTTCTGAACTAGCTCCACTTTAACAGCTTTGGCAATTAAACTACTAAACAGATACTTGAATTTCTATAAGACTACAAAAGAATTAAATACCGTAAGTTCACCACAAATTATCAGGCAAAATCCTTAAAAATTTATACACGTTCAGTACACTATAACTTAGCATAAAGGAATCTGAAGTAAATACGCTGCTCTGTGATTCGTCGAAATACTTCTATAGGCATGACTTCAAAATGTGTTTTCCAGAAAACACTGAGTCTTGCTGTCTTAGAAACTAATATGTCTTACAAAAATAGGGCAATTCCGCACATTTAATGACAACAGTTGGGGAGGCATCGGTGAAATTTGGGCAAAAATGAGGAAATTTTTTTTTTTGGCATTAAAATTGTCTGTAATTTGTGCTTTAAGAATGTACTGTCACTTATACGCATCGCCATTTAAAAGACTTAAGTCGTGATTTAAATACCTAGTACCTGGGCGACGGAGCTTCGCTCGGCTTTTCCTTTTTTTTTTTTTTTTTTGTTTGTTTTAAGTCGTGTTTTTTAGAAGATACTTATTTAGATAAACTTGAAAAGCAAAATGTTAACTAAATATATATTTAGTAACGAGACCTTTAACATCCTGGCTTGTTTGTTGAAATTGACCCATTAACAGAGAAATTATGGCCAAAATAAGGTTTGGACTAATTGTGACTGTTACGCGTAGACTAAGATAGCTAAGTCAAGTTTCTTTAAGTTTTTGAAAGCTCTTTATGACACCTTTAATATACTGGCCTGTTTGTTGAAACTGGCCCGTTAACAGAGAAATTATGGCCAAAATAATGTTTAGAGTAATTGTGACTTACGCGTAGACTAATATAGCTAGGTCAGCTTTCTTACTGTATTCTGATAGCCCTGGAAGAGGACTTTAAAACGCTACTTCGCTTGTTGAAATCGGTCCAATAGAAGAGAAGAAAAGACCAAAATAAGGTTCAATTGCTCTGTAGAAGCGGGAATAAAAATGTTATTTTTTATGTAAAATCGGTTTTTTCAGGAATAACACCTATATAGATATAGAGTTAGTGCTTGTGGATGAAAGCAGAGACGCCCTTTGGGATTTTCTGTAAACATTCATTTCGGTTAAATAGTGCGAAAGTGTGGCGAAAATTTTTTAAGTGTACATGCGTTAGCCACATGGTCACGTGTTGCTGAATTTTATAGCAGAGTTTTTGTTTCTAAAAAGAAATTACAAATTGCAGTGACTTCAGCTATTAGTGAATTACTTTTTTTTGTTAACGTCCTCCAACGTAGTGTCATATCGGGCGGTGAATGAATGAAATGGGTGAAATGATGTTCAGTGTCTGAAGATGAGGCCCAACATACTATATGTTAATTATGGGTCACTACAGGTCAGAAAATTGAGGATTTTATTTGTCCTTTGCGCCTCTTTAGTTAGTTTTTAAGCATCTTTGTTTCTTTTAATGGTTTTCTTGCAACTTTAGCTTCGTTTGACTATCTTTTTCCTGTTCAACAGAGTCTAGCATAAATTCCAAATCTAATACCGACTCCAGCACCGGATACAGCAGGTAACAGTGAGAGGAACCTTTCTATTGTACTCAAGTTATTAGTACCAACAGAGAGCCTAGTAAACCCTCTCTAAATATCCGCTTATTTTTGACCAGCATCGTGACAATGACCTCGACCAGAGGGAAGGAGGGGGTAGGTTGTATTCAGCATATGTTTCACTGGAGTTTCACGGTTGTGAAAGAACTCCTGGTCGTAAACATGCCAAAAACAGCCTAGTAAAACGTTTATTGCCACAACATATGAGAGAGCAGGCTCTCGGGGGGCGGAGAAGAGAAAATCACAACTTCTGTTAGGACAAAGTGCTAGTGGTCCTAAGTCATCTCCATTTTACAAAAGCCTTTGTAGTGCCTTAGCGCGAATATTCTGTTAGCAAAGATACGCAATGAATCGTTCAAACGAGTCTACCCTCCTGAAGGAGTACGTGCACCGCTACTATGAACACACTATAAAAAACATTCGCGCCTACGTTACGGATAAATCAATATTTGTGTCTATCGATGAAACAAGCATTGAAGTGGGTCGCTCCGTTGCAAATGTGATTGTTGGTACACTAGAGGAAGACAAATCTGGGAAAATATTTCTTCTCGCAATGGAAATCCTGGAGAGAGTGAATCACCAAACTATTTGCCAACTGTTTGATAAAAGCCTTTCTCTTGTGGCCACAGGAAATAAAATACGACAATGTGCTGCTCTTTGTCACTGATGCAGCACCATACATGGTAAAGGCAGGAAAGGCAAAGCGTTTCATCCGAAAATGGTTCATCGAAACTGCCTTGCGCATGCTTTGCATCGAGTGAGTGAATAAGTGCGGAAACACTTTCCAGATGTTGATAAACTAGTGTCCAGTGTTAAGAAAGTATTCTTAAAATCCCCTAGAGCTAGAGCGTACCATTTCCATGAGAATGCCCTTGGAATCCATTTACCTCCGGAACCAATTCTGACACGGTGTGGTACTTGGTTAAGCGCTTGTGCGTACTACTACAATCATTTTGTTGTGATTAAAATCTGTGATTGATACTTTGAATAGGGAAGATGCTGCTTTCATTACCATGTCACAGGATCTGATGGATAAACCTCAACTCAAGGGCAATCTGGCATACATTAACAATGTTGCTAATTGGTGACAGGCATCAACTATCTTGAAAAACGAAATGAAACCATTCATTCAGTGTGAGTGATGTGCAGCAACAATTGCAACATAGTGAAGTTGAAACTGGAAAATCCGTCAGCCAGAAGATGAAACTAGTGCTTGATAAAAACCAGGGGCATGAAAATGTGCAAGATAAGTGAAATAATGAAAGGAGAACATTCTGATGTGAGTGATTTTGAAGAGGAGTTTTAGATTTTACTCGTCTCAAGTATGCACCAATGACATCCGTTGATGTGGAGAGAAGTTTTTCAATGTTTCACAACGTGCTGTCAGAAAACTGATGTTCCTTTACACCTAAGAATTTAGAGATGACTTGTGATATACTGCAATGGCAGCTTTCTGAGTTGAATTTCTGTAACTTGAGGATGATTAAGCCAAGTATGATTTAATCATCTTTATTTCAATTTCTTTCCCCAGAATGTCCATTGCTGATTGCTGAATCAGAAGAAGCATTTCTTTCATGTAGTCTTTGTCGCTCTGTTTGTTGCATATCACTTGACTGTTGTATTTTCAAACTTATTCGTTAAGTATCTTATTGAAAATGAATTTATGAATTTGTAGGTATCACTTTTTATGTCCTTTTTCCCAATCTTTAGATCCCTTTTAAAGGTCCATTTTAGGCAATTTATAGGTCCTTAACTTCCTAGCCCTAGTTATGAGGCTACTCTCTATGTAAAGTTAAGGGTCACAGCTAGTAAAGTAAGTTCAGTCAGCAAAAAAAAAAAAAAAAAAAAAAAAAAGTACTACTGTTAGAGATTAGCAAAGTGCACTAAGTACACTAAATACATTCAAATCAGAAAACAAATTCAGAATAGGAAAACTTAGAAGAAGAGGAAGAGGAAGACGACGAAGAGGAGGAAGAAGAAGAAGAAGAAGAAGAAGAAGAAGAAGAAGAAGAAGAAGAAGAAGAAGAAGAAGAAGAAGAAGAAGAAGAAGAAGAAGAAGAAGAAAAACACCTGAAGGACCTTCATATGGTCCAGGGAAATTCTAAAGCAGTAAATATATGTTTTAATGCACTTAAGACTTTAAAGTATTTTTTCTTAGCTTTCTATTTTTTTTACACATTTTAATCTTCAAAATACTTCATCCAGTGCAATACCTGATAGATTTCTTTGAAATTTTGGACACATATTCTCAGATAGTTGCTTCATAAAACCTGGTATTTTAAATGCTCTACATAGAGCAGCTTGAATGATATTAATTTTTATTCTGAAAATTATTAATAATTTCAGAAAGAATGGCCATCAATGAATTAAGAATTTTTTCTCCAAAAGTATTTTACGTAGATAAATAAAATACCAGGTTTTGCAGACATAATCAACAGAAATAGACAGAGCCTACTTTATGCATAATAAATAAAATTTTATATGAAGCATTTTTTATACTACACTAAATTTCTGCAAAGCGACCAATATTTTTTTTTTGCAAAAACTATCTTACATTGAAAAATGGATTTGGTAGACCTACTAGACATGCTTTGGAACACATGCATACAAATTTTCACATCACTGTAACAAGAACCGTGGATTTTAGTAATTTTCACAGATGCCTCCCCTTAGGGTAACATACCGGCTTAAATCCCAAACCGTGGGGAAATACAGGTATACCAAGAACAAAAGGCAGATGGCCCTTTCTGCATTACCTATGTGCTTCTTTAAAACACCGGAAACAAGGATTATCTTTTCTTGTCCCGTGTTGAAATAACATTGCAATGATACAACATTATAGTGATACTCCACTAGCAAATGTAATCTGCAATAAAATTACATTATTTTAAACTTCAGATAAGGATTTTCTGTAGTTGATCACTGTGGTCGTCTACGAAAACGCGTAACATCTCCAAGATTATTTATAGCTGTTTAAAGTATGAAAATATGCACAAAATATATCTTAATTATAAAAATCTAATGTCTTTTAATAGCAATGCAGTCCTTACAAAAGGTAGGAACCATCATTGCCTTTTAAAGATTTAATAAACGGAGAGAGAGAGAGAGGGGGGGGGGAGTTCTGTTTTATTTGAATACTATTTCGTTTTATTTCCCTCGTCATGCAAAGTGAGTGGAGTTAGACTAATCAGCGGAGCTGAACAAACCTCTTACCGTCACATATTAAAGAAATAATACAGTGCATTCTGTATTCCATATTTTGTTTCTATATAGGATTGGCATGCACTGTAGACTGAACATTAAAATACATCTGCAGATATATGTTTGAGAATATGCACTTACAATGGGACAGAATTTAAAATATAAATTAAAATATTGAATTATATAAAGGTATTTGGCAAGTGTCTTTCAGTTTTTGTATTTCTTAGGAATTTCTGGGGTTCGAATGTCTTGTTTTTCATTTAAATACAGGATATTTCTGATTTCCTTTGGGCATTCTAACATCTAATGATTCTGACGAGTTATAATAACGAGAAGCCACACAAAAACATAAAACCCACTTCTTTAGAGGGGAACTAGCAGTTTTGAAACATGCCCATCTTGCTTGTATTTTCAAATATAATTTAAAGGTTCGACGGATCATCCTTAGGATGCATACATTAACTCTAGCAATGTCAAGCCTTATTCCAGAAATTATACTACCAACAGGGGGGGTTACTTTGTGACCACCATTGGTAACATGTCTGAGCAACTTATAAAACAAACTTATTTAAAAATTATGTGTTATATCTTGTCATGTTTATAAAGGTAATATTTCACTGTTTAACTATATTCCTTTTTACCCTTTTGCATGAATCACATTACATATTACGCCAGTCCTTATTACAGAATTCATACTCCCAACGGGGGAGGAGGGTACTTTGCGACCCCCACTGGTAACAAAATGTCTGGGTAATTTTTAAAACAAATTTATTTTAAAATTGGGCATTATACCGTGTCATGTTTACAAAGGTAATATTTAACATTAACTATTCCTTTTTATATGAATCGCATTATACCTACGGGGCAGTACTTTATGACCACCTTCACATTTCATTGTTTCTCAAAAAGACCAACAATGAAAACTTAGAAACATTCCACAATTCGTTAGTAGAAGCAGTGATTGACTATTAACTCCCCCCTGGTAATGCTAGGGTTAATAAAAAATTGAGACCACTTAAAATACTTGATGGAACTGCTTTTGAGATATTACCACTGCCGAGATAAACTCACTTACTGACTCTGAACAAACAGTGAGTGAGCGAGCGAGTGATTGAGTGAGTGATAGGGTTTACGGGCCCGTCGACAGCTATAGCTATTTTCACGTCATGAAGGCACAACGGGCTCTTATGGACCATGTTATTCTTATGGAAGAATCAGGTGCGCCGTTGCCAAATTTGCGTGTTTTCAAATGTGACTAAGACAAAGTATGAACATGCATTTCGGTGTAAAATGTGTGGAAGAATACTATGGTAGGCACGATAAACCTTTTATGCAATTGTACATTTTTTAAAATAATAAAATGTAAAATTTTGTTGAAAGCAGATTTTTTTAACATCTTTCTCGCTCCGCACGTTTAAACATGGCTTTAAACCGAAATAATTGCAATGAAAAATATCTGGATTATTCGCTTGCTTTTATAGGCCACGTTAGCATTCAGATTATATCAATATGTCTAAACATATTTTTTTTTGAAAAAATAAAGTTTAAAACAAAGTGTTAAGATTCTTTGTTTATACAGTGGAAAATGTTGTCGCTGGCTAATTCTCGTTCTGTAAGTCCACGTGAAAGCTTTCAGCGACAAAGTTGCCAAGGAAATAACAAAATTATTTTTTATATAAATATAGAACATCTCCAGTAACAAGCCACCCATAAATCACCATTTAAAGGCAAATGTTTTTAGCGCGCCAAGAACACGGCCAACAACACCCGGTTCTCCTGTATTGCACATGATGAAAACCAGATGTGTGGCAGTTGAAGGGCCGATATGGGATTGTACTTCACTGAAGGTTTTCAATAGGTTTCGGGGATTTGAGGTGTGAGCGGGTTTTACAAGTTCTCTGGTAATCGTGTGCATTGCAGATAAGTGATCAGTGCGCAATGGATCGCAGAAGAAAAGGCGAAATTATTAAAAGTAGCGAGCGAAAAACAATTCTTAGGGCGTATGATTATTTAAAGGAAAAGAACCCCGGACACAGTGACTCATTTATTGTTGGTGAACTTCCTAAGGCGACTGGTGCAAGTAGGCCTACATTAATTATATTAAGAAAAGAATGTAAAAGGGGTAAGGGTTTATTATAAGGTAATAATAATAATAATAATAATAATAATAATAATAATAATAATAATAATAATAATAATAATAATAATAATAATAATTAATAATAGTAATAACAACTAATAATAATAATAATAATAATAATAATAATAATAATAATAATAATAATAATAATAATAATAATAATAATAATAATAATAATAATAATAATAAAAGCTAATAATAATAAACCTGGTTGTGAGCAAACGCGGTAATCACATTGGCGCAACATACGTGGCAACGCCGCGCTGATTCTCCATAAGAGCCATTGTGCCTTCATAACGTGAAAACTCCTATAGGTCATTCGGGACCGTCTAAACAGATTCTTATTTGGTTAAAGTAAATAGGATAAAAATCAAAGTGTTGGTTTTGATTTTACAAGGCATGCCTAAAGAACAGCAAATGCCACATTTTTCGGTAATTATGTAATTAGTTCATCTATGAATATTTAGGGAGCAATTTCTTTACTTTTCCACTGTTCACAAAATCTTGGCAGTGTCTTCAGAATAACAAGTTTACTATATACTTGTCAGCATGGAGGATTTTTATTTATTTTATAATGCCCGGAGAGCACAAAAATCTTCGAACAGGTTGCGCGGTGTTTTGCCTGTCGGCATCCTCGGCGCTCGTTGCCGTCTGACGCTATCACAGAAAGACGCGGATGAAACGGTACAATATTTTCAGAACTACTTTTAAAAGCTTTACTGACCAACTTTGTGAAAGAAGATGCTGAAACTGGTCACCGTCGTCCATGCATGCGTTTTTGGCACCTCTTAGGAAACTATTCATCACTCGCCGTAGTTCACGTTGAGAAATGCCGCAGTGATGGGTAGTTTCCTAAGAGGTGCCAAAAAAGTAAACATGGACGACGGTGACCAGTTTCAGCATCTTCTTTCATAAAGTTGGTCAGTAAAGCTTTTAAAAGTAGTTTTAAAAATGTTGCACCATCTCATCCGCACTTTTATATGATAGCGGCAGACGGCAACGAGCGCCGAGGATGCCGAGAGGCCAAACACCGCGCTGCCCGTTCGGAGGTTTTGTTACTCTCCCGGTACAAAAGGCCTAGTTCTAGTTAATAAAGCCTGTATTTTTCACTTGATTCCTTTTACTAATTATGTTGACCGGTCAAAATCGGACACACTCGTCTGGAATAAAATTACATTTTGAAGTTACTTACGAAAAGTACCGAGCTCTGCGGTAACCTGTGAGGCTTGCATTCCGGAGGTCGTGTGTTCGATCCCCGTGACGATCTACCTGACCCATGGGTGTTTTTTTTCTTCGGGATTTTCCCGGGTCACCAGGGGAATGCTGGGTGGTTACGTTCATCCCCCGAATTTCCTCTCCTTCACTTCACTTAATTCATCCTTTCGTCCGTTTCGTCTATTTCAGGGTAGAAAGTGTCAGCGGGAGTTCGGGTGCAGCATGGTGGGACGAAATGTTCTGAGTAACTCCGTCCCCTGTCACGAAAGCCGGGCTCCAGATTGTGTCCCCACTGCGGCCCTTGAACCACGGAGGGACCCTTGCAGGCTCTGCGCCAACCGGCGGGGGACCGGTGTACTAGCTGGTGTCGTGGAGTTTACCACTGGGAATATGTAGGGACCCCTAGCCTCTGCCGTGCCTACTCTTCTGTGGTCTGCCGCCCTGTCTCCTCTCGCCTCATCCCTCCCTCCAGCGGGCACCCCTTCGGGGCCAGGTACGAAAGATCTCTAAGGTCGGAGCGCTCCCCCTCCATGCCTATCCTACTCCTACTTATAAAAACATGGTTTACAATTTGAAGGCTTAGTACAAGGCTAAAGTACCCAGATAAACTCCTGTAACCTGCCTAGAGATTGTAGGCAGCTCCTACATGTTGTTCCCTGTTCGAGGAGAGTCTCTCGTGCTCTGAAGAGGCTGTGTTTCCAGCCACGAGCTGACCTCTCACCCCGCCTATCTCAAAAGGGAGGGTTCGGATGATCGCCTGTTGAATGCCATAGGGTCGCCAGCTAGCATATTCAGATCTGGACTTCTCGATGGCCAATCCTGGAGCACTATAAACTCGAAAACTTTGTCCTTAAGCCACTGTTGCACGTGTTTAGCTTTATGAACTCTGCACCAACTCGTTGGGCTAACACGTGCAACGGTAGCTTAATGAAAATGTTCTCGAGGTGTGTGGTGTCTGCTCGGTGGGGTCTTGCGCAGAGATGAAGAGATCTCAGTACTTTTAGGGACTTCCGCGCGACTTGGTGGCCTGTCTAGCTGGCACCCTGTGGTTCTCTCACCTCATCCCTGCCTCTGTGGGAGGTAGCCACAATAGAGCTGAGTTGGTCGCGGTGCACGAGGTGTCCCCTTCGTCTTTATCCCTTTACCCTATAACAAGAGTTGACCTATCGATGGCATAATGAGACAGTGAATTGGGTTAATTAGGACAATTGTGCGGAAACTCAGACGTACTTTCACAACAGAGTACAATCCTCTTTCAGTGGAGTATTTGTGGTCGTCTGCTGTATTTAAAGAAGTTTCTAATCGAATTCAAAACGATCTAATACAAGCCGTTTTATCAACAACAGAATGGGAAATTGTGGTTTTGTCTTGTGTAACCATATGGTTAACGAAACTTCAGATGTGTAAAATAAAGTAGAATTTTCTATTGCCCTATGTTATGTATATGAAGGAAAGATAAACGAAAGATTCACGGGGTTCTATGGTGTAAGTTGTAACATACATGTTCACGCTATTGCACAAATTACCCGGCCCATATCATAATTCTGCCCTAATGAAAAGGTGATTGCACATACATTTGGCGGCGCGGTTACTTTGGCGAGAAATTTGGAGTTCAAGCTTCCACACCTGGAAGCCCTATTTTTACACTGATATGCACATCTACTAATCCTAATTTTGTCTCGAAGTACCATTCAAATGCCAGTGTAAAATATTTATGTTTATTAAATTGACTTCCAACACCTGTTTTTGTTATTTTTCCTCGAGGTCTCCAAAATGTGGAAAATATTTGGTTAAATTTTGTAACGTTTGCTTCAAACGTGCAGTACAATGTAATTACGCATCAATATTGGCAAACACTGAGTGCAAGGAACAGAAGTGAACTTCGTGATGTGAAAGCTACGCTAAACCAAGTCCCGGCACAACAGCCCATGAAGAGCCAAGCCTTACCGCCCAGCCGCTGCGTCCCCCACCTCGGCCCACTACAGGCGGCGTTGGTGGGGTGCAGTACTGGAGGGTGGTACGTGGTCAGCGTCCCGATCCCTTCCGGCCAGTTATGCGGTCTTCACTTTTCCATCAAGTAGCTCCTCAGTTGGTCCACCCGGGACTAACAAGGCTGAGTGCACCCCGTGCCAGACCTCCCAGAGGGGATAAAATCTGGTAGCGGGGATCGAACCCGGGTCCTCCACGCCAGAGGCAAGTGCGCTACCAACTGCGCTACGGAGGCGGTCGAAAGCTACGCTAGGAACACCATTAATACTCTGCGTCAGATACCTTACCGATAGTCAGTGGCGGCTGAAGCATGAATACACTGGTAGTGCCTGCATTACTTCGCTGATTTTTCTTCTTTCTTTTAAGATGTTTAATTTTCGCCCGTTAACAACCAGATAGGGATGTATGGTCGATGGCTAAACATAATACAGATATATGGTATTAACCGCATTGGTTTTAGATGTTGGCAAGTCGGTGTTAAAACAAAGCCGGGTGAAAAACTGACTTAGAATGTCTTCAAAAACTGCTGCCGAAGTATAGGAATGTCGATTTTTAGCAGCTCGTTAATGCCGTCTTGTAGATTTAATGTCACAAAAATCTCTCAAATCTCGAACTAATCGCTTGACAGTGCGACACTGAACATCGTTTAGTGGCATTATTGCTTTATGTAGCCTATTCCAGTGACGTTTGCTCGACTGCACTTGTGGCTTAACTCGTAACGCCGAAACCTGTGGTCCCGAAGGTCATGGATTCGTTTCGTGTCACGCAGTTACTGTTTTGTTTCCTTTCTTTTTTATCCCATATCAAGAAAAACATCATTTCCTTGGTTCCGCTCTCATAAGAAATATTGGATTGGGTACGACAATCGTTTCTTCACAACTGTCAACTTTGCTATGAAAATTCAGGTCATAATTTCGGCGTAGTTCTTATGAAATGACGTAAAGACTTAATGTTAGCAGAATTCTAATAAATTGTACTTATATTCATATAGAAATGCATAAATTGAAAAGTAATTTAAAGCCTAGGCCAAAACATTATTAATATGTTCTACTCCAAAGAAAGAGAACACAAAAAAGTAGAATAGGAAACTCGAAAACGTTGATGACCTTATAATCGAATGCTAATGTCATAATCAGGGAGCGGGGTTTTAGTGCGAAATCCACCAAGCTAACCGTGCACTTACAGCGGGAAGTGGAAGCGCCGGCAACCTTGAAAAGTGGAAGGAGTAGAGCCCTCACGCTACCTGCCGGCTCTATACTCCGTGCTGTTAATCTCATGCCTATGTTTACTTACAAAAACCCCGCTTCCTGGTCATAATCATTGCGCCAGAGAATCCCGCTCTTCTAAAAGACAGCTTCGTTTTCGTGTCTTGCGCTCCCGAATGGTTGACATTTGTCAGTGGCGTACTAGTACTTTAGAAACTTAGAGCTTGGAAATTTGGACAAACAAGTTACTAGTCTCCTATCTCAAATTATTTGTTTAGGGCATCTCCATATGCTTTGAAAATATTTCGGTGTAGTTCATTAATACGCCGTATATACCACATCGACTGGCACTAAGCGCTAGCTACACTAACAACACGGAACTAATCACGTGCATGGATCTCACAAGTTTAACGACTTTTTCTGTCCAGAAAATGTCAAGCTAACGTAAAATTTACAAATACATTACCGAGCAGCATATCAGCTTAAGTTACTCGCGGATGTCATCACCAAACAAAGTGCATGGAAAGCAGAATAAAGCATTTTTTACTTCAGAACCATTTATTTTTCGTGTAAATGTCTTATTTAATTCCTACGGGTTAAAACCGTCACCTTTTTGTTCTATATTTATGTACAGATCAGGTGCAGGTCTACCTATGCATTTCAGTTTCACTTTGCCTTCTAACGGTAATTAGAAAATGGACTGTTTAGTAAAAACTTTCCTTATTTGTGTTACATAGAGAAAAAATCACATACTCGTGTATTTAACAGTTTTCCTAGCAGAAGCAAACTTCATCTTTAGTAGTCTGATATAGCAGTATTGGCAATGCAGGTAACGTTATTAGAAAACAATGATTAATTTATGTACGAACAAAGGGAAATTAATGACCAAAGTGAAATTGGAAAACCAATTTCCCACTAACTTTTACACTCCAAAGTACATAGTAACTGCCGAATTTCTAACGTTTCAGTGCTTTTGTCTTAGGTATAAGTTGGTACATTTGATCGACATGTGCTGCCAACGATAGCCATGACAGAAATTAACTGGCACGGATTTTGATCATCTCCTTACCCCTCCTCTTGCCACTAGTGTCACGATTGAATGTCCACAATACTGCCCACGTGTGCCAAAAACGACGTGGCACGAATCCATAGAATAGTAACGTAATAGTGTTAGAAACTTAGAACTAGCAGTCTCTTCCGTGGCTTTTTGTTGTTAGGCAAGACATTTCATTGCGTCTTTAATACTGAGCCTAAATACATTTAGAGTATACAAACAATTTAAAGTACGTATTTTTCCCCTTTTTAAGGCAGTGTCATGGCACGGAGTCACTATCCGCGGATTTATGGAAGATTTACATTTTTTGTGTTAAAACATATTCGAAAAATAATCACCTTCATCAATGCGTTGTACTATCTTTCACTAAAGTAAATATCCAACATCACTGAGACCTGCGCGAAGGGTCACCTAATTCCCAGGCGTACTTGCATAGAGGGTATGAGAATTAAATTAGTCATATGCTTCCCTTGCAGTTCGGATATTTCCTTTAAGAAAGAATTAAGGGAAATTAAAAAAAAAATGTTAAATGCGATCCGAACTAATGTCAGCCCACACTACTGATTTGAAGGAACACGCCTTAGCCAATTCTGCTATAGCGAATACACGAAATTGGTCCAAGTGACTAAACTCAGCACCCAATACTGGAATCATTTTTAGTTCTTGTCCACAACTTAACAGAAACACCATAAGAATGTATGTTCTGTAGGTGCACTGAAGTTGAATCTGGAATATTTGCCTGTTAATGTAGAAGGATTACTGAAATATTGCTTTTCAAAACTGCGAGGTGACATGGCTGCCATGGCCTCTGAACAGCAGGGGAGGCATATGACTAATTTAATTCTCATATCATCTATGCAAGTACGCCTGAGAATTAGGTGACCCTTCGCGCAGATCTCACTGAAGTTGGGTATTTACTTTTGTGAAAGGTAGTACATCCCTCAGAATCAAGAAAGTGACATTTAGTACTATCTACAGAAAATCTAGGAAACATGCCCTTCCAGAACCGCATTATGTGACCCCTATATTAATTTTCCATATTCTAAGGGGGAAAATATAAAATACACATACATCTATTTCGCAGTGTTCTATAACATTAATAGTCATTTGGACGCAAGATTTAAAGGTTAATTCAAATTGAAATTGTCAAGTTAAATATCACATGATAGCTGTTGTAGACAATATTTTAGTCAGTTCCCCGAAAACAACTTTCTAAGATTCTTAGATGCATATGGAAAGTTCTTTTGGCGCCACTCCATTGAAGAATGAGGTGTACACACAGATCATACAACTGTTTAGGAAAATAACCAGGAGTGAACTTGGAAAACTAGTGAGCACTAACTCAGTGGTAAACAAACATTTTCAGTTGTTTAATCTATTAATGGTATCACTGGAAACAATTTATTGTGAGTTTAAATTCCTAGAAAGGTCATTTTCAGGGCTGAGGAGAATCAAAAGGTTGCCCTCGAGATCCTCCAGAAGTTAAGACACTGTCAATCAAAGCTTGTCTATTAGAACTAAGAAAGAAGAAAAAGAGGAAGAAGAGGAGGAAGAGGGAGCAGAGGAGGAGGAGGAGGATGATGATGAGGAGGAGGATGAGCGGGAAGCTGAGGTGGAGGTGGAAGAGGGTGAAGAGGAGGAAGAGGAGGAAGAGGGAGCAGAGGAGGAGGAGGAGGAAGAGGATGAGCGGGAAGCTGAGGAGGAAGAGGATGAGCGGGAAGCTGAGGAGGAAGAGGGAGAGGAACAAGAGGAGGAAGAGGGGGAAGAATGGGAGGAAGAGGGGGAAGTATAGGAGGAAGAAGAGCAGTAGGAAGAGGAGGAGGAGGAAGAGGGAGAAGATGAAGAAGAGTAGGAGGAAGAGGAAGAGGGGAATGAGACGGAAGAGGGAAAAGAAGAAACATTTCTCTGAAGAGGTGATTGCTAAATTTGCTTCCCAGGAGAGAAGGATAGAATTTGAAGTCCATTGATCTTGTACAATTGACTTACAAAAGCGCCAAAAGTGAACTAGATAGACGGGATAGACAAGGTTCGGAGGGGGAACTTAGCACCTCGAACAATGAAATCGTTTGCGCTTATGCCCGTGTCGGAGCACCCCCCGGGAGGGTGATATTAAGGGTGGTCCAAACTGATCAGAGACGACGGCAGAGGGCGGGGTCCCTAACGACTACAAATATGCACTTACCAGTGGCGGCTCGTGCACCGGCACCCCTAACCTCCCTACAGGTCCCCTGGTCGGCCCGGGACTCGGAGACCCCTTTGATCCGGGGGACGAAGATATACACAGAGCAAACACCTGCCGCTCCGACCCTTACAACTCTGAAAAAAGAAGCAGAACAAAGGTGAAGTTAAAGAGGTGAAATGGAAGGAAAGGAAATTTGGGGGATATAATTATCCTTTCTAGCACTGCCCAAGTGGTAAGGAAAACCCTGCAAAACATCCATGGATCAAGAAGGAAGGCCATGGGAATCGACCTCCCAAGTGCAAGCCTCACACGTACCGCGGAGCCACTACGCTCGGTGAAGGCGAACTAAGTCCAGAAACTAGTTATTACATACACATTTTATTTAGTACCTAAATGAATTAAACATAAAATATATTAGGTCGAAGTATTTCAATAAACCTTGCTTCAATTTCAACTATTAGTCGTTATTTTTATATTTAATAGTCTATTCCTTTAACTTACACAGTTAGCAGTTGTAGTTTTTATACAGAAAACCAGTTTCTTGATTCACTGTTCACTTAAAAACTGTAATATTCATTATTTCAGCTATCGCAATGGTCAACGCACGACGGAGTCTTTGATTGCTAAACATGGTGCGTTTCACTTAAGACATTCTTAATTTTCCAACGGAACGGTGTCACAAATTTATATAAATATGCATACATAGGAGTTATGTTAAGTAGACTCAAACTATTACCAATACAAGAACGTAAGTGCTGTCTGCCAAAGTCATTTGATCTTCGATGTCACTGCGTTAGGTCCAGTAACAGTTTAACCCTTTAATTGGCATATTTTACTACATATGTCGTTATTCCTCTAATTTCTAAACCGGTTTTGATATCCCTTTTGAAGGTATCTTAGCCGAAGCTATTCGAATAGCCGCGATGGACTGGCCGTCCATTCAAAGGCAAACGTCGCGAGTTCGAATCCCAGCAACTGCAGTTAAATGTGCCTGTGGTAAAGGAAGGGGAGGGCCCAAGTAACATAATCGGTGTAATGGCACGCTTGAAAGCTGACCGGGCTACATTTGACTGCAGTTGCATGGATTTTGCTTGTTTATTAAAAAAAATCTAGTTTTATCGAAAGAGCCAATTAGGTATCCAAAAACGTAGCAAATTTATGTATATCTTATGACTTATAAGACACACTACCAATTAAAGGGTTAATCTACTTTCCCTTCGTCCTGGCTTTAATGCTTCCAGACTGCTATGTCTTGAAATGAGTGTATATAAGATAATATATGTAAATATATAATGAAAATCGTGATTACTTTTATTTATAAAACGAATATATTCCTGAATTAATTTTCTCCCCTAACAACTAGCAATCGAATTAGAAATAAAGCATCACCGCCATACATATATGAATCTTACAGCACAAACTTTGCTGTTTGTTTAAATAAATTACCTCAATAACGCACAATCTAAGTAACGTAGCAAACATCAGACAATATTACAGAAACATACTTTGGGTACGAAAAACAAAGTTTATTTGCCACTGAGGAAACGGAACTTTTTAGACCGCCAAAGACATGTGCATGGGGCGGGGTGCTTAATAAAATTTGCCTTTACAGGTTTCATATATCTAACATTCCAGGTAGAATCATTCATAAAAAAAACTGGGGTCACGCTTCAAAACAAATTGTTGCACATGCATGCTTGGTCTTTCCTAAGCGGTGGAGGAAGTAAGGGTTGTGTGGGGTCAAGGGTCTTATCAACCAAAGCAGCAGGCGAGCGACCGGTTTTTTAATCTACGTTACACATCCCTAATTTGACACCATTGTAGTAAAGTAGTCTGCACTGTTATAAACTTGATTTAATAAATGATGATTTACTATCAATAAATACTTACTTGTGTACTATAATCTGAAGGAGGATCAAGGACGAAATATCTGTGCATCTTTGGCATAGGGCATTTATGCAATTAAAATATGTGAGACGATATGTTTGCTAATTTAATTAAGGATAATAAGTGCTCCTATATGCTTCTTTTTTCTAGCAATTATTACAAATAATTATAGATATAAAATTAGATTACATAATGGTCAAATTACCTTTTTGGTCTTGACAAACAAATGTTATGAACAAAACTTATACAGATGGCAGTAGTAATCGAAGTATTTTAAGATCACACTACTCTAGCATTATATAGCACTCTAATAGGCTAATGACAACAATTTTCGCTTTCTAAGCTTGCATCAGTGGAAATAATATGAAGCGAAAGCAATGTTTTGTTTACATTTGGTTATAATCAGCTATTCAATTGCAAATGAATTGGTTTATACATGTAAAATGAAAGAGCTTCACTTAAATGAACAATTCTATCGTGTATCTTTCGAATGTTGTAAAAACTTGAAGGTCTGGAAAACAGAGTTTTTCGTGTTAGATAGAATCCGGAAAGAAAGGATGAAGAGAAAGACAGAGAGCGAGATGAAAAGGGGGAGGGTGGTAGAGAGAGAGAAAGAGGAAGAGAGGTGGAGGGAGAGAAATAAACAAAGAAACAAACAAAGAAGGCAGGGAAAGCAAACACAACAAACATCCGTACTTCAGTAAGGTGGTGTTGAGCTCTGGTTTTTCACATTAGTACATTTGACGCTCGGCAGACCTGCTTTTAGACCAGCGGTGCTCACCTGCAGGCACGCAAGGGGAGGTTGAAATCACCTCCTTCCACCCGTTGGGACAGAATGACGCATTCATCCGTGGTTAATGAGTTTCAGTGGCGGCACTGTGCCGTCATTCTTATGTACAGCAAATCAAAGACGTACACATTCATACTCTACTCCTGATTAACCCATATAAAGTTTCTGAGGATTAGTTTTTTGGCACGATTTACGCTTCAGAAGGTCTTCAATACTTGGTGCAAAAGATTGTTGTTGTTGTAGTGTTTAACGCCCGCTTTTACTACTACGGCACCGCAGGCGGTGACACTGATGATACATGGAATGAAGATGGAGCACCGGTGGAATGAGATGGCGGGGGAAACCGGAGCACCCGGAGAAAACCCGCCCTGACGCCGCTTCGTCCACCACGAATACCACATGCGGGTCCCTGGGATCGAACCCGGGCCGCCTAGGTGGTAGGCGAGCGCGCTAACCGCTCGGCCACGGCGCCGCCATGTAAAAGATGAATTGTACAGTCTCAAAACATAAGCAAGGTGAGGTGATTGTCACTTATCTTGCTGCGATACTCACTTTTAATGTAGTTAATTTTTTAAAATGTTCGCAAATATAAGTGGAGCCAAAGACTGTCATTAAACTAGATGCAAACAAACGTAATCTCGGATACCCACAGCAGGGCAGGGACCTTCCCAACCTTCTTTCTCAGAACATTTTACGGTCGTGGAATTCTGCAGTTTCATATTTTGTAGCTCGTGTGAAGCCTCTCTACATGGAAACTTCAAAAGTACAAATTAATTGGGGTTTGGTTTCAAATATTTCAGGTCTCCAAATCGTGAAGAGAATGTGTCATAACGTTTATCGTGGGCACGGAACGTAAGCAAGGGAAATGGTATAAATCTGCAACAAGTCTTACAAACCAAGCACTTAACTTTATCGTCTTCATCTCCAAAACAAAAATATTCGTCGTCCCATTGAATTGTATGTAAAACTACTCCGCATAGTGCTTGTTCACAGTCAAATTAAGGAAACAAGTTTCTCTTTAGCTCAAACACAAGCTATTTATGCTTGCCTGTAATTCCTTCCCACTCTTTGGAGAATATGAAACAAACGTAATTAAAGGTTATAAAAATATCTTTCCCCTTTAAGAACTGCAACCGGAACCCTAATTCGAAAAGCCAACACAATAACCGTTACTCCAAAGAAACCACGCTAACTTGCATAAATGTCTTATAGTTTATTTTGAACCTGTAGGCTGAAATCGGCGGACTTTGATATCACGTGTCATTTGTTGCTTCGTATTAACCTACTGACTTAACCTGTCAATGTAAGCTGCTGTAGTTAAAAGGAATGTTATAAATAGAACGAGTTTAATTTTTAATTCACAGTTATGATGATAATGAAGATAACAGCGATAACAATAACAATTATTATTATTATTATTATTATTATTATTATTATTATTATTATTATTATTATTATTATTATTATTGTTATTATTATTATTATTATTATTATTATTATTATTATTATTATTATTATTATTATTATTATTATTATTATTATTATTATTATTATTATTATTATTATTATAACAACTAGGGCTCGGATTCTTAGGTGCTAAAAACTTGGAAAATATTTATTTTGTATGCGCTAAAAATGTAGAAAATATGTGCTAAAACAAAATATTTTTAAGATCTGAGTGGCTGAACTACCTAATAGTATTACCCTATTACTCACCAGACATTATTACTGCAAGGGATCACCAAGTACTGTTGAATTACCGTATAGATCGCATGGTTCCTCAAATTTTCCATCCCGAAAGATTTGACGATTATCACGAAAAATTATCCTGAATTCCGAAAGCGATCACTCCACGTCACAAGAAGTCAGTCCAGCGTCATTTTAACATGTTATGTCACTCACACTGGCATCAGTAATTTCATGTTGCTCATCTAACACATTTGAAATGTTAAAATCCACTATTATTTTCGAACACTTTGTAGCATTTTCTTTTCAGGCTTTGTGCTGCAGGGTCAAAAAGAACCTTAGTTTTTTTTTGCCCCCCTTTCACATCCTGTACTACTTGAACTGCTTCTCCCAAAGACATTCCTACTGATTCCAGTTTCTTTATGGGATCACAGGAAAAGTACGCGAAGTCATTTCTTAACACCGACTGTTAATTTTATCAGTATTTGTGGCAATTGCACTACTTTTCACTCCAGACATCCTTAATCCACTGTGAATAATTTTCCAGCACGACACAACTGGAATGTCGTATAATCTCTGCGGATTCACGAATGACTAAACTTGACTACACGGTATCATTGTATATATTTGCCGGAATGTGGAGCGATAACATGTGCAGTGTTATCTTGCAGGCTCGTGTAGCCAGAGTAGACAGGATGTTTATATTTTCTTACAACTGAAGGTATACGAAAGCTGACTTATCAGTTCTTCCAATAACAAATAACAAATTGCGACATCCAGCCTGCGTAACCGAGCATTAAAGAAGGGGATGGGGACTTGTTAAAAATAATTTGCTGCTGCTCTTGTCCTTTATGTGAATATCCGAAAATATTTATTTACATAAAAACATCAGAAAATATGCATTTTTATGTGCAATAAAAATATTTGCTCCGGCGTAAATATCCAGAACAATAAACTAAGTTTGAAGTTCATACTAGGACTCAAACAAAATATGTATTGCCTAAAAATCGGAGCCCTAACAATAATGTGCTAGTAGGAAAGAAGAAATATATTTACACATGTTTATCCTAAAACTGAACTGACCTATTTCTTGTTTACCAAATCAATCTCTCGGTCGTTCAAGTTTGCAAACTCATCGGTGGTATCTTCACAGAATGACTATTTTTATTAACTGCACTTAAGTTTCTTGTGAAGTGTAATATTCTCTAAAGAATAAAATATCTAATCTGAAATTACATTCCTGAGGTGTTTTATGTGCTTCAGACAATAAACGCTTCTTTCCACAGACGTTGTAATGGTAGGTGATAAACCGATAAGGTAATCGGAAAGAATAAGACTGTAAAATTTATTACTACATCAGTATGTTTCGATAAGCACGTACACAGTGATTCATAGCGAGTACACTCATTGCAGATATTAGGATCAAAACGCACAATACGTCGCCAAGCGCGATAACGTGATGCCTTGGTCAAATTCTCGCTGCTGTTAATGTCTACCTTAATTTGAATGAAGGTGAAAAGGCATTACAGCATGGTTTGCATAATGCTTACGGAGACAGTGCAATATTACATCATTTATATCCATTCGTCAAGAAGCTAGGTGGTTGCAAATACTTGATGCAAATTTTTTTTTCGGCGAAACAGTTCTTTATTGACAATAATTGTATTGGACATATCTGTTAAACTCATAATGTAGAATCCCTGGTTAATGTATGGCAGAAGCAGTACCTTCAAGCCGGTATTGCTCATTATGACGACTCAATGACAACTCACGGCGGGGGACTTGGGCCCGAAAGGCCATCTTTTGTGCCTAAGCTTCTGACGGGGCACTCCCGGAAGGGTGGATGAGGCAAATGGATGCGAGGGGCGGCCGGAACGTTGCCACGACAGAGTAGAGCGCAGGGACCCTTCATTTCCGCAGTTAGAAGCAACGCGGCGGAAGCTGGCTCAACCTGGTTCCTCTCCTACCCCTTGGGGTTCGTACTCCCAAGGGGAGCGCAGGATTCGGAAACCGGCTAACCTCCGCCCCCTCGGTTTTGTACCATTCCATGGGGGGGGGGGGGGGGGGAGCGAAAACCATAAGGCTCGCTTTCCAGAGCACATTTGTTCCCCCCGTCGTACTGCTACCGCGACGCTCGCCAACGCTTCCAACCCTTAAAGAAACCTAACGGGAGGAAGGGTGAAATGAAACGATTAGTGTAACGAAATGGAGGGACACGAAATTTGGAGAACATAGAGGTTCTTCCCAGCATCAGGAAGGAAGGGAAAGAAGAAGAAGAAGAAGAAGAAGAAGAAGAAGAAGAAGAAGAAGAAGAAGAAGAAGAAGAAAAGTTCGCCCACGGGAATCGAACCCTCTACGTTCCGAATGCGGGCCACAGGCGTTACCGCCTGAGCCATCCTTTTCGGTATATATACTTTACACGTACACACGCAATTCTTTCTAGTTTAGTATACTGACACATTGAAATCGTGTCACTCTATGCCAGCGCATTGTCACTTGAATTCTAATGCTGACTGTACGCCATAAACTAGATACCCGGTTGTAACAAACCGATAACATTGATTGCAGCTCTATGACATAATCAAAGCCAATGCCTCAAGACTTCGATGCTTTGCTGGTTAATAGAAGAGATGGACAGAATAAGGGAGAACAGTTCATAAGCGTCCGTAAAATGTCGCTTTTCTTATTAAGGGTACGCGGAAGTGAAAAATGCTATTTTCAAAAGTACTGAGGTTAGAAGCTTAATTTTTTGCACAGATATTTACAGTAACCAAATAAATATGTGTACGAAATTTCCTTCCAATATCTAATCACCATCCCAGTGCAAAATGTTCTTGCTTCCAAAACGGCGTATATTATGAAACCACAAAAATAGTAACTGCTCTTCCCCAAGATCTTAAGAGAAAGGAGGTCAAGTTCATTGCTTTTTAAGATTACTGCTAAAGAGTACCTGTGCCCAAAATCATGTTACGCTTTACAAGATTACCTAACACTTATGTAGCTCTGTAAGTAGTACCTAGCTCTTTTAACGACAATTTATTGCCAGATACATTTAATGTCTCCCCGAAATCCAGCTAAATGTATGTGTACTGAAGAACTGACATTAGATGTTATGCATTGCAAATTAAAATATAGATATTCATTAAAATCGTCTGTTCTCCAGTGAGATTGACCACATGGATCCAGAATGCATTGGACAGAAACAGAGTTACAATAAAAAGTGATCGAAAAAAAAATTAATCTCAAAACTTAAAAGAAATGTTCAGCTGGCAATAATGATAGTAGCGAGAATAACAAATAAAAATAACAATATCAACAAGCCAACACCAACAAGACAAAAAAACCAAAGAAAAAACACCAACACCAACAAGACAAAAACACAATCAACAACACAAACACCAACAAGACAAAAATACAAACACCAACAAGACAAAAACACAAGACAGAAATACCAACAAGTGAAAACAGAAACACCAATAAGACAAAAACACAAGCACCAAGAAGACAAAAACACAAGCACCAAGAAGACAAAAACACAAACACCAACAACACCAACAAGACAAAACACAAACAACACCAACAAGGCAAAAACACAAACACCAACAAGACAAAAGCACAAACACCAACAAGACAAAAACACAAACACCAAGAAGACAAAAACACAAACACCAACAACACCAACAAGACAAAACGCAAACAACACCAACAAGGCAAAAACACAAACAAGACAAAAATACCAACAGGACAAAACACAAACAACACCAACAAGACAAAACAGAAGCACCAACAAGAAAAAAGCATTAACACAACAGGACAAAAACACAAACACCAACAACACTAACAGGACAAAAATACCAACAAGACAAAACACAAACAATACTAACAAGACAAAAACACAAACATCAAGAAGACAAAAACACCAACAACACCAACAAGACAAAACACAAACAACACCAAGACAAAATAGAAGCACCAACAAGAAAAAAGCATAAACACCAACAGGACAAAAACACAAACACCAACAACACCAACAGGACAAAAACACAAACACCAAGAAGACACACAAACACCAACAAGACAAAAATACCAACAAGACAAAACACAAACAATACCAACAAGACAAAACACAAACAACACCAACAAGACAAAACACCAACAACACCAACAAGACAAAACACAAACAACACCAACAAGACAAAATTGAAGCACCAACAAGAAAAAAGCATAAACACCAACAGGACAAAAACACAAACACCAACAACACCAACAGGACAGAAACACAAACACCAAGAAGACACACAAACACCAACAAGACAAAACACAAACACCAACAAGGCAAAAACACAAACACCAACAAGACAAAAGTGCCAACAGGACAAAACGCAAACAACACCAGCAAGACAAAACAGAAGCACCAACAAGAAAAGAGCATAAACACCAATAGGACAAAAACACAAACACCAACAAGACAAAAAACAAACACCAACACCACCAACAAGACAAAAACAAACACCAACAATACAAAAACACAAACACCAACACGACAAAAACACAAACACCAACAACACCACCAACAAGACAAAAACACGAATACCAAGACAAGAACATAAGCAGCAACAAGACAAACACACAAACACCAACAACACCAGCAGGACAAAAGAACAAACACCAAAAACACCAACAGGACAAAAACACAAACACCAACACCAAGACGACAAAAACAGAAACACCAACACGACAGAAAACAAACACCCATCCCAACAAGACAAAAACACCGACACCACCACCACCGATGATGATGATAATGATGATAATAATAATAATAATAATGATAATAATAATAATAATAATAATAATAATAATAATAATAATAATAATAATAATAATAATAATAATAATAATAATAAACGTAAAAACCTAGTTGGTCTGGGTGGCTCAGTTGGTTAGCCGCTGGCCTACTGATCCCAAGGTCGTTGGTTCAAACCCGGCCCAGACCGATGGTTTTTAAGTGTGCTTAAGAATGACAGCTCCATGTCACTGGATTTACTGGCATGTAAAAGAACTCCTGCGGGACAAAATTGCGGCACACCGGCGATGCTGGTGTGATCCTGGCAATTGACAACGTCGTTAAACAACAAAATAATTTAAAATATTGTCATAACCTAGAGAAAGTTTAAAACGGTCAAGTATTACAAATTATAAGCAGTGAAAATGCATTTATATCTACCTATTATGCTAGTCTTATAATTCCAGGGAAGTATTTGATTTTGTTTCTTACATAATTATTAAATTATCACTGCTCTGTTTTAACAATGAATGTGTCCTCTTATTCAAGTCTAATGTTTATGTATATAATACATGCAACCAAACTGTAAATTTCCTTGGCATGTTCAATGTTCACAGGCGTTTATGGTACTAGTGAACTCACTGAACGCAGTCCAATTAAATCCAATCCAAAATGTAGTTTCGAGAACCTCTTTCGACTTTTCCCAGCCATACACAATTGTATGTTGTTATTTAGAATTGGGGTTCCAATGGACAGGTGTAGTTAGAAACCGTGGTCCCGATGTCGAAGTAATTGCGTAGGATCTCTTAGTTGAGGGATGGAAAGGAATTCCAGTAACAGGAGAAAAAAATTTACATGATTTGGGTTTTACACAACTATGTTTAAGACCAGAATATATGCCAAACACTGTACAAGTATTGCTAAGGGAATTATCTCATTAATTTTCTTTCAGAAGTCCATTAAAATGGGTAGACATCTGTAGGTAAACAAACGCAAGATTTTCTCCAATAAAACTAAGTTTCTGATGTAAGAAACTTACCTCATAGAAACCCAGCAAACGCTCAGCTACAGCACCTCACGTATTATGCGACCGTTCTCTTACAGGACACCACACTGACTGTGACTGCACTCTGCTCCACCTACAGTGACTTTCAAATGGTATGATGCAAGGCAAGTGCAGTAGAGAGAAGGTAGGCCCCTCCAGTACAATAGCTGCCATTGGCTGCAAACAACATACGTCAGGCGGAGGTTATAGTACGCGCGCAATTCATGTAGCAATTGAAACTGAACGCTAGTGACGGGAGTATTCGAATGCAAAATGTCGATGTACTCGATTCTTGAAAGTTCTCGAGATGTTCTCGAATCCTTTTGCTGTATTCGAATACTTCACTCGGTTTGTTCTCAGTTCTCGTTTGTTAATTACTACTCTGCTGGTTTCGAATACTCTCGGCTTGTACTCGGTTCTCGTTTGCGATGTCTTGAGTGCTCTTTTCGAATACCTTAATCGCATAGGTACAAGTGGACTGAACTAAATACAAACTATCCCTGGGCACGCGGCGTTGTACAGGCGTTGTACGTTGTTGAGCTGACACATAAGCAATTAAACTTGATGATCACCTGGCCAGTGCGGAATATGAGTATACCGTATACATATAAAATATACTTTTAAACGTCATGACCTTCTATCCCAAAGCAAACTCTTTCCAAACAATTTTCCTATTCGTGATCCTATTTTAAATACCAAATTATGGAATATCGGAATACACATTACGGGATCAGTTAACTAGAACGTATGGACGGCAATGTTATAAATTCGACACTAAATTCATATTTATAATGCTGACATATTGATTTTCAAGTAAGCATGTCATAAAACGGTGTACATGTAAACTACTGTTTAACAATGTAAATAACTTTAATAAATGATAATAATAATAATAATAATAATAATAATAATAATAATAATAATAATAATAATAATAATAATAATAATAATAATAATAATGATGATGATGATGATAATAATAATAATAATCAAAATGATTAACATGCATAAGATTACACGGAGAAATGTAACTACATACATATAATAAAATATTTAGCTAGTGAACTTACATTCGAATGCAAGAGATTTCGATTAGTCAATACTACTACTAGTGAGTGACAGTATCCGAGAACTTGCATTCGAATGAAACATTCGATTCTTAAAAGTATTTGAATACAGAGTATTCGATTCTGCCCATCACTACTGAACGCTGCCGGTTTAAACATATACAATTTAAAGCATGGACTGACAGTTCCATCGTTTAAACGGTTAAGGAATAATTAAGAATGTGTAGCATAATACAATGATATATGCTATAAAAGATACCTTAACTAAAAACACATGGGATACCTTGAACAACACATTCTACTGATTACAAACCAATTTTACCACCGCCAAAACTACTACCAAAATCAGAAGTAACAAATTATTTGTTTGATCTTAAAAGTAGATTTACATATGGTCATATTATTGTAGAAGAAGTAGATGATGCCCACTGCTCCTAATTTCCTCGTGTTCCCTTTTTCCATGCTTACAGCTTTTAACGTATCATTTAAATGCCGTATGCTAATGAAAGTGCGGGTCCTGGCGTATAGGAAAATAATTTTATTCGTTCATCCAATTCAGGAAATTTATAGAACACATCATGACAGTAAGTGTTTTCACTACTCCAATACATTTCGAAATATTAAAACTATGGAAATCCACAAGTATCACTTGAAATTACTTAAGTTTTTGGCACCACTGTCCAGTCGGCCGAATAAGTCCCCCCTTAGAAATAACTATAATCCAATCCTGAGGTACTTACTTTGGCAAATTAGAGTCACTGTCTTTGCTTCCCAAAGTACTGTCAAAATGCCGGCATTTGTATGCAATATAACCCGCAAGATACTTTATAGCGTCCACGTTTAAAATCTTCAATTTCAGAAGTATCGCTTATATTCTTATCCTCTATGGTAGCCGCCAAATTTAAAGGCAGCTGATAGTAGACTATTACTTATAATATTCTTTCTCCTGCTGTACAAGTAAATTTTACTGGCGTAGATGATATTTATGGCTGTACAGCGTGATTTCACAGCGTGTTTAACTACACAATACCGCAAGGCATGGCAAGCTTATGATTGGATTTTGTGTTGAGCCAGTCGCCACTAAATTTTTGGACGCCGAAAGTTCTTTAGCAACGTCCATACACAGCTCAGTAGAAATGAAATCTGAGACCTCGGTGTCACAATTATTGAAGTCCTGTTTAGACTGATTGGGTGTCGCCTCCACTGATGCTTCATCGGAAATTGGAATTTTGTTGTCTGTAAGAACCAGTGTGCGGATTCTGTTTCTTACTTCAAAAGGTGACGGGTTGTTTTAAAATATACTCAGTCCTAGAATACGGGAGAAAAAGTTTTCCAGGCAGTCTTGGTTAAGCCTAGAAGTAATTTAACCAGGTGGCCCACTGCAGCCGGTCCCGCCGAAAGTAGATAACCCTTCGTGCGTTAAGCAAGTTACCGAACTCCGCGGCGCAAGACAGGGCAATGGCGTTTCTGCCTTTCAGCAGACGTGCAGTGAGAGGCAGTTGGACTAGCGTGTGGTAATATACAGAATAACAGTACAAATAGCCGACAAGGCTGTTATGTTCCAGGGAATAAACCACTTCTGTATATGGTGGTATTGTCTAACATTCGAATTGGAGATTGTAAAGTGCGAGCATGAGGGCACGTAATGTTTCATTGGCATTTCTTCGTTTCTTATGAATGTTACTGTGGTTTATTATTATTATTATTATTATTATTATTATTATTATTATTATTATTATTATTATTATTATTATTATTATTATTATTATTATCATCATCATCATCATCTCCTCATCTAATCCCATTAGACTTCTTCTTTTCGGGTCACATCAAGAATCTTGTATTTGAAACAGATTCTTACGTCAAAGAATCACCGAAGCATGTGCAATTTTCAGAAACGTCCATATGGATACAAGGAGACGACTGGAACATTCTATCAATCAACAAGGCATCATTTTGAACACCTAGTCTATGAATGAAGTCACCATAGCAATAGCGTTTAATGGTGATAATAATAACAACGATGAAAATAATAGCATAATAATAATAATAATAATAATAATAATAATAATAATAATAATAATAATAATAATAATAATAATAATAATAATTCATAATAAGAAAAATATTAATATTCAGATAATAATGAAAATGATAATACTAACACTAATTTAAAATAAATATAATAATTATTATTATACTAATACGAGTAACAGAGAAGATGATAATAGTAATAACTACAAAAAATAAGAATAACTAATAATAATAATAATAATAATAATAATAATAATAATAATAATAATACCAATAATAACATACCACAATAACATTCATAAGAAACGAAGAAATGCCAATGAAACATTACGTGCCCTCATGCTCGCACTTTACAATATGTTAGACAATGACACCATATACAGGAGTGAGTTTATTCCCTGGAACATAAAAATCCTGGAAGTAAAGTGACATCTTTTCGGCTGTTTTTACTGTTATTCTTTATACTACCACACGCTAGTCCAACTGCCTCTCACTATACGTCCGCTGAAAGGCAGAAACGTCACTGTCCTGTCTTGCGCCGTGGAGTTCGGCAACTTGTTTAACGCACGAAGGGTTATCTACTTTCGCGGGGCCGGCTGCAGTGGGCCACCTGGTATATGACTAGGGCTCGGATTTTTAGGTAAATACATATTTTGTTTGCGTTCTAAACTAAGTTTAATGTTCTGATTATTTACAGCGGGGCAAATATTTTAAGTTTTATTGCACATAAAAATGCATATTTTCTGATTTTTTTAAGTAAATAAATATTTTCGCATATTAACATACATTACACAAAAATCGCATAAACTAAATATTTTGAAAATAATGTTTACATAAATCACATAAAAGCAGCAGCAAATTATTTTTAACAAGTCACCATTCACTTCTTTAATGCTCAATTACGCAGGCTGGATGTCGCAATTTATTTGCTATTGGAAGAACTATTATGTCAGCTATAGCACTGGTGTTAATCGTGGCTCCTAGTGGCAATGCCACGCAGAGAGCCAGTCGCCGTGCCCTGGGCATAGGGGGCCAATACGTTAGAAACCAGTTCAATGCAGTTTTCCGTGTGATGCAGACATAGAAATAGCTGCGTCCGAGAGTGCAGGCATGAGTCATTTGGATTCGCCTGAGAGTGTGAAAAACAATTCCTATGCAAAATTGTCGGTAGGAGTATTCAGTACCTAATATGCAACCAGTATCTTGCGTTAAAAATACAACATACAAAGTCATTATGAACAAGTAAATAATGCAGCAGTACAGCTGGAGCTGATAGAGGTACAGTGTGAGTCGGCTTCATGAGAAATTTGACAATTCATGCTCAGACGCAGATTGAATTCTACCGGAACTTCACAATAGGCGTTTCCCAAATTTGATTCCCAACGCAGCAAAAACTATGACAATGTTTGGCAGTACCTCCCCATGTGAACAGGGTTTCTCTATAATGATGCTCCTGAAAACTCGCCACAGAAATAGACTCTCGGATAGCAATTTGGCATCCAGTCTTAGAATCTATCTTTGTAATGTTACTGAGCCAAATTTTGAAAAGTGTGTGAATTATAAAATATGCCAAGAAATCGATCCTACAACTGTGTAACATGTGGTATTTTACTTAGGTTTTCATAAGACAGTCTTAAATTCATTATGCAAACGCTTAACACTAAAATATTTATATTTAAGGACAGTAGTTTTCAAACAACTTGCATGTAGTTCTTCCCTTTCATTTTGGAGGAAATCGCCAACCCCTGTTACTAATATGTTTCGTGTTATTTCACTTATTTGAAGATAATCCAAGCAAATATTCTGTTATTTATGTTTGATAAAAGTAACTAATAATATTCATTTAAAGGATAACAGGATTTGAAAGCTGCCATTTACTTTTTGTATAAATACAACTGATACAGCTTCGTATTAAAAACACTATTATTAATACTGTGTAATTATTCTCTTATTTATTTATTTATTTATTTATTTATTCATTCAACATACATTTTGACACTTTTATATCTGGATTGATATGTAATAAAGACATTTATCTTTAAGTGCGTAAATGGTGTACTTCACAGTTTGAGAATGCTAACCGAAGGGCTAGGGTAGGTTTAATAGTACCTATAATTCAGCCTAATCATCAAAAAGTTGCTACTATTTTACTATATTAATCAACTTGAATAACTACATCACGTAGTTTTCTATTTACCCGTGAGAAGTACTATTCCCTTTCGTAGGTTCAACTTGTATCTGTGCTATGTATCCTTGTAGACAATTCTGAAGGAAAAAATGCATAAGGTATACACACTCTACGAAAGGTTTTATCCGTGGACGCAACGAAGCTACAAGTAAACAGGTGTCAATTGATAACGCTTCTATACCTTGTTCCACTCTTAAGATGACAATATGGAGCTAAATGGGATATATCTGTCTCTATCTAGCGCATACAAGTTGCCATTAGCCCCGTCCTTTTCTACTCTCACGCCAGATTCCTAATAGCATGGTATAAATATTCAGTTGTTATAAATTTCAGGTTTGAACGCATTATCCTACGCAGAATTTTTTTCTCTATTAGTTTATATCCTTTTTAGAGTCATTATACATTTCTATAGGCCCATATTTCTTAAAAAAAACATTTCTTTTTCAATAGAAGCCCGATATGTGCTGTTTCTATACTCATCACGCACTAACTAACAAACTGCTAGAATGCGTCTATATTTTGTTCTTCGGTAGAGTAAACTATAGTGCTACTACCTGCCCACTTTTAATTCTCTATGTTTACTCAGTTAAGTGTTACAATTTTTTAAATTAAATGTTTTCGGAAAATTTTACAACTGTGCACTGCAAAAGTTACGCAGTGTGAAACTTTTTTGTTATTGAGTTTACATCAGGGAACCAGCGAGAACAAATGTTGACGAGGTTTGGAGAAAGTTTTTAAAATAAACCATCCAGTAGGGCAAACAAAAGGTATTCATCTATTCAGCGTATTCTCGCGCCAGGCCTGACACAGAAGATAGTATAAGGAGCAGCACTAGCATTAGCTCGAAAGAAGTCGTGTGTGTAGGTAACTGTGTGGAATCTATGAGCTATTATCGCGTTATTTGTTTAATAGTTTCGTAAATATTTGTAGTTATGGAAGAGGAAGCTAGGAAGAGACGATATATTGGTAAATTAAGAAGTAAGGAACGCCAAATAATTATGAAGGTGTTAGATTATTTTTGAAGTAAAATGCGTGTAAGTAAGGCAGTAAGAGAAACAGCTAAGGCTATCGGGTGTTCAGAAGCAGTAGTGTGTAGGATTAAAAAGGAAGTAATGAAAGGACCTCTAAGAACGCCATCGAAAAAGAAAGCAAAAAGGGTGGGACTACACAAAACGTTAGGTTAACGCAACATGATTGAATAGTGCAATGTGGAGTGCGGCGAATTGTTCATTCTTTACTGTTTGCAAATATTCAACCCACGCTGAATATAATTTTGTCACGGGTCAACAGTGATGAGACCCTACCAAATTTCTCAAGGGCCACTCTTAGTCGGTTCTTACATGATTTGGGGTCCGAATATGAAAGAAGGGGTAACAAGTGCATATTAATAGAAAGAGACGATATCGATATCATCAGATGGCGACATAAATATCTAAAAGACGTAAAAAGGTTTGGGGTCCAGGGGAAATCAATTGTTTATACAGACGAGTCATTTGTAAATTTAGATCATACAGTAACAAAGGCATGGAGGGATACCAAAGTTAAAAGTGTCCGTCAAGCAGCAATTGAAGGACTAAGTACAGGACTCGGCCACCTCGGGATCGCGCGCGGAGAAAGATTCGCAACTAGTACATGTTGCAACACTGCTCTCCATTTAACGTGTACTGTCTTCTAAGGGTGGAACGCGCTTTAGTGTTGGTATGTATTACGTCATGTTTGGCTCACTGGTTGTAGCTTTTGCACGGTTGAGCCCTAAGGTGCCTGTGACCTTGACACCACTGAGCTATAGAGTAATCCTTCATATCCTTCAGTTGCTTTATAATGCTTTCTCTGTGATTCCAAAAAGAAACTGGAATCAGTAGGAATGTCTTTGGGGGAAGAAGTTCAAGTAGTTCAGGATGTGGAAAACAACTTGAGGTTCTTTTCGATCCTGCAGCACAAACCTTAAAAAGAAAATATAAGGAAGTGTTCGAAAATAATAGTGGATTTAACAGTCTATAACATTTCAAATGTTTTGGATGGGCAACGTGAAATTACTGATGCCAGTATGAATGACATAATATGTTATAATGACGCTGGACTGATTTCTTGTGACGTGGAGTGATCATTTTCGAAATTCAAGACAATTTTTCGTGACAAACGTCAAATCTTTCGGGATGGAACATTTGAGGAATTGTGCGGTCTATACTGTAATTCTACAATACTGGTGAATCCATTCCAGGAATAATGTCTGGTGAGTAATAGGTACATTTATATTAGGCAGTTCAGCCATGCAGATCTTAAAAATATTTTATTTTGTTTTAGCACATATTTTTTATATTTATAGTGCATCAAAAATAAATATTTTGCAAATTTTTAGTGCCTAAAAAGCCGTACTCTGTATATGACATATTTAACTTTTTCATTTCTCCATGTAATCCTAAAAGCGATCATGGATGTAATGATGTAATTGTGAAATGGGACTAATCCTTTATGACGCCCAACTGTAATTCCACTCACGATATCCATAAATCATAGCAGTGTTCTCGTGGATTCTGAAATTCAGCTCATACACTTCTGAGCATTGTTTTCTTGTCCTTCGGTATCCTGGAATTCAGAACATCGAAAGCATCGTTCACTAGTTGAAAGAAACTGCTTTCTTCTCCTTATTAAGGTAGTATTATATTGTCTGAGCTGTTCCTGTACAAAATCAGTGGGCGGCCATTCTCACATTCTGTTTGTATCCGCCAGTTAAACTTGCTGACGTCTGCAACCCTTTTAGGATGAACCGAAAGAAAAAAGGAAGCGAAATGCAATGACCTTCGTTTTGCCAAAGGATAATGGCATCATGCGCAACAGCCCTTCGCCGGCCAAGCCTTACCGTCCGGCCATTGGGTGCCCCCCTCTTCCCACTAGACGCGTCATGAGTGGGGTGCAGAACTGGAGGGTGGGACGTGGTCAATATCCGAGCTCTCCCGGCCGGTTACGCTTCATGAAATACAGGGCTTTCGAATTGGTTCTTTACCGATCGTTCACGACATTTCCAGTATTTTCTATAAGGTAAGATTTTTATACATGTTTTACGTGCGGCTTGTTAGTAGCGGCAAACCCGGCCACGGCAGCTTCAAACTCGCACAGGCAAAAGGCCGTGCGGCGGTGAAGAACCAATTCGAAAGCCCTGTAGCTCAACTGGTCCCTCAGGGACCTAACGGGATTGAGTGCACCCCGTGCCAGACCTCCCACCGGGAGAAAAATCCCCACACCGGTACTGGGCATCGAACCCGGCTTCTCCGCGCCAGAGACAAGCGCGCTACCACTATGCTACGGAGGGGGTCAAAGGATAATGCACCACCATAAAACCCAAGGTATAACATGAAGAAAGGCTGATGACCCTTTCTGCATAGTTATACAGTGCTTCTCTCACATTCCGGAAATAGGGAAATATTTTCCTTGATCACTACCAGGTCGACAACCAGTCACTTACACGTACAGCTAGGGGGGAAATCAGCCGAGTCACAGTAAACAAATGTTAGCGGACAATACCGAACATCAACAGCTGAAACAACCGAAAGCCAACAGTGACGACTTATGGATATTGTTTTGTTATTTTACGAGTGAGTGATTGATTTGGAGAAACTTCCACACTCACCACGTGATTCCCCCACCACAGTTTGAAGGCATATCACACGGTGCAAATAGTAATTGTTTGTTTTCTCAATTGCAAAACTGACAATGCTCTCCAACTTTTATATATGCTCGAGAACTCATGACTAAGGAGGCGTGGGCACCAGCACAATCACCGTTAGGGCAAGTACCCTTCTTTTGAGAGGAACAGCGGAAAGCATTGGTTAGGGAAGTAATGAATACAACTCTAGGTGCACAAAGCATACTTCATGGATGTGTACTGGGCACATATTCGGAAGGAAATAGTTTTGTCTTGAAATTTGAGTTAATATTAGAAATCGTCGGAGTAAAATTTGCGTTTGAAGGGCCCCAGAAAAGTGCATAAAGGGCGCCGCGTTGGATAGCGCTGCTTTATGACATATATAATTTCTCGTGCTTGTCGATTAATGAAACTGCTTTCATTAGAACGTGATCACAGCTAATATATGTGCAGTCAAAGTACGCTCTTCCTGGACGCCTGAATGCCGTAGACATTGTTTGTTCACCAGCTCTTGGCCTTAGGGGAATGAAGGGGAGAGGAGAGACATCCCACGTACTGTAACCCGACTTTTGTAAACTTCCGCGCAAACGCTGTACCGCTGGTTACGTCGCCAACTTGCCTTCAGGTTTGTGATACGTTTACTCGATACTAATTTATCTTAATTTCAGTTGTAAAAACATACGAGTCATTAGCGTTATGTCGAAAGTAAAGAAAAAAGGAGTATAGAAGTAGATAAACCCCCGCCTAGGGGTGCTGTGAAATCTGCTATGATATTACGGTTACAAAACAAAGGGGTTCAGTGCGATAGTTCTATGGGTAAAGGAGATATTTGTAGGGTAATTGAAACAAACAAACCTAAAGAGGTTGATAAAGTGGACGCATTTTTGTTGTTTCACTGGAGCATACTGTCGTTCGCTTGTCCCCCATCCATGTGTGATCTCAATCCCATAGAAACGGCTTGAGCCAAGGTACAGTGAATAGTAAATGTCATAGGTATTTGATTTGGTTTAAGTACCTATGACATTTACTATTCACTGTACCTTGGCTCAAGCCGTTTCTATGGGATTGAGATCACACATGGATGGGGGACAAGCGAACGACAGTATGCTCCAGTGAAACAACAAAAATTGGTCCACTTTATCAACCTCTTTAGGTTTGTTTGTTTCAATTACCCTACAAATATCTCCTTTACCCATAGAACTATCGCACTGAACCCCTTTGTTTCTAGGAAGTTCATGCATTTGCTTGTTTTTTTATAGGCGTTAAAAATGTATGCTTTTACATTCTGTGCACGAATTATGGAATTTTAAGTTATTTGTACGTGATTTTATGGCGCATATAACTGCATTTTTTTCTTGATTTTCATAAATGCATATTATTTCAATACTATAGCCTCTATATGACATATTTTAATGATTTTTATGTTTTTTTTTTTTTTTTTTTTTTTTTTTTCTCCCCACCTGGATAATATTTTTCATATTGGTAGTGTTGCATATGATGATGTAACTCGCGAGGTGGCGAAAAGCAATGCTGCGTCATGTTATGCAGTGAATCCCCTGTTTCCATTCTATCTATTTTTGTAGAGAATAGTCAGTGCGTTATCTGACAGGTTTATATTAACAAAGATATGGTGCAGGTCAACGTTTTGAGCAGCACGATTATAGCAGCCTTTGTCTCTGCGTGGTCTTCAAACGTAACAGTGTTGTGAACTGGTTCCCTCCAAATTAAATTAGGCGTATAAAATGTTAAAAAGTTCTTCAAATGCCGAAAATAAAACCAACTTAGAGTGCTAGATTAATTAATTTACAGAAAGAGTTTTCGGGTGATTTAATATCTACAGATAATAGGGTACTGTTTTGTGGAGCGTGTGACAAAAATATAGGGAGTGAGAAAAGATTTCAAATAGTTCAGCACATAAACACAGCAAAACATAAGGAGAATTTAATCAGAAAACTCGCAAACAAATAACCTGTTCTAAAACAATTGGTAGAGTGTTTAGAAAGTAGGATTACTGAATTTTCCTATGACTTGTGCCAAGTAGTTTTAGCTGCTAATATTCCCTTGTTCAAAACCAATAATCCGATATTTAAAAACTTTCTTGCCAAGTGTACTCAACAACATGTGCCTGAAGAAAGTACACTGCGTAAGACTTATGTAGGGCATTGTTACAATAACATATTGTCATCTTAAATAATGAACAAAAGACCACAGCTTATCTCCTTAATATGTGCAAATTGTCGGCCACTGACAATGTAACTGTGACACAGTTTGTGATGGACTCTTTGAAATTACAATGCCCATGTGGGATCGAATACAACTGGTTGCTTTTATTTGTTACCTTATATGGTAAAATCAGGAAAAACTCTGAAAGGTATTTTTCCTAACTTAATTCATACAACTTGTTAGGCACACGCTCTTCATCGAATTTCTCAGACAATACGCGATTCTTTCCCACTGGTAGATAGATTTGTGTCCAATACAAAGAGAATTTTTGTTAAAGAGTTAAGTTGTTTAGATCAACAGCACCTAATATCCGACTTCCTCCTGCACCAGTGTTAACTCGATAGGGAACATGAGTCGATGCAGTTTTATATTATGTTGAGCACATAGAAATAGTCGTAGAGGTTGTTAATTCATTGGACTGAACGAAACAGTGCAAAATATTCTGTCAGGCACTGGGTTAAAAGAGGATCTTAGTTTCATATCTGCCCATTTTTCTTTCTTACCAACAGCCATAACAGCATTGGAAGCTGTAAGATCTCCTTTGCATGAATCATTTACTGCCTTTGAAAAACCAATATATGATCTAAGTTCGGTTCCTGGTAGCATAGGGCAAGAAGTGAAAGAGAAAGTGAATTATGTAATTTCAAAAAAATTCTGGTTATACACAGATGTGCGATATTCAAGACATCCTCGAAAGAAAACCACCTGTCACAGCAAGAGAGTTGACTCTCTCTGTGAAGCAGTTAACATCATTTAAATATGCCCCTGTAACATCTTGTGACGTGTAAAGAAGTTTTTCACGTTACAAAAGTGTTTTGCCAGACAATAGACGACGTTTTACTGTTGAAAATTTGTGCAGTGTTGGTTGTGAACTGCAATTTAGCAACTAATAGTAGCAGCGGGACCACTTCTGCTTCAACCTCTAAGGAATAGGGTAACTTTATTATTTACACTAACTCGTCTACTGCAAAGGGGCATGGACTGTTCTAATGAAATAGTGCATATGTCTTGGCATATTTTGAACTTTTTAAGAGCATATTTGCATGCATATTTCAGTGTTTTATAGGGCATGAACTTCCGAGCCCTAGTCATAGGTGACTTACCCTTACAGGAACTGTAGGATATAACGCTCGAGGGTATTTCACTTGTAACCGAAACAGACGGACAGGATTTTTGAAAAACACAGAAAAGGTGATCGGTGGGAGAAACACGGAGTAGTTGAAAACATCGTTTAAGTTTTATGAGCTAAATATACCGCATGAACTGAAAATAACATAACATTTTAAGTTGTGCTATTTTGAGCAACTTCCTTGTTTTAATCTAGCGTTGTCACTAGTATCGTAAGCACGACCAGAAGCACGACTCCAGCTTCAGATACCGCTGTGCAACTGGAATTGTTCACTGACGTACTGGCTCGCTGAACAAACTGTAATTGTTGCGCATATTTTCCGACAGCCTATTCGCTTTGTCGACTAATAGCATGTAATGGTTTCGCGTGCAAATTATCCTTTCTCTGTCTCTATTCTTCTTCTTTACCCTCCCCTTATGTAGGGCTTACAACCAATAGGACTTGCAAGCCAGTGCCTACGGTCAGATGCCTGTTGGGGAACTGGAGCAGAGGAACCTATGGACCGGACAGACTGAATACCTGTAGGTGTCAGCCCAGTTGATATATAAAATGTAGGCGCAATCGATGAATGGAAAATTAACGATGGAATTGGTGGAATGAGTGGCGGAGGAAACCGCATAACCCGGACAAAACCCGCCCAGACGCCGCTTCGTCCACCACGAATACCACATGCGGGTGCCTGGGATCGAACCCAGGCCGACTAGGTGGTAGGCGAACGGTTTAACCGCTCGGCACGGGCCACATTGTCCCCATTCTTGAAAATAAATAATAAATCTGTGGACACTATGTGAAGGTGACAACAATCAAATAATGACAACTTGATCACATTATTGATGCCCATTGTTGTAAACTTTTTCTTTTTAAAATATAAATAAACTATAATGAATTCCTCTCACGTGTAGATTATCCCTCCAATGTGCCCATCCTTTAAAAAAAAGGCTATGGATACTACGTATGTGAATGTTAGAATAGTGAAGTATAGCAAATTTATCACATTACTCATGTGCGTTGTTGTGAATTGCTCCCTTTTAAAATATTAATAAAGTAAAATACTTCTTTTACACATAAATTATCGTTTCTGTGTCCCCATTCTTTGAAACAAATAAATAATACTTTGTGAACGTGAGAACAGTCAAATAATGACAAAGTTATCAAATTATTGATGCACTTTGTTCTGAATTTCATCCTTTTTAAATATAAGCACATCATTCCATTCAAATGCAAATTATCCTTTCTCAATCCCAATGCTCTAAAATAAACAATAAATCTATAGATACCATGTCAACGTGAAAACAGTCAAATAATAGCAAATGTATACTGCTTATGCGCGATGTGAGTTTTTATCCTATTCAAATAAAAATAAATTAACATGTATTTGTTTAATGTGCAAATAATTCGTTCTCTCTCCCAATTCCTTAAACACGAGCAATTGAATATAATACATTGTGCCTTTTGGCTTAACCACCGGCTTTCACTGATTTGATTTGTCTCTAATGCGCTAACGTCCCTTAATTCCTCTATCTTACACCCTGCACTGTCCCACGCTTTCTAGTTTTATAACCAAGGCGAATTTCTAACAACAGAGAAAAGACTTTCGCTCTTATGTCTAAAATATCACACACTGATTCAAATTCAACTACATGTAGACTTTTACGAGGATTAGTAAAAATTATTTTGTTGTTTAACGACGCTGTCAATTGCCAGGAGCACATCAGCGTCGCCGATGTGCCGGAATTTCGTCCCGCAGGAATTCTTTTACATGCCAGTAAATCTACTGATCTGGAGCTGTCGTTTCTAAGCACACTTAAAAACCATCCGTCTTAGCTCGATTCGAAGCCGCGATCTTGGGCTCTAGGCCAGCGTCTAACCAACTGAGCCACCCAGACCGACTACAAGGATTAGGGCTCAGATACAAAGACAAATGATGGGTGTCAATTTTTAATGGAGAACAGTGATATTGTTGCCGCAAGAATAGAGCTCCTCAGCAAAATGCACAGAATCTGAAATTCTAGTGATTCACCTGTATTTTAGCTAAGTAAATAAAATAAACTTGGTAAATAAAAACCACACCCACATTCAACCTGGCAAGACTCCTGAAAAAAGGATAGCCTAAAGGTACCTGTTGGCAAAGAGAGTCGACTGATCACTTGTCATATGGGATCTCCTAAGACAGGATTCCTACTTGAAAGCAAATGGATTTTTCTGTCCAAAACTACCAAAGATTATCATGAAGAGATGGCAGCAGATACATTTAAAGAATGGTTTCTGAATGGATTATTAAATTAATTAGAAGAGGTAAGCATACTTATAATGGATAATGCACCATGCCATTCGGTTAATGAAAACAAAATACCGAACACGGCAGAAATAAATAAATTGCTGAATGGTTGCAAAATGGTATTGTGCAATAGGAACTAAAACTGGGACGAGTGCTTCCGTTTAAAAACCAAATAAAACTGCATCAGCTCTATCAAATTGCAATCGGAATGGGGCATAGGTAATACGCCTTTCCCCTTACCATTGCTAATATAACCCAATGGAGTTAGTGTGGGCTCAAATAAAACGGAGGGTAGCAAACAGAAATAACACTTTTAAACTGATTGACGTTGAACGACTTATTCACGAAGAAACTGACAACGTAACACATGACTGGGAATCCTGTGTACATGTTAAAAAAAAAAAAAAAAAAAAAAAAAAGAAGATGACTTTTGGAAAGCAATAAGAAGTGATGAGATTCTGGAACTATCGATATAAATTGGCATTACTCAGACGATGACAGTGACAATGACAACTTGTTTCTTGACGTAACTGATGACAGCGATACGAAGGAGCCACTGGCAGTTCCATTGAATTAAAAGACTAGTAATTCATAAACTAAAATAATATAGCATATAAGGCAATGTATCAATGAAATTTGGTGAAAATTACCAAAAAAATTCGATTTTTACTTCATACATTTTTATTACGCTTATACTTTGTACTTTAACGGCACACTTAAGTTTCCTCAATATCAACCATTGTTAAAGCTCCAGCAGGGCATTTAAATGTCCTAGTGCGGGTAAACTTCGCTAAACTTCGTCGCTTTAGCCTTTTTCTTTTTGGTTTTGATTTTAGTCCCTTGCAGGGAATTTTGCTTCATCGAGCATCGAGCTGAAATACCGCGAATCTGGCACATGTTTTGCTTCCAAGCAGAGAAGTGCCGTCAGTATTCTGTAATTCTGTAATCTTGCCAGGTTATTTCAGTGTCGCAGTTACATACTATATCCCACCTTTAACTGCAGAGGTCATATCGGCGGCCTTTGACTATTGGTTTTTTACTCGTTTAACAGTGGGGTTTTTATACATGAATTACACACACATTCACACTTTCATTCATACTTCCAGACTCACGGAAGCATGAGGAATAATCCTGACTGGAGACAAATTCCTACCCCGCGGCCGGGAATCGAACCCGGGACCGCTAGCACAGCAGGCAGGTGCCCTACCAACTGCGCGACGGGGCCAGCCATATTAGGCATTGTTTAGGTGGTTAATAGGTTTTAAGTTATTCGTTAGCCTATAGTAAAGCCGTAATAAGCATATATTTTCACTATTCCAAATACTCCTTGGACCCTATAGGAGTTTTCACGTTATGAAGGCACAGTGGCTCTTATGGAGAATCAGCGCGGCGTTGCCACGTATGTTGCGCCAATGTGATTACTGCGTTTGCTCACAATCAGGTTTATTCTTCTTCTTCTTCTTCTTCTTCTTCTTCTTCTTCTTCTTCTTCTTCTTCTTCTTATTATTATTATTATTATTATTATTATATTAATAATACTACCTTATAATAAACTCTTACCCTTTTTACATTCTTTTCTTAATATAATTAATGTAGGCCTACTTGCACCAGTCGCCTTAGGAAATTCACCAACAATAAACGAGTCACTGTGTCCGGGGTTCTTTTTCTTTAAATAATCATACGCCCTAAGAATTGTTTTTCGCTCACTACTTTTAATAATTTCGCCTTTTCTTCTGCGATCCATTGCGCACTGATCACTTATCTGCAATGCACACGATTACCACAGAACTTGTAAAACCCGCTCACACCTCAAATCCCCGAAACCTATTGAAAACCTTCAGTGAAGTACAATCCCATATCGGCCCTTCAACTGCCACACATCTGGTTTTCATCATGTGCAATACAGGAGAACCGGGTGTTGGTGGCCGTGTTCTTGGCGCGCTAAAAACATTTGCCTTTAAATGGTGATTTATGGGTGGCTTGTTACTGGAGATGTTCTATATTTATATAAAATATAATTTTGTTATTTCCTTGGCAACTTTGTCGCTGGAAGCTTTTACGTGGACTTACAGAACGAGAATTAGCCAGCGACAACATTTTCCACTGTATAAACAAAGAATCTTAACACTTTGTTTTAAACTTTATTTTTTTTAAAAAAAATATGTTTAGACATATTGATATAATCTGAATACTAACGTGGCCTATAAAAGCAAGCGAATAATCCAGATATTTTTCATTGCAATTATTTCGGTTTAAAGCCATGTTTAAACGTGCGGAGCGAGAAAGATGTTAAAAAATCTGCTTTCAACAAAATTTTACATTTTATTATTTTAAAAAACGTACAATTACATAAAAGGTTTATCGTGCACACCATAGTATTCTTCCACACATTTTACACCGAAATGCATGTTCATACTTTGTCTTAGTCACATTTGAAAACACGCAAATTTGGCAACGGCGCACCTGATTCTTCCATAAGAATAACATGGTCCATAAGAGCCCGTTGTGCCTTCATGACGTGAAAATAGCTATAGTTTATAACTTATTAGCTTCCACGAGAGCTTCAGAGATTGAAGTATTAAAATTTGTCATGCGCTTGTTAAAAAATATTAAATAATTGAGCTGAAATTAAATATTTTTCATAACCCATACCGAAAAATTGAAAATGCCAATAAACTGTATAGAAAACAAGTTTTTCCTCTTAAACTAACTAAATCTAAGCAATGGCGATATCACAATTTCTTTATACTGAGCTCAAATTAAAAATTTAGAATACAACAAACTGTGGTGTCCAAGGGTCATTTCATATTAGCATATCAAAAAGTGATTTATTATTAATAAATATATCAATAATTTAAACACGGTTTGACATAGAATATTGACATTTTGTGTACACTATATATTTTATGTTCTGAGTGTGCGGAAAAAATTAAAAACAACCAGAAGAAAACTGGATTTTTTAATTTTCATAGACACATCGCCTTAAGAAAACATGCACATCTTATGTAAATATGCATTTTCAAATTTGCATAAGTTGGAAAAATTTATTTGGGTTACCTCATGTCAACCATTCTAGCACAAGAGAGATTTGCACGGTCCAGGACAGTGTGTGAGGGGGACGGAAATATGTAGAACAGCGATGTCCTACGTTTGCGAAAGAGAGGAGGATGGGTTTACCTTCTTCCACTATACGCGAACTTAACCTCTCTTTAACACCCATCCGTGCATTGTATTGCAGTGGCGGGTTAATTACATGTACGTTGCGTTTGATTTACAAGAGCACTTTCATTAGTGACTTCTTTGGTACTGCTTACGTTTAAGTAGTCTCAATATTTGGCGACAAAGTCGAAATGCATAGCTTTAGAAGATGCACCATGTGATCATCGCGTAACCTTTTGTGATATTACTTTTAATATAGTTCGATTGAGAGAAACTCTGTTCGCAATCATATGTGGAGTTACATTCACTCTTACACGCTATTCTTGCAAATGTTTACTTCTATATCTACCACATTTTAATCGACATAGACATTTTCAGAAAGTATCTTATTGCTCACTTTCTTGTAGGTGCAAGGGAAATATGGGAATGCAGTAGGCTTTAAGAGATAGTGAAATGTCTTAAGAGCTGGCTGCTGTGCGATGCCTTTGAAATTCCGTTCTGTTTGCAAGGCCTAGAGATAAAAGCGAATAACATGTTCCTATTTGAGAAAAGTATAAGTATTGGCAAATTCAAACAAACAATAAAGAATATCTCGCAAATTGTGCATTCAAAAGAAAAACGAAGTCTTTTACATAAACTGTGTTTTTTAACGAGGTCCACGTTTTTTTATTTAGTAAGCTTTTGTCTGTCGCTTACTGTTTACCATTTGTGCAAAATGAATGGATGAAGAGGTCTTCTGGGGACATTCCCAGAAATTCGAGATATGACTATGAAACGACCATGGAATTGCCTGTTTGGTCCGTCACTGGATACTGACTGTATGTCCCTCCGACTGCAGGAGTGGAGTGGGGTATAGCTGACCATTACATAAGGTTCTCCAAGGGACAAGGTTGGTCATCCCCGATGTAGAGTGAGAGTAACGAGGTAGCAATGCTGAGCACACAAACGCATCTCATTCTCTGCAGAGCAGCACAGAGGAAAAAAAAAATAAGATACCTCTGTAATATGTGTCGTATTATCTACCTGTACAGAAAGAAACAAAGAGGAGTTTCCAAATCAGTGTTTACTAAATCATCGATGCACTCCATTTGTTCAGTTTTTCCTTTTATATTCGACACAACGCAACTTTTATCTTGGGGTACTGATTCTGTATTTGTATAGGACTCCGTGATACCAGCAACGTCAAGAATTCACTGTTACAGAACACTGAGACACCCGCGTAATATCTGTCCTATTATCTACCTGGAAAGAATGAAAACCAGCAGTTTCCAGTTCAGTGCTTACAAAATCATTGATGTAGTCTGAAATGCACTCGATTAGTTTATATAGTATATTTTTGGATTCGACACTGAAAACACCTTTATCTCGAAATCTGGTCCTATACTTCTACATAGGACCAGCGAAATGCTAATTATTCCTTACTTGAATAGAGTACTGCATCAGTCACTAACCGTAATAAAAGCGTGTTCAAACTTACCCTTTCATTGTGCAGCATGGTATACAGTCTAGCAATTTCTTTTATTAGAACATCTGAAATAGTATTTCGATTTATTTCTATAGTTTACAAATTTACGCGATACCTCAAATGCTCTGGCGAATCTGAGCTTTGGTGTAGCGATCGTGTAGCGAAAGCAGGAAATCCTTCATTATTCCAAACGTTGCTAAAATTCAAGCGCGACCAAGAAAACATTTCCAAGGAGTTGCAGAGGAGTATAGCTACGAGAATTCTGTAAACCACGATCGTTTGGAATTAAGATTTTATCAGTTATCTGAATGTTTCACATATTTTGTACCAGATATTTGTAGATATTCAGGAGACGCCTACAGTTTATAGATTCATTCTTATCTTCGTGAAAATGCCTTTTATAACAAAACACCCATTATATTGTCATGAGCTGGGGGGGGGGGTGTTAAGGCGTTATTCTAAAAAGTAGGTTAAGACAGCGTTGAGTGGTAGAACAGGGAACACGCAGGGGATCTTACATTGGTAACCAGGATATAACTGTGAAATTATAAGCGAGGTTTTTTTCAAATAATTGTATTGAATAAGGAATTCATATATTTGTGTTAGATACATATCTGAACTGGCACCTTAATGGCAGATTTACAGCATTGCGATTCGAAAAAAAGTGTTGTATCCTCCCTGGTCAAACCCTGGTGCCTAAGTAACTTGGATGTCTCCCTGCACACATAGGAAGCGGACGCTCACTCACCTCCCCTTCTTCTACATACCCAAGGCGAGCATTTGAACCAACAAATAAACGTCCGATTCCATGGAAAGCCTGGTGTTCAGATGGTTCTCGAAGCTAGGTGCATACAAGTTCTATTTCTGAATGACATTAAGCCTTCTTACATTTTGCAAGTTTGTATACTTACCTTCAATAATCTAGGGAAAGTTACTTTCTGATCTCCTTGAAATGGCTGAACGTGACCGTCTTTCATTTGCAGGTATTTATAAAATTCCCTGCAGCTGCGACAGGTAGAACATTCCCTATTGTTTGGACATGATGTTCACTACAAAGACACCCAAATTTTGTCTTCCTCCGTCAGCTACCTGGCCCGATTACAAAAAGAGGCAATAGGAATCCATAAACATAAAAATAACTTCAGCCACAAAGCTCTTCGCCTTAACAAAGCACGGATACCACTATTGCTAAAGAAACAAGAAGGCAAAAACAAAAGTGTTCCTTTAGACAATGCTGACCAATCAGAACACGATACTTGACAGGCCTCACCAACCGGTCATATAAAAAGGGATGTATTCTCTGCGGAAAACTCTACGCGTCAAGGTAGAGATCGAAGACTTCCGCCCGCAGACCACACCTATTCAACGCCTAAAACACCAAAGGCTGGGTCACTGACACCACCGTTGCCCTGCTCCTGCCCCTGTGTGCTGCAAGTGCTCACGGAAGCACAAATCCCGCACCTGCACGTTGCCACCAGTGAGACGAACCGGTGCTCTGCGCGGGTCAATCGGGCACGGAGCCAGGTTTAGGGGATGTCAAGATTATCGGCGACAGCTAGCGAGGCTGAGGGGCCATGGAGCTTCCCGCCCTCACAACTCTGGTGAGCAAGCTCGCGCCTCCACCCAGGTGACCACGGCGCCCCAACCGCCCGTCGATACGAGCCACCCACTGAAAGAGCTGCTTCCATTACCAACCACGAAAACCGCCAGGCTTTTTCTACCACCCTAACTCCTGTCATTCCACCCACTGTAACACCCGTCACCCTCCAACGCAACCTCAGCTTCCCTCATATGACCCAGGTCCAGACTAGGCACGAGGCACTGAACATACTAATACACATGCTGAGACAATCGCACCTCACGCACGAAGTCCTTGCTATTTACTCAGGCTTCTTTGCGTTGTACACAGACATGGACAACTTCACTTACGACTAACGCCATCACCCGGACTACTATTTTTTATTCACGTTGACGACCAATACAAGGACCCGGTTAATGACCTGGAATGCACGTGGCATCTACCACCGCAAAAGTGTACCCACACACTTCTTACTCACCCAAGACAAATACATCGTTCTAGTAACTGAGACACATCCAACCCCTAACTCTACACTCAACATAGCCAGATACCAAACCTACCGAACTGTGTGTGTGTGCAGTGTTTAACGCCCGCTTTTACTACTACGGCACCACAGGCGGTGACACTGATGATACATGGAATGAAGATGGAGCACCGGTGGAATGAGATGGCGGGGGAAACCGGAGAACCCGGAGAAAACCCGCCCAGACGCCGCTTCGTCCACCACGAATACCACATGCGGGTCCCTGGGATCGAACCCGGGCCGCCTAGGTGGTAGGCGAGCGCGCTAACCGCTCGGCCACGGCGCCGCCCCTACCGAACTGACCGTGACAGACGTGGCGGAGGCGCAGCTCTAATCATCGAACGCACCATCCAACACGAACAAGCTGCACTGCCACCTCTCAAACACTTGAAGACGACTGGCGCATATATCCAAATAAACAATACATGTGCACTTATTGTAGCGGCTTACAACCTCTCGGGCGACCTCATCACTAATGACCTAAACGCACTATTCCACCTGAACAACCCTATTCTCATCGCAGGAGACCTGGATGCAAAACACCCGTTCTGGAACGACCGCACAGGCAACCCAGCAGGCACTCAACTCCTGAGACACAAAAACAAGTCCGATTACATTATACATGCTCCTAATGAAAACAGGTTCATTCCCACACAAAGAAACCAACAGCCTGACATCGCAATTGTACGTCACTTACTTCTACGGGTCACACTCGAGGTTGTAAATGCATTCTCCTCGGACCACCTTCCACTGCTCATTAACCTAGAGGGCTCCCTGGCACCAACCGTACAACCTCCCCATCGCAACTACAATAAAGCCAACTGGGACAGTTTCAACAAAGTTGTCCCTTCTGAACTACAGAACGCACAAATCTCCTCAAGCAACGAACTAGACAGAGCCGTCGCGAACCTCGAAAACACAATATGCCATTACCGCCTCTGTGCCAATGCACACCCATACTTGCGTGCTCCAACCCTTCCCTACAGATTTCGGGGAGGTAGCGAAGGCTCGTAACAAACCACACGCAAGACGCCCCTATGCACTAAACCAGCTCCGGGAGCTTAATACTCACATTCGACATTGGACAACTGACTTCCTTACCTCGCATTGGGAAAGGACAGTTTCAACCCTAGACACAGACCGCAAGTCACCCTGGCGCAATGCCAACTGTCTCACACGAGAAACCACCATTATTCCGCCCCTACATGCAAATCAGCGCATAGCTACCTCGAACTCCGAGAAATACGAGACGCCAGCAGACGCGCTTTAACAAACTCTTAACACCAAACATGGTGCCAAGCTCACCGCAATTTCAGGCGGGAACTGAAACACGAACTGACGACATACACACAATAAAATCCGCAAAACCTCACCTACAGAGGTGAAATGGATCACAGCAGACCTTCCGAAAAAATGTCACCCGGACCAGACACAATACCTAACATAGCACTACAAAACTTGCCACCCCAAGCTGTCAACCGATTGGTTGAAATCTTGAACTAGGTACTAGAAAGCAGTAGCTTTCCGCAACGCTAGAAAAAGGCCAAAGTCCTTCACTTCCCTAAGAAAGGCCAGGACTACGCCACCCCAAGGAACTACCGATCCATTAGCTTACTGAATTCACTGAATGAAGTGCTCGAGAAAATCATACTCAAACGACTTAACGCACACCTCATAAGAAATGCCATCGTCATTCAAGAACAATTCGGCTTTCGTGCAAAACATTCAATCATCTTACGGCTACTCCGCATTACTGAGCACATAGCCCGCGACTTCAACATAATCAAATCCACAGAGTCCTATTTCTGGACATTGGAAGGACTCCAACGTAAACGACATTAATGTACCAGACACTGTGGTCAAATTTATAGCTGATTACCTACGCGACCGGCAGTTCGCCTTCTCCTTAAACTGCAGTCTCCACTCCCCGTACGATTCAGGCAGGAGTTCTCCAAGGTAGTTTATTGGGGCCTATACTCTTTAACATCTACATCAACAACTTACCCAAATCCCCAGACACAAAAGTATATTTATATGCCGACGACACAGCCATTGTCGTACAGCCAGGCAACACGCAGTTCATACGCAACAGACTACTAACTTCCCTAATCTACTTGGAAGACTGGCTCACGAAATGGTGAACTAAAATAAACCAAGCTAAATGCCAAGCAGTAGTATTCACTAAGAGAATATCTCACCGAAGCATAGCACGCACATTCCCTCCTTTAACACTTTTCAGATAAAACATTAACTGGACCAACCAGACCACGTACCTCGGCGTCACAATGGACCAAGGACTTACTTGGCACGCACACATCCAAACAACCCGCCGCAAAGTGCAAGTGCAGTTAAGAAAACTTTACCCCCTCCTCCGTACTGGCCCATATATCTCTCCGAAGCTCAGACTAACTCTACACAACACATACGACCGATCCTCACGTGCGCAGCCCGAGTCTGGTGTTATACTACACTAAACAGGTAAACACCTTTCAAAATAGAATCCTCGAGTTATCACGTGCGCCGGCATACAAATTACACGAGGAACTACACACGCACACCATCGAAGAATTTATTAAAAAAACTGGCCTCCGACCTCTTCGCTAAAAACTCTGGACACTACAACCCACTTATGACCAACCTCGCCACTTATACTGACCTCCAAAAACACATAGCGCCACTCCACGCTTTTAAACGTTCCCTGGACAACACTGCCATGGACGCAAAACCCACTTATTTAATATTATGGACCCCAATTAACCCTGGTAACTCTCTGCTGCTCACAGGTACAGACATTCAAATTACCAAGATTACTTCAACGTCATGACGACAGCATGCAAGCACAAGCAGACAGAACGATAGGACTACGCAATAACAGGTACTTACCACACACGAAACCTGGCCCCACCAATGCATTCCATCGTATGTGAGAGTGGTACTCTCTAGATTGTAATCGTGCACGCCACGACTTACTAACCCCTTAAGTAGGGGAACGGCGGATAGTATGGGCCCCTTAAGGAAAAACGTTTATAATATGGTTGATTTTGCACAAAAAAGGTCACAGATACATTAAAGCGTTTCTTTGAACACTTCCTTTAGGTATATGATTCAAAAAAGTTATGATAGTCAAGAGATACACACACATATTGAAGTTTTAAAAAAAGGCTTATATTTGGTGGCCAGAGAAAAGGTCGGGTAGTATGGGCCATACAAAAAAGACAGGATTTTAAATTAAATAAAATACTTTTGGGGTAAAATAACATATAGAACATTTATTTATCTATATACGAAGCGATTCAAAATAAAAAAGTAAACATGTAATCGACAAAAGTCATTTGTATTCACACAAATATAAATTATGGTTTTTTGTGAACAAAAATTATCATGAAAATGAGATCATAATTTGCATAAAAAAGAATAAGGGTTTAACTAACCTTTATCTAACAGTTATTGTTTTACAGTAATCACAATAATAATACAAAGGGTCTTCAATTGCCGCACAAAGTTCATGAGCCCACCCCTCACACGGTTTGCACTAATTCCAGTTTTCTTCAAAACTCTCCCCACACATAATGCAGTCTTTTGCATCTTCTTTAGATGTGCCCACCTTTGAATTGCTATAATCTATAGGCTTGATTTCCTTTTTCTTCTTTCCTTGCGGTTTGGTTTTCTTTTTAATCTGGATTCCAGGCCTAACTCCTTCCGACTACTGTTGTTTCTCAAATTTTAACTGCCTCTTTATCTCTTTTACAGTTTCTTTTTCAAGTTCCTTATTTTTCTTTTCAACTTTGAATCCAAATCTCTCAAGCTCTAGTAATATTTATACAAACTCTTCTTCAAATGTTGGTTTGAAAAAGTCCATCTGGGGTTTCACAGTTGGTTTGCTGGTTTCCTAAGACATATTTTTCTTTGAAGTGTAGTTCTAGGAACCTTAAAACGATTGGCTGCAGCTCTTGTAGTCATTTCACCCTCTAAGACGCAAAAAACTGCCTGTTTCATAGCATCCTCTTTCCACTCTCCACGACCCTCACCTTCAGGCTTCTTCTTGAACTTTAGCATCGCAACCTAAAAAGAATTTGCAATCTACTTAGGTGGCCCATACTACCCGATTTTTGTTTGGCCCATACCACCCGACCAACATTGTGTACTTAAACATGTTGAAAAACGAAAACAGCTTGAGCAACCGGAATTACATTACCGCAGTATGATGTATATTAGTCCAGCTGAACGTTAATACTAGTTTGGTAATTTGACTCCTTACCTTTAACAGCAAACAATGTTCACAAAAGTTACGCGCAGCAGCAACTCGACCACACGAAAACATACAATATGTTGTGGCAGCCAAAACAAGGCACTTACATCAACCAACTTCTACAACAAAATGGAGCGATAAAGGAGGTGTAACCTTGACAATGTATGTGTCTGCTACATAGTGGTAAATCCGAGAAACACTAAGTGGTCCATACTACCCGCCGGCCCGTACTATCCGCCTTTCCCCTAAGCATCAGCACCACCACTCATTAATTAATAACACCTTCTAACCGGAGTTGATCATACGGAGCAACCAGGATGGGTGATCAGCCCGAAGCCTGGTGTGACAGCCAGGAAGTGAATATGAAATGATGGCGAAGGATGATAGGAAAGGTGATGGAACAATTGTTGGAACGATGGCGGGGGAACTCGGGTCGCTGCGCTGGGTTCATGCGGTCTACCGCTCGGCCATCATTATATAGTAGTAACTAGAATTCTCCATCAAGAGGCTTCGGTTTCTGGACATAACACATTAACTGTTCAAAGACTAATGATTATGGAAGGCTTTTTATATATTTTACATCTATTACGTTAATTACACTTTATTTACTTGTATTGTAATGCAAATAAACCTCCTTTCGCGGCAAAGCCCTAACTGTATAGTATCAACCCAAGTGTGGCACCTTTACAACGTGAAATAGCTGTCATAGACGCAAAACCCACTTATGTAATATTATGAACCCTGGTAACTCTCTGCTCACAGGTACTGACACTCAAATTACCAAGACTACGTCAACGTCATGGCGACAGCACGCAAGCACAAGCAGACAGAACGATGGGACTACGAATAACAGATACCACACACGAAACCTGCCCCACCAATGAATTCCATCATATGTAAGTAGTGATACTCTCTAGATTGAAATCGTGCACGCCACGAAATACTAACCCCTTCAGTAAGCATCAGCAGCACCACTCACTCATAAATAACACCTTCTAACCGCTACATACACTCTTATCTCCCTGGGTGCTGCACAGACCTCGGTCTGTGCTGATTCCCAGGACCCAACGCATGCATTGCATGCCAGCTAGGTACTAACTGTTGCTAACCGGGGCGCCATCGCGGAACCTGACCACTAACATGCATCTTGTTTCTTTGCCTTGCATGTTTAGCGTACTAACAGCATGTGCATGGGGAGACGATGTGGCCTGAGGATGATCGTCACCGAGGGCGGTGGGTGTGGGGCCGCCCCTTTCAGGGGGGCGGGGGGGGGGGAGCGGAAAACTAATTCTAGCTCTGACCAGCCACCGAACCATCTGTGACGATGCCAAGTGTAGTCCTTGGCGAAACGTGAAACGTCTGCAAACCCACTAGACCACGGCATGCAAGCCCGGATAGTATGTTTAATCATCAAAACGCTGGCCGTGAAAGCCTCAGATTGTTCATTTACACTTTAAACCCAAATTTTGTTTTTGGTGAATATAACTTAGCAAACGTGTGTTTAAAATAGTACTAAATTACATTACGTGTATATTTTCCCCTTTCTTTAAATGATCATATTCTTACACTAAGAAACCATACTATACGATTCCTTTCGTACACATTAAATAAGTCTATGTAATAGCCATTTAATAAGTCTTACTTTCCAGTGAGCTTGTTTTGTGTATTTTATTTGGCTTCCCTAATAAGAAACATCAAACATGCTAGGTTTCCTTCCTTACTATTAGGAGTGTTTTTATCAGTTCTCTTATTCTACTCTTAAGTGAGCTAGCCACACGTGTGTTACGACACACGATCACCCCTTTCGGCGACTGTTTGTACTTTTAGGATACACCTTCCTGCTGTATTTTATTTGAATTAAAATATGGCTGCTTTGTTAGCTTTGATGAACGCAGGGGTTTCACCTTCTGAGTCTGCTCGTCAGGGTTGCCAACCCGTACGATAATTATGGGGGCATAAGATACTTTGAAAGTTTGTACTCATGGTTGTCAACCCGTACGATAATTATAGGGGTGTACGATAATTTCGATACCGGCGTTTCACTGGTTTGTCACAACAGCGAAATGAAATTAATTACAAATAGCGACACCACTTTTGCCCTCACGGCCTGACTCCACACCTCTAAGGCAACCATTTCTTACGCTACTAATCGTTTTACCCTTTATCCTCTTGTTGCAGTGTGCCCAGATCTGGCAATCTCAACGAAGGTACTACTTAAAAAATTGACGAACAATGGAGAAAACTAGGAATACGTGCTATTCCGTGTGAAATAAAGGATATGCCTGAATCTGGCAGGTTCTGGAGTGCTGTTAAACACGTCACCTTGGTGGAAATACTGATTTCAAAGAACTGGCGGAGTTTGCATTATCAGTGATTTCGTTGCCCCACAGAAACACTTCCTGTGAATGAGCTTTTTCCAAACTAGGTTTAATAAAAACCAAAATTAGAAACAGATTGGAGCTGATATGGTAATTGAACTTATTCGGTCGTCACAGCTTACGAAAGAATGTGGTGGGTCCGAAAATCTGCAAGCCACCGAGATGTTAAAGTTCATGTCAACAAAAAATTTGCTTGATACTGCAACAGATGAGGAAGATGATCAACTTTCAGATGAATAGTCCGAGAAACATAAGTACTGAAGTTGTAATACTGATTGAGGTCGTCAATCTTGTAAGTGGATGCCATAAACATCAATACTTTTGCATTTTCAGAAGTGTTATACTGATACATCTATTGTTGTAGCATTTGGCTTATGATGTACGATAATTTTGAATCCAAATCTATAATTTTGAGTGGCCAGTACGATAATTTTACTTTTAAACATTGGCAACCCTGCTGCAACCTTGCATTCCAGAACGAACTGAGAGGCGTTTGGCCCAGCAATATAGGGAACAGGGGCAAATGCTAAAACGGCATTACACCAGTTGTAAAATACTTTCTACTCGGGAGGATCAACGTCTTCAAGCCGAAATAGAAGGGAAGACCCTTTTTAACTGCAGTTGAACTTGAAGGCGACTTGTCACTTTCCTGGTTACACACCATAAGAAATCGCTGTAGAGAGTTTTGTCTAGAGAAGTGATAATCAAACCGGGGTACGTGCAGACTTCTTAGGTGGTACGTACTATTTAATTTTATCTAATCCTACTTTGTGTACTATTAAACGAGTTATAAATACTATAATCTGTCTTACACATGGTTATGTAGAACACGCCGTGAACTGTCTTGTATATGCCGTCGACGCTACAAACATCGACTGGCGGAGTTATCTTCGAGGACGAAGTTATAGTGTGCACGTCATAAAATAGGCCAGTACGCATCCGACCACATGGTCACCAATACGATCGACGATACGTGACTATTCCTGTTAGAAGTGGTTGCGTAAGCATCTCGTGTTGGGGCTGGATTTCGTTTAAAGGTCCTGGATGCATTGAGCGAATATGTGGAAGGTTAGACAGTTGGACCTATTGACATTATGCAATCCATTTTAGACCCATCTGCCACAGAAAGGTATCCCGAGGAAACAATCCCGTTCCTGCAGGACAACCATAGCATCCATAACTCACGGTTAATTTTGTGTTGGTCTGATGGGCAAGATTGCTTTCACTCCCCAGGGTCACCTGCCTATTGAAAACGTGCGGGCAGAAATAAAGGAGATTCTTCGAAATTCCCGTCACCCGCCTCCGAGGACATGTGCTGAACTATGGGTCAGGGTGGCAGACCCCTGGAATTCGCTCGCAGAAGGACATTAACAAAGACAATTGAGTTTAGGTTAGTTTAGAAATATTATGAAGAAAATCCAGATTTTAGCTGTGGTTCATTCTTAGTTCGAAGGAGCAGCCCAAATAGCCATATGTTTCACTTCAACAATAAAGTAGGAAGGGGAAAGAAGGTTTGAAGCGTGTTTGGTGACCTGGGCCACTTACAGGGAATTATATAATAATATATCATATAAGAGGTGATCTAAAAGACTGAACCAGCGGCACTGTTTTGTCTGTACGGGTCCTCTGCGCTCGTCCCCGACTACCGCTGTCATAGAACAACGCGGATAAAACCATACAACATTTTAAAAACTATTTTTAAAGGCTTTACTTACCAATATAATTAATGCAGATGCTGAGACTGGCTACCGTTGTCCATACATTTTTGGCACCTCTTTAGGAAACTATCCATCATTCGTGGTAGTTCACGTTGAGAACTGCTGGCAATTTCCTGACGCATATTTTGTTTTAATTCTTCCAGTGTGTGTGGGTTTGTCTTGTACACTTAATGCTTTAAGTTACCCCAGAGATAGTAATCGCAGGGGATTAGGTTGGAAGGCCGAGGGGGCCAAAAATTCGCACTAATAATTCTGTCCCGAAACACATTCAATTGTTCTAATCAAAAGATTGGCTGTATGAGCTGTTGCAGCTTCTTGTTGAAAAAAGGCAAAATCACGCTCCCTGTCGGTTAATTGTCTAAAAAAAGGGGGGGGGGAGCAAATTGTATTCGCGTATGTACGGGCGTCAACTGTTGACTCGGGAGAAAGAAAGAAGAAAAAATAGCCTGTAACTCTTTCTCCACTAATGACGCACCACACACCAATTTTTTCGTCATGAAGCGGTATTTCATGAACTATATTAGGGTTCTCAGAGCTCCAATAACGATTATTTTGTGTACACACATCCACGAAGGTGGAACTAAGCCTCATCCGTGAAAAATATTAAATGGGTCAATTTCGCCATTGTATACACTATCTATTGATAGTCCACTCAGGAAATGTGTGCCTAATTGCCGGATCACCTGGTTGAAGAGCCTGTGCCACAGTTATTTTATGTGGTTTTAACTTCAGCAATTTAGTAGCTCTTCGCAAAGAGCCATAAGAAATGCTTGCCTGTTGCGAAAGACGCCTAAGCGATTTTTGGGGGAAGTCTCCAAACGATGACCGATGTCGTTCAATGTTTCTTCGGTAGAACTGTACGCCGCCTTTTAGATTATTGAGCCTGAACACTTCCTGTGGCCTGAAATTTATTGTAAAGTTCATGGATTGTTGTACGGCCTGGAACATTTACATCTGGAAATCTTTCTGCAAATCCCACTTGCATCTGACAAGCTGAGTTAACACATACGAATCATAGATACACGCTGTGCAGAGAAAACAAATCCTGACCCATAATACACTTTGTGACTATGTACAGGACTAAATAATAAAGCACACTGGTAATAATGCAGTCAGTTGTTATCGCGTCGTGCTCAATACTGATTGTGAGCATTGAGAAATATAAGTCATGCGCATGACCTTGTGTATATAAGCTGCTGTTGTCGTGTTTCCGTCTGGATAGCGGAAAAACATCGCGCAGCGGTTTCTATGTACAGTGACAGACTGATTATGTCTGTCAAATCCAAAGTACTCTCTGTGTTAAACAAAAATCATTTGCTACGAATATCTATTTTAGAGGTTGAAAATGTGGCTAAACTAAGAGCTTCTCCATTCAACCTTATTTACATCATGAGTTTATGACACAAAAAGAATCGGACAGCGCCAATGAAATGCTATACAAACGAATAGGTGAGGTCTGTCAGTAGACAAAACAACACTGTAGAAGTACGTGAAGTCTGTGCATCAAGAAGAAGGCAAGAGCATAGTATGGGGCCCAGAGGTAAGCAGAGTACCTTCGAACAGAGACAGTTAGTGATCTATCACTATGAAAAGAAGAAAACATACCGGGAAATAGCACAGATTGTGAATCTTAGTAAAAGTACAGTTGGTGACATAATTCGACGGTATAAATATGAAGACAGAATTGAATCTCGAGCTAAGCCAGGGCGACCAAAAATACTTACCGATAGGGAGGAATCTTATATTATGCGGAAGGTAAAACGGAATCCACGGATAAGTGCTCCAGTGATTTGTGCTGAGATTCAGGAAGAACTGGGACTGACAGTTAGCCCTGAAACGATCAGACGAGTGTTGCAAAAACAAGGTTTTAATGGTCGCGTAGCCAGAAAAAAGCCGTATATTTCCAGCAAGAATAAAAGGAAACGATTACAATTTGCCAAAGACTTCATTAACAAGGCAACCAAATGGTGGGATCAAGTTATTTTTTGTGACGAAAGTAAATTCAATCTTTCTGGTTCCGATGGAAGGGTGGTTGTGTGGAGGAAACCAAACACGGAGCTGGAAGAACGCAACTTGCAAGGCACAGTCAAACACGGCGGAGGGAGTGTAATGGTATGGGGCTGTATTTCCTCTATGGGAGTGGAAAAGCTTGTGTTCATAGACAGAACCATGAACAAGGAAGTCTATCTTAGACTATTGCAGCAAAATTTAAAACAAAGTGCCGAAATGATGGGTATTTTGGACAGCTTCTCATTTTACCAGGGTAATGATCCGAAGCATACGTCTCACATTGTGCAGCTGTGGTTGCTTTACAACTGTCCCCATGTACTGCATCCACCCCCTCAGTCCCCTAATCTTAATCCCATAGAATCAGTATGGGATAAACTGGAGAAGGCCGTGCGGAAGACCCCCATCACCTCCAAACAGCACTTGAAGCAGAGGTTGCAAGAGGAATGGAACAAACTTTCCACAACTTACCTCAAAAACCTAGTGCACAGTATGCCAAACAGATTGCGGGAAGTACTAAAAAGAAGAGGGAAAGTTACAAAGTACTGAGCCATATTTTGTGTCACATTCAGTTTATGTCCGATTACTTTTGAGGACAACAAAATGCCATGTTTCTTTTTAATGCTTAAAAGAGTATATGTTATATAATTTTTTATATGAAATAAGTTTATTTTCGTACAAGAACAAACCATATAACTGTAGATTATCATTAATTTCAATAAAATACCACTTCAAATGTTGATTTTCAATTTCTAAAGTTAATACTCTGCTTTGTCCGATTATTTATGAGAGTCTCTGTATTTGGATCTCCCTGTATAATATTATATAGTTATCTTTAGTTCACAAGTATATACTGACGTCAACAGACCATTCAGGGTTTTATCTATCAATTGTGATCTTCTTTTAGATTTTATATACTTCATTTTAGACAAAAAATTGCTCAAACACATGTTGGGCTAAGCATCGCACTAATATACGCAGCATATTACTGAAGATAGAAATTTTGCCATATTCAGTTGTATAAATAAATCTAAATCAGCCTTATTTTGTAATTGTGGTTTTATAGTATGAACGTCCACGTGGAAGATTTGCGAAAAGCTGAGTCATGGTTCATTGCTTTTAGATTACAAAACCTTTTGTGTCAGAACTGTTTTTAATTTTGCTAACATACCTACATATATATGTAAGAAGATTCCTTTGTGTTTTCCTGGTTTCGAAACAGCCACGTAGTATCGATGCTGTTTACACCACTGATCGAGCTTTGAACGCTAGCTGAGAGAGGGTAAAGCAGAGCGAAGTATGCTTTCCACCTTACTGTGGTATTACGTCATATCATTCGGTGCATATTTGCCGACCGTTGCTTTGAAGTATAAGCTGTGGCCGAAAGGTTTACGCAAAGTTACGCTGTGGAATAAGCTCACCAGACGAACAACTTGTCACCCCTTGAGAGATCATTACAAGCATCATTTAATAGCGTGTAACTCCACCTCTGGCCTTGATAACGGCCTGGATTCGGTTAGGGAGTCAGTCCACACGGTTGTGTAGGTACGTGGCATTCAGGTTCAGCCACTGGCTGAGGAATTGTTTGCGCAATTCCACCGAATTTTGAGGATGCTGATGTCGGCGTTACCGCTGTTCCAACATGCCCCACAGATTTTCTATGGGGTTCACGTCAGGTGATTTAGCACGCCAATCGATATGTAATAGGCTGAGGGAATGTTCCTCCATCCCGATGAACGTTGCTATTGCCATCTTGAAAAATGGGGATATCCATAGCATACTCATTCAGAAACTTTAAAAAAATGTGCTGGTTCATATTAGTGGTCACCTCAAAGAGCGAGCCCAATCCATGATAAGAAAACACCCCCAAAACATCACAGATCCACCTCCAGCTTGAACTGAACCTTCCATACAGCCAGGATGAAATGCTTCATGTGGTCTTCGACGCACTCGACTACATGTGTCATTTGAATAAAGACATAATTCGTGATTGTGATTCGTCAGACCAAATTACGCTGCGCCAGTCGGCTGTTTCTTTCGTAGTGTTTAACGCCCGCTTTTACCACTACGGCACCGCAGGCGGTGACACTGATGATACATGGAATGAAGATGGAGCACCGATGGAATGAGATGGCGGGGGAAACCGAAGAATACGGAGGAAACCCGCCCCAGCGCCACTTCTTTCACCACGAATCCCACATGCGATTGCCTGGGATCGCACCAATCAGCTCTGCCCACGTTTGATGATTTCTAGCCCACGGAAGACATACAACCTTGAGCCCGTGTGAGCAATGGAATCTTTCGAGGTGACCGATTCCATATATGTATGGCATGCGGTTCTCGTCGCAATGTTCTCTCGCTAACAGGTTGGGATGGCTTACTGATAGGAGCGCAGGAAACACACCCATTGTTATTCCCGCATGCTCTGAGAATGGATGTTTCAGATGCATTGACAATTTACAAGGCAGGATCAGTAACAGGTGATTACCATGGATAGATGATCGGTGTCAACTTCTAACTATGGGCGAATAAACGCTTGGTTCCAAACTTTACGGAAAAATCTATAATTATTCTTGATAATGCTCCTTATCATACCATTCAAATCAACATGCTCCAAAATAAATGACACTAAAGCAAACATGCCATGGCTTCAGAAAAATGGAGTTCATCACGAAGCATGCTGCAGTATCAACTTTGTTCTTTGATAGGGGTGAACAAACCAAGAGAAAAGGTGTTCAAGATTGACCGCATTCTCAGTGCTCATGGTCACTCCACCCTGTCTCCGCCGCCTTACAATTGCGATCTTAATTCCATTGAACATGCTTGGGCAACAGTAAAGCGCTTCATAAGCGAGTATAATGTTAGTGGGGAATTTTCGTTACCTCGTTTATCGTATATAACCAATGAAGGAATCTCTTCTGTAACTTCAGAACAGTGGTCAGGATATCACCAGCATGTTAGGAAAGGTTATAGGCCAAGGATTGTGTCGTTTGATGAGATTATTTCAAATCCAAATTCCGATGAAAAAGAACAGGTACTATCCGAAGATTCAAACTCCGAGTAATCTGCATCAGAACTTGCATATCCTCTGCATTAAGCAGGTTAGATTGATGCTTTTCACACGTGTATGGTCATAATTATATTGCTTTAGGTATACCGGTTTACTTATAGAAAATATAGTCATAATTATTTTGTTCAGCGCGAAAGGAAAAAGCAATAGAGCGCCATCTCAGGTTCTCTTGTGACAATCACATAGCTAAACTTCTGAGTCGAATACAGTATACACGTTTCATTCCTCCAGAGCCAATGCCCCATACCATAGTCTAGCTTTTAAAAAATAACGAGTATTTTATGGCTGAAAAAATTCGTGAGCCAAAAGCATATTTTTAAGAGGCATATTTATTATACGCCTGATTATTCAAGTTTGCTAAGTTGGAGCATATCTAATGCTTATAATTCAAAATTAAGATGTGTTATTAGCAGCGGGGTTTTAGAAAGAAATCCATCAAGTTAACCGTGCACCTACAACGGGAAGCGGAAACGCCGGTGACATTGCAGTGCTCTTGTTAACAAGTAGAGTGGAAGGTAGTACAGCCTTCACGCTACCTACCCGCTGTATACTCCATGCTGTTAATATTATTCCTATGTTTACTTACTAAAACCCAGTTCCCTGGTTATTAGTTTACAGAAGGTAATAACAGTATTTCTCACTCGCAACGAAGTATTAAACGAAACCTTTTGTTTAAGTATATTTGTAATTAGAGTGAGATTTTTTGCTTATTGATTGGTGTTATACTCCATAGAATACTACAGAAACAATGGGAGAGAATGAAAATTAAGTAACATTTGTTGACACTAAGAAACACATACAATGTTTAAAAAGCTCCAACTCACCTCTAATTATGGTTTCAGGATAATATGTACTAAGAAAAGAGCAAATAAACCATTGATATTTCATTTTGTTATACGAGGATGATCATAATGGTAGTCATGATTAACAAGAAAGATTAATTGCTTAGCATAGAATGAGCAGATGTTTTGATTTTTCCATAATGGTTTTCTTTCCAATTTGACGCGAGCAAAGATAGGTTATATCTGGTTAATATTGTATGAATTACCACGTATTAAATAGGTATGGAAGTCACTTGAAACGAGAAATGCAGTACTTAACGTAAATTAAAGTGGCAAATGTATTGTTTCAATACTTGAATTAGAAAAAGTTGGTGTACATTCTTAAAAAAAAGTACGGTCCAATTACAAACGAAGCATGCTATTTCTTTGGTGTGTGCAAGGGAATCTCAACTGCATGTGGATCCACAGGAGCCTAAACACGGCAATTGCGTTAACAGTGTCATTCAGGTAAAAATGGGCTTCGTCATTTCAAAGGACGTGCCTAGGCTCCTTCACCTCCACCCGAGCTTGGACGAGCAGTGAAAACTCGAAGCGTTCGTCTGCATCCTGAGAACGCAACTATTTCACGTTTTTAATCTTTTAGGTGAAACATTTCAGCACTTTGCGCAAACATGTCCAAACAGTTGAATAGGGTATATCCAGTTTCCGGGATATTGCTGTTACACTGCTGGATCCCTGTTCAACATAGGGTTCTATTACAGCAGTTACAACAGTTTCCAAGTCTTAACTGAGTACAGCTTTGCGTCCTCGTCCTAGTTGCACTTGCAAAGAGCTAGTGCGTGAGATCGTGTTTCGCAAATAAGTAATGGCCATGGGACCTTTCTATTGGTTACTTATTTTTGGGAATAACGAGCTTTCCTTGTGTCGGCAGCATTCGGTAGTATGAAGGAAATTATCACTCTACATCCGGTCAAGAATATTTCTGGTCAGACACTCTGCAAGACACCACAGTGAGTGGTAGATTTTATATTTTCTAGTAATTTAATTTTCACAATCATTGTACTAACAATTCTGTAAACATTAGTTATTTATGGCAACAAACTTACTGTTGGTGTTTTTAAACACACGAGCCGCGTGTGGGCAATGTTTGAGAGGTAGAACTGGAACTGAAAAATTGAATGTCACAACTGGGATTTGAACCACAGACCCTCCGCTTACCAGGCGGATGCTCTACGAATTGACTGGGGAATTCAATGTCATTTAGGCAAGCTGTATAGTAGTTTAGTGGTTAGAGCATCCGCCTGGTAAGGGGAGGGTCTGTGGTTCAAATACGAGTTGTGGCATTAAATTTTTCAGTTCCAGTTCTACCTCTCAATTCTGTAAATAGTTTATATTTTAAGCTCTCAGCAAAATCAGATAGCAATCTGTAGTTTAATTTCTACAGAACTAGTGATATTGTTTTCAAGATTTTTGGCACAGTTCACTTATTTAAGAATGTGTGAAATAACTGCCTAAATTTACGTGATGGTGACAAAACCTTTGTTAACTTCATTCGATCCTCCGTGTACTGAAATGTTTGCGGCTAAGTTTGTTGATTTGAGAAATTTGTTTAAATTGGACAGCAATAGCCCTCAATATATCCATGACGGGGTCGCAGTGGGTCGAGGTGTCCTCCCTCCGTTACACACACGCACACACACTTCTAGGATATTTAAAACTACCAAACCATCCCCGAAACTGAACTCTGCTCAATTTACTCAAGCACTATGGAGCGGCAAGAAGGAAATCTTAGTGAATGTTTTTCATGAAACCGCTGTCGGCTTTGCCGTATTTCGAGGGTAACAGTGAGTGAGCTAGAGTATTTGAAAATCATTAGTAATTGGTGGAAAATTGTAAATGTCAGGCAATTGATGGAATTGTGAACGATGATTTAAGAATGCAGTATCTAAAAACATTTTCATAATGGCTAATAAAATGTGGACTGTTAAACGAGAGATCATTGTCACTCTCAAAAGAAACACACGGAGGACAATGCCGAGACACTCGTTGAATTAATAGGAGTTTGTCGTATGCATTTGAAACAGTACATATTAACTGCAAATTTTCAAAATGAAGATCCTAAGGGGAGGCTTCTTTATAGATAACTGTCTGATGCCAACTACAACTGCATTCTTTTCGCTATGGCAATGTACAAGTTTGCCCTCAAATAATGAATGAAGTGTTTCAACCTACAGTTACCGATGATAAGATATTAACTTTCTTGAAACAATTTTGAAGAGCTGTCTCTTTATACTACTGAAAGTAAGGATTCTGAATTGCTCCCAACTTGTGTGTGTGTGTGTGTGTGTGTGTGTGTGTGCGCGTGCGTGCGTGCGTGCGTGCGCGCGTGTGCCACATGGGCTCAAATGCTGTTGTCGCACAGCCACTGCACTGAGCTTGTCGAATGTAGCAGATACGATAGCTTGTACCTAATTCAAACTTCTTAACAGAGGAAGTTTAACGGTTCCATGTCAAGTGTATTAAGGCTATGTAAATTAGCTTGTAGTGTAATGTCAGCTTTCTTAACAGATTAGTTCGAAAATATGTACCTGGGAGTTCCAAACCAGAAACTGGTGGCAACAATACTGTGAAATGAAGCCGGGCAATATAATACATACCAGAGGTAGGTTAGATGACCTACTATCCTCAGAGCAAATGAAAACTCGTGCCCCCACTTCATGCATGTGTGCAGCGACAACAGCGATAATGCAGTTGTGAACAAAAACTCTTTGAGTAAAGCCGCACTACATTCGAAGGTCAGAGGAACTGGTTGAATAATTGAATGCGAGACAGGTCGTAATGTGAGGCAAGACAAGAACAATTCCCCTACCTGCGCAGTGGCAACTTTTCACCGGAAAAACTGATGTGAGAGAAGTTGCGCCATCATGTATGCTCAGAAGTGGTAACGTTTCCGTCCACAAAGGAGTGAAGTTCGCTAGCATATCTTTAGTGCATGTTGCTAGTGACATATATGTATAAAAACTAGTATTATAATGAACAAACTGATTTGGCTATAACTATGGCTATGTGTCAACAATTTCATGTGAACTGCAATTACTTCAGCTGCACGCTGTTATAGTAACGCTTATTGACCGCAAGCTCGTCCGCCTTTTCCACCTCTCAGCCGTTGGAGACAGGGAGGGGAGGAAACCACCTTCCCCTTTGTGCAAGATTTGTCCATGTCTCACCTCACGACCTATACGGATTGCAAGAGGCTTGTGGTGAACGTACAATACCGTACAGCAGCAAGGTGGGTCAAAGCCTTCAAGAGGGACGTCATAATGTGACAACTGGTCATTCTGCAGTAAGAGAAGTACAGAACGAAACTCATTAGTGCTGGCGGATTGGAATGGCATGATTCACGAATTGACCAACGATGCAGGACTGATTGCGCTTAAAATCGTGAGGAAGCGGCTGAGAATGCGGAAAAATCGCCTCTAGTTGTGTCCCATATGGTTTGACCGAAAGTAAACAATGGCTGCGATATGATGCAGCTCGTACACACTTGGAGCGCTAAGGAGGTGAAACCTTCTTATGGCGTATCATTACTATTGACGAATCTGGGCTAGAGTTTAAGAACCACGGCTGAAACACCAATCAAACGAGAGACATCATGGGTCACCGCAAAAAGTAGCAATTCGGCAGATCTCAACCAATGTGAAAGCTATGCTGATCACTGCCAACGACTGGGATGGTGTTATCATAAAGCATGCCGTTACTGCGGAGTGCTACTGTACATTTATGAAAATAATCTGCAAGCAGCTCTAAGAAGAAAACACCTGAATAACCCAACTATGATTCTGCGTGACAATGCAAGGGCGTATGCAGCAGCTGTGACTGATTTTTTCAATCGCTGGGGCTGGGAAGTGCTTCCTCCCCTCCCTCATTCCCCAGATCTAAACCCCTGGGACTACGACCTCATCCCTAAAATGAAAGAACCACTTTGCGGGATCTGCTTTCCCAGAGTTGATGACGTTCTTCAGGCAACCGATCGCTCCCTCCGCAACATCCAGAAATTAGGCAGTGCCAACAGCACCCAACGCTGGAAACGCACGATACACAACGGTCGTGATCACATCGAAGGCCTTTCAAACTTAGGCCCGAGTGTTTAGGTGACTCTTCGCGTAGGTCTCAATGGAGTTGTGTATTTACTTTCGTGAAAGATTGTACAAAAATTCGATGTATGCTATGCATCTAAATAAAAGTTGTCACAGTAAAGAAAAAATCAATCCATACATTTTATCATCTCCAATCCTGCTCGTTTTCTATTGATAACGTTTGTTTAATAGTAATTCACTTGCACTATGTGACACAATGGTAAGCTCCTTGCCAATATACTATAACCCATTTGAACCCATTGTCCTAGGCATAGGATGTAAATCACTAATAACTTATTTGTGCTCAGTATTGAGTTTATGTTGTAACAAGTCAAAGATTATATGTTGGTAGAACTTTACAATCTTTATTAAACATGCCCTAACAGAGAACATACGTCGTCAATGGTTGTCATGCCATCAGAGCCAAATTCTCGAAATAGCTGCAAGCAAACTGCAGCAGATCTACAGGTAAGCATGCTTATCTTCCTATTTTGTTTTTCCCGAATGAAGGGATGAATTGATTTTCATGTATTATTATTATTATTATTATTATTATTATTATTATGAAAATTATAAATTAATTAGAAAAGAGCCAAACCTAATTCCATTCATTTTTATTAACAAACCACTTTATAATCGATGTCCTAGTTACAGAACATTGGAACAATGAACAATATGGATATATTTTACGTGGAGGTTTTCGGATTGTTTTAGGGAATTCAAAGAAGAATTTTCAGTCCCCAGAGGAAGCTGTTGAGTATTTAGTATTTTAGACTTAGATGATGCATTATCGCTGAATATACCTCCTCCTCTAGGTGAGGCCAGTGATTGTGAGGATATATGTACATGACTAGAGCGAGGACATATATCCACTGAAGAAGAAATCAGGTTGACTTGCACGGCGAATTGCTTGACGTCATCGCTGCTACCTCGGACTGAGGGGTGAACAGCGTGCTCTGGTTCAGTATGACAGCTGTACCGCACATATAAGGGAGTGTTATTTTCTGTGCGATCCGTGTTTACATACGAGGTGAATAATGTCTTCAGCTTTAGGTGATGGTAAATTAAATCAGTTATTGGAAGAATTTGGAACAAATAATTTCGTATTGAATGGCGAAACGATACAATGTAAGTTATGTTATTCACAAATCAGAGATTCCAAGGAGAAATGGAAATTGTTGAAGCAACATTGCAATACAAAAAAAAACAAAAAAAAAAAAAAAAAAAAAAAAACAAAGCACTTGTTGCAGCATAAAAGAATAAAGAACAAGGCCATTTGTCACTTCAGTCGGAGTTTTTTGAAGACATGTGCAAAACGTTGGTACGTAGCAACATACTATCTCACAAAGTAGAACATGCTTAATTTAAAATCTTCATAAAAATACACTAAGCGAGAGCCTCCCAGTGCAACAACCCTACGTAAATAGTGTATCAAAATGTTATGATAAAGTTATGGCTCAAATTCGGCAATCTGTGGGTGACAAAATTTGGATTTGCATAGACGAAACTCAGGATTCTGTGGGGAGGTTTGTTGCAAATGTAATTGTGGGAGTACTTTTGCAAGACAGACCTACTAAATCATTTCTATTGACGCCTGAAGTTATTGATAAGGTTAACCACAAAAGTATTGTCGACATTTTTCAAAAGAGTCTAATTTTGCTGTGGCCAGAGGGGATCAAAACTGATAATGTACTACTTTTCTGACAGATGGTGCGAGCTACATTCTAAAACCTGCTAAATAAATTAAAATACATCGCCCCAACATGGTACATTTAACGTGCATCGCTCACGGCCTTCATCGTGTAGCCGAAATTGTACGCTTCTGCTACAGTGATGTGGACAGCTTCATTGCTAATGTGAAAAAAAAAAAAAATTCTGAAAGCCCCAAGCAGGTCACTGATTTTCAAAGAAATGGCCCCTGGAGTCCCTTTACCTCCCCAGCCCGTTGTAACTCGATGGAGTAGCTGGCTAAATGCTGCTGCATATTATGCAGATTATTATGATAAAATAGTTAAAGTAATCAATGTTTTGGATAGTGAAGACAGCTGTGCCATTAAATCTGCTCAGTCATTGATTTCAGGCAATTTACGTAGACATTTGTTATTTATTAAAAATAATTTTCCAGATGTCACCAAAACTATGCTGCATTTAGAATCAAGAAATCACAAACTGTCATATGCTTTACAATTGATAGAAGAGCTTTATATGGAAATTGAAAATACAGATCCTGCGCCTGCAGTGTAAAATAAACTGAAAGCCGTGATGGAGAGAAATCCTGGCTACGCTACAATGATTCATATAAAAATTGGTTTACAACAGCTAGACAAAATGACATCTACGTATGACGAACACAATGTAAAGTATCTTACGTTTGCTCCCGTTACATCATGTGACGTTGAGAGAAGTTTCTCGTTGTATAAACATTGTTTGGTTGACAAGTTTTACTTTTGAACAATTTAAAAAATGTATTGTTGTTCGCTGCAATGTTTTTGAGGAACGAATAGATGACGATATGAACTGATGTAAATGGACTAGAGCTTCTTACACAGCCCTGCCCGTTTGTTTACGTGTTCTGAACACCCGTGCTACGCCGTCTGCCAGTCACCACGGAGCGTGTATAGTACGAGCGCGCAAACATTGTAGGCGATGGGATATTTATCCTCGCTCTATACATGACGTTATGATGTTCCTAGAAGTAAATACTGGCAAACCTTCAAACCGTAGAATTACAGACTCACACATATGATCACCCTGTTCTCAAATAATTACAATCATGGCAATGATAATTCTTTAAGTATTGAACATCCTCAATGGGAAAACAAAAAAGGTACATTGGCCTATAACTCCTCCGCTAATGGCGCATCGTAATTTTTTTTTTCGTCATGAAGGGATACTTCATGAGCAATATTAGGTTTCTCAGAGCACCAACAACGATTATTTATTTTATTTACACACATGTCCATAAAGGTGGAACCTAGCCTCGTCCGTGAAAACTATTAAATCTGGGTCTATTTCGCCATTGGATACACTATTGAGAATTCACTCTCAAAATGTGCCAGGATGTTGCCAGCATTTCTCAAAGTGAACTATAGCGAGCGACGGATAGTTTCCTAAAGAGGTGCCAAAAATAATGTACAACAACAGTGGCCACTTTTAGCATCACCTTTCATAAAGTTGGTAAGTAAAGCCTTTAAAAGTAGCTTTAAAAATTTTGTACGAGTTCATCCACGCCTTTCTATGATACCGGCAGACGATAACGAGCATCTAGGATGTGGAAAGGCAAAACACCGCGCAGCCAGTTCGGAATTTGTTGGGCTCTACCGTTATATAAAAGCCTAGAGCAACCATTATTATAACTCAACAGAAAATGATTATGGCTTTTCAACTGATAAACCACAGCTGATGAAGTTCACGGAGATACTTTTATTAAGTGGCTATCACAAACTAAAAAGGGAGCGAATGTACTGGGATCAGGATCCTGTTTGCAACGTACAACTGATCAAATAATGTTTGGACGCTTGTCAGAAACCAAGATTAATTCGTGCTTCCGAGCTCAGCCGAAGTCGCAGGGAGGCTTCTACAAGCGTTAAGGCATTGTACTGATCTGTAATTGCGAATGAATCAATCTTCAACGACACAATCGTTTTCCTCAAGTAAAACAAACGTTTACGATTTTCTCGATGAAATTCAGTGTTAAGTGCTGGGTTTACACTGATTAAACGGAATGTTGTCGTGGACCGTTTTTCCTGTATGAAAGCGTATCGAAAAGGGCATTGAGCCATCGTCTCAACGTGTCTGAGCGAGTCTAGTCGTTGAAACTTGAGATTATAGAGATCGAACTGCGCAGGTTCGAATCCTGCAAACAATCTTCAGTTTTTAATTATGTTTTCGTTGTTTGCATGACTAACAAGTAAGTAAAGAGTACATTTGTAAATAACAGAAAGTTTAAATTATTTTAGTTTTAAGATTCGTATATTGCTGCTTTGGGAACTTTCCTCTTTGGCCTAAAAATAATTATTTACACTTAAACATGTTTCGGTCTCTATTAAAAATTGAAATTAAAACAAAAATAAAAATACTTAATACCCAGTCCAATATCCCTCATGCTCGAAAACGTTAATTCTTCTCAGCATGAAGTTGTTGTTGTAGTGTTTAACGCCCGCTTTTACTACTACGGCACCGCAGGCGGTGACACTGATGACACATGGAATGAAGATGGAGCACCGGTGGAGTGAGATGGCGGGGGAAACCGGAGCACCCGGAGAAAATCCGCCCTGACGCCGCTTCGTCCGCCACGAATACCACATGCGGGCCGCCTAGGTGGTAGGCGAGCGCGCTAACCGCTCGGCCACGGCGCCGCCTTCTCAGCATAAGTCTATCAACTGGTGAAAATTGTGAGGAAATCCCACGCGTCTTCGACCCTGTCCCATAGTTCGTCGTTTCTACCCACATGTTCTCCATTGGTGAAATCGGAGGATGGGGTACCCTCTTACCCATCAAACCAGCGCAAAACAATACTTGATTTATGGACGCTATGGTTGTCCTGCAGGAACAGGGTAGTTCCATTAGGTTACCTTTATAAAATGAACTGCAAAATGTCGTGACCGGTCCAACCGTCTAACCTTCCACGTATTCGCTCAAGATATCCAGGACCTTCAAACGAAATCCAGCCCCAAGAGACACTTACGCGACCACTGAGAACACGACTGGCCACGTATCGTCCATCAAATAAAAGGAACCACATTTCAAATGAAATAAAATACATCAACTGCCAGGTGTAACGCCCGCTTTTACTGCATACGGCACCGTAGGCGGTCAGGTGTATCCTAAATGTTCAGTCACCGAGTATTGTGTCGTAATTGTATTGCAATAAATTGTGGGTTTTTTAAAATTTTAATTTACACAAAAACAGTTGAATCTGTTAAAATACGCCAAAGGAAAAAGTTGTTGTTTATTCAATTTTCTATTAATATAGCCATACATCAAGAACCTTCAATGAATCATTTTTCTGCCATGTAATAATTTTTTTTGATAATTTTTTTTTTCTAGAAAACTATAAACTTCTGAACATTTTGGTACTAGACTTTCTTGTTATTCACAACACGAGAAATTTGCTGTGGAAGTCTGGCGGATCATTTCACTCCCACCCTGTATAAGTTATGATTCATTGCCGAGTTCCGTGCCCGCCTCGGTAGCGTGATGGTTAGCGTGTCTGCCTCACGTTCAAGAGGTCGCGAGTTCGAATCTCGCTTAGGGTAAGTTATCCGGGTAAGGTTTTTTTCCGAGGTTTTCCCTACCCTGAGAAGACGAATGTCGGGTAACTTAGAGCTCCATGGACATCGGGCTCATTTGAGCATCATTTCACCCATTTCATTTCATTTCATTCGTCCGATATGACATAATGTTGGAGGACGTTAATTAAATCACTGTTGGTAGCAGGCAGCTTGTCAAGGCAAAATGCTGTTTCCTTGTTCACGCATGCGTCCCAATTCTCAACCTTTTTCAGACTAACTTATGATAATTAATTAGACATTAAAGGCACAATATGACTAAGATTGTTAGCTGTAAATTTACAACAAATTCAGCCTACACGTAATATAAATCCATAATTCGCCCCTGCAAATGAGCTCGCGCGGGTAGTAGGCTTCGACACTAACTAAACTACATTTGAGCAGTGCACGCGACCTTCTGTACCTCGTGACAACTGGCTGGCCGCAGAGAGAACACGTGTCGGTGACTTTACTGAAGCAAGCGCGGTGTTGCAAAATACGCAGTCATTTAAAGCCCTTCTTTTGCGAAATCTACTAATTCAGGGAATAAAGACACATGCGCCAGTCAGTTTCCTGTCATACAGTTATTATTTTTGCTTTCTTTCTTTTTTTTTTTTTTTTTTTATTACACATGAAGAAGAGCATTAACTCTGCTATCACTTCCTTATTTGGCTCACATCAGACGTTTTGAATAGAGTACAAGCGTTCCTTCGCCGCTGTCAATTTTGCATTGAAAATTCTGGTCACAAATTCGAGCAGTTCCCAAAAAAACTGACGTAAACTATTAGATGTGTTTATGCTTATACTCTTTCTTTCGCCATTTAAACTATTTTCCATTCTGAGTGCAGCATACGAACGTAAGAAGTAGGTTTCAACTTTTTGTTAGCAAGAATGGTAATTAATGGTGCTGATATGTTGACATAAAACTGCATACATTAAAACATAATTTAAAATCTAGATCAAAACAGCATTAATACGCTCTGCTCAAAATAAAGCAAAGAAGAAGGAAAAAAAAACAGTAGTGATCGAAACTAGAACTAAAACACGCTAATGTCTTTAACCACTGCCACAGAGAGATACACATTAAAACGTTCATTCGATTTCGTGTATTGCGCTCTCAAATGATTAATATTAGCCAGTGGCCTACGTGCACTTTAGAAACTTATAGCTGCAATTTCGTAATTTGAACAAGTTGTAAGTTTGTACACACAGGGTGTCCTAACCGACAACACTTAGTATGTTGTGCGGAACGGCAAACTGATCGATTTTCAAATAGAAACTCCAGTCCGGAAATTCACGGTTTTGATGCCGTAGCGCATCGAACTATGAGATGGGTGTACGTTCATATTCCGTCAATTAACCCAACATCGAGCTGTCTACATTAGAAACGGGCTTCGAACTGTGTATTTACTCTTTATCTCACTCCAAACGAACACTCACAAAGAACGAAGGCGCAAGTTTTCTCTAATACTAAATAATTTGTTAGATGCTGCCCGTGCTAGTGCTTTGGACAGGATACAAATAGAAGAGAACAAACTCTATTATATCAATGAGAGCCTGGCTGTAGAGGTTATCTTGGAGGTGTTGACTAGAAGTTGGCGGCAAAAGAGGAAAGGGCGAAGATTAGAGTTATAAAGAGGAGGTAAGGAAGGTGAAAGGTGGTAACAATTCATTGTTTTTGGAAATGATTAATGATTCGTCTGAAGAAACAACTGAAGTGAGTGAGTGAGTGAGTGAGTGAGTGAGTGAGTGAGTGAGTGAGTGATGCAATTGATTTCTTCCGAAAGCTACTAAAAAAAACCAACTGAAGAATGATTACCGTGAACACACTGTATTGTGTATCATGTTCCTTAGGGAAACCGGACTTCAATCTAAAAGTAAGGCCGCATCATGCAAGGTGGATGGCTAAAAGAATTAATTCACTGGAGATGTTCCTCTTTCATTCTTAGCTGTCTCTCAGTGTTAGTGAATTGGACGGACTGAAGAACATGTTTGTTTGTGGTGAAAGTTTATGCAAAATGGTGGTTTCTGAGTTCATCAGCAATCGCGCACGTCCGGAAATGCACGCTTTGTACGATGCACAGCGTCGAAGTTTGAGAACGAACGGTTGGGGCAATTTGTTAACATTCGTTTTGGTATCTTAATACGGAAGGTATGCAAACCTTTAGCCATCTGTATACTGGGGTGAAAGACCGGAGCATAACAACATTCCTGCGTATGCGCTAAATTCCTCCATAGGGTCCTTGGTGCACATCCTACTGCGTTGCTTGTGTAGTTTCCAGTACAGTAACGTTTTCTAACAGCAGTGCAACACGTACCAGTACACAGCTGCTGAAATGGCCAACATGAGCTCCAGCACCCTTTGATGTAAATGTGCGGAATCACCTCAATGTCACATATCAAGATCAATCGATTGGTATTGGTGGAGCTGTTCCATGGCCGCACGGTCGCCAGATCTGACACTTCTCGGTTATTTTGTGTGTTGTAAGAAGGGTATGGTATACGGCACTTCTGTAACGTCAGTGGAGGACCTTATGGCTCGAGTCCACGGAGCTAGTGGAAATATTTAAAGACAACCGCACATATTGGATCATATGCATGAGACTCACCACCGCCGACACAGCCCCTGCAATGTTGTAGACAGCTCGATGTTGGCTTTGACGAAATATGTACATACACCCATCTCACACTTCGAGTGAGTGAGTGAGTGGGGTTTAAGGGCCCGTCGACAGCTAGGTCATTTGGGCCCGTCACACTTCGATACGCTACAGGATCCAAATCGTGCATTTTAGACAGGGGTCTCTGTGAAAAACCATCAGTTTGCTGTCCCGCAAAACATTAAGCGTTGTCTGTGTTTCTTTGGGACACCTGTATATACAGCTTTTAATTTGGCGCAACAAGTACCTTCCACCCTGTATATTCAGTAGACGCTTATTTAAACAGGAACTATGCTTTCCTGTTGTTCTGCGCAGCAATCGCTGTTATCACTAAAGGCCGGAGACGTGTGCATTTTTCTACAGGTGTACTGCACGTGGACTTGATTGTTATCGCTCGCACATGTAAACAACTGCAGGTAGGTACAGCCTGATCATGAAAACCGCCTCACTGCAGCACAACCTACGAGTATCATATGAACACTAAAGAACACTCACTCCACGTCTGCAGCTCACTGCAAGAAGAAATAAAACAGCCGTGTTATACTACACCTTGGCCTTGCCCCTGCATATACTCGCAAGGCAATGTTTCCAATAGTTCGCAGAGTACTACGATACGTTGTTTTCAACTCTTGCTTCTAGCGGCAGTTGTTTGCATATTTTATGGTCGTGCTGTACTTTTGAAGTCATTCATACTCTGCGTCCAGCTAACCTGTATCGCATGCGAGCGCCCATCCCTCCTGCCTTTAGTTATCACTTTTACATTAAAGCTCCCCATGTTAGCAATCTGTTGTTTCTCTATTGAAAGTATTGCTGAGGCACTAAGTATTTTTGTCTCGTTGCATTTCTTAAACAGCTTTCAACGCATTTTAGTGAGCAGAAATACCTTTCAGATTCAGCTGTTACCACTGGAGTTGTTAAAACTATATCCTGATCAGTGGCATGTGATGAATAGTATGGAAGCAATAATGTTTAGCAGAGTACAGAGAGGTAACAAAATAACTTACCTCTACTTTTACAACCTGTAAGCTACTGTCTCATAAACGTCTTTATTAAAATGTTGCATACAAGCTCTTCAATTTTATTTTATTTTGCTGGAGTTTCCCTACTTTTTCAATGACTCGTTTCTTTTTTGCATAGGTAAATGAAGAGAAACCTCAATTCAAAATATCTCACGTAACACAGCACTCTCCCTCTCACAAGATTAATGACCGCTGCATTCATGCTCTCACACAAGCAGTTTGCAGTTTCAAAATTGCTTCAATTAAGTGCTATTACTAATTACCAAAACGTATGAAATTTGATCTTTAGAAAGTGAGTGTGTGGTGTTTAACAGCCTGTGGACAACTTGGTTATTAGGGCCCATGATCTTTAGAAATGAAAATAGTCAAACTTTCCATTTAGTTACATCTGTCGCATTAGATAATACCAAACTGCTATTATTATTATTAATTATTATTATTATTATTATTATTATTTATAAAGAAAGCTTAAATGAACTTCGATTTTTTCTTTCCTAAGCTTTAACAAAAAGTGACCTGGATTATGCACAGGGCTATAATAAGCATAATAATAGGCATGGAGTATTTGCAGACGGTCAATATTTAGATACACTGTGGATATAAACTTGTGTTGCAGGAAAAAGTATTCCTAACAAATATTAAAAATTGAAGCACTGTAACAGTGAAGTATTCTTCGTGTTTGAGTTCGATTTTCTCAGTCACTTTATTTACACTCACCTTCACTTTAAAATATTGGAGAAACAAACATTTTAAAGTGAATTGTTTTGTTGTTTAACGACGATGTCAATTGTCAGGACACTGTTGTGCCGAATTTCACCCAGCAGTTCGTTTACATGCCAGTAAATCCAAACATTGAGTTGTCGTTTTAAGCACACTTAAAAACCATCGGTCTGGGCCAGATTTGAACCTGTGACCTTGGTATCAGTAGGCCGGCATCTAACCAACTGAGCCATCCAGATTGACATTTTAAAGTGAAGACGAGTGTAAATAAAGTAACTCAGAAAATCGAACTCAAACACGAAGAATACTTCACTGTTACAGTGCTTCAATTTTTAATATTTGTTAGGAATACTTTCCTGCAACATAAGTTTATATCTACAGTGTATCTAAATATTGACTGTCTGCAAATACTCCATGCCATCTGTTGGGGCTTCAGAAAACTACTTGCAAAGGTGTCTCCTGTGTATCGATTGCCTAAATTTTCCACAAGGTTGACTTCAACAAGTATAGAAATTAATCTATTACTAACAATGAAAATGGAAGGAATCCTTTCCTTCCTTCCATGGAATACACACCTCTGAACCTGATGCTCACACTGCTGTTACTGTAGCTGCATCAAATGCATGGTAAGTCTACTGCACATTTCTGCTGCAAAAATAAGTGTACATACCTTTATTTAAAAAGTCCTCTTGAAATGTTGCCTGCCTGCTGCTAGATGCTTTGTTTCTTCCAAATGTGTTCCTGAAAACCTAATATAGCTCCTCATGCAACATGTTTTGAATTTCTCTAGTGATGTTTCTTTTAATTTGTTAATTGTATAGGGATTATTTCCACATGATATTTCTTTATGGGTTCCTCCCAGTAAATATCACTTATCAATCATAAATCTTGTCTATTGGGTGTTTCAAAAGTTCTATTATAAATGTTCAAAGATCATAGCAAAGGTATACATGCATATTTGTTAAAACAACGAACACATTTTTGGTGCTATTACTCGTACTTTGGTAGACACACTTTTCTCCCAATTAGGTGGCCTTAACGGATAGGCTCCTCAACTTGCCAGGTGCTAAATGTTCATTTACAATTCACAGGAAAAAAAAAATCCTCTAGTTTGCCGTACAGGATAAAAGCTGCTCTTCCTTATCATTTAAGTGCTTTATGATTAAGTGCTTTATGATTGTTAATTAGTTTCTGGTCTTCGTTACTTATATGCACATGGGATTCGAACAAATGTTTTCAAAAATGTTGTTTAAGCTCCCTGTAATTTAAATCAATGCATGATTGATTCCTGCATATTACTGATTCTCTGTTATGCTCAGAAATGGCAAGTATTGAAGATATTGAGTTTAACAAACTCCTATCATTTTGGAGTATAACAAATGTCATTAGTGCACAGGAGTAAATTTCATACTCAAACAGGAGGCAGTTTGAATAGCACCTCTTTATATACTGTAAGTGAAGTAACAGGAGTCAAAATCCAACTTGTCACAACAATTATAAACATGAGGCACCTAAATCACAGATACAGAAGGGTGTCACATATGGGAAAATAAATATAACAGTCAAATTATTCTGTGTGCATTAATACTCACAGCAGATCAGACTGATTTTTGAGTGATGAAGAGAGATGAAGAGGAAGAGGAATGTTTCACATTCTAAACACTCCAATAATCACTGACATACTAACATACATATCTGGTGAATTGAAGCCAAGCTTCAATTGTGCAGAAAATGAAGTCAAGACTGAGTGTTCTCTCTTGAAAGGATGCTAAAAGCATTCATAAAAATTAGGTAAAGTCTAAAGGTACTTATCCTATGGACAATATTAATTATATGGTTTCAATTAAGAGGTTTTGTGGTCTTATGAGTAGAAGATTATGATACATCTGCCTGCTATAAATGGCTATTGCACTAGCTTGAAAACAACCACCAATATTACTGTTTTTTTTTCTTCTATTAAATTATAGTGGTTTCTCTAAAACAGATGTGATTATTTTTAATTCCCCTACCAGTTTATATTACTCTCTTAGAAGCAGTATGTGTATCTGGGATTTTCAATAGAACAATCCTCAGACAATCTCTGATTATACTTTTTGCAGGAAGTTGAATATGACAGACCAAAGGCAGCTACACAGCAGGAGGAGGAGGAGGGGATCAGAGCAAAATAACTTTTGTATTTTCATTTTGCAAGCTCAACCGTGATTTTGTGAGCTGAGGTAGATATTATTCTAGTTTAAAAAGTTATTTAAAACCCTAACAATCAACATCTACCCAAGTGTTCCTTAAATTTTACATGTCCTTTTTATAAATAATACCCTTTATTTTACTCCTACTCAAATAGTTTACAAGTACTTCAGATAGGTAAACTTCGCATTACATTTAACCTGTATTGTTAAAGAAGCAAAATTTAAAACTTTAATGAAAACACCCGAAGTATGGTAACTTTTACATTAATAGGCATTTGTAAAACCTATTAGAACAAAAGAAAACAGAGGAGAAAGCAAATGGAAAGTAGTTTTATTAGAGGTTTAAAGAAAAGTCAGCAAGGTATGGAAGGATATAAAAGAAATGCATAAAAAATATCTAAATCAGCCTAGTATAGATTCAGAAGAGTGGTTAGAATATTCAAAAATTCCTTGTGGTGAACATAAACGCATTAGTACAATGCCAGACCTGGAAATTAGTAAGTCATAGAAATTTTGGAGAGCATAATAAGGGATGAAATCTAAATCAAGTGGAATTAATGAAAAACCAAAAGAAAGAAAGGATAAATAAAAAGGAAAGTAACTGGTATGGATGGTATCCTATCAGCATTTCTGAAAGAATGGTGTGGTGATCCAAATAGAGATAAAGCACTGACCGACATACTCAATTTAATTAAAGAAAAGGGTTATGTGCCAGAAAATTGGAGGAAAGCAATTACTCTCCAAATATACAAAGGAAAGGATAGCACAGATAAACCATATAATTATTGAGCTATTGCTTTACAGTCAAATATAGGAAAACTACTGGAATTTTGGCCAACAGGTTACAGAGATTTGAAGGATATGATGTTCTTTCAGATTTCCAAATAGGATTCTGAATGAGGAAGCAAACGGTGCATAATATATTCATAATAAAAATATTAGTAGATAAATATGTAAAGGACAAAAGAGGATGGCATTTGTTTACTTCGAGAAAGTGCATGATGAAGTAGTTACAATTATTATGGGACAAATTATTTGGTAAAGGAGAGAGTCAACATGTAAATTTTGTAAGAAATTTGAGGAAGTAGTAACTTGAAGTTAAACAAATAAAGAAAGTATTATGACAGTGATCTCAACTTATTCACTGATATATTACTATAGATACGTAAGAAAAATAATTTCATGCCAGTTATAAACAACGCTGCAGTTCTAGGGATGTTATTTGTAGATGATTTGTTGGTAAGATCAGTTATTACAGTAAAGAGTTTTTAAACAAGCTCTTCTAGAAATACATGAATATTGTAATCAATGTAATTTAAAGGTAAATTGACAAAAAGGGTTGTTTACACCAACCAAGAGTAAGCTCTACTGCCGTACTAAACCATTATTCAAGTCAACACTCAGCGACTTCCATAAAAGAGAAAACTACTTGCAGAGTATTTTACTCCTTTCAGTTACTCCCAGAACAAATTAACACAGAAGTAAATTCGGACAGCATTGCTATGTTGTATATTTTTACTTCCTCTACTACGGATAGTAAGTAAAGGAAGTACTGTATTCCACCCAAAACTATGATGTTGAGATTTCACCAGAAATATGTTTCGAGGCCAATGAATAAAAATAAAGCATTTTTAGAAAAGTGTGTGTGTGTGTGTGTGTGTGTGCGCGCGCGCGTGTGTGTGTGCACAGCATAACTCAGGAACGAAAAGTTGGTTAAAACCCAAAGCTGGTATTTAAGTTTAATATTTTTTAAGGATGCCACATGAAGATTTTGAAGAAAATTCTTCCACCCTAAACTACCCTTTACATGGAATATTTTTCAAAACTTTTGATTTTCTCGAAAATGCCTTTAATGATTTTTATTAAAATGCTGTATGTTTGAGATGGCAAATGAAATGTATATCTTGAATTTTGTGGCCATAGTCTATGTAGTCCTGTTTACTCTGGACAGCTTTTGCATAACTGGTAAACCATAAGAGATAGATCAAATCTTACTACACTAAAGATGTAGATCTTGCTAAAACATACAATTTATGTCCAAATAATTTTTTTTGTTCAGAGAACCATTTTGGAGATATTCCTTGTTTTTTGTGTTAGTTTTACAATATTTATACTTTCCACAAATGTTGTTCATTTTTTTATATCTTAGCTGTGCAAAGAGAATGGAATTTCAACACTTTAAAGCAGTTGACTATCGCTCAGTCTACTGTATTCTTACATTTCCCTTGTACCTAAAGCCAAATGAGCAATAAGTTAATTTCTGCAAATGTTTATCTCGACTAACATGAAGATAGAGGAATGTGTTTGTAAGAATAGTTGGTACAACAGTAGAGAAAGTCATGTGAGTGCAACACATCAGAATTTTTTTTGGTAGTGTTTAATGCCACTTTTACCACATGTGACGCACAGGCAGTGACACTGATGATACATAGAAAGAAGATGGAGCACTGTTGGAATGAGATGGTGGGGACACTGGAAGAAACCTACCCCTGTGCCGCTTCATCCACCACAAATCCAAATGGTGTAAGCACTCAGCCATGGTGTGGCCCATTTTTATGTAGTAGTTACTACAGAAATGAACAGAGCACAAATAAAGGTTAGAATTTACTCTCCTAACTTGGTTGAAGTAACTCAACTGCCGATTGTGCTGCAATGCCTTATTACATTTGAAGGAAGATATTTTGAGTGTTTTGGATTACTTAGATTACACTGATGATTGATGATCTCGAAAAAAAAGAAAGGAATGCAATAGTGCATGTAGTACAGATAAGACAAGATTCATGTGATGCTTATACACTGAGAGAGAGAGAGAGAGAGAGAGAGAGAGAGAGAGAGAGAGAGAGAGAGAGAGAGAGAGAGAGAGAGAGAGAGAGAGAGAGAGAGAGAGAGAAGGGGGGAGCATTCAAGGAACGTTTCGGTATTAATCTTTTATATTCTTTCTGAACTTGCTTGGAGATCATTTACATCAAAGTTCAGACCTGAATTCAGCTGTAACACCCAAACTGCAATTCATATGCATCCTGTGGGTGTTTTGTACGGGAACATTTCAAATAGTTAAGCCAGGGTTACAACAGACTTGAGTCAAAACCACTTAACAAGGTTTAACACATCATATTAAATGCAACTGTTTAGAGTTGACTTAATGTGAGTTAACAGTTTGGCAATGTCCAACTTTTCCTTCCCGTTATGTTAAGCAGGTAATTGAATCTAACTGCATGAAGTAATAAAAACAACTGCCAATCAAGAATCATTCCTCTCATGTTAAGTTAAGAGAATCATAATTAGACCTTTGGTTTAGCAGTACAAATTTCTTAACTTCATGTTAAGTTATATTCATCATAATACCAGCATTACAGCAATCTATAAATGCTCTCCATACGCCTGCTGGTCTTAATCTTTCATCACGTTGTAAGAGTGCTTTTGAGGTAAGAGCAAGGCACATCTGAACATATACCTACAGAAGTGTTCAACAAATACAATTCTTCTTCACTTTTGCAGGTTTCCCATCTATTATAGGTACAACTGACTGCATGCATGTTCCCATTTTGTGCCCATTCGGTGAAAATAGTGAATTTTGCAAAAATCGAAAAGGGTATTCATCTAAGATACAAGTGATCTGCAATCTCCAGCTCCCTCCTGGCCAGTTAATGTGGTCTTCACAACCAGGGGATACTACTTTTCAATCAAGTAGCTCTTCAATTGGCCCCTCAGGGACCTAACAAGGCTGAGTGCAGCCCAGACTAGGTCTCCTAGTGGGATAAAATCCCCACGCCAGTACCGGGAATTGAACCCAAGTTTCCCCACTTTGTAAGAAGCACAGCACTATCACTGTGCTAAGGAGATGACCTTCAGTAAACATTACTGTTGAAATAATTTACTCCAACATGGTGCATGCTGTCCTGTAGTGTTTAAGAAGGGGGAAAACTTAAGCAAATAAATGGAAGAGACTAAAAGACTAAAATATAGCGCAAGAATGTATTTTTTAGGAATTAAAATTGATGGGGTGGGAAAGGGAAAACAAAAGGAATTAGCAATGATTCTGAAATATAATGGTTGAACCCAAAATGCTACATGGTATTGAGGTATGGGGACTCAATGGAATAAAGGAGAATGTAGATATTGTACATAGGATGTTAAAGCATGGAAGTGTTAGGTTTACCAAGTACAAGTGTAAGGGAAGTAGCTGAAATGGAACTTAGAAGTGTGTCAAGAAGGAACATGATTATGGAAAGGCTTCTTAAATACTGGTTAGCAATCTTCAATGTAGAAGAAAGTAATTTAAGCCAATGCTTAAAACATCAACAGAAGTGCAAAGGAATTCTGTATGGAAAACAATCTTGAAGCATTTGGAAAACAATTGGTTATGGGGAAATAAGAAAAGAGACTTTTGGAAAGGAGAATATCGGAGGACATAGAAACTAAAAAATTCTTTAGTAAGGTAACTGAGTGAGCTGAAAAATGGTGTTATATTTTATTTTTCAATGAAGACCACTTGAAAAAGGGAAATATATATAAACAAAGCAAATAATAAAGAGAGCATATCATGTGTGCAAGCGTAGATGCATGGAGATTAAAAGGATAAGAAAGGGTGTCACAAAATCAGTGCCCTATTTGCAGAGAGAGAGAGAGTAGACACATTGAAAGTACATATTTGAGTGTCAAGGGGCTAACCTGTGGAGAAAAGAGCTAATAAATTAGAAATGGTTTAAATTAGACAGAAACAGCTTTGATAGAACTATTTAGAAAGGATAATAAAGAGCTTAGGATAGCTCTAAAGCAAAAAAATGTAAATACTTTGTTAAAGGATAAGTAGCATAAACGTAACTACATAATAGATTTTGATAGTTCTGTAATTTTTAAAAAGCATTATAAATTGTATACTGTGTGTATTGAATATGACTATCCAAGAGCCTGGGCTGAATCCCTCGACACATTCATATGTGTTAGTCCAGCATAAATAAATGATAAATGAAACGATTTGGGAAAGTACATTTGGGCCTAATTTTTAGGGCACCTCCCCGACAATAGCCAATAATACTGTATTTGCTAGCATATAAGACACGCTTTTTATTCCTTGAAAATAGATTAAAAGAAAAACTGAATGCATCTTATACACCGGTAGCAAGTTAAGATAGGAACCTATAAGCTCTATTTCTTCAAACTTTCTATGCTTTGGCTTGAAGTAATTCATTGTCAGCTTCCTTGCAAAGTTTGAGCATCCCAGTTGTATAGAGTTCACTGCCTGTACATGCATCATCATTAATGGTTTTAAAATTGTTCATTCAAGCTTCATTTATGTGTTTAGGGTGAAGATCCACTTGTGTCGTATCTATATTGGGGTTTTAATAAAATACTATGGCTGAGAAATGGCATTGCTATACTGTTGTATTTAAGCTGCAAATGATTGCATATGATAAAGAGCATAGAAACACCTGCAGAAAGGCATTTTGGGCCACCACCAACTGAACAAATTGTAGAACTTGGCAAAATCATGAAGATATTCTAATGAAAGCTCCTTGCAGTAAACATAATCTGAGAAGTGGAACTGTTAAATGGCCAAAACTTGAAGCAGAACTCAATACCCGGATTTTAGAGAACAGACAAGTGGGAATTTCACTTTGATGATCATTCATCAAACGATAGCAATATCAACAAAGAATTCCTGACTTTACTAGATCACCATCATGGTGTTCAAGATTTATGAAGAGTTATCAGATTTGTATGTGGACCAAGGCAAAAATACCACAGAAAATGCCAGCCAAGTACGAAGAACAAATTGTCGAATTTCATTGATTTGCTGTTAACACGTGGAAAAGCATAGAGTTTGAACTGTTGCAAATTGGAAACAAGACAAGAAGTAATATTTTAAACTGCTTTAATTTGAATAATGTTTATTATTTATTCACATATCTTATATTTGAGTGTAATTTAAATTTGCTCAATTTAAATATTAATATAAATAACTTATAAAAACAATTTTATGAATTTAAGATCACATCAAATAGCACGATAAATATTCTGCTAGCCTTTGATGTACCTTCTAACAGAACTGTGGATTCCAAGGGCACAAAAAGTGTTATTGTTAAAAACTTAAGGGCGTGAAAAGACTCATTACACAGTAGGTTAGCGGCATGGGTTCGATCCCAGGCCACCGCATGTGGGATTCGTGGTGGACGAAGTGGTGCTGGGATGGGTTTCCTCTGGGTTCTCTGGTTTTCCCCGCCGCCTCATTCCACCGGTGCTCCATCTTCATTCCATGTATCATCAGTGTCACCGCCTGTGGCGCTGTATGTAATGAAAATGGGCGTTAAACACTACACACACAGTAGTTTTATCCTGCTGTGCTGATGGGACAAAATTGCCATTGCTTTTGATTTTTAAAAGAAGGATACTTCTTAAGGAACAACTGCCAAAAGGACACAATAAAGGCTAGATGGATGGGAGAAAAATGAAGTTGTGGACAGATACAATTTTATCTAGGTGATCTGGATGCCTCCCGAAGAAGCCAATCCTGTTAGTTTATTTCTCACAGACAGAAGACGTCAAAAATAGACAGAATGAATTGAAGACTCATTTACCTAATTGTAATACCAGGAGCACTAATCAGTTAACTTCAGCCATTAAATGTATGTATTAACAGACCATTTAACAGACTTATGAAGGAGTGGAACAGATGAATGCAATCTACAGATTTTGAAACTACTCCGTAAGGATGGAGAAAAAGACCTAGCATTTCTAATGTTTGTGAGTGGATCAAAGCTTCATGGGACTCTATAAAAACTGAAACAGGGATTAAATCATTCAAGAAGCGCGGAATCATTAATGGATAATTCATTGTATGAGGATTCAGCTTCTGACATGGCGGCTTCAAGTATTTCTTCCTTCAGCTATGGGGATAAATTTTGCAGATTTGAGGATGAAAATTAAAAGGTGAGCACTTTTTCCTACTTATACTGCCTAGATATTTGATGTATGTGCATAGGCACGTTAAAAGTGTTTTGCAGTGGGTGTATTAAATAAGAAATGTTTCCCCTAAAAAAAAGCCTTAAACAGTGGTGTGCGTCTTTTACACTGGTGCGTCTTACACGCCAGTAAAAATGGAAATTGTGATGAGCAAAATCTGGAGAAAAACTCATTCAGGAAGGATAGTCCTCACAGAATTTGAACCACACACAACTCAGTCATAAGTCCTTAATGCCCTGGTCACTCATGTTGATTTACTGTCATTTGAGGAATTACTATTCACTGTGATGACTTCAGCAGCCCTTATGATTACTTATTCCTGCTTCACTTTTAATCTCCTTGTAAAAGAAAAAGGCAGTAGACTAAACTATTTTGTTGTTTAACGACGCTGTCAATTGCCAGGATTACATCAGCGTCGCCGGTGTGCTGGAATTTTGTCCCACAGGAGTTCTTTTACATGCCAGTAAATCTACTGACATGAAGCTGTTGTTTTTAAGCACACTTAAAAACCATTGGTCTGGACCGGATTTGAACCTGCGATCTTGGGATCAGTAGGTCAGCATCTAACCAACTGAGCCACCCCGACCGACAGATAAAGGCAGTAATATCCAACATTGACCATACGTACGTCTCTCACAAAATCTCCCTCTTGTGCTCCCTCCCTTGGTGCGCAATATTAAAAACATAATGGGGCAAATGTTCTTTAGCTAATGCTAGGTAGGTTTTCATGCAAAGTGTATGTGTTTTAATAATGTAATTTTTAGTATGTTATGCTACATTTCAGTAAATTTCTTGGTGGGCTAGGTGAAATGCCTTTGGGGACCAAATATGACCTTGTCTGCCAGTTTAGACGTTACTTATGCTGCTGTAATGAACTATAAACTTTTCTTTGTAAATATTGATAAAATTAACAGAACTATTTCCTTTTTTCTTTTTTTAAACTGAACACACTTTATAATTGCTACCGACAAAGTTTTTAGACATGCTTTTTACAGAGAAAGTTGAATAACATTTTTATTGAAAATATTGTCAAGTTTATTAAATATTTAAAATCTAAGGGTTTACACCAACCTTGTTACTTAGACACGAGTATAAACTTTTTAAATTCTGCACTGCAACATTATATGACTTTGAACTAGATTTGCAAGTTTCACCGGTGAGATTAACTAACATCCTCAACAGTTAAATCATGAACTTTCATCTATGTTTATTAAGCAATATCCAGAAACATGCAAATACTCATCAGAACTACCCATTTGGGAAAAGAATTTCAGTACAATTGAAGTCCAGAGATTCATTACGCTTTCCATCAGATCAACACAAAACTCCAGCACCAGTCAGCTTAAGCTGATAAGCAATGGCTTCCAAAATATGTCTTGTTAAAAAACCATAATTTAATTATCAGTGGAACACATAGGCTTAAAATTATCAAATTCTAAAACTTCACATACTGGAAGACCAAGCAATGGTCTAAATTTTTAAAGCAATTTAAATGCAATGTAAGCAGCACTGTAGCCAAGTGGTTAGACCATTCACTTCTCACCAAAGCAGTCCAGGTTCGATCCCAGGCAACTGCATGTGGGATTTGTGGTGGATGAAGCAGTGCTGGAGCAGGCTTCCTCTGGGTTCTCTGGTTTCCCCTGCCATCTCATTTCACTGGTGTTCCAACTTCACTCCATGTATCATCAGTGTCATCGTCTGCGGTGTCGTATGTAGTAAAAGCGGGCGTTAAACACTACCAAAAAAAAAATGCAATATAACATGTATAACTGAGAGGATATACTGGGTTTCTCATAAATTAGGTGAAGGATGACCACTGGTTCTGACTCACAGGAGGCATCACATTGAATGACCTCGCTCTGCAGTAAGTTTGCTCAAATACCTGTAGAGGGTAATAGAATTTGTGATTCAATCTAACATTGTTTGGTATGCTGTACATATATAGGAAACAATGCTAAGTGGAGTTGTCTATTTATTGTGTGTAAATTATGAAGGTGTATACCAGAGTTGTCTATATTAAGTTATGATTGAAGAATTGCATGAAGACTGTCAGCAGTCTGACAATATAAAGTCCACAAATTATATGTTTTAGAGAAATTTAAACCAAGTGAATCTGTGTTAGAAAAAAGAAACGGACAGTCAGCAACACCAGATGGGAAAAATCGGGTGACAGGCTGTTGAGGAAAACAAGTCCAAGAAAACTGATGTCTCATTACATGTTTTTGATGAGACAATAATTGACTATCTGCTCATCTTCAGATCTAAATTCATGCAATTATCTGTGGGTAATACATTCAATGTATGCAACAAATTCCATATGGTGATAAGTTAGAAGACATATCCAGCTTGCATTTTCCAATATAACTGCTACAGAAATTTGCCCAGTTTTCAATGTGCTCAACATATGCCAGATTTGTGTAGAGTGGCATTATTTTGCACACCTTTTATAATGAAAGGTAACCATCACATATGACAAGTCCAGAATGATAAAGATAAAAGTCACATTTTTTTTTCAAAAGTTGTAGTTTGTATTTGAAACATAGGGAACAGATTGTCAAAATAGGTAAACTTCTCACATGGCAGCACAATGAGAGCATGTTGATCTAGACCCCATTATGTGATTCTCAGAGACTTTCCTTATATGGTTGCATCAACAAATGCAACAATAAAATGAATAATTAGTTTAGATGGTATAACAATGTTGTAAGCATAGTGGACTAATGATATCCGTTAATTTATTTTAATAAACTTGGAATGATGTAGCCTGTGCCGTCTCAAAGTTATCTGAACACTTCATTTTTACAGTTGTGCGGTGGTCAGCATCAACTTGAATAATGTATTGTGATAGTGAAAGCATACAAGAAACAAATTTATTTTGAAATGAGAATAAATTTCCATTTTTCTCCCCTGCAAAAATGTTACTTTGGTCTTTATCATTTTTGACACTTTGTATTCACGTTGTTCTTCATTACTGGCACTATCTCAGGGAGACACAATGGGCTGATCTGCTGCTACTATGCAAATGGATTTGTATAGCAGTGCCATGACAGCCAGTAGCATGACTCAAAAGAAAGAAATCCAGTACTAAATGCGTTCATATGACAAAATGAGGAATTGCTATATACTAGAGTTTACTGCCTAAATGCTGCTGTCTTCTTTCCTTATTGGTGTGAGATGATAGCCAGATATATAAATACAAATTGTAGATGTTAATGGAAAGAATGCATTGGGGCATTGGTGGAACCAAGAATGCTACATGCAGTGGAAATCTGGAAAGGGGGGAGGAGATTCAGAATGAATTAAAAAGGTTTACCATACGAGGTGTGACTAAAAATGTTTCCAGAATGGCTTCACAACAATTTTGCTGTTAAGTAATCTTAAATTCTTACTCTACATTATATGTTGTTGACAAAGATGTGAGGTCAAATGCCTTTCTGCATGTTTGCAGTGCTGAGGTGCAACCTTTGAAGTGAACCAGTGTTTTCCACCTGCAGCGATTTTTCTGCCTATTGAAAATTCTAGATCACGAAGAGCTATGAACAAATATCAAATTTTGCTTCTAACTTGGTAAAACTACAACAGAAAGTCTATGGAATGTTAAGAACAGTTTATAGGGAGGAAGTAATGCGCAAAATGGAAGCATTTAAGTGGTTTTCGAATTTAAAAGTGGTAGGACATCAGTTAAGGGTTCACATTGTTCGAGACGACTCTCTTCCAGCAAAACTGACGAAAATATCAATCAGGTGAGGGAAATGGTGTTAAATGATAGATATTTTACAATAACAGACATTTATGATTGATAGGATACTCCTTTGGAAGTGTTGAAAGCATTTTGAAAGACCCTTTGGGCATGAGATGAATTGCTGTAAACCTCATGCCCTGCCTCCTTTTGCAGTCATGCATCAAGCCCTTTCTGTCCATCAGTTTTTGGATAAAATAGGATGAATGCTGTTCCCCACTCCACCTATTCCTTTAATTTGGTTCCATTGGACATTTTTCTTTCCCTGTGACTCAAAATGTGGTTCCAAGGATACTGTTTTGAGGACAATGATGTTATCCATGGTGAATTGCAGGAAGCTCTGAACATGTTTGAAGAATGTAATTAATGTTCTTCCACACAATAGCTGTGTGCAGGACAGGATTGGAAAGGGTAGAGTGAGACTGAAAAAATTCAATGCCATGACTGGGATTTGAACCACGCATCTACCGGTTACTGTCCAGCAGCTCTAACCACTAAGCTATCATAGCCAACATACTGACATGACATTAAATTCTCCAACTCATTTGCATGTTTAAAGAAGATGACTTTCAGAGATGCTGCTAGCAGTGACAAAAGAGCTGGTACAAGTGTATCAATTCCCAAGGACTACTTCAAGAGTGACATTACAAAATAGACAAATCAAACTATGGCGTCTTTATGACCTATTCCAGAAACTTTATCACACCTCCTATGTATAGAATGCTTCGTAAATAATTATTATCAAGATCAATACCAGTGTAGGTAGCTTTAACTCTCCATTGGTTGGACCTGGGAGACCCCTACGTTTATTTAAAGGTTCTAGTTAAAAAAAGATAAAAAACAGGGACTCACCACTAGTTAAAACGGGAAGGTTAAAACAGTTAAAACGCAAAAATACACCTAAAAACGTACAAAGTTAAAACAGTTCAAACATAAAAACTGATCTAAAAACATAAGCTGTTAAAACGAGATAAAACATCTTAAAGGTAATAATAATAATAATAATAATAATAATAATAATAATAATAATAATAATAATAATAATAATAATAATAATAATAAATGAAAAAAAAAAAAAAAAAAAGAAATAAAAAAAACCAAAAAGAAAACGATAGAAGTTAAACCTGCTTACTGAAGCCAATACTGGCGGCAAACCTCAGTGCTGCATTTACAGCCACCAGGTTGTCGCCTAAGACTGACTTGAGAATGGGAACAAGGCCAAAGAACTGGCACTCATGAGTGTATTGCAGACAATCAGAGAGGACATGGGCCACAGAAAGCTGAACGCCACAAGTGGAACAGACAGGCACTGGGTCACCACGCAAAAGATGTCCATGCATGATGTGTGTGTGACCTATTCTCAAGCAGTCTAAAATGGCTTCTGGCCACCTAGTATCCCTACAAGATGTCATCCAGGGTTCCATGGTGTCCTTGATCATCCGCAATTGAGTGCCATCCAACACTTCCCATAATTGTTGCCAGACTGATAAAATGTGGCAACAGAAGTAATGTTGTACATCCGTATAAAGCAGACTGTGTGCGCAAACCTCCAGCAAAAGGCAGGCAGACTTAGCAGCCTCATCTGCCACTTCATTTCCAGGAATACTCTCATGGCCTGGGGTCCATGCAAAAGCAAACTGGTATCCGCGCGAGAGCAACTGCGAAAAGAGTGTCTGATTTTTTACAATTAGTGCAATTAGTTGCAATGCCTGCATTGCGCTCAGAGTCACAGCAGGTTACAAAACTTCCAGGAACGGAACTGGAGATAAAAAGTATGAAATAAAATATTACAAACAGCTTGGCAGTAAAAATGGAACTGTTGTACAGAAGACGGTACTTGTGAGTCTCACCATTATACACAAAAACCCACCCTGTAGAAACACTCACCTGGGAACTGTGTGTGTGTGCGTGTGTTTTTTTTTTTTAAGGACCCACCAAACTGCTTTCTTCTTGTAGACTTCTGTCATATTTCGAATCATTTCGAATCTGACAGAACATCTGTCCAAGGTTTTTGAAACTGAAAGCATGAATGTTAAGTTGTAAATTGCTGTCAGAAATGAGAAACCGTTCTGACAATTATGCGATAATAGCATTATCATTCCTAGTCCAACACAGTAGTTGTGGCAACAAAGAGTAACTCTTCAAACCCCTGTTGATGTAAAAGTTCGTTTCCAAAGGCTGTATGCAGAAATGGATAACATAATCATGCAAACACACATTTTAAAAATATTCGGTAATTGAAATTTTTAAAACCTTTTGATTCTGAAGTTTCTTAAATACAAACAAGATTTTCTTACTAAAGCTTCTAACACTTGACAACAATGTTATGGAAGTTTCTTTGCGATTGTACTCTTTGCAGTGAACTGAACATCATCTATAAGAAACAAGCTTTTTGGAATGCAAACAATGTACGTGAGCTTCTTGATCACATATCAAATGGACCCCAATAAATGTTGTCTGAATTAAATACTTTATGCTATCTCCTTCTTACAATACGAGCACAATGCTCTGAATAATTGATTCTTGGGTGATCAACCACATCAAATTTATAAAATTTGAGCTTTCACCATGAAAGTTTTAAGCCTTATACACAATGCTCTTTTTTAAAGCTGAAATGCATTAAAACCATGCTCAAAGTGTATGAGCGAAAAGCGTTTGGACTGGCAGTCATTTCCACTGGGAAAGAACTGTTAAAATAGATGAGAAGAAACTCACCTCCAACTTTTTATGTTGCTGTCTTTGAGGAATTCATGGCTTTCTTCAACTTCTTGGATGTCATCTGTTCTGTTGAGAGTGTTTTACCAGTATCACACCATTTCTTTGTTGCATGCTGATCCAGAACACTTTCCTGATCTATCATTAATTTAGCTTCATGTGTAATTTAGATTTCAAAATACACTTGACTTCTTGGCCTGCTCAAATACCTCATTTTTCCACACCCGTGAATGCCAGATTTAATGTTCTTAATCTTGCCTCCATCTTTGGACTTCAAATTCAAGACTCTCCACTTCCTTTCTCATCCCAAAGACTTCTTGCTTAAACTCTCTCTTAATTTCACAGAAAGCCATGTTTATTTTATTTCCAAGTTACTCCTCCATTCACTCCATGTTTTCCTACAAATATTCCTATTTTTTCCAAATTTTCTGCAGGTCCAGGGTTTAGCTCAATACCTCCATTAACCAAGAACATGTCAATTACAGATATCATTATCACACAGCTTATAACTTTTCCTCCTTGGACTACCCTTCCCTTGACTTTAATTCTCTGCAGCTAGAACTTCCTATTCTTGCTCTATACACTTCAATATTGATCTCCCATTGTCCCTGAGTCCTTGTTCCTTTCACATTGGGTCACACTAGAAACACACTCTTCCTTTTCCATTACTGCCTTGACATTCTTAATAGAGTTAACTGTGTACGCATATTTTCTAGGATGTCAAAGCTTACGTTATGCTGATTCTTTAGGGTTTTTATGTTGTGAAGGGGGAGCATATTATTGAATTTTGCTTCTATTGTAAATTTTACTTAGTGTCCTTGGAAAATTTGTTCACTGAATAAAATTGTGTTCTACACATTTTTACTGAAGTTTAAATACATGTATGGGAATGCTTTGCTGTCAAAAATGGGGAAAGTGGGTAGAGTTTCTGAATATTAAGTAATTTTGGTTGAAATAAAGTTTGGTAACCCGCTCGTATTTCTTTGTTGCTTCTTTACCAATAACTTACATAGGCTTCGGCAGCCGGTGTCCATAGTAATAAGATTTAACAGGGAAGGCCGCGTCTTGGTTGTGCTGTTGCCAAAGTTTCGCCCAACTATGTAGAGCTTCTTCAGCATTAGCCCTGAAGAAGCTCTACATAGTAGGGCGAAACGTTGCCAACAACACAACCAAGATGCTGCCTTCCCCGGAAAATCTTATTACTATTCTTTACCAAAGTTTGTGGAGTTCAACCATTTTATCAATGTTTGTCTTTTTGACTGTTGGTATGCTGGGGAATAGCAAGATATCAACAAATACAGATAGGCCATTTTTCACTAGTTCTACATCTTTAATTTTCTCTATGAGGTTTACAGGACTGACATAAAAATGCATGTCTATTTTATTCAATAATCTATGGGATTTTGGGTTGTACATAATTGTGAAAACCAGAACAATGTATAGCTTGCCATTCAGGATCTGCAGGGTATTTACCACACCAGCAGTGCACTATGGTGACATCATAGGGCTAGCCAGTATTCTTGAAGCAGATAACTCCTGCTGGAGCAGCTGATCAGTCAGAGCGTTAAGTTTCTATAGTCACTGCAGTGCCTTGGATATCCATGGTTTAAAATTACACTTCTTTGGACTTGTTTCATTATTTACATATTTTTTCATAATTTTTTCATTTCCTGTTTATTGGCCCAATTTTATGGAATCAGACAACATTGTAAATGTCATTCTGGTCAGTAACTCCGGGTACAACATATTGTATTGAAGCTCATGTTCACTCATTATTTGTATTAGGTTTTGTCGTCACTCATAAATTTTCTTCTCATTCTTTGTTTTGTGCTTCCAATTTCCAGCCAATTTAGAATATTGCACAGTATTTCCTACTACTTTTTTCCCTTTGGTGAAAATTATGATCTACATCAGCTATCCTTGATCTGATGTACCTACATGGCTAGAGATGTAAAACATGTTCATTTTGGGACATACTTCAAGAACCCATTGTGATAGGATTCAGGGCTTCCTGTATGGTGAAAATTATTGACATGCATGTCACTTAAAAAGCTTGTATTTTTTATGATATTGCACCATGTTTTTTTTTAGACATATTTCAAGCACTCATTGTGATAGTATTCAAGGCTTCCTGTATGATAAAAATTACTGATATGTATAATGTCACTTAAAAATCTTACACTCTTTATATATTGCACAAAATTCCTTATGGCCAGTTTGTGTTTTTAATGTCTTATTCACTCAACAATCATGAGAACATGAACGAAATTTCTCACATCCTACCCATTTATGGACATTAGTACTGTGATTTAACTTGTCCTTTAGAGGTGCACTGTTACTTTCACAAGTAGGTATCCACACACATGATTTAAATAGAATGCATCCATCCACGAAGGATCGATAATTTTGGAATCTTACTAAACTTTTCATAGGCATTTAACAAGATAAATCATGTTTATGCTGTATGTGGGTAAATTTTCTTTTCATAAAAACTAATACCTGTGCTGTCTATCAGGAAGAACCTCATGGGCAAGTTAGTTTTCATTCATAGAAGTCAGTATATTTTATCAAGCAGATTTCTCCATATCACTTAGCAGTTTGTCTTTATACACTTATGAGGTCGAATATTTTATTTAGTGCCAAATTCATTGTTAAATATGTCACATATTTAATGGAAAATACCTGGAAGTTGATTTGTCCATGCCCAAATAAACAAATTTGGATCATTTATGGCAATTGCAAAATTACTTTCCTTCTCTTTTAACCAAGCTTTGCACATAGAACAAAGAACAATCTTTTTAAAAACTCTGTAAAAATATAGTTCAGTAAAAGATAATTTTATTGCTTTTAAAAATGCCAAGCAACAGTTCAATTTCATTCCACAAAGACATCTACTTAAGCTATATACACACATTACTTTTCAAACTTCCAATTTTGCCTCCAGAACACCAGCCATGAATGTGCCCATTCACACAATGAGTTATAGTATTCATTTTATATCTAATCAGTCAAACTAGTGCTGAACCAAAGCACTCAATGTCAGTTCCCAACACAAACTATGTTTCAACATCAGTCTTCAACTTCATGTGCGAAGACTCAGCATCTACAGTAATTTCATTTTCTTGCAGAGAATTACTTGCTGAACTATCCACTAGCCTTAGCAATGGTTTTCATTAAAACAAAAGTGATTTTTTGGAAGGTTTTTCTTTTAGTCTTAAAACCTCAAAGGCACCACATTATCTTTCAGTCTAGGTTGAGTTTCTTGTTCATTATTATTTTGGTAACATCCAATTCACTAAAATCACTTTCTTTAAAATGAATTCCACATACTCTAGCAAACTTTGTGTTTCATAGCTTCATTAGTTGTATACATATTGATTATCTTATCAATCTTCAAAATTTCTGTTTATGCCAGAATTATTTACACAACCATAATCACTGCATGCAGGCATTCTTGACCTTACACCTCACAGAATACTAGCAAAAGAAAACTGTCCTACAATTACACAATAACAATACCTTTGAATGCAACACAAGGCTAACTAATACAAGCAACAATGAATAGTGTGGCATGATTCTAGACTTGTGAGCATTCAACATAAAAGTGCTTCTAGAATGAAAACAAGAAGTCGTAGAACAATATAGTTTTCCACAATGTCTACAGATTGGTTTATATTTTACTGTAGAAGTCTTCATAAATTTAGTTCAGTCCTTTTCAAGTATTGCCTATGCTCACATACACTTAGTTTAGGAAGGTTTTAAAAAAAAATTACGGAGCTATATATATATAAAAAGAAAAAGAAAAAGGAAAAAGGAAAAAAAAAAAAGAAAAAAAAAAAAAAAAAAGAAAGAAAGAAAGAAAGCTGGACCTTTATTCAAATTATTTTACAAACCTCCAAACTATTCTCCCTTGAGCACAAAACAATGGTTCCAGCATTTTGTCCATTGTTCAGAACAACACCTGATGGCCATTTTGGATAGCCTTTCGAGTATAATCGAAATTGTATGGTTTAACTAACAATTTATAATGATTTTTATAAAAATTAGAATCTGAAAGCTCTTTTTTCATGTAGGAAATGGGTGGAAACCAAATGGTGCTAGGTCTGATGAATAAGGTGGACATAGCATCACCCCAATGCCTAAATTCCACAATTGTTTTTCGAGTCTCATTCAGAGGTTTTCTTGCTCTCCCGATAGATTACAGTTTATAGGCAATTAAACATTAAGAATCATAACGCTGAATATACGACAGCAATTCTTCTATTACCCAGTGAAAGCACCGTTTGAAACTTATAGAGCATCTGAACTTTCTTTCCTTTATTGCTCTGAGCCTGGTATTCGATATTTCTGTATGCAACATTATATTAAAGTTACATATAGTTAATACTCGTTAGGATTTTGGAAGCGAGTTGGAAAGAATTAAAACTAATATTTACAATGCCCTCCTTGATGCACTTATAAAAGAATAGTAATCAATCAAATGCATATGACCCTACAGCACCGGATATATACAGCTCATTAATACTTAAGTGATCATAATTATAATTTGGTTTAAACCTCTTTGGTTCGCTGATATACAACTAAAATTGGATAAGTAAATAAACAAGATCTTTTCAGGAGGTTTGAACCACGTTATCTTTCAATCCACCTCAGCAGTTTCGCTGTACTAACACATTTGATCATGTGGAACTTAAACTGAAATCTTTTGCGATGTAACATTCATAAACATCCTATTGTCTGATCAATGGCAACATATTGCTGGTTGGACCTGCAGCTTCTTTGTGAACTATGTAATAATTAAACTGTTTGGTCACAGGAATGAATAAGTTACATGAAGACTAGCTGCAAAAGTGCATATCGTTTGGTAAAAGAGAAGATATTTTCAGGTTAAGATTATAATTTTTGGGTTGCATAGATTAAGAAGCTTAGGAGCAGCTGATTCAACTGGTATAAATTAAGGTTGTGATAAAATCTGTATGCACCATCTTCTGCAAGGTCTGCTGACTTTAATTTTTTTAAAAAATTGTTTAAAGGGAAATCAGCCCATCCTCCTCATGTACCATAACCAAACCTACAGCCTACATCCCTCTGTGGCCTTCCTCAAAGTGCTGGCTTTCAGGTTAGCCAGCATCACTCATATGAGCATAATTCTGATTTGTTCATCTGTGGTATGAAGCACAATCAATAATGTATAATTGGGGGAATATTTTGTGATTGGCCTGCTGTTCCTCCAATTAGTGGCTGCTGCTTTCTGCGAAGTCTAACTAATTGCATGAATGGCTACTTTCTGTGAGGTCAATCTGACTGAAGTGTTTCTGTACTTTTTTCTGTGAGATTCTACTTGTTAAATGTTGTGGTTGTGTTTCCAGGATACTATCTAGCATATTGCAAACTGTGAACGATGCCCATACTACAGCTTTCAATGTATACCATATGCCTTGTCGTTGCAGCCTTATATACAGGCTGGAAGGGAAGTCATTACATTCCTTCTAATATGAACTTCATAGAAGCATTACAAACAAAAAGTTCAATGACATTTTGCTCTTTGATCACCTGATTTTGAAAAAAATAAATGTTTTTTTTATCCAAATTGGATGTGTTTTTCCACAAGAATGTAGGAAGATAAGTTTGTTACTTGTAAGAAGTGTAGAGTATTTTTGACATAGCTTCAGTGGTCATTATGAGACATCACACAGGGTTTCAAAATAATCACTTAAAAGACGTGAAGGAATATTCCGAGCAGCTCTTTCAGACGTGAAGTAAGTCGACAATGTTGCATTGAGGTTGGTCAGAGAATTGACCTGATTTGTGGATGTAAACAGGTCAGGTGCTTTTGTTTTCGTGTAATACTTTGGGGCTAACGATTCTGATTAGTCTACACTCGAACAGTAAACACGGAAAGATTATGTGATTATGTTCTCAATATGCACTGTTACAGTGTTTGTGTACTAAGCTAGGGAAAGTGACCACCCACACAATCTGCAGTATTGCCAGCTTGTTTTTGACAAAACTAAAATATCTCCGGAGGATATGGTGAGAGACAAAAATGTAAGATATAAAATGTGTTCCAAATACTGAGATCTACCAGTGGTTTAAATTAATCTAATGACTTCCCTTCCACCTGATACACAGGCCAGGCAAGACAAACAACAGCATAACACTTCAAGAAACCTCAAAGGTTTTATCAACTTCCATTAACCCAAAGAATCACCCTGGCTGAATAATGCATTTCAAATAACCACATGATTATATCAAGTGTGTACAAGTGGTGTTTGGTGTTGACTAATAAAGGGGCCACAGAATTAAAAATGTGCCTTTGTACCTAAAGACCACTTACAACAGCTTAGTAAACTTGGAAACCAACAATGACTTTCTTAAAAGCACAGAAAACCACAGCTGGTAGACTAAAAAGCGTAGTGGAGTCACCACAGCAAAGTTTAATGTGTTGAACCTCAAAGAAAATATAGACTTGCAACTACCTGGACCTTACAGAAAATAGCTGCACCTGACTAGAGGAGCTCTGAGCCAACCACCAGATCGAAGTCTAGGTATTTGTTATGCAATACCTGATTGATTCTGCTACAGGCACACAAATCATACATCCAAGTTATACATATAAAAAACGATGCTGGCTTATCCAAAAGTCAGTACCCTGAGGAAGTCAACTGAAAAGATTGTGCTGCTTTACCATGGAAAAATGTTTAACAACATTCGCTAATAATGGAATCATACTATAATGGAAATGTATCCAGTTTTGCTATATGATACAAATTAGAATTCATGCATACAATTCTCAAATATAGTAATCGTATTATACTACTACAAAATGATAAATTTACTTATTATTATTCCATTTAGTTCAATTTTATTCATCCATAATAACACACATTTTTAGACATGTACTAAAATAATAATATAAATATAAGGTTTACATAATACTACTAATCTGTGATTAGTGATATGATTTTAGAATATGATAGAAAATTTACATCATTAGTACAATTATTTTCAATAAAATAAAATCTTAGCTAAAATAATTTCCATTTCAACATTGCTTGTAATAGCTATAATGCTATATATCCTGTGGATTTACCTACAGAAGTGAAGCTTGGATAGCGAGAAAAACTGACCAAGAGACTCTAGAGGGGCAGATTCGTACTTATCTCTCAATGAATGTACAAGACAAATAAAACTAGAAACAAACACATTTGACAAGAAGTGAATGTTCATACTGTAAATGATAAAATCACTGATTGTAGATAGAGATGAAAATAATATCTACACAGAACGGGCAGTACATAATTAACTTCGTAAGATTGTACAATTTTGCAACGAAAAGGAAGAAGAGCAATTGTTTGTCTGAGAATTCTGGCTTCATTGCAGATGTTGCTTAGGCTAGATGTATTTGGAGATGACATCATTTTCAAATGGAAGGCTAAAATGTAATAGGTGATCCTTGTTCTTCTGCATCAGGAACTCAGGCCATATCAATTTTATTAGCTTCTAGACTGTCCTTATTAGTTTTGACTCTCTACATATGTGATTTGACATCAAAAAATGATAATTCAGTCAAGACTTTTTCATTTCATGCGTTCAATTAACATAATACAATTTTTCCCCTGAAATTTTGCATGCATGATGCTGGAAGCATTGACTCACCAATTTTGATAGCCTAATATGATCATTGGGTGTGATATATCTCAAAGCAGTTATGCAAATAAAGGTGACAACACTTTTTACGTTGTCAAGAACTATTGCCATTTTTCTCCTATTATAGCATACAATACCTTTTATTTCCTTTTTTTTTGTCGTCTGTGGGGGACTGTGCTTTGGAAAAGGGGCTTAATGGGGTGAAGGTCAACCTCAAACATTGAACTCTGGTAGTATTACACTTTGAAGCATCTGATGAGCAATATTGGTTTTAAAGTCACCTAGTGAAACACAATTAAACAATTGAATAGGCACATAGTTAAGTCTAGTTTAATACAAGAATGAAATAATGTGTAAGCTTTTTTTCTACTCCCCATTTACGCCGTTTCGCCAGTCAAACATTAATATTACTAACTTGTTATGAGATACCAAATCTCATTTTCTGAAGCAGAAAAACGTCATAATTTTCTTATGAAAGGAGGCAGTAATTCTTTTGCAACTAAGTTATCCTGGTAATTTAATTTTCTGTTGGCACTTGAAATAGCTTCAACAGAGTTCATGTTGACACTGTACACGAATACCGAATCTCTCTATTTTTATCAACTGCACATGTAAACAATTATCTTCAAACTGCTGGTTGTGAAAGCGATTAAACTCAAATAGCAGCCTGACTATGGCATTGGGTTTTTCAGTTCCGATTCTACCTCGCAAACATTGCCCAGGAATGGCTTGTGTTTAGAAGCACCATGGTTGTTGGCATAAATAAATAATAATTATCAAACAGCAGTGTTTACCAACATGGTAATTTGACTATGGGTAAGAGAAAGCCCATTTTACTCTCGTGTTAGAAATACAAAACAAAGTCTAAATGGTAAAATCATAACTAAATACACTATAACTCAACCACAAGCCCATAAAATTTATTTTTCTATTTGTATAGTCATAGCTTTTACTCATGTCAGCTAAATTTCACTATATAGTGAGTGAATTGGCCTACCTGATCAGTGTGCTACCACCTAGCGAGATTTATACCAAATGGAAAAGTGAACATTGCATGAAATGTCAGCTAATCACATCCAGTAACTCTAACATCTGCAGGTGTGCTACTACCTAGTGGCATTGGCATAAGATGACAGTAAGGACAGCTGCGTTCACGTCGTCATGTGTACACATCAGTGACTATTTTGGCCCATAAGACAATGATGTAATGCCAGCAACACTTACACAAAGACTCCTAAAAACGTGCACATCTGCTATGCTATACATTTTAAATTACTGCATCTGTATAGCATTCAATAGCACTTAAAAGTAAAATTAACTAATAATAAAACAAGGTGTCAAAAGTTAGGGTGTTTACGTGCTCTTGTGCTTCTATACAGCAGCCGCCACCGACTGTAAGTCAGATTGTTAGTACATGTTTGTTTACCTCTTGTTTATACTCTGTTCATCTAGAGATTAGAGGAGACGTAAATAAAGCCACGTGCGTTTTGACCACAGCGCGCCCCCTTGACGCAGTTAAGTGAATCTGTAATCAGCCTAATTCATTCTGCGCGCGCATTATTCAATATGAAAGTAACATGGCGGAACAAGTGAGTTGTGAAACATAAGTGCGGCAAACCATTGCGAAGTGGTGAAAAGGCAACAATACTGAATGTATTTAACAAGTTCTGGGAGAAATATCCCGAACTTGCTATCGAAGACGTGATGAAATTAACATCCGAGTTTACCGGTGTGTCAGTTGCAAGTATTTACAGTACACGCAAAGAAAAATCGTCAGTTGGTTAAAATACCGGTAAAAAGCGACCACGTGCCAGATAAATGGTAGATGCAGTTTGCGACGAATTTGTGAGATCTGCAATCCGTCGAAAAAGTCACCAATTCTCTGTTAACAATGAACCCCCACCTTAAACTAAGTGCTGTTGGCAGTTAACTCTGATCCCGATCTTCCAGATTTAAAACGAACTTCCCTCCACAAGCTGCTTCTGGAGATTGGTTTCGAGATTGTGAGCAGGAAATGAAAAAGTGTTATTGTGGACAGAGAAGACGTAAGTAGCAGTTAATTTCCATGTGCTATATGTTATTTGGATCAAGTAAATATATCCTTTTAGTAGTGTAAAATGCATATTATACCTACGCGTAGCGGTAGGTAACTGTGTTGCGTCATTGTGAATGCATGTGGCGGCGGAGTGATACAAACTGGTGCTTTGTTTATATCTCTTCTGATCTCTTGATGAACAGAGTATAGTGTGGGGTGATATAACAAACTCATAGTTGTTAACTAATAATAGCTTTAATTCCAAAAGTACTGTACTACACAAAAGTTTATCATGTGGCATCACTGCATCCACACATGTGCAATTGCAGGTTGATGCATGTAGTTCTATTGGGAGCAACATAAGCACCTCCTTTGACATACATTTCCATGTAGTATGTCATTATATGTAACATTGTGCTGCTTAAAAGGATATAAGCAGAGATATAGGAAAGGAGCTACAGTAAGAGAACTAAGTATTTTTGAATCCCTGTTCATAAAAGATACTTTAATCTTCTCCATGAAATGAACATATACTTAATGATGTAAATTAGTTTTTGTTGCATAACATAACAGGCTCAAAATGCAGTGGTTGCCAGGGCATTAGGGCACCTATAGAAATGAAAATCCTGGCAAAAATGGTACCAAAATACGCTATGTTGGCCCTGTTCCATGGTGGCAAACCATGGCAAATGTATCCTGTATGAAGATAAGCCAGGAAATTGATCTTAGCTTTACTGAATACTCTTTCTTATCTCTCCTGGGATTGGACAGAAGAGTGAAAAGTAGTTGCATTAATGTCTGAACATGGTCACTTCAGGAGACATCTACATAAAGCAGAACTATATATTAATGAACCCCTTTGTAGAGTGTGCAACGAGGATGAGGAACTTCCTCATGTAACCTCTTTAGTTGTCCATTCATAGCAAGAAAGAGAATTATTCTTTCTATCACCAGAAAAGATTTAGGAAGGGATGCTGAAATTGGAACCTTTACTTATTTCTTGTCATAAATTTTAGTATTCATTATTATGGAAAACATCTTTCATAAATTACATTTTCCCTAAATTACACAGCTTTTAATGCTGATGCTCTACTCCTGAGCTAAACTGAAAAGATCTTAAATGTGCCCTAAACTACTCTCACCTAGTTTATCCTACTGAGCCCTCAAGGAAATCCCAATTACATCCAGATATCACAGTCTGATGGTCAATGAAAGGCATAGTGTGAAAGAAAATTTATCAGACTTTCTGTAGTATTTCTAACTTATGGATAAAAAAACCATTACCTTGGCAGTATTCCTCTCCTAGTCCTAAGTCCCGTTGAATGACAAATGTATAATCACACTGATATAAATTCAAATCCAATAGCTAATAAATGCAGCTCCAGTTGGCAAGATAGAAGCAATGCTGCAATTTGTAGGAACTCTATCCTTATTTGCTCAGCCTGAAAGAACAAAGTAATAAGGTGTAAGTAAGACTAAATAACATAAAAAACAACATAAAATCTTGCACAGAATATACGAGTTGGCTCATAAATTTGCACACCAACTTGACAAGCTTTTAGAGTGGTCCAAACAGTTTGCTGAACGAGTTTTGTTGCAAGAAGCATGTTTTATGCCATAGCAATAAGCCAGAATCCAAACAGCCAACAAATAAGGAATAACTTCTTTGTGATTTACAAATTTAATAGAGATTCCTTCTTCAAAATTTACTAGTCCATAGAATAATGGCAAAGTAGTTGAAAATCTTTTAAATAGGAATACATATTGTCAATTATATCCGTGCTCTGACGACACATTTCCCATTTGTGTTACTGGTTTATCCTACTTCTTATTCATTGCTCATAAGTGACCTTATGGCTAAAAATCAAAAAATAGAACAATGTAGCTGATCTACAGTGGTTACTGTATTTACTACTAGTAATGCAAAAGCTACAACCTCTACTTAGTGTAAAATTTAACACAAATTAAAAGTTACTTCTGTATCACTTAGTGAACATGGCATCCAGTTCTGTTTTTAATCAGATGGAAAATAAACAAATGAGGCAGAAAGAGAGCCAGATATCAGTGTTGTGTCCAACTTGGACAATAAATTTCAAAATCTTGGCAGGCATTTAATGTAGGAAACTGGTTTTTGGAACTGCAAACTTGTAAATAAAATGCTGTGAGCAAATAGTTTTCTTTCCTGGAGTGCCAGTAAATTTTATGGGTACAAATAATATTTGTACCAGCAGTTTTACATTGCAAATTCACAGCACAGTAACTGCACAGTGCCACAAGGTGAGCAAGCTTTTTACTAGAATTATGCACTGACCAGCTTCACCCATTATTAAGTCCTGTGTTTGACATAATTTCCCTCTGATGCATGCAATTCAACATTTACCCATGCAATTACTGGAAGTTCCTCTCTCTCTACAATAAGCAGTACATGACGATACAACCAACCTATATGACATTACGTTGGAGTACGTTAATTTAAAAAAAAAGTACATGACAATATAAATGGAGGACAATGCATGGGTCTAAAGGCATTGCAGAGAAGGAATGTTATAACATGCAGAGTGAATTAGTATAAAGTAAAATACAATTATCTCTAATGTACGTCTGTTGCATCATGTTACGTCTTGTCTTCCTTTGACACCAAATCCAGTACACCAAGTTGTACTGAAAAAGTGTGTATCTGTGCAAATAAACAGATTATAATGCTAAAGTTGTAAAATTACTGTAATTTAACATGAAATATTATTGCCATTCTGTTCATTGTCCTCAATACTAGACTGTCTAAATTTCCTCATTTTGTTTTATATGCAATTCATACACAGTCTATGTTACTATTTTCTAAGTAAGTAGTAGCGTTTAAAAGGTGCAAAACTGCTGGCATCATCAATGCCACCTTCCGGTTATATCTTTATTCTTGCTTTAATTTGATACAAAAAGAACACACAAAGAAAATACAGGAAGATACAATGGAAATAACAAAAGTAGAAGTATTAAACATAAATAAACACACAAAAAATAATGTAGCTCTCACGATTCATGATGGAACAATAACAAATCCTCAGCAAGCAAACAGTTGTTACACTTAGTTTACACTTGATATCATACAAGAAACTGTACAAGTTAAATATTTGTAAAGAAACCACTTAACAGAACATAGTGAAGAAGCTTTGCAATAGAGGCAGAGTCATCTCCTAAAATAGTAATTAAATCATTAGATAGAACAAGCTGATTTCAAAGTAGGGAATAGCGACGACACTGGATGAGGAAATGCTTCACAGTTAAGGGCTCATTGCAGTGGATACAGCATGGTGGTGGTTCACCCCTGATGAGATAACTATGATTGAAATATCAGTGGCCAATAAGAAGCCGAGCAAGCATGATCTTGCTATGTGTTGGACGAGAACAATAATGCCAGGGAAGTGTTGTAGCCTTGACCTCTCAGAGTCTGGCGGTGGATGTAAACCACTCCTCTTGCCATTGAAACAGGATCTTTCTGCATAAACAGCTCTTCAAATCTGTACATAAGCAGCGGAGAACCAGTTCATTGGGATGTAGAATCACATCTTTTACATGATGTGCAACTGATTACAGATTTTTTGAACAAATGGTTGAGGGCTTATAGAGATCCTGTAAACTAAGTAAAGCACTGAGGGAGTCAGAACAAATGATAATATCGGGGAAAGGGAGCATATGAAAATTGTGGTTAAGTACAGTTCAGCAATATAAATGGAACTGCTAAGGGTGAAGCAAATCTTGCGAGAGACAGGGGAAGGAATAACTAGCACAGCCAGCCCCTTGATCTGTGCAAGAACCATTAGTACATTAAAAATCATATCCAGAAAACCTGTTTTTTAAGGCAGCAAAATGTGCAGTATATACCAGGCAAGTCAGCTGCCCCTTATTTTCCAGTTTTATACAATCTGCATTTTATACTCCAACATGAAAACATCAGCTTCTATTATAGAGTCTATGGAACTATTTAACATGTACTGTTAAATGGAATATTTATTTCTGAAGTTCTAGGTAGCTCAGTTGGAACGAGAACATGATTCCTAAGTAATCTGTGTGCTGTAGGGGTGGTTCAAATCCCCTGCATGCACCAATTTTTTTTACCACGTAATGTTTACTAATAGCATTGGTTGAACAATTATTGTGTTTAAAGCTGCTATTATTTTAATTTGTAATTGTTTTAGTTCCATTTTATGGTATTGTTGTATATGAGGATATCTCTCCTGGTATAGTTGCTGAGCTGTTTGTACTTGGCTCTTGCTTTTCCATGGATCAAAAGCATATCAGTGTACTTGTCTGTTGAACACATCATAAAGGACTGTCACAATATATTGTGTGACAGTATACATGTGGAGAATAGAGGAAGTCAGTGTTCATAATAACACACTGCATCATGCTAGTCCAATGGGACTATTATACCTACTCTATTACAAAATGCAGACAACCAAAAATAATTTAAATTATGTCCTAAACCATCAGGGATTTCAAAATTAGATTGTTGTGAATTCAGTTTCCAGGTAGAAAAAAAAAAAAAATTATACATCGAGATGCGAACCTGTGTCCCTGAGGTTAGCACACAGGACACAGTTGTAATTCTATTCAGCTATTTGGACGCTTGACTGAAAGCACATTCTGAGTTCTACCGTAGAACCTGCATGCCAGGTGCTATGCCATTGCCACCTCGTGACTTATTGTGCCTAATTTAGTCCTTTAAGACAGCTTGAAGCCTTTGCTGGGCATTTAAAACTATTACTCAAATGACAAAAGCTATTATGCAAGTTATTTGCGATGTACAAAACGTAGTTTAAGCCAAAAGTTAAATAAACTATTATTTAATAACATGTGCACTTCGACTGTACGGGTCCATGGTGGACGAGGCACGTACCTTAATTTCTTGCAACCAACCCAGGCTTTACGTACAAGAATCTGCCATTTGCTTTTTAGTTGATGTTGTTAGTTAGTCATATGACAGGTCCATTTTATCAGAGGTGTCTACTGAATTGCATTGCTATGTATACTTTAATAAAAAGTTTGTAAAATTGGCTGGAAACCCGGAATTCACTGTTAACGAGTCGCATGTTTTTGAGGTGTACTTTAGCGAGTACATTTTGTCCCTCAAAACACTGCTCCTCTAAATTTTGCACATTTGTCTCTCTAATAACGTCAAACAATACGCTTTAGTAAGTGCAAAACTGGACTAAAATACATGTTGTTTGGTGGCCTACCTTTGAAAAAATAAGGGGCGGCTGACTTACCTGGTATAGCTAAGGCAGTAATGTCCTTTGGCAAATGAGTCAAATCAGGATGATACCTAGTTGAAGGTCATATCTATGGGGAGAAACTATGAAATCCCTTATGGACAGGCAAGGGAAGTGTTGTGTCCAACTTGGACAATAAATTTCAAAATCTAACCCCTGCAGGAAGCAGCGCTGTCGGACAGCTGCGATATCAATAATCTAAATCGGTGCCAAAGAAGATAGGATAGATGGGATGATAACGCATGGCACGTAAGGTGGAGGCATAACTACAAGGAGAGTATCTCAACATATCCAGAAGGATGGTTCATCAGTCCGCGATTAAACTACAGTGGGACTAGTACAAAAAGCTCCGAGAGCTAATCTAAGGCCCTGATTATGAACAGGTTCCAATCTATGCACAAGAATAGACAGTATAATCATAGTTTAGTTTTGAATGTATTAAGGCCCTGTAGGGTCAGCATTACTCACTTCCAATCATCATCCTGAGCAGCAACCTTCTTTGAACATAATCTTCACAGATCGCACTTCATGTACTTGTGAGCCTTGCCAGTTACAGCAAGAGCTACACCATTAGAACAAGCTTTAGATTCTACTGGCTACACTTCCCAAGAAGTCATAGAGCTTTGTGCCTAACCAGATTGCAACCTGTCAGTCTCAAGAAAGAACTGCCAGAGGTACAGCTTCTCTGCCATACTTCAGAAATGTAATGGCTCATAATGTTCAATACATACTAAAGCTAAGTAAGAACTTTTTTCAAAAAACTTTAGAATTTATTGTGCATGGGCAGAGACTTAGAAACCTGTTCTCTTTGCTCTGTGTTTACCAAATTTCTTGCTTCTGCAGTGCAGTGTTTGTCAGTGAAACACCCAGGTTATATAGTATAGTGAATCTGAATATCCTACCCTGGCATCTAGATTACTATACTGGGGCATATATCCAAATTTCTCATTTATTTACATTTTACAAAATCATACATTTCTAAATACATTATTTGGGGAAGTCCAGAACTACAGGATAACTCAAGAGCTCACCAAAGGGAAAAGTCCCTTAAGCAGAACACCTAGGTTACTAAGTGCAGGATATGTTCCTGTCTGGGCCAACTGAACTCTACAGATGAAATGGGTGAAATGATGCTTAAATGAGCCCAAGGTCCATGGAGTTTTAAGTTACCTGACACTCATCTTCTCAGGATAAGGGAAAACCTCGGAAAAAACCTTACCCGGATAACTTACTCTAAGCAAGATTCAAACTCGCAACCTCTTGAACGTGAGGTAGACATGCTAATCATCATGCTACCGAGGCGAGCAGAATAGAATGCCATCCAATACGATGAAATGAGTATTCTTCCATCTATGTCACAATACTATGCCAGGCTACAGTGCAAAGCTACTGAAATTAATACACATCCTTGCAATTTCAATAACAAACACTAAAGCTAAAACAACTTAGCTTCCAATTATCAAACAGGAGAACCAACCAAGAGGAAGCATCAGTGCTAGAGCAACTTAACCCCTTCAACTGCACACTTAATCTCAGCCACCTCTAAGTCATGTGAGCAATTTGCTTCAGATACCATGTCACTTCCAGCTAATGCATCACTCACAACTGAACCTTCACCTAGAAGACTTCAACCACACCAGTGAGGATGTCTCCCATGGTTATGTACAAAACGTCTGGATTGGACAATTTCAGCAAACCAAGTCTCAGAGGCCTGGAATTGACTTCCAGTTATAAGATAAAGGGCATACAGTATAAGAAGGCACACGAGGCAGAGCTAGACGGGGGTGGGCAAGAGCAAGAAGCCTATCCTAGAGAGGTGACCTTGCCCAGTTCAGCAATGCACTGTCTAGTGCAGTATTTGTTTTTCATTTTTATCTTTGTGCTCAACAACTCCAGCAACAGCTCATTATTATAAAGTATTCCAATGAAAAGAACTGGAAATGTTGAAGCTGACTGCCCAAGAAACAATATTTTAGGTGATCTGTAGCCCAAGATATTTGTAATTAAATAAACACTGCCGTCAGCGATAGCAAGTGCTACATGCCTTGCATATGGTTGTTTATTAAGTCAATTCAAATCATTTTCTTCTCAAGAGGGGAGATGCCTGCAGAAAAGGAAAAGGAGTTTAGTTATGAGTTATTTTCAGTGTTTACACTTTTTAAAAGAGATGGTCTCAGAAGAAAAGCTGTGGGCACTGTATTTAAAAAGAATTAGATGCCAAGGCATGCAATGTAAGTGAACATTCAGTGAACTTTGTGATTTCAAGTATATGTTCTTTAAAGTATATAGTTTTAGGTATTGTATTTTAAGAGAAATGATAGGTGAATTTTTGTAAATCCCAAGTGCTTTCCTGGGTGTTCTAAACTTATAGCAAGTGTTGTATCTGTTATAAAGAAGGGTAGCTGCAAAGTTTGGTGCATGTAAAATAAGATCTGAAGCTTTCCTGGAGATGAACATATTCAAGACGGTCTCGGGCTTTGAGCCAGCTGTAGTGATGAAGAGCCATCAACGTTTCGGGAGTGTGCATCTCTCCCATCATTAGGATGATGAATGACAAGATTGAAAGGACCAGTATATACACTGTCTGCTAGTACAGACTTCGCAGAAAACACCAAGTCTATTCTGGAGGTTCAACGCTCTGACAGAATCTGTGTTTCTTGAGCCGGTCGATCTCCAGGAGGGACTGAACTGAAATCTGGCATCCCGGTTCAGTGTGCTCTTCTCAGAGTTCTGTCCTTCTCCACTTCCATGGTGAACTGAATTTGGGGTCAGAGGCTGTTGAGGTGTGTGAGGAAGCTCAGCAAAGTGTCTAGCCCATGTGGCCATATAACAAATGTGTCGACATATCGGTAGAAATGAGATGGCTTGAGTGAAGCAGGGAAAGTTTAGGATGGGAGATGACCTTCAAAGCATACCTTTTAGATGAAAAGGTGCAGCAGTAAGTACTTTGGGAGAAACTGCTTCTCCAAACAGCTTGGTTGCCAAGGCAACATGTCACAAAACAATACTGTATGCTGGTTTGCACATGTTTCTAGCAAACAGAAAATATTTTCACTTGCAGGGGAGGGGGACTAGCAAAGGCATAGCTAATAGCTAAGAGGGCCTTTAGGGTAGAGGGCCTAGTTCCTGTTTCCGACTTTATACCTGCTTAAGAATAGTCACAATTACTGTTTTACCTAAAGAATGTGTTCATGGTAAAGTAATATAGTATAAGTGGCCTTTTACAAAACTGTTAACAACAAAGTTTAGTGAGGTAGAACTGGAACTTAAAAATTCAATGCCACAGCTGAACTGGTTTGAGAATTCAATGTTATTCTGGCAGGTTGTCACAGAATGGTTAGAGCACCTGCCTGGTAAGCGGAGGGTCTGTGGTTCAAATCCCAGCTGTGACATTGAATTTTTAAGTTCCAGTTCTACCTCTCAAACATTGCCCACACACGGCTTGTGTGTTTAAAAACACCAACAATAAGTTTGTTGGCATAAATAACAAAGTTTAGTTTTACTACTGTCTACTACTCCACTGTTTCTAATGGCATTACAGAATATGGAAGTGTCTCAGTGTTGTATTATGAATCCCATGAATGACATAGTTTGTCACAAACACCGTCATCTAGGTGAAAAGATGTTTAAACTTTTGGTCGTCCCAATGATATAATCAATATACCACAAATTGGGAAATTGTACGATATCTAATTGAAAAGTTCTTGGTTTGCTAGTTTATTTTGCAGTAGCTGTAATTTGCAATTGCTCTTCTGTTGGTCTTGTTTGCTTTTTAGGAAAATCAATAGCATGTGGAAAAAAGGATTCAGATTTTGTTAATATAACCCACTGTCTTCATAAGCATGATTCAGCAAATATTTAAAATGAAAATTACAACTAATTAAACTAAACACTTTATACAGCTTATTTTCTGGTAAAATTACTAAAATATACATGATAGCCAGGAAATATTTATTTCTCTCCAAGGTGTTTTCTAGTGAAAAATGCAGTACTAGTGTTTGAAATACAAGTAGTATGTAGAAACTGGAAAAAGAAAAAAACTAAAGTGTAAACTGATGCTGTCATGGTTTAAATCACTCAGAATAAGGAAGGGGGGGGGGGGGGGGGGAGTAGAGTACCAGAAATAAGCATGAAGCACAAACTCTTACCAGAGGCAGAAAAGTTTTGGCAATCTCAGGAGCGTCCACGGCAAGAATTTTCCAACCAATGTCCTTATTTGCTGAAAGCAGCTGCTTCACTAGGTTTCTCAATTTCTGGTACAATGGATGGATATGATGTTGGAAGAAATCTTGCCTTATAAATTTCACATTGCTGTAAAATAAAGCCAGTGTGAGAAAAAAGATGCCACAATTATTTTTCAGAGAGACAATTTAACACAGTTTGAGAAATCACAGAACATGAAATACTTTTAGGTGTCCCATATAGAATAACGCACTGCAAGGCATAAAACGCATAGTGTCAGCAAAAATGCTTACCATTTTACAAATAATAAAGAAACTGTTTCCATGAATATACTTGCTGCATTGTGTATTATCTTTAACCTTTTCACTGGCTTGGCTGTCATGTTGACGGCCCAGGCTCCTTGCTAGAATCAAGCAGGATTCTATATGGTCCTGAATCGAGGCTTGTTAGACACTGAAGGGGAACTTTGTATGCACTTTCAATTGAAGGAACATGTTCTGCCATTTATTAGGATTATGAAGCAGTTTCAAAGAGCTCTTTGTCTTATAGTGACACTTGTACCTAAAAATACAAAGTCTTGCATATGCATTTCTCTCCACAGAGATGGAAAGAATTTTAAATTTAAAAAAATATCTCAGCAAGGAGGGGTCCCCAAGTGGAAAATATCCCAACAGTGAAAGGGTTAATAATCCATTATAAATGAGCCAATAACCACAACCAATAATGCTCAATGTTCACTAAAATTACTAAGAAGTTAAAACACTGTTTGGTTCACTTACCAGTTTTTTACTTAAATTATATTCATTGATTTACCAGCAGTGTAAGCAGCATTTGAGTAAACTGTTTGCATTTAAGAAATAAGACACTGTTTGACTAATAAGCATACAGCAATTCTTTTCAGTTGCTCTTATATTGCAGGGTTCCTAGAAACCAACTACAATCTTTTGGGCTGTGAAACATTTTCACCAGGATCTAGTCAACCTTGGTGTACTAACAGCGAGTGATTTTTAACTACTTAAATACTGTAAAACAATTAGTTAACTGTAATGTAAGAATGAAATCATTTAATGTGTACTATGATATTGGAGAATGTGGTGGGAAGAGGATAACAAAACAAAGCAAACCATAGCTCACCATAGCCTCACTCACCTTGAACACTAAAGAAGTCTGTCTTCATTTTGTCAGAATACACTTGCATTGAACTGAAGAATGGAAAAGATTTTCTTCATCTCACTAAAATAATTCCGTAAGAACAAAATAGTGTTACTTGCAAATGATACAAATATGACTGTTAGTAATATTAGACAAAATGAACTATGAACTACAACAACTGAAGTAACAGATAAACTAGAGCAAAGCTTGTAAAAAACACCAACATTAAACATTAGCAAAACTGTCCAACTAAACTTCAGTTTTCAAAATGCAGAATCCTATCAAAATCAAGCTGAATGGAGCCATAGTTAAAGAAGCAGCATGCTAAATTCCTAGTGTTCTGGTGGACTCAAACACTTGTTGAGGTTAAACACCAAATTTAGTACAGAAACTAGGCAGTTTAAGGTATGCATTTAGGGTTCTATTTACAGTGGCAACTTAGGATATATTAATGTCAGACCTATTATGACTAGATCCATTTAAACCACACCCTATGACAAGAATACAAGGAATGTTGCTGAAAACCTCACCTGCATTTAAATTATGAATTACACTAATATCATAAAACCAATGGCTAATCAGAGAGAGAGCAGGACTTAAGGACTTCAGCATTGCACATCATGAGTTAGGTACGAGAAAAATTGGTATTAAGTGGGTTTAAAATACCTCAACATAAAAAAAAAGAAAGAAAGAAAAGACACGTTAAGTGAAAATTACAAGAAAATTTGTTGCAATTTCAAAGATAATGCTTCCAACTAATAGACCCTATTGCAATTGCACACAAAACATGGGTCCAGTATTATGGCAAAAAAAGATATAGAAATATAACGGCTCACTCTTTTCAAATAAAAAAGCCACCTTCAAATCCAAATACATGCATGCAATTTTCTTGGGTATGTTTTTGGTACAAGGAAGGAAATACAGCATGGTTCAAAACGTGTAGCACATATGTAATCCTAGAGGTGACACAGGGTATAGTTTTATGTGGAAGTTGTGGATGATTTGATATACCTGCACTCTAGCTTTCCTTAAAATTCCACTACATTCCCTGACCTTTGTTAGAGGTCATTAGAATTGAAATACAGGTAACTTACTCCTAGAAAATAGGCTATATGTGTTTCTTGGCTGAAAAGAGTGCCAGGAAATAACCCCATATCATGAAAGTGCATTACAGAAGCTATTAAACGAGCCTCTCCTTTATACTTCCATCACCCCTCCACCTCCAGCCAATTGCAAATAGCAGCACTTAACAAATGTTGTTTTTCCAACTTGAGTGTGAATTTAAATGTTAATTGAGTTAAGAAGCATCACAAAAGGAAACCATTAATAAGAGGTGAAAAGCATACAATTCTAAGTGTTTAGTAAGCTAATGGAAACCCATCCAAAAGCCTTAGTGAATGATGTAGTGAAACTAACCTTTGAATATACCAGCATCAGTAGCAAATGGCCATAATGAGCTGAAAGTGAATATTCTGTAGCAAACACCCATAATGAGCTGAAAGAAATGGGGACTTTAAGGACATCAGGGAAGAAAAGAAACTGGCAAAAACCAGCCATAGTAAATATTGATGATTTTGTTAGATGTACAATTGGATCTTAGGTGCATAAGTTATTTTTTTAACAATGAGTCTTCAATAATAAATAAAAGTTTTAACTATAGTAAATAGTAACCCAGGATCTGTCCAACTATAGGAGAGCCACCTTTAGTAAGCTGTTATTATACATGCTCTTTGAGGATTTAAGGAGAATATTATAACACAGAGATTAAAATATTTAAGGAATATGAAATGGTATTAGGAAGGAGAATCAGAAGATTTGTTACCTGGATGAGAAAGGCTTAATTGAGGATCATACTACCTCCAAAGTGTGGTTTGGTATGGAAACTGTTTCCAAGAAGCAAGCCTTTTTCCCAGCAGTCTACTATTGGACTCAAGATATCCAAAGTCTTATTGTTCTTCATACTGGACTGACAGTGGATTTTTAACACTGCATGTTAGTATTTGAGTACAAGGAAATGAGCAATAATGATGAAGTAATGACCAGTGAGGTTTTCCAGAAATGGTTTGGTAAAATACTACAGTAGAACCTCGATAACTTAACTCTCAAAAACTTGACATTCTGTATAACCTGACAACCTTTTTATTTTTTTATTTTTTATACTGTTAAACTTGACTGTAATAATTTCTATAATGCACTATGCGGTACAAATAGTATAGGCACATTTTAATTACTGTACATATACAACCCACTGTATTCTACCTCACAGTAACCAAAGGACTGACCATATATTGACCTTCGATATCTAGTCCGGCTGCTCTAACCACTGAGCTACCATGGCCAATGTGTCGACATAACATTTAATTCTTGAAACTCCCAAACTCACTCACTTTTTCCCAGTAAACCACAAGGAGATCTCAAACACATATGGGATAACATACCCTAATAGAGACTTACTATGCTGTAAGTACTTAAGCCCCAGTCTTCATAGCGTAACCAACTTATAAGTTCAAACAGTGGAAATTAAAGGGTTAGAATGAGACTGAAAAACTCAATGCCATAGCTGCCGGGATTTGAACCACAGATCTTCCAGTTTCCGTCCACTTGCTCTATCCACTGAGCTACCATGACCAATGTGCCGACATGACTTTAAATTCTCCAATTCACTTGCAGTTTTCCTGATAAACCTCAAAGAGATCTCACGTTCATATGAGATAACATACCCTAATGGCGACTTACTATGCTTTAAGGACTTAAATCCTGGGCTTCATAGTTTAACCAACTATTAAGGTCAATCAATTTTTCTTCCACAACATTCATTCTTCAGAAAATTACTTGCCTTTCAACTCATATCAAAATGTGCCACTCCTTAAAAAAGTGCAGACTTTGCAAGAAGTAGAAGAACATGCTAGGAAATTTCAGTGACAATGCACGCTATGCTGGCAAAGTGTCTGCACAACAGAAAACCAAGGTCTTATCTTTTAATATAAAATCTCTAGGATACATAGTGGTTCAGAATTGAAATCTAGTGGGGAGGGGATGGGGAGATAAAAAAACAATCTTCACATGTATGAAGTCATATGGCCTTGATTACAGTCTGATTTTTAAAAGATACATTATAGATATCAGCTTCTCCACGGCGTGGAGAGCTGCAGTGTTGTCAAGAAGCAGAGAGCAGATAACCCTCAATGCTCAGATAAACAAATGTTCGGGTTTATCTCACAGGAGCGAAAACATGCAGATATAATCTATATTAGACTACTATCAAAACAGAGGTAGTTTGTTCTCAATAAGAGAACAGACAAATTCTCTAGTCTGGCTGTGCAATGTAACCCCCGACCAAAAGCTGATCTTTCTCTTTGGCCATGAAGCCTCGGTCTACCTGTACCTCTACATCCACTAACTCTTATTTCCATAACTATAATAGGTCTCTTAATATAACGGTTTTAACAAAGTAGACTAACAACACACTATGCAACTGAACGTTCCAAGCAAACTTGGTTCCCCACACAACTAGCGATAACTGATCTGAGGAGTAAATTATTTATCAGTAAATTACTTATAACTAAAACTTACTAAAAACAAGTCAGCAGTATATCCTCTTATCACTTACTGCAAATGTTTTGATGTTGGACGTTGCTTTGATAAATAGTGCAAGATTTATTATGAATATAATTCTACAAGGCTTGTGTTGAATGATTTTGATATTTTCCTTTTGTTTCTTGCATAATTAAAATATGAAACAGTCAGCAAACTTCACACCTTTCCAAACTTTTCTATTTATGTTTTAGTATTGAGTTTGTAAAATTTGCAGGTATTTACAGGAGCCCTAATTGATATTATTTTGAAGAGAATGGATATGGATTACGTGCCATAAAAACGAAAGCCCTTCTTTGCCCCCCTCACCTTTGGTATATATATTTTCCAGGTTCAGTCAATAAAAATATGGATATATACTGTGAATGGTTAAATGTGAAAAATCTGAATAGGGTAGAAGTATTTAATTATCTTGTAGATTACTTGATATCTAAATTAGACATTAGTATTAACCTGGTGAAAGAAGTAGTAAAATTTGTGAAAAACTGAGAACTTTGCCTAAGAAAGAGTAACCGAATGGGTGATTCTTTCAAATGCATAATAATATACAGTTAGAAAGCACATTCACTTTTACTGTAAATGAACCTGAAGTCAGCCCAAGCACTCTAAGAGAACCAGGGAAAGCACTGAAATTTCTTTTAAATACTATCCATAGTTTTATATGTTGACTAGCAATCGTTAGGTTCTTATTCATAAATCACCAGCTATAAAACATGACCTTCTTCCAATTGGGCAACTAAGTGAAAAGACCCAAGAAGTGAAAAACAAAGGCTTCAAGCATATAAAGCAGCATCATACAAGTAAGAAGTTGCGTCTTTCCAGCAATGAGGACCTGTTCAATTACGTTATACCAGGGACAACAAACTCTCAAACACAGTGTACGTGTACTGTGCACATCTGATCTGTGCTGGCAAGATACATACCTATGAGTAGGGATGATGATTTTTCGCATTAGCGATAAAGTACGAATTGCATATAAAAAGGCTATACTTGCATATTTACAATGTTATTGATCAATGTGTTTTGAAAATGTGATCACATGCGAAATCCACCTAAAATGCTAAATGAGTATCAAAATGCAATATAAATACGAAATGGACTTGTTTTTTTTTTTAAAAGAAAAACGTATTTTACGCAATTTAGTGATAATACTAACAAGTTTGCTTCCACAAATATTATATCCATGTGACACTGAAAAGCTTGGTCGCAGGTAGGAAACTGAAGAAATAACAGGTCTTCAACCTCATCCATCACATCCATCGAAACTGTTTATCTCGGCCCAAGCCTATTATTTCTGTGTCGTAGAAAATTCCAGGACAGATTTTAAGTTTAAAATTACACCCACAATACTCTTTCTTTCTTCCTCCCCTTAAAATGGTATAGTCCAACAATGTCTGCAATTACCTGACTGGTATTTTGAAGGTGCGTATTATTGTTCGGGCCTACCGACTATGCGAACTGTGCTATGTGTGAGGTTTAACTTGGAACATGACTTTGTTTCTACTACCTGCCCAGCCTAGGGGGTGGGGTACACTAATGACTCAGAGAGCTGAAAAACCCGGTCACAGTCACACTTTACTGCAATTATATTTGTTGTATTTTATTGCCTTTGGGCAGTATTTTCTTACAATTATGGATTAAATATGAAATTTATTTTTTAAGATTGGCCCAATTACCTAGGTTAACCTAAAATATATATTTTCCATAAATTGCAACAAAACACTATATAAGAAATGTGAAAATGCTATCAAGTGCTAAATAGTAAAATCAAAAAGCTAAAAATCACCATCCCTACGTTTGAGTCAATCACTACTTCATGCAGTGGTGTACAGTAATCTGCAGTTGCATTACCAATAAAATATTAAGAAGAGGATAGTAGAGAAGGATTCAGTCACAAACTGCGTTATACTCGGTTTAATATCCTCGTGCATGGTATTGATTTACAGACGAAAGAACCCAATTATAACCTTTAATTCTATACATGGTTACAGAGAACCAAGTGATAGCATATACATGCAACATCTTTTATTATAGGGGCCCAAATGACCTAGCTGTCAACGGGCCCTTAAACCCTACTCACTCACTCTTTTATTATAGGTAGGAAACAGCATTTTGTCACTGTTGTTGTTGTAGTGTTTAACGCCCGCTTTTACTACTATGGCACCGCAGGCGGTGACACTGATGATACATGAAGATGGAGCACCGGTGGAATGAAATGGCGGGGGAAACTGGAGTACCAGGAGAAAACCCGCCCTGACGCCGCTTCGTCCACCACGAATACCACATGCGGGTCCCTGGGATCGAACCCGGGCCACCTAGGTGGTAGGCGAGCGCGCTAATTTTTGTCACTGGAAATTAGCACAATTTTAACTGTGGAAAAGTTGCACAAATATAAAATAAGAAAACAAAATTTACTATACAGTGATATTACACAGAGGACTTTAAATGAGTAGTGTGACGCAGGGCATGGAGCACAACAAAGCATGGCTGGGGCTAAGCTACATCACACCACATACCAGTCCAAGGTCAGACTACCTCCTGCAACTGTTTGTGTATACATGACTAATAACAATGAGTGTAGTGCATAACAAAGGATTGCTGGAACCTTCAAGAGGTATCCAGAGGCTGGTATGTTTGTAGAAGTTCCAGAAAGGTCCATGTTATGTCATCCTGACTACATATGGAGTGAGTAAACAGCAGAGGAGTTAGTTGCAGAATAAGTCAGTCCATGAGTGTGCGACAGCTGTGTGTGTGGCACTGTCATTGTGAAAGATACGCCGTGTCGAAGTGAAGAAGTCTTAATGAATATGAGTGATTGTATAGACAGTTCCTGTGTGAGAGACAGAAAAAGTGAAGAGATACAGTGAAAGGATCGAGTCATGGCTATGAGATGAAAACAGTTGTGAGTTGTAACATCATGAAAGGCTGCAGACTATGTTAATGTCAGTAAAAAAGAACTGTGTATTTGTGCAAAAGTTTAGAAGAAACTTAAAGTGATAGAAAAGTAACTGGATTGATTTTGCAGTTTTTCACTGTATAAATTGTCTAGCGAATGACTATTTCTAGTAAGAATTTGATATATCAGTTCTTGGATGAAACTTTCTTTCTAAAATCTGTTGGTTTTCAAAATATTCACCACAACTGGAGACAAGAAGCACAACTCTGAACCCTTACTGTTTGCCTTAAGCTATGATCACTGGCTTTGGCTTTCAGAGGGCTTTTATAACCATTAGCATACAGAGTATTAAAATGATGCTGAAGATTAAATTGTTAAGCACTTGCAATTATTCATTAGCATGCAGTGTATTAAAATTATGCTTAAGATTCAATTGTTTCAGCAATTGCAATTTCTTGTAACTAAACAAACAGCACCACAGCTACATTTCATGAAGAAGTACACAGCTTCATATTTAGAATTAAAATAATTTGGTGTGGGCATCCTTCAATTTAATGAGTGCACTTCCATTACAAAATGGCGATGATATACTGACCACCACTATTACTGAGAATGATCCAACTGCTCCCACTCTGCAGTGCACACTTAGTCAACAAAGTGATGTATTTAAAAACATGCACCGCAGCAAGAATGTTGGTTACAACTGCCTTATACTGTCTGCAGTCCCCATCATAGCTACTATATTTGGTAAAAATGTACTACAGAGAGAAAAATTCAGGATCTCTCAGTGCAGAAGTGTTAAACTTACTTGATGAACCTAACATTTATCATTATCACAGTGATAGTGATTGTAACAGTGATATTGACAGTGCCAACAAAAGTGGAGCATGATGATTAAAATATTGGGAAGCAATACTGTGATAATCAATATCAAGAGCAATTCAGGTAACCCATAATGCTTATTCCTAGATAAATTCTTGTATTGTGCACATTCTTGTTTACCAGTTATTTCACTGAAATACATTATTTACTATAGTTATATAGGTTGACATATTGGCAAAAGTTTGGTTTAAAAGCACTTAAATAATGTAATTTTGGTGTTACATCACATTAATTCATGCGCTTTTAGTAAAACAAGGATGTATGAAACTCTATAACAATCAAACGACTAGTTTTTTTCATGCTAAATTTCAATTTTGGAACACATCTAAGGACAGAAAAAGTAGGCAATAGGAGTAGTTTCTATTGTACAAATGTATTCATTGTTTTTACACAATTACAGCATACTACTTGTAATTCCTATACAAATTTTATGAAAATATAATAACTAAGAATGAAGTTAATAATTTTGTTCATATTCACCCCCTATAAAGGGGTACTTTCTAACATCCCAATGTGTTTAGGATTTATGCATAACAGCATACCACTTGTAACACCTATTCCAAGTTTCATTTAAATCCCTTCAGTATGAGAGAAATTAATTTTTTCGTGCTATATTTCAATTCTGAACCACCGTAGGAAAGCTTAAAATATGTATTGTCTGTTTAAATGAAAAAGAAGTACTAGAATAACACTCTGAAAGCTGTAATGCTGCGTTCTATAACAGATAAAGTTGTGTGTTTCAGTAAAATACCTTGTTTTTTAGTTCCGTTGCCCTCATGCACGTTAGCCTAAAAGGTTACTACATAACCCTATTAGAAAGGATGTCTTCAATGTTTCCCAAAATCTGTTCCCTGTATAAACTACAGTATTTTGGTTGCAATGTCAACATCCTTTCTCAAGTATTTCCTAGTTATGGAAAGAGTAAATCTCTTTCTTCCCAAGAAATTGTTCTCTGCAAGTATTTCACTTTGGTTTAAAATAAAGAAAAGTATTGTGAAAAAGACTCAATAATTTGAAGTACAACGCAAAAATCCAAATCCATTTTGGGGTCCAGTGGCCCACTGCTGCAGCAGTATACATAGTAAAATATTCCCTTTCCCGCAGGCAACACAACTTGCAGCTGTCACATACAGGCTGGAAAGTCAGACTAATTAGTTCAAAGTGTTCGGGTTACCAGTGGCCCAAGCCAAAATTGACTTAATATTTGGGCCAACTTGCAGCTTGAGCTGGTGGGTGGGGAAAAAGTAATAAATGGTATAAAATAATACCATAATCATTAGTCTTACTCCCTTTTTTCTTAAGTGTCATAACTATTACATTCTATTAAATCTTCATAAAATCCCAGAAAAGGAATATCCATTTAGAACTATCATCCAGCTTAATTAAAAATTTATCTTTTTTACTAATTTTTCTAATTACAGTCTCTACATTTACAGAAAAGAGTGTAAAAGAAAATATGACTTGCATAAAAATTGCTTAATTCCATTAACTGTAGAAAAACTACTTGGTGACAGTTTTAGTTGGGCAAGAAAAGTTGATTCTCACCATGCAAATGGTCTTGCAAGGTGTAAAACTGTATAAGCCACTTGAGTCTAGCACTACTTTCAAGTTGCTTCCAATTTTTAAAAAAGACATCACGTATGCAGCAGAAGAAAGTTGTACCACACGAATGAGCCGTCAACATTTTGTGGCACAATTTTCACATCTGTTGTGGCACTAGCACAGATGTATATGAGGTTTACAAATAAGAATTATGAAAGCTGTGTACAGACATTACATTAAATGCTTAATTAAATAGGTATCAATATTTCTATTCATTATAAATAAAATGAACAATGCATTATTAGAGCAGAGTGACTGAATTTACTTAAGAATTTCTGAAGGATCACAATGGCTCTAAAAATTAAGAGATCAAGGAGGTTGATTGATCTGATATGCCAAAGAATATTTGAGGAAAGTCCCTAGAAATATACAAAATAGCAGAAACCTCGAAATGACACAAAAAGCATTAAACTTCCTAAAGCTAAGCAGGGTCCATTTGGACCATGGTCTTCATTTTTTTAATTCGTACTGGTGTCATAGAATTCAACCGACAAACTTTCAGGGGTTAAAGAGAAATGGTATGGGAACACTTATTGTATGTGACAACAAATTTTGAAGTTACATATATTTTTTAATTTGAATATTCATACTGTTAAATAGAAAGAAATAAAAAAAATAATGATTTTCGCTCTTAAAATAATTAGAATGAAATTTTCTTCCATAAGTACAAAACTACCTATGTAAGTATCAGACAGACAAGCCCTATTAGCAGCTGTAATAGCAGTCATTAGCATGCTCAGACGTCAATCTGGTGACGCTGCACAAGCAGTTCAGCTTTGTTTTTCCAACACATGAATGGTGTACATTTGGAGTGAACACAGTTTTAAAATTTCTTTTGTTTCTAACAAAGTTTGAGTACATATTACACGTGGAACTTTTGAACATTGTATCTCCATGATTACCTGTCAATTACCTACAAGTAGCAGCAACTCTGGAAAGTTTTATCAGTGGCATTCTGGCCATTTATTAATTTTAACCTATTGCAAACAAACACAATACAAAGACCACAGGTGCCCTAAATGAAAGTCTTCACCTAACATTTAAGTGTAACCAACACTGGAAGCTTTTTGGTTGAATTCTGTAAATAAATATGTATATAAATATAGCTCCAATTAGACCCTCATAATCACTGATGTTCCTTTAACATCAATATTGGTAACAAATGCAGTAGCATTCTGGTTGCAGTATGCCCATTGTTATCATGCATTATTCAAAACATTACTTTGCTTACACTGTTGGTTATTCAATTTAGTTCAAAGTTTGGTTTGAAAATATGAAAACATATCTCATTTTTGTTTCTCACTTTCAAACGGATGGTAGTTATAAGTTATGCATTAGGTAAAAACAACTACAAGAGAAAAGTATATGAACTGAATAAATGAACATGTACAGAAGAGTTTATGTGTAATACAAGTAGCAATAATGAAGATGATATTTTCTCAGAAAGTCGGAAGATGAAGATGCTTTAGAAATAAAGATGGGGTATTAGAGACCAACAATTGGATGTCAAAGTTGCTCTGAGACTGTAAAAAGGTAGCCAGTGTAAAATATCTTATTATTCAATGATCAGTAATGTTAAATATTCAATACACTAATCATACAATGTTTTTACAGTTATTACTTCTCTTTCTTCCCGTAAGTATTATGCAAATTCCAATTTGGAACCCCAATGGTAGTTTCTGAAGACTCCAAGATTTCATACCTTAGCATTAGGAAAGTTAATGTTGCCATTCATCTCTCAGCTACAAATGAACATTAGTTGCTAACCCACAGTAGGTTCTTATAGAAAGCTTACGCCCCAATGTAATTCCTTTTTGAGGAATTACGGACGATTCCACAGGGTTCACCATGTAATATTCCCTCATAATTTCTTTCCATCACTGCAGTACAATATGTGACAGGCACACTGTGGATGGAACTTCATGATCAGATTAAATAAGCACCAAAACATGAAAATGGCTTTACTAGAAAAAGAGTTGCATGCATGAAAACTTGTGCCAAAAATCTAGGTAGGTGTAAATATTCAGCTAGCATTTCTGTGGACGAGCTGGTTCTCAAGTTGCTCAAACAGAAATAAAGCATTCTTGCATGCTGTGCTTAAATAGTATGCACACTCTTTGCATGCTAAAAATGTGGCATACAGTATAATGGATGAGTACCTTCACATTCCACTGGGAAAATCTCAGCAAGGGCAATTGGTCTAGCTAAGGCATTTTCCAAGGTTTTTCAATATTCCGAGAAGACAAGAGGTCAGGGAACAAATGTGCTCATTTGAGCAACCATTTTATACATACATCCCCCCATCCAATTTGACCTGCACAGCTTAAGAATGTTAAACTTGCAGGAGCTGCAATAATAATAATAATAATAATAATAATAATAATAATAATAATAATAATAATAATAATAGTTACAAATTTAAAATAACAGGAAACACAAACCTCAGTTGCAATAACATAAAAATGAAAGATATTTGTACATTTTTTGTAATTACATATGCTCAAAGCACAGAAAACAATTTATTTGATATTGATTACTTCAGATGGTAAATAAGAAATTCCTCCACAAAATTTGAAATGTAAAAAGGACTTATCCCTCTCCACAAAGTGAAAATGAAAATTTTCACAAAATAATGAAAAAAATCAAAGTTGACTTGGGTTTCATAAAAAAAAAAAAAAAGAAAAAAAAAATAGTATGCACTTTAAGGAAAGTCTACTTATTCCCTAGGTTATAAAAGTGTACATGATCTCAATGAACCCTAAGACACTAATTCATTTTTCATAACTTTGGATGTATCCTGCATTTTACAGCCACCAGCAAACTAATACCTCCTCTGTCCAAAAATAATAGCCACATTTGTTTACCAAGAAATTTATTGACAGTAAACAATACATAAACATTACTTAGAGCACTAATAAAAACTAACATGCCAATGGTATTGACAGTGCTCAAAACTGCACCTGGTCACTAACACTAAGACAGCATGAGCTGAAATGACAGTTGGAGTTACACTGTACAACTAGTGGTTGACACCCCTGTTGTTGCCCATTCTGCTTGCCCATCTGAGGCATTTTGTAGCAATTCTTTTCATAAACCTTCATGCATTCAGTCATGAATTGTCACAGGGTCAGGAAAACACTGTTCAGTAGCTAAGAAGAAGGTTGTCAAAGGCTTTTACTACAGCAGTAAGAGGAGACATCAGCAACATTACTGTCATTCATTATGGACTTCTCACCTTGTTTCTGTATGCATTCTATGGACTGCCTATAAACAGCAGATTTCATGGTGCTTTCCTAATATGCCTACATATTTGCAAAATGCCATTGTTGCTTACATGAAGTAAATAAATGGCCTACCACTGATCATCTCCAAATGTTTCACTCTTCCCATTGCTTCAATGTTACCTAGCCATAAAAACTACACTATGTGAACAGCAGTTACTTCTATTTCATAAACAAATTGTCAGACTTAAGTAACAACCACAGCTGGCTTTGGACTAAATGCCCCAATTGATGTGACAACCTACCAAAGACCTTCTATATTGTCAGGAATGCTACACCCTCTTCATATGCTCTGTACTTAAATAGCTATTTAGTTTGGTTTCTAAATAATAAAAGCTTATTAAAGGAAAGCGACTATTATTTTGGGACAGAGGAAGTACATAGATTGAGCTTAAGTCTGCAAGATATGACTATGGCACTGTTCTAATTGAAACACTTAAAAGTACACCTGTTAGCTCTGTAACCCAAGCAAAACCCTAGTTTCGAAGAAGTGGAGTAGTAAGAGAGGCGTATTCCTTTTATGAAAATACAACTCAAGTACCAAAAACAAAGAACAGAAAGATGTGACTTTTACCCAAGTTCTGTGGATAGCAAGATTGTTTTCTTGCAGAAAGTGCCACAAATATATGCACAAGGAATGTATGTATGTTTATGAAATTTGAGGATCATGTTGCTGTGGTATGAACTAGTTTACTCTAAGAGAAAAGTTCTACAGATATTCTTTGCTTATGATGTTGCATTCTTGTTTCACTCACCAGCGGGCAGGGCTAGAGCTGATGTACTGGCAAGTTAGTCGCATGCAACAGTCTTTATCTGCCATTCTCTGCCTTCTCTCAACTGCTCAATAGCCTATAAACTGTGTTGGCTTTACATTATTGGTGTATGTCTTAGTGGTGGCAACAAAGGATTTATCTTCCAAATAGGATCATTATATTAAACCTCATCTACCTTCAATTAGATCAATTTACATAGGTGTAGATCAGAACAAGATTGATTACAAAGTGAGACTAGAAAACAAGGTATGCAAAGACAATCTGCATACAATTTGTAAGTTAAAAGACAGCACTTGCAAAAAATCTGAAGAACTGCACGTGTGAATACCAATCCCTTTCAGAGATGTCAGGAACATGTTGCAGTAAACTGGCATAATTTTCAACACCTTCAGCATCTAGGGTTAGTAAACAATACCAAAGCCATATATTTAATAGCTGACTGTTCTGGCTCTGTTCACAAGGGAATAAGAGCACTGAAAGAGGACCACATGCCGCTTAGTGCCATAAGAAATCATAACAAATGCCTTATAGTTTCAACGTCTAAATATATATATAATTTTACTAAAGGGCTAAATAGGGTAACATTTATCTCATGTGAGTCGCCATGTACACAAATGAGACATGACTGTTCCTGGGTTAAAAGGGATGATATCAGAGCTATTAAATTATATTGAACAAATTAAAAGAAAACAGAACTTGAGAAACGAATCAACTCAGTCTACTAAGTTATGTTTGTAAAATTAAACAGAAATATTTTTCTGTTAATAAAAATCAACAACGGAAATACCAAAAGTAATTTAAATATTGTTAATCTAGTTTTCATTGCAATTTAACTTCTAACACAAGGCAGTGCTCCTGCATAAGATTTGAAACTTTAAATACACAAAGGTAAGAACTGCTGACATATAATACCATTAGCTACCCTTAAATTTTACAATTATGGCTCAATTTTTCCAAACTTTAACCTGTAGATGCAACACACAGCTTGAAATTTGCAAAAATAAGTTAACTATGTCTTAGGACTTTTACAGCATATTTGCACACATAACACTAAAAATATCTATAATATTTTATAAAAGATAATGCTGAAAAGGTTCATCCACCTGTGGTGCCGTAGTAGTAAAAGCAGGCGTTAAATACTACAAAAAAATGCTTACAAGGTTAAGAATTATTTATATAACCATTAGGACAACCTTCAATTTTACAATTATGATTCTACTTCCCAACCTTTAAATTATACATGCAACACACAGCTTGAAAGATGCAAAAATAAACTAAGCTCTAGAAGATTTTACATAATACAGTACCATGCATAAGGTTAAAAATAATATCTAGAACTTTTATACAGCAAGACACTGACAAGGATAAGAATCGCTGATACAAAATAACATTAGGCTACCCATGAATTCCATAATTATTGCCCAACTTTCCAACATTTAACCTACTCATTCAACACACAGCTTGAAAGATGCAAAAATATATTAAGTACACTTTAGAGGAGTTCCTACAATACGCTTGCATGCATAAAGTTAAAAATATCAGATTATGTTTTCAAACTCTCCAACATGTATTACTGCATTTTAGAGACCTTTACATTCTGGAAATCAGGTAAAATATGTTTGATACTTCTGATTCACAGTTAATGCAATGAAACATTGCACACACTTTTCCAGCAGCCCTAGTAAAGCACGTAAGAAATTTATTTCAATCAATTCTTTAAAACTATGAAATACATTGGCAACAAGTAAAATATTGGCTGCATGTGAGCCTATAACTTAGACAATCATGGGCAAATAAAAGGAAGAAGTCATGTCACTAAACCGCTCTATTTCAAGATTGCTTGATACATATCATATTTAATATATTTCTGTAATATTATTTCCGGGTTAAGTAGGCAATGTTTGAATAGATACGATGTTTATATAGGAATACTTGACTGTAATTAATTAAGTTTGTAAATATCTTTGTTTCTTTTGAATATGCTAATTTTATGTATACTGTGCAATGAACACATCTTGTTATGCACATTACAAAGTGCTCATGCTCATAAATGAGCAACTCAACAGCAGTAATGCAGGGAGACATTGTAGAGGGAACAGACTCCACAATATAAGGCAACAATAATTGACAGTAGCTCATTACTCTTGAGGAAGAAGATGGTAATCTAATAAAGCCTGGAATGGGAACAACTATAACAATTTAAAGGTTTTCTTGCAAGATCTAAGGATTTTGGCTATTAGTCTTGCAGCAAATTCTAGTGGCCTTTAAATGGATACATTATAAGATGAAGTACTCATCATAACCATAGTAAACAATAGTTGGAAACGATATGCATTTTTCTAAAATGAACGAATGATTTATTGAGTACCAGATCTTACACATCTTGGGCTACCCCTAAGCTGGACCCTGGCCTCTTTCTAAAATTAGATAGACCTTTCAGTTAATTAAAAAGAAAATAAATAAAAATAAAAAAGTATATCTTGATAAGGTTGTTTTCTTATGTAATATTGTAATATTTATGAAAGTACTAAGTTCATACATGGTATAGGTTTGGTCCTTAACCCTAGTTAGTTGTCCATAACCATATCTAGTTTAATATATACAACTGTTACATGCTTAACCTCTACTTTCTAGCTTTTCTACATTGGTTTTTCTACTAACCATCTCCATTTCACCCTTACCTTTCATGGAAATTTTCCTAATTTTGGTACCTGCTCATGATCTTCAAAAGGCTTTAACAGTGTCTCTTTGCTCCTTGTTAACCACTTCTTATTAATCAAACTTTCCGTCCATCCCTTTGTACCTTTACACTGGAAAATATATATTTCTTCTTCTTTCTCTCCATAAATTCGACACATTCCTAGGATTAGACCCTTTCACATTCCCCATAATTTCCAAACACCTAGATTAGATTGATTTCTGTAAGTCGCTATCCTCTCTCATGTATTGTACAAATTAAAATGTACCTATCTTTTTCTGGGGTCCTCTTTCATCCCCATCTCCAGCCTCCCTTCCAAAATCTCACTTCCTGTGTGGGCTACACTCCTTTTCTTTCTTCTATCCCTGGTACTACAGCAGAATCCTGATAATGACCTAATGTGGATTATGAGGTTACTCAAATGTCTAGTTTTGCAGAATAAGGGGTCTGTTATTCATAACTCATAACATAATACTGCAAATTACATAAATGCATGTTCTAGCTGCATAAGCACAGTATAGGAATCCTAAGATTTATTTCATATTAATATGATCCCCTTTGTCCAATCTCTTTAACACATCCTTTTTACTTTCTCTACTGATAAGTAGGGGAAGTATTGTATTCCACCCAAAAAATTTTATGTCAAGATTTCACCGAAAATATATGTTTTGGGACCCCCTAAATAAAAAAAAAAAAACATTTTTAGAAAAAGGTCCCTGTGTTGTCTGTGTCAGTGTGTCTGTGGACAGCATAACTCAAAAATGAAACGTCGGTTACAAACCAAGGTTGGTATTTAAGTTTAATGTTTTTCAAGGATGCGACACGAAGATTTTGAAGAAAATAGCCCCACCCTAAACTACCCTTTACATGGAACATTTTTCAAAAATTTTGATTTTCTTGAAAATGGCTCCAACGATATTGATTAAAATGTCATTTGTTTCAGATATTTTTATGACAAATGAAATGTATATCTTGAATTTTCTGGCTATAGCCCCTGTAGTCGTATTTACTCTGGACGACTTTTGCGTAACTGGTAAACCATTATAGATAGACCAAATCATGCTGTAAAAAAAATGTAGATCTTGCTAAAATACACAATTTATGTCTGAATAAATTTTCTTGTAGGGTGAACTATTGCGGAGATATTCCTTATTATGTGTGAGTTTCAGAAAACTTCAGAACTTTTGAGAAATGGATCATCGTTCATTTTTTTATGTGTTAAGTGTGCAAAGACAACAGAATCTCAAAGCTTTAAAACATCTGACTCGCACAAAGCCTACTGTATTCTAACATTCCCCTTGCACCTACAAGGAAATAAGCAATAAGATAATTTGTACAAATGTTTATCTTCACTAACACGAAGAAGATATAGGGATAAGAGTTTGTAAGAATGGTTAGTACAAGTGTAGAGAAAGTCATGTGAGTGCAACACATCAGACTTTTTTTTGTTAACGTCCTCCAACCTAGTGTCATATCGGACAGTGAATGAGTGATATAGGTGAAATTATGCTCAAACAAGCCCAAGGTCCATAGAGCTTTAAGTTACCCGACATTCGCCTTCTCAGGATAAGGGAAAACCTCGGTAAACAGCCTTATCCAGATAACTTACCCAAAGCGAGATTCGAACTTGCGACCTCTTGGACATGAGGCAGACACGCTAACCATCACGCTACAGAGGAAGGCACTTTCTTTAACACATCCAATTTAATTTCCATTGTCATGTTAACTTGTCTATTCTTGTTGTTTTGACATTTTTACTGGTACAAACACAACTCAACATGACGCTAACAGTAAGCCTGAAATCTGAGAAACGGTACTGTAACCAGAAATATATAACTGAAAGTTAACCTTACCACATATGTAATGGGTAAAGCAATAAACCTTCAAACCTTCTAAACAGGTGTTTGTGCTATGTATTCACATTATTAGTGGTAAGCTCTCAATTTCGTTACAATAGTCTGCTGGCTACTTATGTTCTGACTACATGACCCTTTTGTTACTGTAAGGGAGAAGTCTTCCTGCAAATTGTATTTTCAACAAACCGAGTTAGCACATACACATCATAATTAACTACATGCTGTGCCGTAGAAAATATATACTGAGCCATAATACACTTTGTAACCAAATGCATGAAAAAATAATGAATCGTAATAACTGAATTACATTATATCACTATCAACTGGATACTGCAAAGCTTGAGCACAGCAAAGTCATGCCTGTAATGTGACCTTGATTGCAGCAGTAGTACAGAATCATGTAACTACATGCCTGGAAGCTCGGGTGGTTCTTCATTGGCTTTCTCTGTAGAATTATATAACCATTGGCTACTTTCTTCTTTGGATTAATAGCGGAAACATTATTTTTTCTAAAGCTAGTATTAAGATTTAGCAATGTCTCCTTTGGTGGACTCAATTACAATTGCCAATGCAAGACATGTTTTGCAAGCATTACATGTAATTTTTATTCATGGTTGCATACTAGATAGGAATCAGAATGTCAAATGTGATACAGTGTTCAGAGTATCTTTAAGGATGACTTCTCATTACAAATGATAATGTTGAACCACTCACAGTGAAGATGCTATATAATTTGGTTGTCCAGCAATAGGTACGAACAAATTCACAAAATTCACTTGGTATTTAAATATGTGAATGTGTTTTGAGGAGCTTTGTTCTCTTACAGATAATGAGAAAGAAGGTATTCAAACATGTTCAGGTATTTAAAATCCACGTTAAGAGTGTAAATTAGTTTTCATCTTCTCCTAGGCAACTGATAAATTTCAATGTTTCAATCAAGGGATCAGCTTTCATATTATTGTATTTTGCTGTGTCTCACGGACGGCAACATAGAACCCTCTATATCTGCAAACTGGAAAACATAAGAACAATGCTTGTAAGTAATAGAATGAAAAGTTAAAGCTCTATTTATAAAAGCATAGAACAGAATCATGTAATAAACACTGAAACAACATTCATAGCATCTAACATAAAGCATAACCTCTGTATTAATTGTGCCCCTCATGCCGGTTAATCTTTCATGCCCCAAGATTCAGAACTGCAAATATTGGTAAACAATTCCAATGATCATGCATGGTTTTCCATTTTTCATGTCAAAAATATTTGTCTGAAAAAGCAAAAGCAAGTGCCTGGAACAAAAATTTAGCTCAAAAGTTTTTAAAGAAAGGTAAGTTATACATTGTATATTTAAGAAAACAAAGAATGAATAACACTCAAATTTCACTTTTTTTTGGCAAATTACCTTCAAACATATTTTGGAGGCTGTTACCTCCATCGTCACCTGTAATCCATTGATGACTTTCATAGCAAGGCTGCAGATGTTGCAATTGGATAGATGTATTTGAAGATGACATCACTGTCACTCAGGAAGCTGAAATTCATTAGTGTGTTCCTGTTTTACCATAAATGTGAATTGAATTGCAGATAATTTTGATTAATTTTGTCTGATTTTTTTATACTGTGGTTGTTTTCCAGAAATATGTTGCTGCATATTTTTCTAGTTTCTTACACTTGATGTGTCTTAGCCACTTTCAGTATTAGCTGAATGCTTTTTGTTTATCAAAAAAACTTCCACCACAGCCTCCACAGTTTATCTTGTATATGCCTGCCATTGCTGTAACATGGAATTTTTTCCTTTGTGGTTGTCATAATTAGATTTTATTTGCTATGCTTCTGGATTGCTACCAAAGGTATTTTTAATTTTTTGAATATTTTGAATTTGTTGTATGCTCAGGGGCGGAATGTGAAACAGTTTTAAGGTTTCCTTCCCTTTGATTTTTTGCAGCTTGGCAGACTGTCTTGTGAGTTCATTGGTAAATGTCCAGACATTTCTGTAAATGAGCTCTTTCTGGAAGCCATTCCTGTGTGCCATTTCTGATGTACTTATGTCCTTGTATGTACTGTTTCTCAGAAGTATACTTCCAGTATGAAAACAAAGCTCTTAAATACAAGATTTTTGTGTGATCTTGGATTGAAACCAGTTTTCTTAAAATAGTTGTCTATATGGGTACCTTTTCCAAAGATAGCAAATTTCAATTTGTTTGTTCCGATGATCTTAATTTCTAGACATGGGAGTTGAATGTTGGTTTCAGTTTCTATAGTAAATTTTATTGTGGTGTTAGGTTTAATAACTTCAACGTATCTTTGCTCAGCTTCTTAAAAAAAAAAAATTATTTTCTTGTTTAACGACGCTGTCAATTGCCAGGATCACATCAGCGTCGCCGGTGTGCCGGAATTTTGTCCCGCAGTAGTTCTTTTACATGCCAGTAAATCTACTGACATGGAGCTGTCGTTTTTAAGCACACTTAAAAACCATCGGCCTGGGCCGGGTTTGAACCCGTGACCTTGGGATCCGTAGGCCAGCGTCTAACCAACTGAGCCACCCAGACCGAACGCTCAGCTTCTTGCTGATTACACATGGCAAAGGAGGTTATGTACAGCTGGTGGGGTGGAGGGGGGAGTGAACTCCAGAATACAATTCTTTTATGTCCTACTCAATAAAATTTATGCTGCACAATATATATAATAGTTGTGTTGCCACTGCAGTTATTTTATGGCATCCATTTAAGACACTGCCAGCACATGGTTTTCATTAGCTCTTTGCAGGGTTATCTTGGGATTCTAGAGGTAGTCAGGATTGGAGAGTTCCTATTTGATCACAGGCATACACACTTTGATCCTGAGGGAACGGGAAGGTGATGCATATACAGGAGCCCCAAGTGTGACCAATTGGTTTGTGGAGGAGCTGGAGAGTAGTCTTAGGAATGGACCTCCATCAGGATAGATAATGCAGAAGACCTGAAGTTGTTTCCGGAGCTTTTCAAGAACACCTTGATCTCTATCTATAGAAGCAACTGCTCTCTCATTAAAGAGAAATGGGCAGCAACAAAACTTAATCTTATTTAAAATCCATCAAGAAGACACAAAGGCTAAAGGTATACAGCTATTAAGTGTTGGATAATATGAGATTTATAGTTCCAGAGCTTGTATAAAAGAGAGATTAGGAGGCCTCTGGGCAAAGTTGGAGGGTCCTTTGTAATAACATACAGAAACAGTCTAACTTTGCTTGACTATGGAAATTGCTTGTGTCAGGAGGTAAGGCCAGGCTAAGGTGCATTCAGAGGGGGAAATATTGAGACTCTTGGTTGAAACATTCTTCTGAGGGTCTGGTGTAAATGAAAAAGAACCAGTCTTGGTCATATTATGTAGGCCTTAATAAGAAGGCTGAAATTTGGCCTCTGAGAATGTAGCTTAGAACCCTGTCAAAGTGTAAAAGTATGCAGTTCTCCCAGGTCTCCTGCTGGAGAGCTTGGAGCTGTATCCTGTCCATCTAGTGAGCATTTTCAGTGCCTGCTTAGCCATGAGGCATGTTTTTCATCTCTGATGGCAGGCCCAAATGGTGTTCATATATCAGCCTGATGAACAATCCTATTGCAGGCCTAAGGATTTTCAACCCATGAATCTAATATACTTTATTTTGAAGGCTCTAGAAAAAGGAGGTGTTAGGGGATGGACCTATATATTCCTATCAGTATGCCCACTAGCCAGGTAAATCCATGGAATCAGCGCTCCACCAGCTAGTGTACCATTGGAGGGTATGCTGGGCTGTGGAGAAGTGGCCATGGCAGTTCTTAACATTGAGGGTGACTATAACCAAATTACTTCAGACATCATTATGAAGTGCCTGGAAAATAGAGCTGGTCTGGTGGTAATGGAGTGGAGAATGGCTCCTTCGCAAGGTGGACAGGCTGTGGTGGCTTTGGGGAGTGGGTCCAACAGAGCCTCAGTGCCCCATGGCTGTCTGCAAGGAGGAGTTTTGTCATGCACTCTGTAGTGCCCTGTGGTGGATGACCTACTGGATGGACTCAAGAGGGGGAGTTCATGCTCAAGCCTATGCTGATAACATATACATTTTAGCAAGTATAAAATTTCCAGTACTATTTCAGAGCTCATACAAGGCTCCTTACATACCCTATGGGAATGGTATACAGAAACTTACTTGTCAGTTAATCTCGACAAGACTGAATTAATGATCTTTACAAGGAGGAGGTGGCAGCCTAGTTTGGTAGAGCCCCTCCTATTTGGAAAGAAACTGATGCTATCAGTATCAGTTACATATCTAGGAATTATCCAACATTAGTCTGCGCAATACATGTCATAAATATGACAGCCTTGAAAACTCTTAAGCCAGTTAAAGCCACATCCACTTTTTGTGCCATGTCTTCCATAAATATCCAGCATGACAACCCAACTAGCAAGTAGGGCTCATTTTGAATATTGAAATGAACTATGGGCACACAAGCCCATTAATTAACTTCAGGTCCAGGTAGTAAGTAAACGTGTAAGAGGTGTCTCTCTTACATGTCACAACATCCTGTCTAGCCATTTGCATGTAATGGGACTTACATAAAAATGTACTTCTTATGCAGGAAATATGGAAGGGAAAATGAAACCTCTCAGCATATACCATATGAATACAAAGATTTTGACATACATAGATAACATCTGTCAACACATCCTTTCTATTTCATTCTAGCATTCCAAATAAATCTTGTGAATAACACAGAATCCTCCATCCAATGGTTCCTCTACATCCTGTAAATATGTACGCTATTCAATAACTTCACAGACTGGATATATATGTTTCAGTACATTTCCCCTTTACCCCCTTAGTTTCCATACCCCTAAATGAAACCAAGCAATAGCTTCCCTCTTCTGTTTATATCACATATCTAAACATTTTTCATTATTTGGTTCTGTCTTAATCACTTTATAAAAGGCTAATGACCCCTTTTCATTAATCCCAGTCCAAATGTTTTGATTATCCCATATCTTCAAACTTGAACAGGACATATTTCCAAAACCCTTGTACCCTTATATGTCTTTAGCCCATACATCTCCTAATCCACTCTTGTCCAACTGGTCGTTAACTTGACTCAGCCAGTTTTCAGCATACTGGTGCTTTTCTTGGTTGTTAAAGCAACATTTTAAAATATGTTCTTCTGGTAATTGGCTTACCTGGTGCCAATATTTCAGTACTCCTTCCATTACCATCTGTTTCACATTGATTCTTCCCAGTTCTAAAAGTGATCTTACATTAGCTGTTTTGAGGCACTCCCAACATTAGTTTGCAGTACATTTTCTCCCACCCATTTTCTATCTCCCACATTTCCAATTCCATAAGACCATATTCATTTCACTTGGGCTGCATACAGCCTTTCAAGCCACATCACTTTCATCACTGGAGCTAATGTATACACATTTTCTCAGTATTTCACTTCCTGACTATTGTTACTGCTCATTCTTTGTTTTTCCCAGTCCCCTTCTGTTTAATTTGATATACAGGTAGGTGATGTCCTCCCTCCATTGTTTGAATCTCTTTATCCACATGAGCCACTTGTCTGATTTTTTGAAATTTCTTTCCATTTTTAAACACTATGATGTTTGCCTTGCTTAGGTTCACATAAGACCCCATACTTTAAAATATTGTTTCAGATATGGCACCACTTAATCCAATTTCAGATACAGATTCCACCATTAAATCAACAGTATAAAATAGACCTGGAATTTCCCTATTCTCAATAGCTGGCATGTGTAGATTAGCTAAATTTTATACTGGCCACATTGTTGTCCATGTACAAATCAAAAATTAGGATGAATTATAGCCTTATCTGACCCCTTGATTCTATGTGACTTCAGGTTCTCACACATGGGGCTTCTACCCTGTTTTAAGTGTTTCAGATTATAGCCATGACTATGTTGTCAGCTAATTTGAATGTGTGCCTTAAAATAACATGAAACAGGATTCTTTGCTTGCATAATATCTATCTTAATTTTCATTATGAATGGGCCTTAAGGTGCAAGTAATAAATGTAAAGCTTCTATTTGTGTTATACAAATAAGATTTGTATGCTTTCTCAATTCCATTTTCAACGTATTCAATATCTCTAATGTTTTGGCTTTAAAATGTGGAGCCAGGGAAGGTGTTGTACCATAGTGAATTTAAGTGAATCCCTTGGGTCACTTGGGTTGCAATTCACAACTTGGTTAGCGGATATACCAGGTGGAAGGGAAATCATTACATTAATGTAAACCAGTGATAGATCTCAGTATTTGGAACACATTTTGTATCTTACACTTTTGTCTCTGACAATTTCCTATGGGGATATTTTAGTTTTGTCCAAAACAAGCTGGCAACACTGTCAATAGTGTGGGTTTCACTTTCGCTAGCTCAGTACATAAATGAACACCCTAACTGTGCTTCTTGAGAACAAATGGATACCATGCCTTGTCCTGAGTTTACTGTGTGAGTGTAGGCCAATCACAATTGTTATCTCCCAAAACATTACACGAAAGTGAAAGTGCTCAACCTGTTTACACCCACAAATCAGGTCAATTCTCTGACCAACCTCAGCGCAACATTGTCAACCTACTTTACAGCTGAAGGAGCTCCTAGTAGCATTCCTTTACATCTTGAAGTGATTAATTATTTCGAAACCCTGTGTGATGTCCCATAATTACTACCGAAGCTATATCAGAAATAAGTTACTCTACGTATCTTACAAGTAATAAATTCTTATCTTCGTGCATTCTTGTGGAATTACGTATACAATTTGGAACAAAAACCATTTATTTTTTCGAAATTGGCTGATCAAAGAGCAAAATGCCATTCAGCTTTTCAGTTTATAATGCTGTAATATAAGCACATATTACAAGGAATATAATGACTTCCCTTCCACCGTGTACAGGCTAAGAGATAATTTAGAACAACCATGGCTTAAGTTAATTTCTTGGTGAAAATTCAAAAATCTAGTTATATTCTGATTGCTTTGACCGTTTTACCAAATACTCGGGGCATATGACATACAGCACACAAAATTTTAATGAGCTATGTTGTCAAACCATTGTTAAGATATTAGTGTTTTAATCCAAATCACTTTTTTATAGTGATGAATGATCTTTGGACCCTATGATTTATCATATCACTCCCAAATGTTTAATTTAAGCTTATTATATAAATTTAAGGAAATTGTTGTATGGGTATTTCTTAACCTTAATAATTAGTTCAACAGAAAAAGAATTGTATACATGTTATTAGATTCTTCAACTTGAGTTATAGAAAATAATTACTTTCCACTTTAACTATTCAATATTTTGTGCACAAGTACACAAGTTTTAAACCTGTAATTCCTGAAGCTCTCCTACAACTTCAAGCCAATAAGTTACAAACTGTGGGCAAAGGCGTATTTTGAATAGTGAAAAAGGAACAGAGAAAAATGAAATTTGAAGTTCAATTTGGTGCTTTACCTAAATGGTAAGACCTGATTTAACAGCCATTTGTAGCTTTAAAACTGCTATATAAAAGGAACCAATCGTGTAGCATGATGTATAAGTTTTCAGTATAATAAAAATAATGGGAGGATAACGAAGTTCAGAACTGGCTCTGTGGTGTTTTGCCTGTACACCTCCACAACACTTGTTGCTGTCTGCTGGTATCATAGGATAGCATGGATGAAACCATACAACATTTTTAAAACTAGTTTTAAAGACTTTACTTACCAACTTTATGAAAGGAGATGCTGAAACTGCCACCATTGTTGTCCATACATTTTTGGCACCTGTTTAGGAAACTATCCATCATTCACCATAATTAACGTTGAGAAATACTGGCAATTTCCTGGCAGATATTTTGTTTCAATGTGTGGATTTGTCTTGTGCACTTTATGTTTTAAGTTACCCCAGAGATAGAAATCGCTTACCGGAGCTCTGAGAAACCTTTCTCTGCTAATGACACACTATAATGAACATTTGGTTCAGAGCTATAGGGCCAATTTTGTTCGAGTCAACAGTTGACACCTGTACATACGTAAATACAACTTTGTCCTCCTTCATTTTAGAGAATTAACAGAGAGGTAATGTGATTTTGCTTTTTTTAAACAGAGACTGCAACAGCACATACGACCAATCTTTTGATGAGAACAACTAAAAGTGTGTTTAAGGACAATTATTAGCGGAGTTTTGTGGTGCCCTGAGCTAACCCCTGTGTGTGGTTACAGCAGCTGCATGTGCAGCGGAAGGACTGTGGTTGAAACCCTGGCTGTGGCACTGAATTTTTCAGTTCCGATTCTATCGCTCAAATACTGCCCTCACATGGCTTGTGTGTTTAAGTTTGTTGGCATAAATAAATAATAATTACTTTCAAAGTAGTTTTAAAAATGTATGGTTTCATCTGCGGCTTTCTATGATAGCAGTAGATGGCAACGAGCACAGACAACGTTGACATTCAAAACACTGCAGGAATGCATCCATGCAGTAAATAAAAGTTCCAAGTGTGGAACATCACTTGATCAAATCTGGTGAAGAAATGGAACCAACACTGTTATACAAACTATTTCTAGCAGTGATAAGAGCTTCACGGGTGATCAGCCGAGTTAAACTTAAGAAGGTCGAGCTTTCGGCCATTATACTCTCCATGGCCATCTTCAGGACTAATCATTTTAGTCCTGAAGATGGCCATGGAGAGTATAATGGCCGAAAGCTCGACCTTCTTAAGTTTAACACGGCTGATCACCCGTGAAGCTCTTATCCCTAACGTTCGCCGTGAAAGCTTCAAATCCTACATATTTCTAGCAGCATTTTCATTCCACAATGGTGTGTGTTCCACTTTGTTTGTCCCAGCTCTAGAGCATGTGCATATGAACTAAAGTTACTGTAAACACCTACTGTTCTAGTATATGGTGGAATGAGTAGTGGTTAAGCACTGAAGCATTTAAAACCTATATGTAACTCTGGAAGAGAAGTCCATGTGTACTATGCACTAAAATCTCTCACACTCTTTCTTCTGGCAGGTTCCAGCAGTCATTTTATTCCTCACAAAGAATTTTAACTAATTTAACTGCATGCATATGATCTGTCCTGTTATATTTGATGTCATCTAAAGCTGAGCTATGAATACACAAAGAGGAAAATTAGTTGCAGTAATGTCTAGAGCATAGTAGTTAGATAAAGCTTACAGGAACAGGCATTTGAAAATCTACTTTGTTTTCCCATGGTAAGCAGCAGCACTTTATGCAGGTTTAAAATGCTTGAAAGAATGCTATACAAACTGAGATTGGACTATGCTCTGTAAATGCTTAGGTTAGGTGTGGGCAACCTCTTTGGGAAAAGGGCCTCAGTTGTTCAGGTGGGTTGCTTTGTGGACCACATGATTTGATTTCTTTACCGTATTAAATAGGATATAAATTCTAAGATAAACAAGTTTAAAAAAAATAGCTAATATATTGGTATTTTATTTTTACTAAGTTATTAATCATATATTAGTTATTTTGAAGATTAAATTAAATACATATTTTTCCCTGTGAAATCTAATTCCAAAATCTAAATTAAGCAATATAAATTATACATAAAGTATTATTAACCCTTGTTCGTTTAATATACATTTTAGCTTAAAATTCAAATGAAATTTTTATATTACAATAATTGAGTTAGTATTTTATCCATCAATGCGACACCTTGCATGAACAAGGCATTCAATATATGGTTTTATGTTGTAACAACTCTAAGTGAACTCTCCAAATGATGTTAGTGATTCATGTTCTTGTTATGCACTTCACATGTCTCATCCTGGAGAACATTTGTTCGCATATGTATGACCTACCGAAAAGTGATGCAAAACAAAATGCATGTCTATATGCCCAGATATTCATCTCTGGGAAAGTAGTCACGATAGAACTGCAGTAAGGGGACGTTGTTAAACTTATTCTTTAGCTCCGAGTCACTTATAGTCACATTTTGCTCTCTTATTGCATATTTAAAGCATGCCCATAACAGCTCAATCGGATTCAGACAACAGTGATATAGTGGTAACCTAAGGACTTCATGACCAGGGTCTTTGCCATTTCCTTCATAAATAATGTTATAGCTTATAAGTATCACTGCTGGTCACATGCAATGGGATCAAGGGCAGCAGGTTGCCCACACCTGGCTTAGGTAGTCTTGCCGACCAAGGAAGAGTATATTAAGGTTATACACATTTGTACAGTGATGGAAAAAAATTTTGTGCACTCTAGAGAGCAGGGAATATTCCACAAACACTTCATTCTTAAGTAGGACATGCAAAAAACCATTTACTAGTATACCACTAGTTTCATTAACAATCTCATGGTCTTTCTTATCAACTGTCCATCACATATATAGAAGGCATGTTAAAACATCTCTTCAGCCTTTTACTTGTGCTCGGAAGTACGGAGAGTGGTGGAAAAGGTTTATTCACCTCTTCTCACTCTTCATTAGCCAATCTGTTGCTAGAACACATATGCATTTCAATCTGATGTTACGTTCATTGGTGATTGAACAAAAAGGAGATGCAGAAACCCAACCAATGAAATGAAATAAACCCATATAAGCAAAGGCAAGATTTTTTGGTGAGAATTATTTGAAAAATTTGCATTAATAATTTAAGTTGGTGATGTTTTGTGTTGAATATTATACTAGTAATTTGCAGTAATTTTGCACAAATTTTTGGGTAAAATTAATACACATAGACATTACTGAAATTAAAATTAACAGGTAAGTAATGTTACTGTAACATTATTGTTCAAAATTTCTCCAAATTAAAACACCTATTTTATTATCATGACATGAATCACTACATATATCATGCATCAGACATCATGGCCATTGCCAATCAATCAGCATCACCAAATTGCAACATGCATCAAGTTGTGACACTTTCATTTTCCAGTTGCCCTTCAGTCTGTTTCAAATAAGTTATAAGAAGAAAAAAAAATCTCTCGCTGTCAGCATTTGATACTGGTAACCACAGACATTGAAGGGACTTTTTACAGAAAAAGGTGGAAAAATTCACCTTTTGGTTTGAGTGCTAAGTGTGTGTTACTATAACAAATTTATTACTATGGCCTAACTGTTCAACAATCGCATGAAGTCCTTTGTACTTTAAATTTATTGCAGTGGCTTTGATAACACGGAAATGTGACCTTGTGAGATAACCTTTTATTGTAGCTTCACCGATTGCATTGTTAGTCAGCTTTCTTTGTCTCTGCCAATAATATTTATTTTGTTATATTGTTACAAGTTGATCTCAAAAGAAGCTGGGTTATTCAATTCGTAAGAATTAGATGTAAATTCTTTCAGTATTATTAAAACAAAAATTGAAACACCAGCAACAATGAGACGAGTAAAAAAAACTTATTTTTCTAAGTAAAATTAAAAAAAAAAAAGATATTTCTCATTTATCGCTAAAGACACAATATTCTTGAACTTATGAAAAAGTTGCAAAAATTTGAGAAAAAAATAATCCCATATATCACTACGAAACTGTCAAATGCATGCAAACCAATTTATGTAATCGAACAACTTTCTCATTTATTGTTAAAAACAAAAACTCTTGCCTCTGCACATAAGCCATTGAATACCTACCCATAAGATGATCAATTATGTGTAAACATGGAAACCATACTATTTTGATTGCATTGTTTATTAACTTGAAATGAGAATCAAATCTCTGAAATGTAAGAGCATGCAGGCTGAAGAGATGAATCACACTGATTCAAACCTCAGTGATGACCTAACTTCCCCTCCCCCAATTTTGTGTTTGTTTTTCTGACCTACTTCACATTCTTACCTTGACATAGCTTTACCAAAATATTACATTATAAAATGCATATTATCCATTTATAAATATTACATCTTATAGTTATAGAGCTTACTTGAAGTTTACAGAGCTACTAAGGTTTTATAGCAAATACTTGATTTGAAACTGATTAGAAATGGCCCAAAATTGGAATCTGGTATATATGGGAAAGAGGTGCATTCAAACAATTAAACAAAAGCAGATGTTTTCAAACCCAAGGCAGCAAAAACAGACAATAATCAACACCTTAACACACCTCCTAACTGCATTAGAACATTAAAGGGAATATGAACAGATATTAAACATGACAGAGCATAATCGTTCTGGCAAACAGTTGGTGGACAGAAAGCTAAGAAGGTTTAGGATCAAGAAAATTAAAAAAAAAAATCAATACATTTTACCAATTAAGATGAAGCCTATAAGAGGTTCACACATCATCCAATAGCTACACGTTTAATCAAAAAATGTTTAAGGATTACAATAAACAGGCAGCAGTTTGACAGAACATTTGAAAAACAGCAAATTAGGCAAGTCTGCTGTGGCCCATATTTGTTTTGAGGATAGCTATGACATAGAAGAGGTAAAGTGAATTATAAAAGCATGCACCACAACATTCAATTAAAATCTTGAGAAAAAGTGTATGAGGTTTGAGCATTGCCTAATGAATTTTGAAACAAATACAGAGGATAATCCAACTTCAAGTTTGTCAAGTTGCATTATAGCAGGCATGGAGAAGAGGGGTGACAGGAATGCAATTGAGTGCTTACCCTCTCCACTTATTACCTGGCAAAGCATTGAGGCACATTGACCTTGGTGGTCGAGTGCTACCATCACTTCTTATCTTGTTTATTAGAAAAGCGAAATATCAGTAACTTGGAGTATAGTCAGTGATAAAACACAAATAGATAATCTCTCGCACCTGCTAATATACGAGATGTTGCTGTGCTGGAGATATGATTGCATCTGAACAGAGTGTACGCACACCATCTAGCCATGTTTATGTGATAAGCTAGCATAAACAACTGGGCAGTTTCACATTTCCGATATGCTTCATGGCTTTTCCAGGTAATACTCCACCTTTCTTTTCCAGTAGTTTGTTTACGGACACACATTCTTTCCAAACAAGGTAAGTTTCAAGGCGTCCAGTGGCGGAACCGAATAGAAACACGAGTAAGTGTATCGAGTTTAAGGGCCCGCAGACAACTTGATCATTAGGGCCCCAAGTCCATAGAAACACGATGTATTGGTGTTATGATTATATGATTGTGATTACACTATGTACATTTTCTTTTGCCATAGCAACCACAATGCTTTATTTTTATTAGGAACACCAAAGTACTTGGTAATGCTGTGGCCGAGCAGTTAGAGCGTTTGCCTACCACGTAGATAGCCTGGGTTGAATCCCAGGGACCCAAATGTGGTATATGTGGTGAACAAAGTGGCGTCAGGACGGGTTTTCTCCAGGCTCTCCAGTTTCCTCTGCCACTCATTCCACCAATTGCTTAATTATCACCTTTCCAATCATCAATTTTGTCTACATTTCATATCATCCTCTTCCTCTATCCACTCTGTCCCGTCCATAGGTTCCTGTGCTTCCTGACAGGCATCTGACCCTAGGCACTGTCTTGAAGTCCTAGGGGGTGTAAGTCCTACATAAGGGGAGGGTAATCAGGTAAAGAAAGAAAGAGCACAAAAGTACTTATGTTCTCATTCTGCTTTGAAGTATCTTTTTACCTAGTTATGCGACATCATTGCACTACTGACACAATAAGAGGGGCTGACTGGTTCTCTGGGGTAGATAGGTAACAGCAGATATGTTTTGATACTCAACTATAGCCCAGGATATGGAAAACATCCTGCAAAATATGTTCTAGGCAATAACCTAAATTAGTAAAGCCTTGAAAGTGTTTATTTTGACTCATTTCATCTTCTTATGTTGAAACTGGTTCATGAAAGGCTGAGAGGTAAAATTGTATTGAACCCTAGTACACATTCTCCAACCATTTGCCAGAGAGTATTATTCGAATGAATTATTACACTCCAGAAAGAGAATCATTCAATCCATTGGTTAAAGAGGGCCTAATTTTTTTTCTGGGGGTGGGGGGACACAAGACATGTTTTAACAGTATGAAATCAAAGATTTGAATCCAATAGAACATGTATGGACTAAAGTAAAGAAGAGGCTTTGTCAAGATCCCACGTTCATAATCCACATGTCTTATATGTTATAGGAGATACTGGGGATCATTAGCTGAGGGCAATTGTGGAGAAAAATGATATAAAATAGTGCAAGCACACAAAATTTTACACTTTTTGTTTTTTGATTGGCATTATTAGTTTCTATTTACATTTAAGAGTTTTGAACTTCAAGTCACTATGTACAAGTACTTAAACCTTTTTTCCCTGTTCTATGAGAAGAGCAAACTCACATTCATTGAGGACATACCTACACAACCATAAAACACAATGTATGTAAATATACAAAACGACTGTACGAAGAGTATGAATAAAAATTATATGTATATGAGAGATCTAAACCTTTTCTCTCGAGGCACATTGTGGTTAAAATCTAAAATGAGTGCGTCATGTCATTTCAGTCACAGAGAGTACACTCTCTTTATATGATGATGCAACCTAATGTTCAAATGAAAAGGGTTGCTTTACTGTTTTCTATAATTTAACCATGCATTTAAGCAAAGTATTGTTTGAATTTCTCCCCAATTATTTTGTATTATAATGTAATACCTGTGCCATAACAGGATTTATCTTAGTCAAGATTGTAGTAAGCACATTGCATGAATTGCATGTATTTGATGAGTGCGTAATGTTGTATGACTTGTTCAATGTGGAACTAACACACAAACCCAAACAAATGAATAGAAGTCTGAACTTTGTAAGCTCTTATGAGGCTGAAGGAATGCTTCGAAGTTATATGGTCCTGAATATATTTTTTCCACCACTGTACATTCATGAGGTGTAAACGTAGAATTGGGCTACACACATACATTAACATAACTATGCATATAAACATAAAAGAGAAGAAGAAAAATGACAAGCATGTGCACACATAGATTTAAAATAAATTTTGAAATGTGACTTTCTTTTCCCTTTAATTGCAGAATGAACATACAAATACATACCATTTTGTTACATGCACAAAACATTTACATTGTTCCCACTTTATTGCACATTCACAACCAGTGTATCACAATATTTTGAAAATCTGATTTTCATCTTACAGTGTTGTACATTAGTTCACCAATAAGCACAATACATATAGGCACATAGATGTAATGTCTGAGTTCTAGAACCATCAACAATGCAATGATTTGTTATTTAAAAAGGTTAGAACAGATTTTTATACTTCAGAACAAACCTGAAGATACTGTTCACAAAATGAAAGTTGAGCAGGTAATAGCTGTCATTAATTCTAGAACAATCATCATTACAATCATTTGTCATTTACAAGGAGTATAACAGCTAATTATACAGTTGGACAAACCTTAATTATCTTTATTCCCAAAACAAAAGTTGAGTCATGCAGTAATGGAAATAGCACATGCAGCATGCAGTGGAATGATTTGAGGACATTAAGGTTTGTCCTGAACTTTACATAACATCCACAGCAAGCTTTCTTTTATACTCCTTGTTACACAATATTTCACAGCAGGCACTTTCTGGAAGCCATAAAGGTTTCCTTTGGGACATTTAATACTTCCTTTTCTCTAGTTTTAAGTTATATTTTTCCATATTTATTATTATGGTAACTCCTTTACATTTATATTCCATATAAAAATGAGGGCATTTGTAAACAATCAAGTTGTAAATAATTTGCAAATTTAAGCATAGTTTGTTATAAATGAGAAACTTTTACACACATCACTACAATACACAATAGCTGGACATGCTTTGAGAGTCTGTTGCTCTCAGCTACTGACCTACTGATTGGTGGTTTCTCTCCCATGCAGTCAGTTCTTTAGGTTTATAGACTTCCTTAAATTGCTTGGCCTCTGGGTTTATTTTGTAGTTTTTCTCCCAAAAATGATTTGCAACGGCTGACTTTTCAGTTTATTTTTGGCAAATTTTCTTAAAGTGCTCTTCTTGTGGGTTTCAATGTTTCTTTTTTATTTTCATAACGTGTTTCATATTACAATCTAGACATTCTATGGCATTCCTGACTTTTTTCCTGAGGGGATTTTTTCTTTCAAAACTGAACCTAGGAGTCTTAATGCTGTGATTGTTCAGGGTGGCAAGTGTTATGTTGAACTCTCTGAAAGTATTTCCAAATTTGTGGTGTTGTGGATGATACAGCCATGAAAAAAATGATTGAGCACATTAGGGGAGCAGAATATTTTAAAGTTCCATGTCGTGTGGCAGTGCAGTTCACGCAAGCTGGCACTTTCAACATGCAGCTGAGTTTATAGACAGTTTCTCTGCTGTATGTTATCATCTATCAGACACACAAATACCATGTTAAAAATATTGACTTGTGTAAACTGTGCTGCCATATGATGTGCGACTTCAAAATATTCTGCTCTCCTAATGTGCTCAATCATTTTTTCCATGGCTGTACATATATGAATATACAGAAACTTTACTGTGTTGAGTGTGGAGACTTCTATAATCTTTGTCTGTCCTTCGAACGTGTTTATTTTCTTTATTATAGTAGAGCTGTTGAATCCATTAGCGACTGCTGTATTCAATATGTGGTCTAATTCTGTTTTGCATTGTGTCATTCATAGGAATGTTGACCAGCTTATATGCTATATTGTTAACACTGCATATTTATGACTTCATGGTTATAACTATCATTTTTAATATAATTGTCTGTATGTGTGGCATTCCTATGAAGTCAAACACCAACCAGCAGGTCAGCAGCTGATGATGAGAGCAAGGGACTCTTGAAACATGTCCAGTTATTAAGTAATTAGTGAAGTGTGTAAACGAGTTTTCCTACTCCCCATGTATTTTCATTTGAAGTGCTTATAACACTGGTCGACAAGATTTTTTTCACAAGAAATCTGAATAGTGAATCTAGTGCATTTTTTCATCCTGAATTCAGATACGTAGTCAGAATTTTCCCATCAGGCATAGTTTTTCTGTGAAAGCTACTTTTCAAAATATGATTTTAGCGTTTTCTTTGACCTGTCATAGGAACCTTTACCTCATATGTAGCTATTTTACTCAAGCCGTATTTATTGAAATTATTTGTAATATCACGCTGAAGCACCACAAAACAAGACTGTGCAGGTTCATTCATGTTTAGACATGCTCAGACCTGTCTGGCATTGTGATGTGTCAGTATTGAGCTGACTGTGACATTGTTCACTAGTGAAATATTTCCTTCCTTTCTGTTTAGAAGTGTATTGTGTATGTTGTGCATGTTGTATTTCAGTGCTTAATGTTTTCATCATGCCAAGAAAGTGTGTAAATCATGCAGATAATTTCTGCTATACTTGTGGTGAGCTGACCTTCAAGTCTCAGAGGCGAAATATGACCCCACTTGTAAAGAAGTGTTATCATCTTTACTTTGGCTGTCAAGTTGGTGATTTTGATAAGAGCTGGGCCCCAAATACATGCTGTGTTTCGTGTGTTAGACTGCTGACTGGGTGGAAGAATGGTACACATCATATGCCATTTGCAATTCCCATGATTTGGAGGGAACCGAAGGATCATTCAACTGACTGTTATGTTTGTTTGACAAATATTAAAGGAATCACATCTAAAACAAAATATACAGTTAAGTATCCGAATTTGCAATCTGCATTGAGACCTGTCTTACACAGTGAAGAGTTCCCCGTACCAGTATATGTAGATACAACCTTAAGTGATAACTCTGATTCTGACCTAACTGAAACTCAAAATGATTCAGATGAAAATAAAAATGATCTTACATATGAAGCCAGTAGCTGTTCATCAGAACCATACTTTCCCAATCAGCAAGATCTTAATGACCTGATTCGGGATTTAAATCTGTCTAAACTGCAAGCTGAAGTTTTAACTTCCAGGCTCAAAGGGTGGAATTTACTCCAAAAAGATGTAAGAATAAGTAGTTATCGTAGCCGCAATAGTGTTTTCAAAGAATACTTCTCTGAAGAATATGGTGTTGTGTTTTATAATAATATTTGTTCACTTATGGAAACTCTTGGGCATCAACACCGACCAGATGAGTGGCAATTGTTCATAGACTCCTCTAAAGTAAGTTTGAAGGCTGTGCTGCTACATATTGGCAATGAACTTCCATCAATACCAGTAGCGCATGCCGCTATGAAAGAGACATATCAAAATATGAAACTAATTTTAGAGAAAATACAATATGGAAAATATGAATGGAATATCTGTGGTGATTTAAAGGTCATTGCTTTATTGCTTGGTTTGCAACTTGGGTTCACCAAATTTTGCTGTTTTTTGTGCGAGTGGGACAGCAGAGATAAGAAGTCTCACTACATTAGAAAATCATGGCCAAAACGTGAATCTCTTCTCCCTGGCCAGAAAAATGTGGCATGTGTCCCTTTAGTGAATCCTGAAAAAATATTTTTACCTCCATTGCATATTAAGTTAGGAGTTATGAAAAATTTTGTCAAAGCTATGGATAAACTTTCTGATGGATTCTTGTACTTGAAATCGAAATTCCCCAAAGTCAGTGATGCTAAATTGAAAGAAGGAGTTTTTATAGGACCACAAATCCGATCATTAATGGCTGATGAACATTTCGAGGCTCTGTTAAATCCACTGGAGAGAGCAGCCTGGCAGTCTTTCAAAAGTTTATGTTGCAATTTTCTTGGAAACCATAAAGCAGAAAACTATCGTGACATAGTGGCTGATCTTCTGCATTCTTATAAAGCTATGGGATGCAACATGTCTTTAAAAATTCACTTCTTGGACTCTCACTTGGACTTCTTCCCCGAAAACCTTGGAGCTGTCAGCGATGAACACGGTGAGCGTTTTCATCAGCAAATTTCTACGATAGAGAAGAGGTACCAAGGCAAGTGGAGTTCCAATATGCTGGCTGACTACTGTTGGACTAAAATGAGAGACGTTCCAGATGCAAAATATACCCGAAAATCACTATCTACCACTAAGTCAGAATCAGTAGTTATAATTTTGAGTTAGATAGCTAGTTACGGATTTTTTAGAGTATTTTAAAAATTCAAATGAATATCACACAAAACTCCTGCCGATGCGGACAAACTGTAATTATATTTGAATTCAGCATGAAAAATACTTTTAGAATCTGTTATTTTAATTCTTGTGAAAGAGAAAAAGTTAATTTTTGTAGACCAGTGCAATTAGTCAATGATGCTCTTATCAAGTAAAATGTTGTTAAAAAGGGTTTCAGCACTAATGTAAAATTTTGCCATGAGGGGAAAAAGACAAGATTATTTTAGGTAAAAGATTGAAGGATAGCCATCCTACACACAGACATCAATTGAAACATTACTTCTGTTTAGGTTAATATTCTTGCTGGCTGAACAATAGTACCAGTAACTGAACAAATCCACAAGTATCAATTCTGTGATGTTTATTCTAAATCAGATAGGTAGAGAGGCTACAAATGCTAGACATAAGGAAACTATGAATGAACCTCTGACACTTGTATCAGTCATACAAAAATCTTGCATTCAGCGAGAGTAAGAGAAATTCAACTGCATTATGCATGGTAGAGATATGACTGCAGTTTGTGTTAATTGCAGCTGTTACATTGACAGTACATGCATTATCTTTCAATATGTAAACTATTAAGTTTACAATAAATCTTCTATGGGGTAGAGGCCATTGTGTTCAATGTGTACATTATTTAGAATAGTTTTAGTGCTTACATATGTGTTCTGCACTTTTTAATTGTTTTTACAACACAAATGCTAGAAGTTTAATACATACCTTCAAATGTAAATGCAGAAGAAAGATGATTCAACGAAAGAAAGGCATATATTACATTGAACTAAAGCACAATTGGTGCAATCAATTAGAAATGATGTAACCAACCCACACTCCCTTTTTAAGACACTTTCTTTTATAGGAAATAAACTGCTAAATGTTAACAGTGTACTCCAGTTTGTTACAACTGTACATGCGCAGAGGGAAAAATGCCTACATATGGGTGGTAGCAAAATCTGCAAAAATAGCAATTCGTTTGTTCTTCTTCCAGACCCACTTGTTACCAATTTATTTATCACCAATTATTTAAAAGCTAGTTTTTTCCCTCCTATCCTTCACAGATCCTATGGTTATGTTTAGTCTTAAAAAAAAAATCACCAATTATTTAAAAGCTAGTTTTTTCCCTCCTATCCTTCACAGATCCTATGGTTATGTTTAGTCTTAAAAAAAAATCCCTTGGCTATGCTTTGTGGTTTAAGGCCTTCAATCTCTTGGCTATGAAAAAACAGCAGCAAAAAAGCAAAATCACTATTATATGGAATGTTTATATAGATAATTGACTTTGATCACTTTATTCATCACAGAAAGCACAATCTATGTTTATCAGTCAGATGTTGACAGCTCTTCATTATAAACAACACAGCTAAAAATTGCCCTCTAACGGCCAAAGCATTTTGAAAATGAAAGTAAAACATTTGAAGGTAAGTATCAAGCTTTTGCCATACAATTTCCTGTTAGATACAAAATGTGATGACATTTCATACAGTGAAGTAATTTGATTTTATATTGTTTAAAAACAGGATTTGATTGATTGACTTGATAATAGTAATACCCAAACTGTAGACTGTACTAAAAATGTTGAAGGTAGTTTAATGAAAAGTTGAGCAGTTTGAATTCTTGGGAACTGTCATTAAATTGTTTCGCCTATAGGACAATTATTTGAAAGTGTATGTATATAAGGGTGGACAGTAACCCAAGCTAATGAACAAACAACTTCCACATCTGCTATGATCATTTTAAGTAATTGTACTGCTTCCAACAATCTAAAACTATCTGAAAATTGGCGGCAGTTTGAATTTCTATCCATCGAATTTGAAACTATGAATACACTGACTTGGTGCAACTTTATTCCACTGGCTTAACTTTCTTATGAAAATATTTAGCTTACAATCTGGAAAATGGGGTCAATTTGTATTTGCTTTCATCAAATTTTTTTGAAATTGTGAATAATGTGATTTGGTACACTTTCTTCCACTAGTTTACTTTGTTAAAATCTTAGAAATGTTTAAAGGTGGTTCATATTGAGAGCTCATGCAGGTATTGAGGAATATTTTTAATATGACCTAAAGATGACTATTTTTTTGGAGAACGTATTTTATGCAATAGTTTTATTTAAGCCGGATTATGAAGAACTTAACATGACTTATAGCATTGCAATATAACACAGAAGTTTAACACATTGTATAAATGGAGCTCTTTGATGTTGGCTCAACATGCACCGTATCTTAATGGTCATGTCAATATTTACCCTCTCTTTACATTAAGTTTGGATTTAATACAACTATGGCTGGCACAAAATTTAATGGTAGGTGGCTCAACAACAACATCCAGTCAGGGGCTTGCCACCCCTTGCAGTGTTGTATGGTTAAACATGCTACAAAATCACTGTGTAAAACTGGTGATTTAAATACCATTTGTGCCCACAAAGCACATTTGTACAACAGGAAAGGGAATAGTAATGGTCAGGCATCAGTTGCCATTAAATTTTGCCTGCTATAATTTGAACCAATTGGCATGAAGCACTAACATGAATAATATGCCATGTCACTGGAATGGCCCCTAGATAACTACTTAAAGATATGACTGACCATGAGTATTGGAAATTCACTCATATCTTCCTTCTGCATAAGCAAAATATACTTTTTACTGAATTACCCTCAAATAGCATCCAATGCTCCACGAAAGAGTTAAAATATGCATTACACAATAATGTTATAAGTATTATTTTAAATAAAAAGTAACAGCATTAAAATGACCTAACAAGCAGCTTTGGTGTGATGTGTAATGTCAAATACCTAAGATTTGATGACAATTCCATTGTTTAAACACAGTTTGGAGATGAAAAAGAAACTGTCATTAAGCTTTCACCTTGTTTTATATTAGCGGGTATGCACCACGTTGCTATTACTAACACAGATATTCATTAATGAAGGAATGGTTGTTTCAACTATACAATACAGTACGATTACTAGACCTAAAAACACACGAATATTCTTACCTAATAATGTTTTTATTGAGCTTAGCCTTCAATACCGCATCAGTCCTCTTTCTGGTGCTGCTGTCAGCAAGATATATAAATCCCAACCAGCTTCACTTTCACATGAAACATGGGAGGTAAAGGAATTTTCAAACAATGGATTCCGCAGTTGTGTAAGAAGCTCCTCTAATTTGTACACCTTACACACATTTCACGTTATTTAAAGCCGGGTGCTTCCACTTCACTTTCAAGCTTTAAATGCACACTTTACCACGACTTCCACACTATTATTGAGGAAAATCCTTTGGAAATTTTCAACTAAAGATTCGTTAAAACAATCAGCAACAGAATGCTTGTCGATAACCGAACTCAAGCTCAATTCCTGCAAAATCATCTAACGCCTACACAAAGAAGAGTAAGGTGGACGCCACCTACTCACTGGCATATACCAACTCCAGGGTAAGGTCGGAAGTGTGGTAGAGTTCATTTCTGCAACAGAACATATGATTTTTAGAAGTGCAATCCATATGATAATCGTTGGAAATCCGATGGCGATTCCAGCGAGAGACTGCCAACAACTATGAAAAATCGTGCTCCCAAATGCTCATGTTCTGTATGTTCGTTAGAGGCCTGCACGGGCTTGGGCCAAGAACTCGGGCTTAGGCCCGGCCCAGCCCGCGGGCCGGTTTCGGGCCTAATTTGAAAAATGTTTGTCGGGCTCGGGCCGGGCCCGGGCTCTAAAAATTAAGATACAAAATAATGTATTATATATTTTTCCGAGAATAGCACAGTTATCACAGTATTCCTTTACCAGGAATTCTATATGATTATTCTGCTGAAAGGTTATACAAAAAAAAAAAAAAAAAAATAAAAATAAAAAAATAATAATAATAATAATCATGATGATGATAATGATAATGATGATGATGATGATGATGATGATGATGATGATGATAATGATAATAATAATAATAATAATAATAATAATAATAATAATAATAATAATAATAATAATAATAATAATAATAATAATAATAATAATAATAATAATAATAATAATAATAATAATAATAATAATAATAATAATAATAATAATAATAATAATAATAATAATAATAATAATAATAATAATAATAATAATAATAATAATAATAATAATAATAATAATAATAATAATAATAATAATAATAATCATAATAATAATAATAATAATCATCATAATCATAATCATAATAATAATAATATTCATCATCATCATCATGATAACGATAACAATAACAGGTGCGCCCACATGCATATTAGGAGAGGCGGGGATCAGTGTATCGCTCACTCTCACTGTGATAGCTACACAAGATTGTTTATATGTAAACATTCACCGCTTGTGTATGTGACTGCACCACTCCAGTTACGAACAGTAGAATGTGGCATTTAACAGGGAAAGGGAAGAATAACACATGTCTGACACTTATTTGTTCCTTTTACTGTCCAGATATTACAATACAATTTGAATAACCTTACAAAGAGACTTCTACATACATGACATACAACACTGTAGCTATTGCTACATAATCTAACACCTATTCTGTCATTCACTAGATCGTTAGTATCAATGCAACAAAGGTACTTAGCAACAGTTACACGTTAACACTTTCATTGCCTTTTAATGCTGTGCTCAGACTTGATGTACCAGCACTGGACACCAACAGGCACAGCATGTTAAGTTCTACCATTGTTTTCACAACCACAGGAATGCTTTAACCTCAACTTTCTATTTTGTGTACCCTAGAAGTAAATACAATACGACGAATGGCAACATTTACATACAGTTATGGACATAAGTATTGGAACAACGTGATTTTAACACAGCATGATGGTGTACGTTTATAAATAACATTTACCTTGTTAATGAGCCGGGACCAATAGATGAGAGAGAATAGTTTATTTTTAAAATAAATAATATTAAATAATTCACTAATTGGTTCATATCAAATTGAACTAAAATATTGTTAATTTGTTTTAGATTTAGCGTTAGAAGAACATTTTTTCCCCATCTGGTTTCATCTGAAGTGTGTAGTAGACTTCAGAATGTCAACTGTTCGTCGTACGTGTAAGAATGATCCAAACATATTTTGCTACATTTGTGGCTGTTTCACAACGCCGAAACAAAGGACAAACATCACACAATTTGTAATAAAAGCATACAATACCCACTTCCCAGATCCACTAGGCAACGAGGATAAATGTTGGGCACCACATAAACTGTGCAGAACATGCGTCGAAAACCTTAGACAGTGGACCAAAGGAAAGGGAAAATCTATGGACTTTGGAATTCCAATGGTGTGGAGGGAGTCACTGAACCATATAAATGACAGTTATTTTTGTGTGGCAAATGTATCTGGCTTCAGTAAAAATCAAAACATACCATTCACTATCCTGACCTAGAGTCAGCTAAAAGACCAATTCCTCACTCAGATGACATTCCAATCCCTATTTCCAATACATTTTCTTCTGCAAGTGACTTAGCTAGTCCTGTCCCAACAAATTTAAATGATGATGACTTTGTACCAACAGATGTCACAACTATATGTAAGCCGTTCACTAAAGCTGCGTTAAATGACCTAGTTCGAGATCTTAATTTGCCAAAAGCCTCAGCAGAAGTTTTAGGTTCAAGACATAAAGAAAGTAATACCTTAGCTCCTGGAACAACATTTATGTATCAGGATAGAGGGAAAGATGTTTTGAAATATTTTATGATGGATGAAAACATTTCCTACTGCATGGATGTGAAGGGACTGATTGAAGCTCCTGGATGTGAGTATCATGTGCAGGAATCATCGATAGCTCTAAAAGAAGCTTAAAATGTGTCATGCTGCACAATGGCAATAAGTTAGCATCTGTTCCCACTGGCCATTCCATTTAACTGAAAGAAACCTATAACACAATGAAACTCATTCTCGATAAAATAAAATATTCTGAACACTGCTGGATAGTGTGTGGTGATTTAAAAAATAACATCGATACTTCTGGGTCAGCTGGTAGGTTACAAGGAATTCCTATGTTATTTATGCCTGTGGGATAGTCATGCTAAGACAGATCATTGGAAAAGAAAAGAGTGGCGTGTTAGGGAGGAACTTCATGCTGGTGACAAGAATGTAAAGAATGAACCTCTAATTGACCGTGGTAAAATAATACTCCCCCACTCCACACAAAATTAGGGCTCATAAAACAGTATGTAAAAGTCTTGAATAAAGATGGTGCTTGCTTTATGTACCTGTTCAATCAATTCCCTACACTGTCCCATGAGAAACTAAAAGTAGGCGTTTTTTATGGGCCTCAGATACGGATGCTAACGAAAGACAAATAATCTGTCAATACGATGGACAGTATGGGCAAGAATGCTTGGTGTGCATATTGTGATGTGGTTACGAACTTCCTAACAATCTACAAGGCAGATAATTATGAGATTCTTGTCAGAACATTGCTATCTTCCTTTCAGAAGTTAAGGGTAAACATGAGCCTGAAGGTACATTTGCTACACAGTGACCTCAATGTTTTTCCTGAAACTCACAAATAAAAGTATGCTCGAGTTACCCAGAATATTGACAGCCAACAATTTTCTTCTACCAATGGGCATTGCGCGTTTAGTGAGTATATACTGTTTATTTAGGGAAAAAATGTTATATTAACAATTCGCTAGGTTGCTTGTTCCAAAAAGAATTCATCTTTAGGTGATTTCACTTCACCTTAATGCTATTCTATGTGAATAAGCATGTAATATTTTAAATCTCCATTTTTAAGCTCTATTAAGTAGGGCCCCCAACAGTTATTTGCAGGCCCCCCAAAAAACCTTAGCTACGCCACTGTGTGTGGCTGAATCCTGTGAAAATGAATAAGATGCTTTTGTGAAAATTTGTGACGCGATATGCAATTTCTGATTGGACGTTTGAAATCAACTACTTAAAATGGTATATAATGAGCTAAAACATCTAAGTCAGAATTTTTGTTTTTCATATGTAGACTTGTTATTAAACAAAAATTAAATGTCGGTCTGGTTTTTCAGTGTTTAAAAATATAAATGACTTGTTTGAGCATCAAACAGTATTGGAACCTGAGTATTTTAAGAAATTCAATATTTTGTTATGCATCCTATTCTTGTAATGACTGCAGATAGTATTTTTGACATCAAGTGGACATACATTTTGTTAATTCTAAGTTGATATTTTTTCTTTTCTTGCAAAATAACTTCCTTTACATGTTCTTTGGATAACACCGGCCTGTGACGATTTTGCACCACGGAATATTTTACATCATAACGGTCAATTCGGATGCTCTGATTTCGAAAATAATAGTAGTTTTTTGCGTATCAAGTACAGATTTTGAACTGTTCCGGTTTTGCACAAAGTTAAAAGTTTGGTAGGCTAGTGTTAGCATCGCTACAAATTTAACTTAGAGCATGGTTGATTAAAGCATGCAAACATGCTAATTCATATGACGTCATGTTGTACCAATGTGTATCTCTGTTTTCAGGTAATGTTGAACTATCTCATAAACATGTACTGCGTAATACATAAATAGGGACCTATCTTGGAATACGCAGTCCAGTTTTAAACTTCTCAGCTGGTCTCTTGAAACCGTGTTGTGTTGTGAAAAACCGGCAAACTCAAGTGGTATATCTAGGAGGGACTGTGTGAACCATCCTAGCAACTTCTGTTATGTCTGTAGTCGTTATGTGATAAAGCAACCGAAAAAGAACGTTACCGCATTTATCAAGAGTTTATATCTGACCTATTTTAAAATGAAACTAGGAGTTAAAGTCAAAAATTTTGCCCCTCGTGTTGTGTGTAAAAGTTGTGTAGAAAATCTAAGAATGGTACAATGGAGTTCCTTCATCTAAGTATACCCTTTGGTGTTCCCATGGTATGGCACGAACAACAAAATCATATTAATGACTGTCATTTTTGTTTGTAATATATCTGGATTCAATAGGAAAAACCAGACAGGCATTATATATCCAAACTTGCCATCAGTAATTAGGCCTGTGCCTCATGAACCTGATGTTGCTGTTCCACCACCGTACTGCCAGAAAGTAGCAGAGTGTACAAGATGAAATAAATTTATCCCCAGACTTAGAAGATAAGAATCCAAATCCGTTGAGTCAATGAAAATTAAATGACTTGGCACGTGATTGGGGTCTTACCAAAGAAAAAGTGTGAACTTTTAGTTTCAAGGCTGAAAGAAGACAATCTTTTAGCATTTGAAAGAACTTTCTATTGGAACAGACTTCGAGAAATAGAGTTCAACAAATATGCAAAAGAAGGAGATCAATGCTATAAATTGTATATGTTAAAGAGGGTTTAAAGCGCTTACTTTCAATTGCTAGTTGAACTGCGAGCGCTCTCCAACCTCCATGTGACATGACTTGCAACCAATTGCAGCAGTTGTGCCGGAATGGCCTACCTTCTTTCTACTCCACTAACCTTGGGACTTCGCTTGTATTCAGTTTATTTCAAGGGAATTTATGTCTGGCCGTTTAGGGCGTATTTGAGGTTATTATTTATGTTTGTTGATTTCCTATCGGATGTAATACTACAACTGAGTCGCAAGTTAGAAAAAAACATTTGCGGGAAGTAAAGTACACAACAGCTCAATTCCACATGAGAACGTTCCTTTATCATGGCACAAGCCTCTCAAATAGAACCGGAACAAGTTCTGGCCTTTGAAAATACCAAATAAACTCTTTGTAATTACGCGAAAATGAAGATTTGAAGGCCATTTTACATACAGTGCAGTGAATAATACTCTTATTTTTCGCGGAATTTTCTGCTATCTAGCGCGCCAGCAAATGCACGTCTGAATTTGATATTTGGCCAAAGTTACTTAAATGGATTTTACGGAGCGCTAGAATAATTCATTGAACCGCCTCTAGAAGCAGATTACTCCATCGAGTTTCGCAACAGTGCCGCATACTCCCACATTTAAACGCGATTATCTGGTCAACAGTGCATTTAATTGAAAATGTATTGAAAAGTTTTCGTTCATTTACATCCGTTCCCCCCTCTTAAGTCTGATGGATTATTTCACTTCCATCTGTATAACTGCAAGTACCACATACCGAGTGTGAATTGTTGTCAATTACGTGTATTACTACATGTTGCGGAATAAAGCAGTGCACTAATATAATGCTACATGTGGGCAATAAGCGAAGTTGAGCGTTTTAGCAAATACGTAATCTTTTCTGATCGTTTCTTAACTTTAATTATGTTGCACTAATACAAAATATAGACATCTGTTGTGATATAAAGAAACATTAGGTTATGTCAGTGGATTGTGGAACTCATTAAAGTTCGTTTATCTATATCTAGCTGTAGTTGATATTTTACTCAAAACGCAGACACTGGTTCTACCAAAATATGCCAATGATTCCATTGAAATTATTCCTGAATATATTTCTCACATCAACACCTCTGAAAAGGAGCAAAATTAGACCAAATTAATAAAGATCCATAGATAGGCTCAATAGGATAACACAGCAACTTCCTTTGCACAATGTTAACTAAAGGAAGTGCATACACAAACCTTTCATTATTACGCACATGGTTTGCACTTCCCAGAGGAATAAGGTTTTCTCTTGGAAATGGAACATCAACGTCACTAAAGTGAGTTTGATGAGGCGCTTTGAGTTTTGAAACTCTCATAACGTAATGCAGTATATATGCTATTGTTACAATCAAATCAGTAGTTTCTGGTATAGCTGCAACAGACAGATGTAAATTCTAAAATATAACATAATTTTACCGTGATTCCAGTAGACCAGGGCAAATAAACCCGGGATATTCTTCTATAGGGTTATCCAGAAGTCGCTCCGCAGTCTCCTGTAACCAAAATTCCTCTAGAGATGGGAATTCCGGTGGTAGCACTGGCAACCGGGAGCCTATGGTTATTTATAACTAGGGCTCGGATTTTTGTTTGCGTCCTAATATAAATTCGAAACTTAGTTTAATATTCTAGATATTTACACCAAATCAATCAGTTTAAGCTTTATTGCACATAAAAGGCATATTTTCTGATTTTTTTATGCAAGTAAATATTTTCGAATATTCACATAAATTACACGAAAATCGCAAAAGGAAATATTTTAAAAATAATTTTCACATATTTACATAAAATCACATAAAAGCAGCAGCAGAATTATTTTTAACAAGTCATCATCCACTTATTTAATGCTCAACTACGCATGCTGGATGTCGCAATTTGTTATTCATTATTTGGAAGAACTGATATGTCAGTTACCTTATCCCTTCAGTTGGAAGAAAATATAAACATCCTGCTTTCCTTAGTTGCATGAGCTCGCAAGATAAGAATGGGAATTCCTTCGCTGTCATATTCTTGAAATAAATAAGCACCTGTTATCACTTCACAGCCCGGCTAGTATATACGCTGATACTTATTAAAACTGTATAGTCAATTAGTCATTTGTGAATCCGCAAAGTTTATACAAACTTATAGTTGTGCTGGGAAGTTAGCGTATGACAGTTTTGAGTTTACAGTGGATTAAACATGCCCAGAGTGAAAAGTAGTGCAAGTTATCGTGTGCAACAATATGCCGCGGAACTTAAGGATATTTTCAGTTCTGATGGTAAGATACAATATTGTCATCCATGTGGTAAAGCTATAAAGGCAGACCAACGTTCGCAAGTGATACAAGTTGCAACAGACATAAAGTAGCTATTTTTTCGCTTTACAAAAAAAGTATGTTATTAATGATTCAGTGCCAGGTGCATCAGTAGAACCTTCCAAATTTTCAGTGTATTGCGAGGATTTGTGCAGAGCATTAATTTCAACAGACACACCCATCTCGAAAGTGAGCTAACCTCAGTTTAAAACATTTCTGACCAAATATACAAATATTGACACACCTGATGAATCAACTTTGTGAAAACATTACCTTCCCAAGTGCTACGAAGAAACTGTGACGCATATACCCAACATTTGCGCTAATGAAAAAATATGGGTGAGCATAGATGAAACTCCAGATTCTACTGGCAGGAAAATTTGTAATGTTGTTATAGGGGTATTGAACAATGATACTGAAATTTCAAAGTCATCTTTTCTACTGACCTGCCAAGACATGCCTGCTCCAAGCCATGTGTCTGTCGCCATATTATTTGATGAAGCAATGCAGATATTGTGGCCAAAGTGTGTACGGCATGACAGTGTTTTGCTCATTTTAACTGATACTGCACCATATATGAAAAAGGCAGCAGCAGGACTTGCAGTCATCATCCTAAAATAATTCATGTTACATGTGTTGTGCACGGATTGCATAGAATATGTGAGGAAATTAGGGTCACATTTCCAGACATTGACAAATTGATTTCTAATGGGAAAAATTACCTAAAAGGATTGAAATTTTTCAGAACAAAAATCCGAACACTCCGCTACCTCCTGCGCCTGTGGTGACTCGCTGGGAAACATGGTTGGCCGCAGTTCAAAACTACGCAGAAAACCTGGATGGTTTTGCTGCTGTCATAAACTAACTGAATTGTAAAGATGCCAGTTCAATTAAAATTCTTCAAGCATTTTTAAATGGATCACAGTCGACCATGCGAGTATTGTTTGTCGCTGGAATAGTGCCTAAGTCAGGGGGAGACCGGTATCGCTGCTGTGACGTCAGCTCACTCAGCCCGAATGCTCCTACCGAAGGCTAGTTGAACGTGTGACGTCACGGCGGGGAAGAGGAAATGGAATGCGGCATGCGGGACATCGTAATTTTAATGCTGACTGTTTCAATTACGGAATAGTCCCAGATTATAAATAATTTCATTTCGGCTTTATGCCATATATATTCAAGTTTATGTGAACAGTCATGTTATAACACAAATAGAACAGAAATTATAACTATTTTGCCTGAGCTAGAAGAGAACTATGCAGAACAATTAGATGGACATTTTCCGACATTTGCCGTTTCGCCTTTCTTTAACTAGTTTGTCAATGTTGGGGCGTAATATACGGCACATTTGTAACCGAAGACTGCATGTTAGATTGTGATTTGGCAATATGCTTCGGGAGTTTAACTTAGAAAGGTTCATAACAGAAAAGAATTGTTCGCACACATACGTAGAACCAAACATACACAATATCCGTGCAACAAGGGCATACAAAATCAGAAATCTGGTTTGAGGAACATTCTTATAAAAATCAGCCAAGTCTCCCTTGTGTTTATGTTTGTCCTTCAGCAAATCGTCGCACTGTAAATTTATGAATTCAATTTGCTACCTGCAAGAAACATTGTTAACATCCAATGAATACGGGGTCGCAAAGATCTGAAACGTAGTTGACAATGTTTCTACATCTTGAAGCCTGGTCGCAAGCTGGTGTGAAACACGGAAACTGAACACAAACACAAAACCACTACACACAACACTACACAACGCCAACAAAAACACAAAATAAAAACAAAATTCTCATTAACGCCGTTAAGATCCCTCACACAACAATTAAAAATCCTCAGACTAGGCTGAAGAGGGTTCTCCCTAAACAGCCCGGGCGTGTTGTAAACATGCCCAAATAACATTTTTCATATTCATTCAGTTTCGTGCAAGTAGCGCCGCAGATCTAGGCAGCATAGCAATACACCGCTCTCGCCTGACGTCACTCGAACGTACAAGCTGGCTCTTCGTTTAAATACGTCACACGGCCCGAAGTTGTCTTCCCCTGGCCTAAGTAAAATATTTCCTTTTGAAGCAGTGTATCGGATTTGTAACCAGCATCTCCTAATTATATTGCAGCCTTAAGACCAGTCTCATCACGTAAGTGTTAGCAACGTTTTTCATAAATAATATAATAAGTTATTTGGTTTTTAAGATATCAGCTTTCTAACCAAACATAAGGTGCTGGCATATCTATTGCCAACTGCTTTGAGGAGTAAACAAAAGTAAAAACATTTCTTCTTTTATTCCTCTTGGAAATAAATGCGGAGGACCAAGAGCGATTTAGATCCTGGTAAGACCACTAAGAATTACATACGTGCTCCAAACTTAAAATTACACGAATGTGATAATCCAACAACTAGCCTAGCAGTGATACCGTCAAATGAAGACGATGATATGAATGAAAATGCTTCACTAAGGGAGTCAGCAAATCATGAAATGGAACGTGATTACCAGCATTCTCCTACAACACCAAACAGAAAGCGAATTGGCACTTTAAATCCCTCAAAGGAGTGGCAGCAAGATGAGGTTCCATCGAATAAGCTTAACGCAGGAATGTTACACGAAGTGCACGATGCATCCGCATCGCTTAGCACTTAAAGTTTATCAACTTCAAATAGTGAGTGAGTGAGTGATTAGGGTTTAAGGGCCCGTCGACAGCTAGGTCATTAGAGCCCCTCAACTTCAAATAGGTTTGCAGCACTGAGCGACCTGGAGAACCAGGAAACAAATGAAACGCTTGGTGCATATACACCTAAAGCTCAACCTATTTTTGTAACTGGTGTAAGGAATATCCAAGAATTCAAAAAAGTAATGGACTGTAAAATTTCTAAAGAGAAATACACATTAACTACAATGAGATCTGGTTATCTTGTAAAATTGATGCCAGTGGACATATAGAGCTACAAATTCATTAGAGAGTATTTCTTAAAAGAAAGCATCAGTCACTACACTTATCCGCTGAAACACGAACGAGCATATAGGGTAGTCCTTAGAGGAATGCACTACACGGAGGACGTAAACATGATTAAAGAAGAACTAGGCCCACTAGGGTACACAGTAAGAAATATAGTAAATGTGTTGCATCGAGTTACAAAAGAGCCTCTGCCACTTTTCTTTATCGACCTAGAACCAGCTTCTAACAACAAAATAATATTTGAGATGAAACATTTAAACAAGATAATAACTTTCGAGCCACCACACACAAAAAGAGAAATTGTTCAGTGTAAACGTTGTCAAAGGTTTGGACATACCAAGAACCACTGTAATCGCCCTTTCAGATGCGTTAAGTGCGGTGGCGTAGCAAAAAGCTTGACGCTCCAGCTACTTGCGTAAATTGCAACCAAAACCATCCTGCAAGTTATAGAGGATGCCAGACATATAGGGAATATAAGGAGAAGGTATTTCCACCACTTAGAGAGAAACGTATTTCATCAACAACTGACACCACCAGTAGCGGTACATATCACCACACAAAGTCCTACCGTATCAGACAAGACCTACGCAGATATAACAAAAGAAAACATATATTCAAATAATAACGAAACAAAACTACTTGCTGCTATGGAACAGATGTTCACGAGATTTGAAAAAACTATAGAAATAATTATGGACAAAATGATGGATAGAATGCTCGATCTCATCAAGACCATCGCCAGCAGAAAACAAAATGATTAAGTCACTGAAAATCTCATCGTGGAATGCCAACAGCTTGTCTCAAAGCAGACAAGAATTAGAAGTATTGTTAAAAACAGAAGATATAGATATCATGCTTATTTCTGAAACAAGGTTTACGAACAAAAATTATTTAAGATAGCAGGTTATGCAATATACACCACAAACCATCCCTCAGATAGAGCTCATGGCGGAACTCCCATTAGAATAAGAACTTCAATTGTTCATCATGAAATGCCTAAAAACGGTAAAGGCTTCCTGCAGGCTACAAAAATAAATGTATTCACGCCAAAGGGTCCCTTAACTATTTTGCAATAGCAAACAATAATTTACGGAGTTTATCACCGGAGAATAAACATTCTGGCCGTCGGATAGAAGTAAAATACCGGATCTATTAGACTTCTTTGTAACAAAGGTAATTTCACCAAATTATCTGACAATAGAGTCATGCTTCGACTTGTCTTCTGACCATTCTCCTATAATAGTGACGTTGAGCACCACTGTAGCTTTGAAACAACGGCCATTCACTCTGAGTAACAGATACACTGATTGGGATCACTTTAAACAAATCATAGAGGATAACATAAACCTAAAATTTAGCCTTAAAAGAAATAGAAGAACCCGTAGCCAACTAATTCGCTAATTCATTCTGCTGTATTGAAGGCTACTCCAAAATTGAACCATAATAATTGCTTACCTGTTAATAAATATCCACAGATTATTCGCGAAAAAATAAAAGAACGTCGATAATTAAGAAGAAACTGGCAAAATAGAAGATATCCTAGGGATAAAAATTTAGTTAACAGATCTTCTCAAGAGCTAAAACGGCTGATACAGAATTTTAAAAATGAGAATATCCAGGAATACTTAAGAACTTTAACTCCTACGGAAGGTACAGATTATTCGCTCTGGAAGGCCACAAAAAAGTTGAAACAACCAACGGAACCGATACCCCCACTTCAAAAAAAATGACGGCACTTGGCAAGAGGTAGTCAAGAAAAGGCACACCTATTTGCCGAACATCTTTCTTCGGTATTTAAACCCCTTCCTTCATGCATCCAGAAAAAAGACGAAGATGAGATTAAGGAATATCACCATACTCCCTTTCAAATAGCACTTCCAATTCCGCCTATATTATATAGAGAGACAAGAACAGTTATAAGCCAGCTAAACGCAAAAAAGACCCCACGATAAATCTCATCAGTGGACGAATGCTTCAGGAGCTACCATTTAAAGCAGTCATATTCATAACTTTTATGTTTAATGCTATATTAAGGACTAGTTACTTCCCTGGAGCTTGGAAAATAGCACAGACTATAGTCATCCTAAAGTCAGGGAAACCTCCACATGAAATAAAATGTTACCGACCAATTAGTTTGCTCCAGGTACTGTCTAAATTATTTGAGAAATTAGTTCTCATTAAACTGAAACCTCACTTGTCTTCACTGATTCCCACGTTCCAGTTTACATTCCAACCCCAACACTCCGCAATTGAACAAATGCAACGAATAACTGAAGTGATTAACCATGCATTTGAACGACGACAGTACTGCTCAGGAGTATTTCTTGATGTTAGTCAGGCATTTGATAAAGTTTGGCATACTGGATTACAGTTTAAGCTGAAGAAATCTTTGCCACGTCATTTTTATGTGTTATTAAAATCTTACATAGAAAACATATATTTCCAAGTAAAATTCCAAGATAGCCTTACAGAACTTCATCCTGTTAAGTCAGGCATACCACAAGGTAGTGTACTAGGACCAATCCTATACATATTGTATGCTGCTGACCTACCAACAAAAGAAAACACAACTATAGCAACTTTTGCAGATGATACACCATTCTGTCAGCTCATGAATATCCTAATACAGCTTCCCAAATTGTACAAGACCATCCTTCTGACATAGAAATCTGGCTTAAGAAGCGGAGATTAAAGTTAATTAATCTAAAAGTCACCACGTAACATTAACACTCCGAAAACCCACATGTCCATCTGTTACTCTTAACAATCAGATTATTCCAGAAGCACAAGACGTGAACTACCTAGGGATGCACATTGACAGACGACTCACCTGGAAAAAATGCATATGGAGCAAATGCAAACAGCTAAATTTAAAATATTTCAAAATGCACTGGCTTCTTGGACCTAAATCACAACCCTGAGTGGCAAGCAAACTAATCATCTACAAAACTATACTAAAATCAATTTGGACATATGGAATTCAACTATGGGGCACAGCAAGCAACTCAAACCTCGAAATACTAGAACGTTTTCAATCCAAAACTCTCCGAATCATTGGTAATATCCCCTGGTACTTCAGTAATAAGTACATCTACCATGGTTTGAAACTTCCAACAATCAAACAGGAAATCGCAGCATACAGCCTGTCCTACCAATGGCGTCTCAATAGTCTTCCCAATACACTGGCAATAAATCTACTTGACAACAGTAGAAGCACAACAAGCCCACTACAGAGAAACCAAGTCTTGGAATTGCAGTCCAGATTTGCACTCATATTATAAGTAAATGTATGGCAAATGGACCATAGTTTGTAAAAGTTGTTACTTATTGTTCAACTATTGAACAGATGTTTGCAGATGTTTAAATAAAAAAAGAATTTTAAATGACACTGTATTAAGAAACGACTTAGCATACATTTCCGCAAATATCTCTGTTTCCTTTGTGATTCCATAACGAAGCTTGAATCAGTAGAAATGTCTTTGAGAGAAGCAGTTCAAGTAGTTCAGGATGTGGGGAGAAAAAAAAAAAAAAAAAAAAAAAAAAAAACTGAATGTTCTTTCTAGTCCTGCAGCACAAAATTTAAAAAGAAAATACAAGGAAGTGTTCGAAAATAATAGTGGATTTAACATAATGTCTAAAGTTTCAAATTTGTTGGATGGGCAACATTAAATTATTGATGTGTGTGAGTGACATTCCAAGCTATAATTACGCTAAACTTACTTCTTGTGATGTGGAGAGATCATTTTCGAAATTCAAGACACTTCTTCGTGACAATCGACAATCTTTCGGGATGGAAAATTTGAGGAAACATGTGGTCGTATACTCTAATCCTACTTCCAAGAATGACGTCTGGTGAGTACCACGTACATTTCTATTAGAGCAACCATTCAAAACTTAAATAAAATAATTTTATTTGTTTTGACACATATATATATATATATTTTTTTTTTACATTTTAGCACATATTTTTAAACACTTTTTGTGCATAAAAGATAAATATTTTCCAAGTTTTTGGCACCTAAAACTCTGAGCCCTAATGGTAAGTAATACGTATACTTATATTAGGTTATATTAGGTAGTTCAACCATTCAGATCTTAAAAACATTTTATTTCTTTTAGCACATATTTTCGACATTTTTAGGGCATAAAAACTAAATACTTTTTCCATGTTTTCAGCACCTAAAATCCGAGCCTTATTTATAATGTTCCACCAAATGAAGTATATGACAGATTCACGTATGCAGTTCATGAAAGGTAATGTGGATAAACGGGATACCAAGTGAACTTGAGCGGCAGACACCGGCACGGTGCGGAGGGATTTGTTGATAACCCTTTAGAATTACCAACTATAGCCTACGCTTATACGAGTATATGATGACATGTTTCCAAATACATTTTCACTGGTATTGCGTGCTTTGCTGTGTCTATAATTGTAGAGAGCATGTTTCTCGTAATGCGTAAAAGGTTCTGACTGTATGGCTTCATCATACTTTTGTGAAGGGCAAAGGCTTTATCACCAAGAATGACACGTTGTTGCACAATATTAGTTTCTGGAATCATTACTGGCTAAGAAATATTATAATGTTCAGACAACAATTTTTTCCCAAATTGCTTTTCAAAAATACTCCACCGTCATCTTCTCGACCATATGATCCAATATCAACCGCTATGAATTTATATCAAGCATGAACAAGAGCAAGCAGTACTGTTGAAAAGTATCCCTTGCGGTTGGAATACAAGGACATACTATTCTCAGGACATGCAATTCGTATAATTTTACCATCAGGAGCTCGACCGCATAATGACAATGCCAGCCCGCGAAGTAATCCTCAGCAATTATATTGAGTTGTGCGTCGGATGACTCTGGAATCTTTTTCTTCCAAGAAATTATTATCCTTCATACTTTCCAGGCATACAATTTTTGGTACCCAAGCGTTGTGTATTCTAAATTGAAATGCCATGGATCTAAAAGGTTCATATGTTACCAAACACCTAAAGTAAACAATTAGAATACTCAGAATAATGACCACATTTCTACCTATGGATATATATCTAGTGTAGAATATGCTTATTCATAGTGCAACCAGTCTTAACTGTAAGTAATATACTTTGTTTTGATTGTAAATATATGTGCTTTTTCAGGTGACGAAGTTTTCAAGAAATGGCAAAATCTATAAGAGGTTATTATATCTCTAAGAAAAATAATTACGGTTCCGGAGCACCAGGAGGAGATAAGAGCCAAAAAGACCGGAAGCTAAGTTTCCTGGGTAATAAATCTTACGTTCAAAGATTGTAAGTAATATTTCTGTACGCCAAACTATATTCAGAAATAAACGATTTTCCCATGTACATTCTCTCTCAGGAAAGTAAATGTACACATTTCGCAGATCAGAATCATTCAGGTGTTTCGTGCGTAGGAGGTAGGCCATGGTCGCCAATGTACAATATTGGTTTTTTAAATTGTATATTAACGTATCCTGTCGTGGTCATCATTTTAACTTTCACTCGCTTCGATGATTTCCATGTCTATATTAATCAGCATCACAAATTTAGGACTAAACAACACAAAACAAGTTGCAATTCTCATGCAGCAGAGCCATTAACCACATGGTATTGGAGAATACGCCAGAAAACCGAAAACACTACGGATTGTGATTTTAATGGAACCAACATCAATCTTGTATACATAAGCGATGATCTATCATCTTCTGTCGTAGCTCAATGGTAAAACTCACTCTGTGGCAATCGAGACGAGGATTCATGGTTCAAACTCCAGCACATGGTCATACATTTTGTTCCAAATTTTTTGCATTTTAAAACAGGGTGACGAACCAATGTTTGGCTCTTTGTGGCTAAGTGATTACTACATGATTTCGAAGAGAATGCCAGGAGATTGAATGATAATTTTAATGGAGTTGACCTCTAAATGCAGCACACAATCCAACTGATCATAACAATAAGCTAATACAAAAAATAAACTGAAAAATGCTAATCTTCAGAAAAGCAATCTTACAGCTGCATATGTAGTTGTGCATAATTAAATGGAGTATAATGTAAAAAATAAAAAGGTATACTCTGTATGACTGCAAGTTACAATATAGTTACCCCATTTATTAGAAATAAAAAAAGAATGATAGCCAAGAACAATGGTGCTTGGAAACAAACTAAAAACGGCTATTTCATACTGAAGACACATATTATATGAAGAAATAAGTTAAATTGTGAAATGTTTAGGATTTATAGAAAATTTATTTCTCCTGGAACAAATAATTTATCAAAACAGAGAATGGAAAAGAAAAATGCAATCTTGTGATTTAGATCTTGGTATAATCGTCCCCTAGGATTATATCGTTCATTCGTTCGTGCATGTTTGAACTAGTGCAGACCACAGGTTTGGGTTCTGCTGACAAGGTTGCCATAGATCCAGCATATGAACAACCAGATTCTCTTGCACCCTGTCAGGTCGATGTTCTTCCCATTACTTTACTATGAAGACCCATACGTGTTCAATGGTGTTCAGATCAGACGATCTTGCTGGCCAGTCCATGCAAATTACTTGTGAATGTCTTGTTAGCCAACTTGGGTGATCTTTGAGGTATGCAGACCGCTATTGTAGTGCATAAGTACATCTTCTTGTTCTGGAAACCTAGCACGAACCTCAACTACTTTTTTCTAGAAAGATAGACATGTATTTTTTATTTATTTATTCAGTTCAATACAGTGGAATACACAATTGAACCATATCATGAGTCAATACATAAGATGATATAAAAAGGTACCCTATAAGGGCCCATGTCACGAGAAACATAAATAGAAAAGAATTTAAGGATTACATATTATATACAATATAATTAGATAAGAAGTTAAAAGTACAATTAGTATAATCAAAACATCATAGAAAAGATCTATAAGTTTAGGTATTCTTCAAAACTGTAAAAACTTTGGTTATTAAATAATTTTTTATCCTATTTTTAAAGGTATTTTAATTTTCATATGATTTTAGATATTCAGGCAAAGCATTATAAAACTTCGCTCCCATATAACTAGGGCCCTCTCTGATAAATGTAATCTGGTTCTGGGGAGATTTAGTAATTGATTATTCCTGGTATTATATGTGTGAACATCTGACATGTTTTTCATTGGGAATTTAAATTGAACTAAATAGAGAATGGTTCTATAGATGAATAATATTGGTAATGTAAGGATTTTCAGCAGAATAAAAGTGCTTTTACATGATTCATTATACCTTAGACCACCTAAATACCTAATAGCCTTTTTTTGTAATACAAATATTTTTTGAAAATTTTGTTTAGATGTATTTCCCCATAGTTCAATTCCATATGACAAAAAAGGAGTGGAGCCCACTTAAAGGTTGGTTCCTCACGTATTCTATCAGAACTTCGGCTTGAGCAAGTGTTGTTGCACGAGGTCTATACTAATAATTTAGACCATTGAAGTTCCCCTATATGATGGACTAGCCATTGTTTCACTGTTCTTCAGCAACAACCCGATTCTCTGGCTATTTATAAGGCGTTTTCATTATGGCTAGTATGACTTACAATTTCACACCTTTGAGTTGCAGGCAACTCCGCAAGTCATGTGGACATGCTTTACTGTGATAAAACCTTAGAGACAATGTTACAATTCAGTGTATAAAGAACGACAATTAGAGGGGGATGCAGCGGAAAGGCTGGATTTGCTAAGAAAGCTTTCTTTTCGGTACGAGTAGTCTCTTCCAAAGCCAGACAATGTGGATAAAATGTTTGACTCTATTTGTGATACAGTTAGGTCACTTCTCAAATTAGAAACAGTAAATTAAAATTCCAAATTTCACAAGTTGTTGGGGAAGTAGAATGTCGATTAGCCAAGGAACCGGCCGAAAGAGAGGCAAACAAACCAGCAGCACTTCAGGCTTACGAGTTTTTGTATGTTGAAGATAACTCTGAGGAAACTCAGTCTGACAAACAGTAGACTTTTTTTGGCATGAAAAGTATGCTGTAGTCTACTGTACAGATTTTCCTATCTTAATAAGAAATATGTATTGTACATAATTTAACAAACATTTAATATAGTAACCCTTAATCCATTGTAATTTCACTCACCTTAAGGTAACACACGGCTTTTCTTCAAGTGTAATGCATTTTTTATTCCTGTTGTGTAGCGTAGCTTCAATACCTGTTTTGATTCTCTCCAAATATGGGCGTCGCGAAAGGAGGGGGGGGGGGGAAGAGGGGCCGCGGCCCCCTTTGGAAGCTAATGCACTCAATGTGCAACCAATTCCTGACTACTAGACTATAATTTTATTTTAATTTTTTTATGTTAATAATAATTTCTTATTTGGCACAGATTAATAGGTTATCCACAAGTACTGTAACTTTTGACAGCATAATCATGAACTAATATTGTTTGATTGCAAAATTCCAACATCCTTCCCCCCGGGAAGGAGTCTGCTGACGCCCATGTCTCCAAAAAGTTATTAAAACAGCATTGGTGTTAATCTGAAGTAATCCACGAACTTAATATATTTGTGCTTCAGGTGTCTCATAACCAAAATCTCAAAAACATCCTCTGAACTACGATTAGCAAACGTGGGTTTACCTCAGACCGTTTTCCACAAGTTTGCTCATTATCAGTATTCTGTTAATTCATCGACCAAAATAAACCTCAAAGTACCCAACTCCAACTCACTTTCTTCACTGCCATGCAGCTTGCTCAAGCAGATTTCAGGCGGCGCCGTGGCCGAGCGGTTAGCGCGCTCGCCTACCACCTAGGCGGCCCGGGTTCGATCCCAGGGACCCGCATGTGGTATTCGTGGTGGACGAAGCGGTGTCAGGGCGGGTTTTCTCCGGGTGCTCCGGTTTCCCCCGCCATCTCATTCCACCGGTGCTCCATCTTCATTCCATGTATCACCAGTGTCACCGCCTGCGGTGCCGTAGTAGTAAAAGCGGGCGTTAAACACTACAACAACAACAAGAACAACAAGCAGATTTCAGCCACTTTACTGAATGGTATGGCGTTCTCAGTCCTCTTTTAAGGTTTCAATTGAGGTTTTTAGGAAAGCATAACTGAAAACTGAACTACAAGAATCTAACTTTTCAGTTTTAAGTTCTAGTTTAGTTCAGTTTTCAGATTGGAGGAATGCAAGGATTGATCGAGCAACAGAGAGCGTGTCTTCTGCGAGCAGCAATCACAGAATGCCCCGACAGAAATCCCAGAGGTTCACTCCAACCTTCCAAAGCTCACCTGTCATTATTCCATCGCCCACCAATATAAATAAAATTATGAAATGTTGAATTCAGGTTAACTTAACGAGTACGAGAAACCTCATTCTTTATTATCGTAACACTGTGGTATTCAACGGTTTCTTGTTATCACCGTAATAGGTATAGATTATTACAGTTGAGAGGAATACCACGTGCATTGCAACGTGCATAGATCTATTGTGGTTAACACCTCCCCTCATAGAATAGAAACTGAAAACTAAAAGAAAACTAAAACATGTAATATTACTATGTAATGGAGCGTGTAAAAAAATAAAAAAACCACTCACAATAGGTGCGAATGAAGTGAAGGAACAACAGGAAGCTATAGGCGCGCAGGAGACCCTAACAGTTCTTAGCTCGAAGACCCGGCTCACTATTAGAGCTGCCCAGAGAGGGCGATAAGTGGCCCACACATCCTTGGTAGTTCTCTGGCGTCAACGGGAACACTCTTTCTATAAAGCAGCCGCGCGAGCAGCTTCTCACTTTGTTGAACCACAGCCGATTCAAGGGACCTCTCGATATTTAGTAAGAAAGGCTATTAAGAACTGGTCCAAATTAGGTAGTCTAAACCCTGGCTTAAAACTCCAGGAAACAAACAGGGTAAACTATTTATTAGAAAATTGCATGAGAAAATAGCCGAAAGCTTACTAAACTGTAAGACTGACTGAGAACACTTGCTCCATTTCTCATAGGACATGATCCTGTGAAAAAGCATCTTAATGGATGCCGGTCCTGAAAAATCTTTTAAAAAAATAACGTTTTTTTATTTTCTTAAAGATAGTACAGAATTTCCTGATTATTTTGGTATATAATTTGTAAGGAACATTTTATGAATATCCTGAAATATTGGAAGAAGTAGTTGTCACTGTTCTACATCATGTGGGCGTTAGTTAGAAATATGGTTAAGAGAAAAGCTCCATCACATGGCCTCTGCCCATCCACTCCTGATACATGGTACAAGTACAGTCGTTACAAAGGTACGGACCAGGTTTATCATCATGTTCGTGCATTGCCTGTTGCTGTAACGGAAACTGTGAAATCAATATTTAGAGAACTGCTCTTCTAAAAAATATGTGCAGGATAAGGCACAAAACCCTAACGAGAGTGTCAACAACGTGATTTGGACTCGTGTCCCCAAAAATGTCTTTGTGGGTATTAGTGCTCTTCATTTAGGCGTTTATGATGCTATACTACATATAATAATGGGAATATAGTGGAATATGAAACACTGAAAAATCTTGGTATTCAACTTGGGAAAAACACTGTGCTGGCTGGCTATGAAGTGTATTGATAAGTACACACTTCGTGGCACTGAAAGTACTACGCAGGACATGAAGAATGTTGCAAGACAAAAGAGGGAGACTGTGAAGTGGAAACTGTCTTATGAGATGCAGCAGGATGCAGATAATCCATCATATGGACCAGGAATACACTAAAAATGTAACATTTTCTTTCGACTAAGCTTTCCGTAAGTTTAATTTTTCCTGATTCAATGTCCAAATGACCTCGTTGTCAACGGGCCCTTAAATTTAACACTCCTGATTCAATGTGCCTTTGCTCAGAAACTATCAAAGATAAAGACATGAAACTTTTACCAGTTACTGCTACCGTGGATGTGATTATTTTAACAGGGGCTTTTTGTAATTTTTAAGCTAGTTGTGACCAAAAAGTTGCAATATTTTAGTTGAAAAAATTCAACCTTATTAAAAAATATATTTCAATAAAAAGGTTAAATACAAGAAAAGCGCTGTGTTAAAGTATTATCAAGTGTATAGCCTATGTTCTATAACAAATCAGAGTCCTAGAAGCAGTAGTTTTTTCGAATAGGTACAACAAAGTTACCAAATTTAACATTGCTAAGATAGGCGGGGCCAGCTCCCCTTAACACGATGTAAGTGTTTCTGGCTAGCTTGGTTGCAGATTGTGCAAGAAAGAAATTGAAACAGCCCAGCACATTTTATGCTCGTGTTACACCTTAACTTACAGGAGATATATTATTTTTGGGGAAATTTTTTAGAAGCAGAATTTGAAACCATATCTGTTATACGACCATGTTCCTTAGTAAACGGTACAGACATAATGAAATTAGCTTTAAAACTCAAGCTCAAGGCTGAAGTAGTGTGTGACGGAAATCTGTATCGTAAAGGACAACACAAGACAAGTGTCCGCATCATACGCCCGGTATCACCTGACGCAGCGAAACTGAAAGCACACATAAAATATGGGAAGGGGGTGAGTGAGTGAGTGAGTGAGTGAATGAGTGAGTGAGTGAGCGAGTGAGCGAGTGAGTGAGTGAGCGAGTGAGCGAGTGAGTGAGTGAGTGAGTGAATGAGTGAGTGAGTGAATGAGTGAGTGAGTGAATGAGTGAGTGAGTGAATGAGTGAATGAGTGAGTGAGCGAGTGAGTAAGTGAGTGAGCGAGTGAATGAGTGAATGAGTGAGTGAGTGAGTGAATGAGTGAGTGAGCGAGTGAGTGAGTGAATGAGTGAATGAGTGAGCGAGTGAGTGAGTTAATGAGTGAATGAGTGAGCGAGTGAGTGAGTGAGCGAGTGAATGAGTGAGTGAATGAGTGAATGAGTGAGTGAGCGAGTGAGTAAGTGAGTGAGTGAGCGAGTGAGTGAGTGAATGAGTGAGTGAGTGAGTGAATGAGTGAGCGAGTGAGTGAGTGAGTGAGTGAGCGAGTGAGTGAGTCAGTGAGTGAGTGAATGAGTGAGTGAGTGAATGAGTGAATGGGTGAGTGAGTAAGTGAGTGAGTGAGTGAGCGAGTGAATGAGTGAATGAGTGAGTGAGCGAGTGAGTGAGTGAGTGAGTGAATGAGTGAGTGAGCGAGTGAATGAGTGAATGAGTGAGTGAGCGAGTGAGTGAGTGAGTGAGCGAGTGAATGAGTGAGTGAGTGAATGAGTGAATGAGTGAGTGAGTGAGCGAGTGAGTAAGTGAGTGAGTGAGTGAGTGAGCGAGTGAGTGAGTGAATGAGTGAATGAGTGAGTGAGTGAGCGAGTGAGTGAGTGAGTGAATGAGTGAGTGAGCGAGTGAGTGAGTGAATGAGTGAATGAGTGAGTGAGTGAGCGAGTGAGTGAGTGAGTGAGCGAGTGAATGAGTGAGTGAGTGAATGAGTGAATGAGTGAGTGAGCGAGTGAGTGAGTGAATGAGTGAGTGAGTGAATGAGTGAATGAGTGAGTGAGTGAGCGAGTGAGTGAGTGAGTGAGTGGGGTTTAAGGGCCTGTTAACAGCTAGGTCATTTGGGCCTGGAAATATGGAATTGAAGTTGAAAGAAAGGAACATGAAGTAAAGGAAATAGTAGTAGAGTAGGAATCGCCCCAGCAGTCGCCTTACCGACCAGGGAAAACCATGACAAATTCTAGATCCGAATGGGCAGTCGATGGGAATTGAGTCCAGGGCATACCGAATGCGTGTCCCACAGTTTACCGCGTAGTCATTTCTCTTGGCTTTTGTCGCAATACAATAGTTATTCATCTGTTCTAGGCTAATAGTATCTATAAATATCATTGAATTCGCTGTATTCCCCTATGAGCTAGTATTAAATAATTGTAAGTCGAGTATCATATTTGCTGCAAATTAGTGAATATATACAATGATCCGAAAATGTCACAGTACTATACTTCAAGTATGACCTTGAAATCGAACGATTTCAATTGTTTCTAAAGATGTTACAACTGTAATTAGCACAAACTTTATAACGTTTCGTAACCGATGAAATCACTGTAATTATTGCTGGATATGGATGATTCAACTGTAATGACACACCTGTAATAAACTTGCTGCCTTTGGTATCAGTGCCTGCAGGCAAGAGTATGCCACACATGTAGATAGTATTGCAGAAGCCAGAGAAGAGCAGAAGAACATCCACTTCTTGCAAATTTAAGGTATTATGATAATAAATAACATTATATAATATTTTTCTAATAACTAATGTTGTTCCGAGGGGAGAGCAAGGACTTTAAATTGTTAACTTCACACTTTAGTTCAATTTGCTCTGTTTTGTTCTTTATGGTAAAATACTTGGGTTTCTAATTTCGGCATTTTAATTGCTCTATTGCTGACCTGCAGTAAGTAGATCTTCTTTTCCATTTTACCCTCCTCGTATGGAGCAAAGGAATTCTGCGTCAGAGAGAATATCCAGGATGGGTGGTCAGCCCGAATCCTAGTATGAGGGTGAGGAAGTGGATGGTATCAAATGTCGGCGAATGGATGAAAGGAAAGGTAATTATGAAGCAGTTGGTGGAATGAATGGCAGGGCAAGCCGGAGAACCTGGAGAAAACCTGTCCAAATGTCACTTCATTCATCATGGTTGTGTGTGTGTGTTTGTGTGTGTGTGTGTGTGTGTGTGTGTGTGTGTGTGTGTGTGTGTGTGTGTGTGTGTGTGTGTGTGTGTGTGTGTGTGTGTGTGTGTGTGTGTGAAAAGCTTAATTCAAATTCAAGATATACCTTAAATACCAAACTTGGTATTTAAGTTAAGCATCATCGAAGGATGCGACACAAGGGTTTTCGAAAAGTTCCCTAACTATTCTTTACATGGAAATATTGGCATTATTTTTTATTTTAAAAAATTAAAAATAATTATGATAACAGGGGAAAAAAAGAAAGAAATTAAGTCCCGTTAGAGAACACAATTTGTATAGCATTTTTAGTGGCGTTAACCATTTCTGAGACATTCTTTGTTATTGCTTCGAATTTTCAAATATTTAACACTTCCTTCAACTGCAAATCACTGTACGTTTGTTTGTTGGTTTGTTGTTGTTTTTCTTCTTTCTTACATTTTATGTTTATGCATGGAAAACGGAATTTCAAAGCCATCACATAGAGAACCACTTTTATAAATTTGGCTATCGCTTTAGTTAACTATATTCTTTTTATACCTAAAACGAAATGTATAAATATGTAATAAAGATGTAATTCTATTAATAAGTAGACAGAGGAATAAGCTTCTGTATGAATGATTCCTAGAAGAATGAGCAGAGGACGACCAATGAATGCAACACATGAGATTTACACACATTGTGGCGGAGTCTTATTTACACGTTAATATGTTATATTTGGTTAAAATGACTCGCACCTAAAATTGACGTGGAGAGACACATCAAAGAGGGCGCAAAAATTACAGTAGAGAAAATCGGTTGCGCCGAGAGGGATGTTACATTCTCAGGCAGCGATTTCCAACGTTTGCGAAAGAGGTGAGGTTAGGTTTACTCCTTCCACTATACGCGGACTCTGCCACTCATTAACCCCCAGCCGTGCATTGTGCTGGACTGGCGGTTTGGATACATGTACGTTGCATTTGATTTACGAAAGCACTTTCAAATCTTATGCGATAAATATCTGTTCACTAGTGACTTCTTACTGCTAATGTTTAAGAAGTCTGTCAATATTTGACGACAAAGTCGAAGTACATAGCCTTAGAAGAAACACCAAGTGATCGTCGCGTAACCTATTGCAATGCAGACTTCAAATGTAGTTCAATTTGGAGAAAATGTTCACAAATATATGTAGAGATGTACTCACTCTTATACACACTATTCTTGCACACGCTTATCTCTCTATCTGCTACATTTTAATCGATATAAGCATTTTCGGAAAGTACCTTACTGAGAATTTTCTTATAGGTGCAAGGGAAATTTGGGAATACAGTAGGCTTTAAGCGATAGTGGAATGTTTTAAGAGCTGATTGCTATGCGATGCCTTTGAAATTCGGTTTTCTTTACAAGGCCGAGTGATGAAAAACCGAATAACATGTACCTATTTGAAAAAAAAAAAATATATATATATAAGTACATTTTGGCAAAGTCGAACTAATAGTAAATAATATTTCGGAAATGGTTCACTGAAAAGAAAAACGAAGTATTTGACATAAATTGTGTGTTTCAAGGAGATCCACATTTCTTCTTTAGTAATCTTTTATCTGTCTCTTACTTTTTGCCATTTATGCAAAAATCCTACCCAAAACGAAGAGCTCTTTTGAGGACATTCAAGTTATGACTTAGAAACGCCCATGGAATCGTCTGTTTGTGTGCGTCACTGAATACTGACTGTCCCTCCGACTAAAGGACTGGAGCGGGGAATAGTCGCTCATTACGTAAGCGTCTCCAAAGAGACAAGGTTGGACATCCCTGTTCTTAGGTATGTTCGATACTGCTGAGTGCTGATTAGCGTGGCTTACCTGTACGTCGTAGGCACGAAACAACTCACAAACCGAAGCATATATGGGCTGAAATTAAGATGGATGAAATTTGTTAAAATCAAGGAAAAAGGGACGGAAAATCTGGTGTGAGATGGCAGAATAATCAAGTGATAAAAATATCTCCCTGATTCGCTAGTTTCGCTATAATCAGTCAGAATCCAGCGACAGACACAAACAGTCGATTCCATGACAGTTTCTAAGTCATAACCTGAATTTTCTGGGAATGTCCTCAGAAGGCCTCTTAATTCTGGATGATTTTTGCATAAATGGTAGACAGTAAGAGACAGACAAGAGCTTGCTAAACAAAACATGTAGATCTCGTTAAACCGCACGCTTTATGCCAAATATTTTTTTTGTCTTTTGGGTGAACCATTTCCGAGATATTCTTTATTATTTGTTTGAATTTACTAATTCTAATACTTTTCTCAAACTGGAATATATTATTGGGTTTTTTATCTCTTGGCCTTGCAAAGAGAACGGAATTTCAAAGGCATCGCATAGCAACCAGCTCTTATAACATTTCACTATCACTTAAAGCCTACTGTATTCCTCTTGTACCTACAAGAAAATTAGTAATAAGATAATTCCCGAAAATGCTTATGTCAATTAAAATGTAGTAGAGAAATAAACTTTCACAAGACTAGTTTGTATAAGAGTGAGTATAGCTCTACATATATTTGCGAGCAGAATTTCTCCAAATTAAACTCCATTAAGAGTCTCTATCGCAATGGATTACGCGACGATCACTTGGTGGGTCTTCTAAGGCTATGCACTTCGACTTTGTCGCCAAATATTGATGGACTTCTTAAACGTAAGCAGTACCAAAGAAGTCACTAATGAACAGATGTTTATCGTATAAGATTTGAAGGTGCTTTCGTAAATCAAACGCAACGTGCATGTAACCAAACCGCCACTGCAACACAATTGAGTGTGACACAATCAGCATAAAGTGGAAGGAGGTAAATCCAACCTCCCCTCTTTCGCAAACTTGGAATCGCTGACCTAGTCTCTTGCGAATACTCTAGAATGTGAAAGGTGTATACGTACGGCATTTTTATGCTTAATGCCCATATAAATTATATTTTTACATTGTTTGTACAACTTGCCGATAATTAATACATAAAGAAGTGCGTCATATTAACTGTGGGTCGCTTATAGGCTCATCAACACTAGAGAAAGCTGGATTGCTTTAATGATCTTAAAATTTTAAGAATTGATTTGAAAAGCAAAGAATCCAGCGATAAAGAAATTGCAAACAATTCAACACTACAGAAAACAAAATAGGACTAGATATAATTGAGAGACTAAACTCTATATGTGTGTGTTACTTCCATTTCAGTTTTATATCAATAATGATTTCAGGAACAAACTAAAGATGTCTCCAAAATCTATTAAGGTGCTCACAGTCATTGTGGTGATAGCTCTGTTGACACAAGATGCCGCCTCATGGAAACGTGAGTATAAACACACACACACACACACACACACACAACACACACACACACACACACACACATACACACACACACACACACACACACACACACACACACACACACCACAACACAAGATGTATCTTTATTGGTGTCAAGTTTTGAAGGAACGCTCTCCCAACGTCAATACTGTGAAAAAGTTCATATGGACATGGGTCTGAAAATCGATTGTTAGAGAATTAATAAAGAATTTGTTCCTTCGTTGACACCAATGCTAATTGAATTTAATTGTTGTCCGCTATCAGCAAATAATCTATAACTAATTGTATTATACCGTTCGCTGATACTAGGGCTATTTTTTCTTTGGTTGTTGTTGTAGAACACAGAAGACAAGAAAACGCATTCTGGGAATTAACAGGCCAATTTGCACTATTTATATGGCCTTGTTGATGGGAATGAATCACTAGTACGTGAGCTTTATGCAGAAAAGTACCCCAGAGGCAAATTACCTTGCTCATGAACGCTCTCCCGAATTAACCAATGCTTGAGAGAGGAATGGAATGTTTCGGATAATGGGAGACCAAGAGAGGTACAAAACATTGACCGTGAAGAACGAATCCTTCATGATGTGGACACAAGTCCATCGGGTAGCACAAGACGCATTGCTGTAAGGGAAGGCGTTTGTCGCATGATTGTCTCGGGAATTTTGCACCAAAATCTTCTCTACCCGTATCATCTACAGAGGGTGCAAGGATTAAATGTGGTGGACTTTAAGTCAAGAACTTTCAGCCATTGTATGTAACAGAATAGTACTGTGATAATGAATTTCTTAGCTTGTCCCTTGTGTACTGATGAGGCTCGGTTTACTCGCTTCAGGATCTTCAATTTTCGCGATACTCATAACTGGGCCTATGAAAACCTTCATGAAATACGACCGAACAGATATCAATCGAGTTTCGGCTTAAACGATTGAGGTGGAAACATTCATGATTACCTTTTTGGTCCCTATTTCCCTATGCAGAGGCATATCTATAGTTTCTGAGTTATGAGCTGTATCATTTAATGTCGTCCGATATGGCTCCACATTGGAGAACGTTAATAAAAAAAATGTATCATTTAACGGATGATGTGCCTGTTGATGTCATCCAAAACACGTCCTTTTTTATCGATGGGGCACCGGTTCATTTTAGTCGAGTATCATGGAAGTTCTTAAATTATGATGGTCCACAAAGATGGTTCGGTCGAGGGGCATTCATTGCATGGTCTACTTGGTCTTCTGATTTGAACTTAATGAGTTTCTTCGTCTGGGGACATTTAAAGTCCATCGTTTATGCGGCTCCTGTACCGGAACTGTTAATATGTAGAAATCTGCAGTGTTTAACTATCTGTACAACGTTGATGATGATGATGCTGATGATGATGCCCATGCCCGCCTCGGTAGCGTGATGGTTAGCGTGTCTGTCTCACGTTCAAGAGGTCGCGAGTTCGAATCTCGCTTAGGGTAAGTTATCCGGGTAAGGTTGTTTTCCGAGGTTTTCCCTACCCTGAGAAGACGAATTTCGGGTAACTTAAAGCTCCATGGACCTCGGGCACATTTGAGCATCATTTCACCCATTTCATTTCATTCATTCGTCCGATATGACACAATGTTGGAGGACGTTAATACAAAAAAAAAAAAAAAAAAAAAAAGTTGATGATAATAATATAAATAAATATATATATAAATAATATATATTAATCATATATATTAATATAATATATATAATGTATAAATACATATAATATAATAATGATGACAACAAAAACAACAACAACAACAACAACAACAACAATAATAATAATAATAATAATAATAATAATAATAATAATAATAATAATAATAATAATAATAATAATAATAATAATAATAATAATAATAATAATAATAATTCGCTATACTACTCAGTATAAAATTAGACTATTACCCTGCAATTAATAAAAGAAATCACGCATATGCTTGCATTGAACCTTAGAGCATTTTACATGTTTCAGAAGCGATTTCCCGGTCTCGCATCCTGTTGTATACAGATATAGATCTTTGAACCTATCTGGGCAAAATTGTGTGCACTTATGCCTCGGTAAATATTATAATTACCATACTTATATATTGAACCCAACCGACCGGGCACTTAGCGCTAACCATAATTATGGCTACTCTACAGCTTATCAATACTCCAAATACTTATTTTCAATCCCTTTATTCACAAGTCGGACCTTCTGACTATTCTGGATGAAACTTTGAACGTTTAGAGGAAATTTAAGGGCTGCTCAAAATATTACTCCTATTTTAATTTTTGGGCATAAAAATCTCGAGTCTAAGAACAGTTTGAATTGTTATACATACGGCTCAATGCTTGAAGAGAAATCCGCTATGCCTTATCTTCTTGTTTTCCTGATTACCCTCCCCTTATGTAGGACTTACAACCCTAGGACTTACAAGCCAGTGCCTAGGCTCAGACGCCTGTCTGCACCTCTGGGCCATCTGGAAGCAGGTGGTCAGCCAAGCACCAGGTATGATAATGGAGCAGTTGCTGTAATGAATGGCGGGGGAAACCGGATAACCCGGAGAAAAGTCGCCCAGTGCCGCTTCGTCCACCACGAATACCACATGCGGAACCGCCTATGTGGTAGGCGAGCGGTCTAACCATTCAGCCACGGCTCCGCCATTATACTTCCAGACTCAGGGAAGGATGAAGAATAATCTTGGCTGGAGAAAAATTCCTATTCCGCTGCCGGGAATCGAACGCGGGACCCCTGGCACAGCAGGCAGGTGCTCTACCAACTACTCTATGGCTGAAAATTGAGACTTGCACTTGGTGTTAGAAGAGATTGGATGTCGTCCTGTTCTCGCCACTAGATTTTCTATGGACTACTTAACTAAGAATTCCTATATTTTCAGAGATGGGTCTACTAAGAGTCGAAACTCCCCTTCTATCGACCAGAGAAGGGCAGCTTCCGAGTGGCACTTTCCTCTGTGCGACTTTCCATTAGGGAACACCTTGAGTCTAAAAGCCCCCCTCCCCTATCTGCTGTTACACAGGGACGGAAATGGATACGCTATTTACGTGCGTCAGCTCATCCAGGAAGACTACCACAGACGGGCCGCCAGCATCTTAGCACTCCAGCTACTGTCTCTCCGGGCTAGTACCGGAGGACACTGAGGTGTCTCCCAATCCCGCCTGGGCGTTGCCGTCCAGATGTACCACTGCACCGCCGAGATCAACCCAATCCGAACAAGTCCGCTTCGGTAGGGGCTCGAATGTTCGGCTCGGCGCACTTCTAAAAACGTCAGAGATACCACGGTCCGCAGCGGTCACACCACGGCAAACGTAGGGGCCAGAAGCCCTCCCCTACGAATTTTCAGGGACAAGTAAATTTCGCATACATTGGATCGTTGGTGATTTCTAAACATGTAAATCCAAATACAGAGCGCTACTACAAAAGAAATAGTATCCGATTTGATTTCAGAGTATGGGTGCCTATAACTCCATAACTTTTCACAATGTCATGACAATGTCTGTTACCCATTACATTACATACCACAGTATTCTCTATCACGCCCTCGTCTTCAAATATGGCATTTAGTGCTCATTCTTCTAATATTCCAGAGGAAAATTTTGGTGCATGACAGTAGTAGTGACACATATTAAGTGCAAATTTATCTCTTGATAAGCATTGGTAACAAACAAAACAATGCGTTAATACTAATAGAAACCTCTCTCTTTTCAGACAAAATTATTCGAAAACCCCAGGAAATACCAGCAGAAGAACGTGGGCTTGGACTTCAGAAACTGCACCATCGGAACCCAGGGTACCGAAGATATATATTGCCAGTAATATACTCTTATTATATACTGGGTTTTTACCCATTTCTACTTCTATCTGTATCTGTATTTGTAATTGTATCATTGGATGATTTAGGCTACTCTACGTAAGTATGAAATAAACATATTGAATGTACGTAATTTTGTGAACAAAAATACTGTTTATATTAAAGATTACTACTACGTTCTACATCATGATCGTGTGCACCAATAAGTACAAAATATAGTTTATAGTTATAGGAACCAGACAGTAGACAATTATATCCTCCAGACACAATTCAGCTATTCTATACTCTTTACTTAATTTCTCTCACTCAAAAGGCTAACAAATACATAATTAAGTAATTGTATGCACCTATCTAAAACTACCTGTAATTAGGGACGAAATATTTTCCAGGTTAATAGCTGCATGTTTGCCTTCCCGATAAATGAAGTGCGGCATTTATTCGACATGTTATTTCTGATTACGCTCTCCATGCAACTTCTACCCCACACACAGAGTTTAATGTACTACATTTTGGCACTTTCAGCGTCTGAAAGAAAATAAACCTTAGGCATGGTTTCAAATGTTTGAAATCTGTTTCAAAATCAGTTCCAAGTACGTATGTAGCTTAGTATTCCAAAAGTGCCTCAAGTTCTCGTTCATCGGTTAATCAAAATCTGAGCTATATGTTTCAGTAAAGAAATATTCTGAGATTATTATTGAACTTTGTATAAGAAATTGAATCGATTTTTGTTGGGTGGAGAGGCCCTTAGAGAGAAATGCTACCGGCATGATGCATGATTTGTAAGTACCCGACGACGAAAATGCAGATATAACTGCTGTTAACGAAAATAAACCTAGTCCATTCGAGGCTGAAGACGCGTAGAGTAAGTCAGCTACTTTTAGATATGACTGAACTTCAATTTCCAATACAGTCATGTCATTTCTACGTTATTCCAAACATAATTCTTAAAACTCTAAACTCTTTTCTCTGAACATTAACATTTCATGAGTATGTGTTGATCAGTTTCAAATCCCAATAAATCTACATTAATTTGGTTTTATTACAGTAGTAGGTTCTCTAATATAAACCTAAAGCTATATGTCAATTTCGTCTTTAGGTACGCAGTATACGTGATGAACTTATATAATCTGCTAATAATATAATAGGGAATAAAATAGTTCTTATAGCAAAAATGCTACCTTAAAACATTGCATAACTGCTTTTTTTAGGGAATAATACACCGAAAATACCAAATTTCAAATACTTTGATTGAAATTATGCCATATACGAGTATATCTGATACACGTATAAAAGGTTTTTGTATTTCAGTTCAATATGTTTAAACATTTTGAGATGTAGGTCTTAAAAATGAATCGGAATCATTTCTGAAGAGCCCCCTCCACCACAATGGAAATTAAGAAGAAATCAGTTTGTATAAACGATAATCCGTTTTTGAAGCTATCTTCTTTAAATCTGAACACCACTCTTTTGTATATTGCTTACAGGTAATTTTTGAGAAAAAAAGATATGACACTCCGCTTTGAAACAAAAAATATAGCCAAGCCATAACAGATATCTGTTTTAAGAATGAAGAAAGAAAACTTAAATCTGTTGAACTTTCAAAAACTTGTAATGAAAGTTTCAAAGAGTAGAATGAGAATTTCACCGTGTGCAGCAGTTTTAACAATGAAAATGCTGAATAAAAAGGTTTGAGGGAAAAGTGGAATTAAGTTGTAAATTTCTTATAATCTTGCCAGGACACTGACTATTAAAGCACGCCAAGTACACGCCAATTATAAAGAGGATGAAAATGTACATGAAATATGAGTCGGCAGCGTTTACAGATGTCTTGAAGATGTTATTACAATTTCAGTGGAACATCCCATTCACAACACGTTGGACGCGGGCTGACATCTCTTTTCTAACACTAATCGAAAAGAAATGACCGCCTCAATGGGAGCTGGCGCCAAATGCGCCTTCAGTTGATAATTAAATACTTCTATGAGTGTCGGCAGCGTCGAGGTGAACTTTAGACAACAATGTCGAACATGAAAAAAGCAATTTGTTTTCTAGTATATTTGAGACAGTGGTGTACCAAATAAAATGTGTCTTACATTTTAATTAAATAACCTTTGAACTCCATTCCGATTACGATTATCTTTATATGACTGTGTATCATGAGATATAGACAAAACCTTACTTCAGCAGAGTGTAAAATCGATTAAAATATACAATCTGTGCCAAAAAATTTCCTCGTAGCATTAGTCTTTTCTTAGACGGTTCATTTTGTTCTTTTGAATTTTCTAATACTTTATGCAGGACACTGTAAATGTTATATGAATTCTTTTGCTTCTTATCAGCCCTTGCAAAGAGTGCACTGTATCAGATATTGTATATTCAATTTACTTTTAAACAGTGGAGCTTCTGGATAATATTTACCATGCTTATCAGGAAGTACAGATACAAATATGGTGTTTGAATTCAATAATTTATAGGACAGTTTTGAGAGTAAATTATACTTTGTGGGTAAAGAAGTGCGATTGTTACACGCCAGCTATTTTATTATACATTTAAATAGTGTGTTTTAAGCATTCATAATTTAATTTGTGTTTGTATGCCTAGACAAACCTCATTTCTCTAATATCTGTGTAATTTATATTTTGTGTTCTTTGAATATTATTTACATGTATAATATTTGTATTCAGTATTTTTCTATGTGATTGAACGGAAGGGAAGGCCAAATGGCATTATCTCTGCCACATGAATGAATGAATGAATGAATAAATAAATAACACAAAAATAATATAAAATATTTGCTTGATTTCTAAGATACCTTTTTTCGATATACAAGCTGTTCCAGATACATAATGAGCAGTAGGATAAGTGGCTTAGTCCAGCAGGAAGCAAAGTTTGAACTGCGATTCGTTGGAAACTCATATAAGAAGTTCAAAATAAGTTTCTTGCTCTGCGTAATTATTATGTTGTGAGGGGTTTAAACTGTAGGTTGACTAATAATATGTGCTTTCTCTTTGCTTTCCCTGTATTTTAGATAGGAAATATGGGTGAAGAAATACGAACAAGGGGAATGGGGTGAGGTTGCATAAATCGCACCATTTTCATCAGAGACACTGTTTCTGTCTGCCTGTGTCACCTGCATCTGCTTGTGCAGTAATTTGGTGAAGTTGATGTTCGTTTCGTTTCTGTATAAATCTGAACTTTTTTTCATATTCCTGCAGCTTTTACAACAATGGTCTGAGAATCCTGACTATTGGTAAGTTGTTTATCATATTCCGACTATATGTTTAGCGAAAGATGCTTGCTTTAGCTGCAGTTTTACAATAAAATGTTCTTTAAAGTTACTGGGAGAGAACCATGAAATGGCCGCTTTGCCGAAATCGCACTGTTACGGTTTGCTTAAATTGCACGGCCGCTTCCAGCCCCTTGACATGTCTTTCTTCAAACCTCTGCAGCTGTATTATGATGAAGTTGTAGCGAAACATCTGCGGAAACAGAAGAGGGTCACTCAGTTGAGTGTGCCAGGAATTTTTACTGAAGCCCATGCTAGAGCAGCATGCATGTCTAACGCTATACCTGGGTTCAAAACCACCGGTATTTGGCCTCTTTACAGAAATGTGTTCAAAGACACAGCTTTAACGCTTAACATTCTAGCACCCAGCTTCCGACTCAATTGAAGAAACAATAAATGAGTGGCTAGAACAAATTGGCAATGTGATAGGCCCGGTATTTCCTATGGACAGTTCTCAGGAATTATAAAAAGTAGGCTTGGAACGTGAGAAGAATGCCAAATTCCTTAAGCTTCGATTCCCGGTACCTTCGTGGGGATTTTCTCCCGCTGGGAGTCCTGGTCCGGTGTGCACTCAGCCTCATTAGGTACTTGAGAGGTCAATTGAGGAGCTACTTGATTGAAAATTAGTGACTCTGGTCGACAAGACTGCATAACCGACCGGGAGGGACCGGGTCGCTGACCACGCCCCACCTCCAGTACTGTGCCCCACTCATGACTCCTGTGATGGGCAGAGGTGGGAGACGCAGCAGTCGGGCGGTAGGAGTAGGCCCAGATGGGATGTTGTGCAACGGGGTTACGTTTTTTAATGATTAACTTACCTTTAGGAATTATGCATTTAAGGGGAAACTAAGACCTCTGTCCTGACAATGTTAAATCTACTAAACCATGGCTTATTATCTCAGGCCAGACCGAAATTTTTACCAGATTTTTACCACGTCGTTTGAGTACACTGATCTACTTTCATCTACTAAGTTTGTTTATTAACAAATATAGTTATTTTCTTAATTATAGTATCCTTGGTTTAAAATGTATTAGTAATTATTTTTAACAGATAACTATCGATATTATCAACACAAAAGTAGGTTCAGAACAAGACCAATAGGTTGAAGTGCACCCGGAAGAAAATCACCGACAACTCCTACGAGATTCGAACCTGACCCCGCCTCAAGTGCCAAAAGTAGTAGCCTCTGTTGACCATACAAAGAAACGGGATTTGAATTTGGTGACATGAATGTGAAAAGGACACCCTTAAAATCCTATTTTTCAAAGTTTGATGATTTTGGAAATCGTGCGCCAATGTTCACTATAATACTTCTATAGATTGTTCAGTTAATGTTAGCGAAAGGTGAACTTTGACCTTGAAGTTTTTCGTGGTTTCTCCAGGTCGGTGGGTCAATGCTGGAGTAGTTTCCTATCCATTGTTTCCTTTCATCCATTTCAGGGTATGGTGTAGTGCGGCGGGATGGAGGAATTTTGCCGTGGGAAGATTTCCCCCTGGCGCTTGGCTGGCCGACTGGGCCCTTTCCTGGGTGTGGTTTGTCTCATCCTGGGCACCAGGTTGAAGATGGCTAAGGCGTGTTGGTGTCAGCATTGGTATTGTTTTGGAAGCTTTAAGGACCCCGTTCTTACTAGCACTCATCGTCTTTCGGATTTGGTTGCCCTTCGAGGCTGCCCATGATCCCTTCCTCCCAGTGGTCACTTTGAAAGCACAAAGGGCCTACTGTGGCCTGCGCACAATGCTATGCCCCACTGACTGAAATCCCCTCTGTCTGACTGATTGTAATCGTAATCCCCTTAAAGTCAATGTAGCTCTGACATTTAGCAAAACATTTTATTTTCGAATTTTTGTTTTTGCTTCTTTATTAGACTTATAATTTTAAACTTTGTGCTACACAATTGTTTTCTTAACACCAATAATTATTTAAAGACCACAAATGTATGGTTAATTGTCCTGTAGCATTTAGGTAAATCACAACGTTGAATTTTGAGATCCATTTTTTCCAATTCGTTCTTAATGTTGAAAATAGTCCTAATAGTCCTTGGGCTGCAGTTGATCTCTTATTTACTTCATTTTTCAGAAGAGCTTCAGGAATTACGGATTTAAAAATTCCTGTGCACTAGTTAAAAATATTAAACAGTGCACACTAAATTAATTTTTTCCCTAGGTGACTTCGGAAAAGTTGAAAAATTCCATAATCTGTTTATAAAAATGTTGTTTCTCATCAATTAATTAAAATTGAAACATGTTTAAACAACAATTTCTGTTTGTATACTTAACTGAAATTTAAAAATTGAGAGCTATGCCATAAATATTAGGGTGCAAGAATCATTTCAGATTACCATATAAAAAATCTAAAATAGTACATTCAGATGACTTCTTCTACCCTTTATCGTTTTTAGTAGTAATACAAATTATTCTTAAGAAAGCGTATTTTTCTGTCTGCTTCATTTTAATTGGTAGCGCGCTTGCCTCTGGCACGGAGGACACTGGTTCGATCCCCGGTACCAGCATGGAGATTTTATCCCCTCTGGGAGGTCTGGCACGGTGTGCACTAAGCCTCGTTAGTCCGGGGGGGGGCAATTGTGGAGCTAGTTGATGGAAAAGTAGCGGCCCCAGGTCGTGAAGACCACATAACTGGCCGGGAGGGATCGGGACGCTAACCACGTACCACCCTCCAGTACTGCACCCCACCAAGGACGCCTGTAGTGGGCCGAGGTGGGGAACGCAGCGGCTGGGCGGTAAGGCTTGGCTCTTCGTGGGCTTTTGTTCCGGGGCTTAGTTTAGCTTCATTTTAATCGAAATAAACCTTCACAGAAATTACATTACATATTTCGTTATAGATACAAAAAGCGATGGTCGAATGTTTATGAATTGGACCTCAGCTGGCCTAAAAATGGCACACTGTTTCCACGCAATGGCGAGGAACAACTGAAGATCAACGTGACCTTAAAAGAGTGACCAAATTGGACAATTTGAACCATTATTAAATAACATCTCCGAAATGTCTCATGCTACATAAAACAAGACATTTGAAATAAATTGCGTTTCAAGGAAATCCACATTTTGGTGCCATATCAATATCTTAAATAGGTATATGTTATTTTATTAAAAATCATTAGAGCTTTTTGAAAAAAATATAAACATTTAGAAAAATGTTCCAGTAAAGGGTAGTTGGAGTTGGGGGATGTTATTGGAAAATTAGCGAACTTAAATACCAAACTTGGCATTTATCCAACTTTTTAATTTTGAATTGAGACGACCGACGTAAAAAGGGCACGTAGGCGAAAACTCAGTTTGGAGAGAAAACGAAATTAAGTATTTTCCTTTCTGTCTCTTTCGTATTTTGTCTCCTTTATACTATAGTGTTTGTTATTATTTAGAATAATTAATTCGAATATGACTAATTCATGTGAAAAATGGCATATATAACACTGAAATTAAATAAATAACAACTTATACATCATGATTATGAGTCCTTTTTACACAGATAGCATGCTCGGTGATACATTTCACTAAATTAGACTTAAATACATAGTTTCATATTAAATTTCCTCCAATTTTAATACACAACATTAAATTTGTGAACAAATTAAGCGGCTACAATACATCAGCATTGTCAGAGATTAACATTTTCTGCTCAGTCTTGGTTCATTAACGTTCAGAATAATAACAAACAGCCCTGCTTCATTTTGTGTCTTGGTTTATCATCCTCTCAATAAAGTCAACATCTCTTCACACAAAAATTTGTATAGGATTCTTAAATCCCTCACTTTCATTTGATTGATGCCCGGGGGAGCGGTCTTCTCAATGGCGAAGTGTTCATCTCTGTATGCAAATTCCTAAAACCGAAAAAGGTTGAAATTTTCAGTGAAGGTACGAGAACACAAAACAGCACCATCTCTTGTTTTTCTTATCATCGCATACTCCATTATTGTGAATAGAGGTTTAGTTTTGGATACTGGCTTGCTGAAAAAGAATGGAGATTAGGTCCATATCCATCGTAACTTCAGATGGAGAAGGGTGCCTGAGGCTCATTACCATGACTGTGAGACAAGACTTGGCATTCCCAATCACTTCTTTGTGTTTTAAGGTACTTTCTGACAAGTTCAAAGTTCTTATCACACTGGGAGAAGTTGTGACCTGGAACTGCGAAAAGTTGCACAGTATTCACATTATGCACCGTTGCATTCCAAGCAGAAAACCTAGTTACTGTATAGTTTCGGTTCTGTCCTCCAGTTTCATCAGATAAGAATACTACTGTTGACACACTAGGGAACCTCTTTAGCTGTTTGTTTAAGCAATCATACAAAAATGAAGCTACCGAATTGGATTGTTTTCCCCATCGCACTCAGTAAAACAATAACCATAACTGGAGTCATAATTGAAAACATGAATGTTGAAAAAGCAGAGCCAAAACATTCGTTTATACAATTGAGTGTTTACATTTAGTTTAGAAATAGGAAAGTTTTCCGAGTAATCAAATTCTATCGCTAAATATGAAGGGTTCCCTTTTGATTTCATTAAGTGGTTATCACGGAATGCCTTTCTTTTATTCACTTTTCTCTAATCGAGATCATACATTGGACGACATGGATCATTGGGTTTCTGTCGTAGTTTGTTTTTACTCTCCTCACAAAAATCACGTACATTCGTTTTAGGCTTGCGCACAGAATACAGAAACTTCGTTTTAAAGTATTCAAAATAAGTTTTGTACTTCATTTCCAAACGTCTACCAGTTTTTTCTTCAAAATATGTCTGAAACATGTAATACAATTTTTTAATATTTAGCATTGGTTGTCGAAGTACATCAAATTAGTCTTTTCTTTGCAGTAGTGACTTTCTGCATGTGGTATTGTACTTAGATGTTCACCCATTAAAGTGATAACATAGTTGGACAGATTCCTTGGGCGGTTTGAGTGACAGCCTCGCTTCTCTTCAAAAGATTAATTTAGTAAAATTTTATTTTGAATTACACGGAAGCGTTTTTCAGATACTTGAAATAAGCTTAAAATACAATGTCGGCATACCTGCTTATTATTTTCTTCCACAGCTAGATTATATTTCCAAATGTGTTTTCTTGTTTTCTTGAGATAGAGTGTTTTCTTCTTGAGCTGAGAGATACATTCCATACAACTTGCTAAGTAGGAACCTTGTGGTTATTTTCATTGACCATCATAAAATGAATGAAACAATTCCATCTGTTCCTCTTGCAATATTTTTTCATAACACTTACTTGTGCAACACTGTGAAATCGATTTGTAGTTTTTCCCACCCGCTTCTTTCCCTGTGCATGAAACATAACCTTCACCGCTAGCACATTTTACTTTTACCTCCTCATGATGATTCTTCTTTTGTTTACGAAAAATATTTCTTATTTTTCCTTCTTCCTCCACAAAAGCAGCATCAGTAACGCTTTCATCACACTGATTAGCATTATTTTCTCTCATTTTAATTTCAGCAAACACGCTAATATTAACCAACTGACGATTGCCAGCTCCATATGGACACAAGAACAGGAAGTAGAAAACAATTGCATGCACAGCCAACTTGAAACAGGTGTACCAATACCACCGTTCAAGATATCCCACTGAAATTCCCACCTTCAACACAAGACACAATGGCAGACAAACTAATGCATTGTGCTTAAAATAGGCCCATAGGTCTATGTGCTCTCGTCAACCGCCTCAATTCAGCTGTTTATTGGCGCACAAACACATACACATAGATAGATACACACGGACCTTTTCCTGAAAACGATTTGTTTGGGTTCGGAAGTCCTCAAAACATGTATTACCGATGAGGTTTTGGTATAGAATTTTTTCATGGAATGCGATATCTTGTGTACCTTCTAAGCATGTGGTAGAGAAAATAAGAATACTTAGTTACAAATAAAACATTAATAACTTAACAACGCTTTGACATAACTCGTTAAAATTGTTTGTGCACTATATGCTTTATGTTTTGAATATACCAGGTGAGTCAGCCGCGCCTTATTTTTTTGGAAGGTAGGCTACCCATCTAACGGCATGTGCGCCTTAGTCCAGTTTTGCGCTTACTAAAATGTATTGCTTGGCGTTCTTAAAGAGAGGAATGCGCAAAATTGAGAGCAACAGTGCTTTAAGGGACAGAACGTACTCCTCGCTAAAGCACACCTTAAAAACATACGACTCGTTTACTGAGAGCGAATTCCGGTTTCCAGCCGATTTTACAAACTTTTTATTAGAGTATACATAGCAACGTAATTCAGTAAACGCCTCGGAAAAAAATGGACCTATCATATGAGTACACTAACAACGTCAGCTAAAAAGAAAATGGTGGATTCTTGTACTTAGAGCAGGGGTTGGCTGCCAAAAATTAGGAAAAATTTAGACACGCCTCATCCATCATGGACGCGTACAGTCAAAACGGACATGTTATTAAATAACAGTTTATTTGCATTTTTGCGTGAACTACGCCTCGTGCATCTCAATTAATATGCATAACAGCTTTTGCCATTTAAGTAATAATATTAAAATGCCCAGCAAATGATTAAAACTGTCTTAAAAGGCTAAGTCAAGCAAGCAAACTTGCGAGGTGACAATGGCATAGCTCCAGGCATAGAAGTCCTACTATTGGACGTGGTACGTGCTTTCAGGAAGTCTCGAAATAACTGAATAGGATGGTGACGGGGTCCTCTGCGCTAATCCCCAGTGACACAGGTTCGAGTCTCAGCATTGTAAATATTTTTTTTATGTTCATCAAAACTTGGAAACCGAATTCACAATAATCTAATTATGAAGTCCCTGAGGGTTTAGGACATTACAATTTAAATCGTTTTTGGTTGTCTGCATTTTTAATAGCACAATAATTCATTGTGTGCAAAATTGAGTTTAACTTCCATGTTAAACTCTGACAATGTAATTCCCTTGCTTTCTGTGTTCAAATGTGCATGAGTTATCCTTATTTCAATTGCACCTACCTTTAGGTTTGTTTAAACAACTACATAATTGTAGTTCACCAATAAAGAAACATCAAATAATGTCATAAAACATACCAAAATAAAACAATAAAAATGAATATAAGAGTTTTCAGAATAATAGTTTGTAAATTGTGACGATTGCACGGTATTATATTTAATAAGTAAAATTAAAAAAAAAATTTTGCACATGCAGGTGATTCGAACCACCTTTACAGCAGAACAGATTACTTCAGAGTCTTGCGCCCGTTCCAACTGAGCTACTTAGTAACGCATGCGCCAAACATTCCGTTTAAGATCTAATACTCGCTGGTTCCAGTGAACATTTGTAGAAGTGCAAACGTCAGCTGTCTAATTACGAATATATTAAAAAGCGATGTGATAACATCTATCTTAGTACTAATTTCATCGAGTGTTTAACATCCATGCTAAATACGCGGCTAGAACCTGGTAATGGGGTCGATGTTTTCATGTTGGACTATAGAATGCGCATTGCATAAAACTCGAGAATAAGGGGCAGCTGATTCACCTGGTATAGTAAAAAAAATCAAAGCTGTGAAAAGAAAACTGTGGATATTTGGATTTCTATAGGCGCATTGTCTCAAGCCTACTGCAGATATGAATTTCGCACTGTCATTCATGGGCTTCTTGATTCATTGCCATGGAATGCAAATCGCTTGGTACGAGATAAGGCACTTCGTGTCTAGAGCTGGCGAAGTGCAGTTGATTGTCCATTGCAGTGGCGGCTGAAGTATGAATGTATGATAATGATGATGATGGTGATGGCGATGACAATGGTGGTGGTGGTGATGGTGTCGATGATGATGATGATGATGATGATGATGATGATGATGATGATGATGATACACGAGAATGTTGCACTATGTAGGTAATATGCAATATGTATACATGTACACACCACCAGCAGTAGTGACTTGTTTTGTCTGTGCATTGACTGTGCGTGAACTAAGTCAGTACCAGTCAGTACCTACTTGTATAAGTCAACACAATTTACTTTACCTAGAAGATGCAAACCTCTCTTTAAATCGTCTGCTGTACTGCAGGTAACATTACAGGTTACAATGAAGGTACCATTATTTAAAAAAAAAAAAAAAAAAAAAAAAATTTAGTTTTAACTGTGAACAATGGGAAATGAATGGAAACATTTCATTGGGCCTTGAAGCACAGTAAGCCTGACTGTACCGGAGTATAAAAACAATTTAAAATACGCATTTTTTCTCCATTCTAATGTAGTGGCATGGCACCAAGGCATGTTTAAAAAGAAAAAGTTCATATGCATAAACAGCGCCAAAAATTAGACAACACTTAAGTTCTCAGACTTTTACTGCATCTTACAAACATCACAATGGTCTCATATTTTTACTCCTTGTTTATTTTAAATGCATATTTATGCTTATATTCTTGGTAAATTCGTTCACTGATGAAATAGAAGCTTCTTTGGATTAACAGGAACAACCACAATAGAAAGTGTCCGTCACTATGGAGTTCAAAGTATCATTCAGAGAGAGCAGCACCTGCTACGCAGTAGCTTTATAGTGCCATCTGTGCACACATTACCTTCACTAACAATTTCCAGGGCAGTTTCGTTCCCGGAAAGTTCAATAATCTTGTGGTTTATAAGTTACATTTGTTACAAAGCAAGTATAAATATAAGAGCAAGACATAATATAAACATTGGCGCCTTAATTATGTAACCCAATAAATCAATATCATCTAGCCAAGAAACGTTGCAGTGTTATGAAGATGCAACATGCAAAATCGTGTATTTCTAAACTGAACATCTACCGTTGGACGAACTTAAAGGACATAGTTTACAGTAAAAGAGGAAAATATATGCTGTACTTTGTGTAAGATCAAATTCAAAGGACTAAAACGCGAAGAACTGAAACCCCGCTGTGCTTCTCAAGGAATTATTTGTATTTTACATTTACAATGAGGTTTTCTCATCACTATCACTTACCTTTATATAACTTTTACAAACTATTCCTACAAAAACTTATATTTCTATATAATTAATCTAAGGAAAATATAGGAAACCAAATCAATAGTAACTGGCCTTGTAATTCGATAGTCTTTCGAAGATATCGCTGGAAGCAACTGAAAAGTGGTAGTACCTGTAATAACTTAAAAAATATAACCATTGTTGAGGAATTCATTTCAATAGCAACGTGAATCTCAGAAATGCCTGATATAACAAAGAAGTTATTTGAGAAAAATTATGAAGTTTAAAGATATCTCGATTCTTTCCTTTCTCCCTCGCCTCCCCTCCCCCCTGCGCTCCCTTCCGCCTTCTCATTCTCTCCCCATACTCTTCCCCTCCCTTCCCTCCTATTTCCTCCCTCCTTCCCTCACTCTCTCCTTCGCTCCCATCCTCCATTCTTCCCTCCATCTCTCTTTCCCTCCTTCCTTATCTCTTTTCTTCCAAACCTCCTTCCTTCCCTACTTCTTCCTCTTCCTGTCCTTCCATTCTCTTCCGTCCTCTCTCTCTCTCTCTCTCTCTCTCTCTCTCTCTCTCACCTATGGTTTATACTTCTACCAAGTTATCTGATTTCCGAATGAAGGGACGTCCACATCCCAGAGTATGCCCAGAAGTCAGGACAGTACATGTACCCCCGTGGACAAAAGAAATGAGTCATGTCTGGAACGCCAGGCTACCTTAACGGCAGAGAAAAACTCCACGAGTACCAAATAACTTGCAGCTTTCAATAAGTAGGTATGTCTGACTGTCTATCTGGCATGTATGTGTGTATGTCTGTCTGTCTGTCTGTATGTAGGCACTTATATATGTACCTATGTATGCGTTCCAGACATAACTGACCTTTATGTCCACGGGGCTACATGTTTTTGCCATGCGCGCGCGCGCACACACACACACACACACACACACACACACACACACACATACACACAAAGCGTTCGTAGCTCGCTGTAGCCTTAAATATCAAATTAAAAGTGGAACAATAATAGAGCAATAAAAACATTTAATTTAAATGACAAAATCAAGGACTATAAAATGAAATGGCAAGGCATATCTCTCGAATGCTAGAAGAAAGATTTAGCAACCAGGCCTTGCAGTACAAACCAGTTGGTAGTCGAGAAGTTGGAAGACTAAGGATGCACTGGGAAGATCCCTTCGAGCCGAAACAGGCCCATCTTGAAGCTGTACTACTCTTAACAGGGTTTCCTTGTCTTAAATGTTATTGTAGCGTTATATCTGGTTTACGTAAGGGGTGATGTAGAAGAGGACATTTCGATATCAATCGAAGAAACTACGACGATTACTCTGTTAGGTAGGTCGCTAATGTAACTGTAGCAGTCAGTTTACCAGATAAATGTGACAAAAGAGTTCCGATTACCTGTTAAATTCTTGAAAATGTTAACATTTCAGTTACTTCCCAGATATTTCAGAATGTACGAATCCTAAAGTAGGTGAGAGAGTGGATGTAAGTGAACACGACATTATAGTACATTTTGTTTAAATTATAATGTACCGTTGACCAGATAATTGTGTTTAAAGGAGAGTATGTGGCAACCTGGTGCAACTTGATTGAGTAATCTGCTTCTACCGGCAGTTCAATGCACTATTCTAGTGCACTATAAAAACCATTTAAGTAACATTGACCATGTGTCGAATTCAGATGTTTTGTTGCCGGCGCGCGGAATATCAGAAAATTCCGCGAAAAATGAGGTTATTGCTTGTTCACTGCACTGTATGCAACCACACCAAATAAAGTCTTAGTAATTACGCGGAAATGAAGGCGAACAATACATGCAGATCCTATACAACGAAAACTTCCATATTAAAAATGCGCATTTATATAGGGACTGCGGGCAACTTTCGCCAATTTATTTGATTACAGTGTATTGACATTTTAACGTTGGCAACAAAGACTTGGGTATCACCAAGTCGGAGCAATGTTGGCAGCAATGTTGCTACCAATTCGGCGCATGCGGAGTAAGTAGATTTGGACTTTGCTTGTATTCATTTTATTTCAGGTGAATTGATGTCTTTCTGGTAATTTAGAGAGTATTTGAAGTTATTATTCATGTTTTATCATATTTTTGACTTCCTATAGAATGTAATACCCCAACTGATGTCGAAAGTTCGAAAACATGTATGCGGAACGTGAAGTAAAAAACAGGCCAATCCAACCTGAAACGTTACATTATCGTAGCACAAGTCTCTCAAACAGAACAGGAAAAAATTCTGGCCCTAGTATTACCAAGCCTTATTTCATAACTTAGGTTACCAAGGGCGGGGGTGGGGTGGGGAGGGGGGTGCTTTGTGACCACTACTAGTAACATGTTTGAGCAATTTTTAAAACAAATTTTTATTAAAATTGGGTATCTTGTCATGTTTATAAAGGTAACATTTAACATTGTATAACCATTACTTTTTTACTTTTTACACGAATCGCATTAGGTATTGTGACAATCTTTATTACAGTGCTTATAGCTATTACCAACGTAGGTGACCATCACTGGTAACAAAATATCTCAGCAATTTTTAAAACAAATTTGCTTTAAAATTGGGTATTATATCTTGTCATGTTTATAAGGTAATGTTTAACATTGTTTAACTATTCCTTTTTTACTTTTGGCAACACAACCTCATTGTTGCGTATTACTTCCGCAGCCAGATAAATGCAATCTCTCAAAGATTCGAGGGCAGCAGTTGCTGTTTTGTAGATCCCACTTAGTACATCTCCCCAGAAGAAAAAATCCAGAGGACTCATACCGGGTGGAAGGGAAGTCATTACATTAATTTAAGCCAGTGGTAGATCTCGGTATTTGGAGCACATTTTGTATCTTACGTTTTTGCCTATGACCTTCCTACGGAGATCGTTTTGTCAAAAACAAGCTGCCAACACTACCTATTGTGTGTGTGTCACTTTCACTGGTTCAGTACGTAAACAAACACTACTGCTACCACGGGTCTCGTGAATGTCTCCTATGTTTACTGTGCGAACGTAGGCCAATCACAACCGTTACCTGCCAAAACATTAGGGAAAGGAAAAGTGCTCGACCTGTTTACATGCGGAAATCAGGCCAATTCCCTGACCAACCTCAACGCAACGTTGTCGACATGTCTCGCGCCTGAAAAAGGCGCTCGGAGCATTCCTTTAGGTCTTTTAAGTGATTATTTCGAAACCCTGTATGATGTCGCATAATTACTACCGAAGCTATGTCACAAATAAGTTACTCTACATCTTACAAGTAACGAACTGTTATCTTCATACATTCTTGTGGAATTACGCATCCAATTTGGAACAAAAACCATGTATTTTTTCGAAATCGGCTAATCAAAGAACAAAATGCCATTAGAATTTTTTGTTAGTAGTGCTTCTATGAAGCACATATTAGAAGGAATGTAATGACTTCTCTTCCATCCTGTATACTCTAAATTACAGTTTAATCTGGTTGTAATAGGAATAACATTGTAACGCATTAAATCTCAAGTTGTGGTGTTGTCACATTCACTTGTAGAATGTAACTTAGTTACATCTGGTCATATATTACTGGAACACGCTAATAGTAGTCGCCATATTCTTATCGCACAGGTTAGCCTTTAATCTTGGCTTTGTTAGCTTCATGGAAGACTAAAAGCTGTTCACATGTATAAGTGCTGGCGAACCTTGTCATAATTCGCGCTTCAAATGTGCGAATATTCCAATATTGTACTCTGCTCAAACATTTGTAAAAAGCAATTACATCCAGATGATTGTACGCATGCTTTAATAGCGTTGTGATTCTTTGCTGCGTTCATGGTTGCTGTCAGTTGTCTTTTGTTCACTCCTTCCTCAAACCCAGACCCACTACTTAGCTACAGCTACGTGCTATCTGACATCCCTGCTCTAGAGCAACTACTCGAATTTGAGATTAGAATTTACATTTAGGGAAACGGGGTCTTGGAACTCAATAACTCATTATTGCTGGATTCTTTATTCTACTTAACGTTTCTTAATACTTTGTGCTCATTTTCTGAATTTTTATTGCGTTTTCTCCAGCCCTTCTTTCAAATGTCACCGAGGAATCGGAACTTTCCCTGACTTTATTTAAAGCTTGCTATCTCGCTCTTTCGGCGTTGGCAAATCATCTGACAAAAGAACAATGACTACATCCTTGCTGGATTTTAAATAGATGGGCTTGCGGAAAGGCATCATAAAGTGGCTTGGCTTCCTTCAAAAACGCCATATTGCATTTAAAATATCCCGCTCTTGGACAGTATCGTAACGTAGCACTTAAATTATTTATATTTAACATTTAATAACTTTACTAATATTAAAAACACAACTACATACATAATACCAATAAACCACCCTTTTTAAGTGGAAACGTAGGTGCAAAAATGGTTATACCTTACTTGATTTTATCTGATTAAACATTAATTATATTGATGCCATACATCAATAATGATAACTCATTAGTTTGGTTTATAACTGGGTAAACGTCTCAACCCACCTTAAATCCTTTTTTTCCATTGTTTGTTGATAAGTCTCCTGCTATGTGAAACCACAGCCTCCCAGCTGTCGAACGTTACGTGATCTATTGCTTCCATTGTTAGCAGCTCCACTTCGGTGATGGTGAACTGTTCATTGTTTTCAGCCACATAACCTTGTATGCATTGTAAGGTTTGCCTGGTGTTTGAGACATTATAAGACAATAATTCAATTGCTGCAGTAACCTGTCTTTACATGGCACTTCTCTTTCGAACGTTAAAAGCTATTTAATAATTGTTATTCTCTGCTATCTTCTCCAAGCACACAACCTCTCAACAACAACCGTAACTTACGAATTAAAAGGAATACAAATGACTGCTAGTAAGCAGTAGTAAATCACGTGCTACAGTGTAAAGTAACATGGAAACGTGTTGCTCCTCCAAGTTCAATTTGTAGGTCAGGGTAAGGAGGGTAGTGGCTAGACAGGGGCGTGCAGAATAGTGCCTGCACCGAATCCACTGTGCACGCAACCCGCGTAACATTCTTCCTGGTTGGAGGAGTGACAGCTCTTCGCATATCTACAATAATGCCGTTCAATGTTGGTTCGAAGAAAACCATGTAATATCTTGTTACAAATGAGGTAGACGATATTGACACATACATAAATCCTCCACTAATACCGGTCGAGAAACGACTGGAAGTGAGCTGTGGACTGCTGAAACCAACTAAGCAAGAGGGCATGTACCGTTGTGTTGCATAATTACACGGCGAAGGGATCACGAATCACACGGATTCATGAAGTCGCTTTTGTCCACCTCTGCTGTATGTAGTCGTCATTATCCTGACACCAACCACCGGTTCAGCTGCCATGTTGATAGTAATACTTACTATAAACATACGACGTTAGATGACACCAGGTGGATGTGCATTTCTAGGTAGCTATAAATTCACTTCAAAGAGCTTCATAAATTGCAAAGCAAAGTTACACTTAGAAATTACATGGTGTACAGTGAATCTGTATACATCTGTTCTGCACTTCCTGGTTCAACATTTGATATACTATATAATTGTAAACACTTTACTTTTTGAATAGAAAAGCCTCTTGAACTTGCAGGCTTAATATTTAATACCCAATATAAAACGGAACATGACCGAAAATGACCCCTACATGTTTCATGCAACAGTGCATATTATTTACCTCAGTCATGGGGAAGGGGAGTGACAGCAATGCAATCGAGTGTTTACTCTCTCCACTTACTGACACAATTTGAAGGACTGACCGGTCCTATAAGATAGACAGACAATAGCGGGAGGCGTGGGCTGGTAGTTAATCGCTGTGAGGCAGTGAACGGAGCTAAAAACTACGATGTATGGGAAGTGATACAATGAGTCAGTTCTCCCCATCTATGATCTCCCTTAATATCTTTCAATTATTGGTGTCCACTCTGAAATGAAGCTGACCATTAATATCCGTATAAAATACCTACACTGGTCCATTTTCCAATTTCCTACAACAGTGACTATATGCATTTGTCTATAAAACTCTCAATATTTTGAAAATCTGCTATGTAACATCTCTTTTCAATAGACTGGTGAATGAATCAGTTCTAGTGGCTCACATCACCCACTAAAATAGATAATTTCCTATACTTTTAAAGACCACATGATACAAGAGTTGCTTTGTAAATAAGTCAGGCATGATATGAATAAAGTTTAGCAAAGTCAGAACGAGACTAGCTGTTTTCCAAAACCTGAAGGCGACTATATCGACGTCTTCTGATTTCAAAAGTTGCGAGTTGAAGGATTTCATACGTGAGAAGAATTAAAATAATTTGCAAACATTCTTACAGAGAAGTAGCTTTCGGTTAGACCTTTCTTCTGATAGTAAAACTTTATTAGAAAAGGTTTTAAGGAACAGTTTCAACCATTCATTGTCTAACTAGCCCTTAGGTTCAAATTCATGCTTTTAAGATCACAACACAAACAGCTGCAAGCAAGCTAGAAATTGACTTTAATTGTAGCATGCGTTCACTTTATATCGGGGCCACAGATCGGTATTTGCGTAGTTCATTTTTACTGCAGTGATCTCGGTATTTTTGCACTGCGCACTAGTGTGAATGGCCAGTTTAAGGCTATGTTTATCAGCTGTATTATTCTCGTACACCATCAGGTACTGTATTCAGTTTAAGCTGTAAAGACTATAGCTTGTTCATTGTGTATCTCTAAGGTGAAACTTTAATAGACGCATGTGTTGTGTGTGAATTGGTTTAGAATGTTCTAACTATTGTTGCTCTTCTAGTCTTGTTATTACTCCACTGAAATGCCTGGTGTAAAATTCTCACAGAAACAAATAATTTTTATGTACCATGCATATGTAAAAACAGTAAACGTAACGCTTATAGTAGAAATCCCCACGCCATAAACAAACTTAACGACAATATAAGAACATTCCTATAAATGACGAAAGTTACGCAAGAAGAACTTAGGCGTGTGAATGGAAATTTCATCCTAAGGTGCCAGAAATGTTTCAATGCAGATGCACACTATTTTCAACACAACTTACAAAACGGTTAGTACTTAAAGTGCACGTTACTATCACTCGTGAGTAACGCGAGAGTTCTAGAGCGGAAAAAGCCAGCAGTGTGCAGAGCACGCATACACGAGCTCCGCAGTCCCGCAATATACCTGACGAACGTACTGTTATGTACCTACAAATATAATTTTCGGACGATTTTGTATCGGTTTCTGGGGTCTCTTCAGGCTTGTTCTCCACCTAGCCTATAACAGATTGTGGTGGCTTGCTGAGGGCCCCGACTGCGCGCAAGGCAAATTTCTACCTGCTTGAAAGTGCCCGACTGCGCGCGGCAGTCATTTTTAGGAAAGGTCAACTGCGCGCGGCAGTTATTCCTGCGTTTTCCTTCCCAATTTTTTAGACTTAGGGCTCACTATGAACCTTGGCCTATTTGCCATTCATCTCAACTCTTTCACTGGCAACTTCTTTGCGAATCAACTTTAATGGTCTTTCAGACAATTCAGTAACAGCTTTGCACTTTACGCTATTAGAGACTACTTGCCTATCCAAAATATGAACAGTTTCGTGATTATGACTTACTTCATTATTGAATAAAATGTGAATAGCAGTGTCATTTAAATAAATATGAAACTTATATGTTTTAACAGTGCACCTCCACGATACTCTTTGCAGTGTTTCTCTTTCTTTGCGAAATTTATATCCACCTATAACAACCCACATTTCTGTTACACGAGAAAGACTCGCAAGCATTTGACGTGTTTGTGGTGCACCCGTTCGCGCGCTGTTGGCCTGTTTACCCTTGACAAGCTCGCGCGCAGTAGGCCTGTTTATCCTGACAAGCTCGCGCGCAGTAAGCCTGTTTACCCTTGAAAGCTCGCGCACAGCAGGCCTGTTTACAATTTAGTACCTCGCGCGCAGTTAGGAAAAATTTGACCCTAACACGCGCAGTCGGTACTTATCCGTGCCTTGATGACACAGCAGGGGGAAAAGAGGGTCGGTTGATGCCTTTGATTTTTCTGAAAACAATCCAGTAATACATATTTAGAATTGCACACACACACACACACACACAAACACAAACACACACATACATACACACAACATTTGTCATATATGATGGGGAGTAAAACTTGTTACGTTATACCAGGTGAGTCAGCTGCCCCTTATCCTTGAGCTTTATGCAATCCGCATTTTATAGTCCAACATGAAAACATTGACCCCATTACTAGGTTCTACCCGCGTATTTAACATGGATGTTTAACACTCGATAAAATTAGTGCTAATATGGATGTTATCACATCGGCTTTTAATTTATTCGTAATTAGACAGCTGACGTTTGCACTTCTGCAAATGTTCACTGGAAGCAGCGAGTATTACATCTTAAACGGAATGTTTACCTTACACGTTACTAGGTAGCTCAGTTGGAACGAGCGCAAGACTCCGAAGTAATCTGTCTGCTGTGAAGGTGGTTCAAGTCACCTGCATGTACTAGTTATTTACCGTGCAATCCTCACAATTTACAAATTATTACTCTGAAAACGGTTATTATATTAATTTCCTTCTTCTTCTTCTTCTTCACTTCATGGATTAGGCTCTCGCCTGTTCCGTCTTCACAGTGTCAAATTAATAAAGCAATAAAAATTAAAAAAAACAAATATTAATTTTTATTGCTTTATTTATGTTTTATGGCATTGTTTGATGTTTTCTTTATTGGTGAACTACAATTTTATTAGGTAGCTGCTTAAGCATACCTATAGGTAGGTGAAATGGAAATAAGGATCATTTATACACAGGGTTGAACAGATCTACAAGCCACTGTAATATGCTGAGGAAGGGTTTCTGGATTGTCCAGCTCCTCTGCATAAATGCGTTCTTTTAAATAACCCCAGAGAAAGAAGTCAAGGGGTGTCAGATCTGGTGATCTGGCAGGCCAGGGGACTGGTCCTTGTCTTCCTATCCAATGACCAGGATGTACAGCATTCAAATGATTGCAGACGATCCTCGACCGATACGGAGGAGTGCCATCGTGTTGAAACCACATCGTCATTCGCTGCTGCAGTGGCACATTCCCTAATAATAAGGGGTGAGCTACAGAGGAATTCCAGGTAGCGTGCTCCTATTAGATTCCCCTCAAAGTATAATGGTTCAACAAGGTGGTCTCCCAAGATTTCACAACAGACATTTACACCCAACTGCTCTTAGTATGCTGCCTCCCTTACCCAATGAGGATTATCAACACTCCAATAGCGCATATTGTGACGACTTCCAGTTCCATTGTTGTGGAATCTTGATTCGTCAGAAAACAATATCCTGGATGCGAATCCCACATCACTTGCTACTCGCTCCAGCAACCATTCACAAAATATCACTCGAGCTTCGAAATCTCTCCCGTGAAGTGCTTGATGTAGGTGCAAGCCATAAAAATGGAACTTATTAGTGTTCAATATTCGCACTACAGAAGACTGGCTGATGTTCACCTCCTGAGGAGCTACCCGTGTACTAGTATGCGGATTGCTCTGGGTGGCATTCAAAACGGCTTCTGCATTAACACCCGATGTTGCTGATGCGTGTCTATGAGGAGGCATTCTTGCAAGTGATGATGTTACACGCAGACGCCTTTCAACATTCCGGAAGCTGTTTACTGTTGGTTGTCGTCTATTCGGACATCTCTCCCGAGATATTTTCTCCGGTGTATTTGTTCTTACTTCTCCGTAGATCAAAAGCATATCTACGTACTCGTCTGTCGAATACATAACGAAAGACTGGCACAAAATATTGTGCGACAGCATACGTGTGGAGAACGCAGGGGTCGGCATTCACAACACAATACATCATGCCAGTCCAATGGCGCAGAAGTTATTACACCCATTCAATTACAAAATGCAGACAACCAAAAGGATTTAAATTATAATGTCCTAAAAGCTCAGGGACTTTATAATTAGATTATTGTGAATTCTGTTTCCAAGTTTTGATGAACATGGAAAAAAAAAAAAAAAAAAAAAAAAAAAAAAAAAAAAAAAAAAAAAAAAAAAAAAATACACTACTGAGACTCGAACATATGAAATTGTGACTTGGCGCAGAGTACCCGTCACAATCCTATTCAGCTATTTCGAGACTTAACTGTAAGCGCGTACCGCATTCAATAGTAGGGCTTGCGTGCCTGGCGTTAGGCCATTGCCACCTCGCAAGTTTTCGGACTTGATTTACCCTTTTAAGAAGATTTAATCATTTGCTGGGCATTTTAATATTATTACTTAAATGGCAAAAGCTGTTATGCATATTAATTGAGATGCACGAGGCGTAGTTCACGCAAAAATGTAAATAAACTGTTATTTAATAATATGTCCGTTTTGACTGTACGGGTTCATGATGGATGAGGCGTGTCTCTAAATTTTTCGTAATACTTGGCAGCCAACCCCTGCTCTAAGTACAAGAATCCACCATTTTCTTTTTAGCTGACGTTTTTAGCGTACCCATATGATAGGTCCAATTTTTCCGAGGCGTTTACTGAATTACGTTGCTATGTATACTCTAATAAAAAGTTTGTAAAATCGGCTGGAAACCGGAATTCGCTCTCAGTAAGCGAGTCGTATGTTTTTGAGGTGTACTTTAGCGAGGAGTATGTTCTGTCCCTTAAACCGCTGTTGCTCTCAACTTTGCGCATTCCTCTCTTTAAGAACGTTAAGCAATACATTTTAGTAAGCGCAAAACTGGATTAAGGCGCACAAGCCGTTAGATGGGTGGCCTACCTTCCAAAAAATAAGGCGCGGCTGACTCACCTGGTATAGGTACCTAAAACTCTTAATTGAAACTAAATGGAAACGGCAATATTAAGTAGAACTAGAGGAATATATACATTTATGTAGTGAATTATGATTTACGCGATATACTTGTATTAGTGAGAATATAGATCTCTATGATCACATAAATTAGGTTTTTATTATAGTTGAACAACTATGTTGTAGTAACTAGAGATAAATACCGGGTGGAAGGAAAGTCATTACATTACAGTGGTAGATCTTGGTATTTGGCACACATTTTGTATCTTACGCTTTTGTCTCTGGTCGTTTCCTACGGAGATATCTTAGTTTCGTCGAAAACAAGCTGGCAACACTGCAGATTGTGTGGATGTCACTTTCCCTAGCTCAGTACATAAACACAGTAACGGTGCTTCTTGAGAACACAAATACCCTGCGTTGCCCTTCCGTGTGAGTTTACGTCAATCACGAGCGTTAGCTCCCAAAACATTAAACGAAAGCGAAAGTACCCGACCTGTTTATATTCACAAACCAGTTCAACCCCCTGGCCAACTTCTACGCAACGTTGTCGACTTACGGCACGTCTGAAAAAGCTGCTTGGAGCATTCCTCCACGTCCATTAAGTGATTAATTACTTAGAAACTCTGTGTGATGTCCCATGATTACTACCGAAGCTATGTCAGAAATAAGCTATTCTGCGCATCTTACAAGCAACAAATTTTTATCTTTGTACATAGTACTTGTAGAATTACGCATCCAAGTTGGATAAAAAACCATTTATTTTTTTCAAAATATCATTAGACTTTATTAACTACAACAAAGGTAGACTTAACAAAGGTAAGCAAAAAATGAATAGTCTTTTTTTTTATTCTTCATCATCAGCATCAACATAATCATCATCATCATCTTCTTCATCATCATCATCATCATCTTCATCTTCATCATCATCATCATCTTCATCATCATCAAATCTATCAACATCGTCGTCGTGGTCATCTTCGGAATCTTCATCATACACAAAAATTTTCTCTATTAATGGTCTCAAAAGAAATATGAATATATTTTTTATTGTGACCAAAAATTTGGTCCACAGCACCAGAAGAATCATTGCTCCTGCAATGTTCAATGATACGTCTGCAGACAAAAACATGCAGAGATCCGTCTCGTGTAGCTCCGGAGTGCACTCTTCAACACCTGGAACACATGGAATTGTCATTACTATTTTCCTATAATAGTATATGATCAGTTTCTCAACATACAAATGTGATGTTTTGCAATTTCACGACTACCTCTATTCTTTAGAATATATTCTTACAAATCCTTATTCCTCTGTATACTTCATTTTCAGAAATTATCTTAATTGCTAGTTTTCTTGGAGGTACACAGAAAGAATTTATGGTGGCCGCACAATTTAAAGGCGGGTGGGAGAAGGAGCTGGCAAACACAACACCCAATGAGAGACTTGCCACGCCCTGTGGTGTTGTATAGTTAAAACGGTGTGAAATCACGCTGTAAAGCCAGTTGTATAAATATAATTTTACCCAGAGAACTTATTTGCGTAACAGACAAGGGAATAATCTGATCATGAAGAGAATTTTATTTTGAAGCTTCCGATCTAAAAATCCATTTTCTACGTTAACTGGTTGCAGAGATACGAGTGTGCATTGAGCTCGTCTTTTAACAGGTGGTTCTGCTAAGATGCTTGCATGTTCTCTGTCCAAATCCCTTCGTGACTCTTTTGTTTATTGTGTCAGTATGTGGGTCAAAATAGATAACAGAACTGTTGGGACTAACGAGAAGGGAGGCAAAGGATCCCAAGTGTTATGGTTTCAGTTTGCATTTCTGCTTTCGTGTTAACGGTGATAATTTCAGTTCCCGTAATTCAATTATATTGATTGTATGGAGTTGTTTTATTGGTGTTTAATTTAGTGTTCTTTGTTGGTTTAGTCAAAATGTCACTTAGTGAGCAAGGCACGAGTAGTAAAAGTGAACCAATAGTACATAAACGGGAGTTTTGCGCCACCAAAGCAAGAGTGTAATTTACATGGAATTTATAACGAACTTTTTATCGTCTTACGGGGTCTTAAAGGGCGCGAAGCATAAACGCTGGCCAACGGACTGTTGAGCAGCTGCGATACGGGTCTAGAGGCGTGGCATTGTAATGAGAACAAGGAAAGTTGGAAATGGGGAAGCCTGGTGCATAACATTTCCTTTAGATTTACCTACAAATTCTTAATGCCCATGGAAAATGTTGCAAATGTAGCTTGAGTTAAACAATTTCGTGTTATAAGAAAAACTAACTTTGTCCTTAGAATCATAAAAACGTGTAAAGCTTTACAGTAAAAATGCCTAGTGCAATATTACATTGAGAAGTATAAAAATGTTTATTCCTTCTGCAAACTCTCCCGATATATATGCTGGAGTTAAAATCATATTAAAGTTACCTATATCATAATACAGCTCCGCTTTCAAATGCAAGGTTTTCTTCTAATACCTATGCAATAAAGCGCCTTTCTTTGGTGGCATTAACATTTAATTACATTTCTGCTAATTTGCACAGTTTCTGAAATTTTTCATACTGTCTAACCAGCTTTCCATAGACCAATATACTGTCCACGTGTATAGCTCGTGGAGCAAGACGAGCAATTCCCTTAGCTTTGCAGTGGCAACTCTTCACCTGAAAGACTGATGGCGAGGAAAGTTGTGCAATTATGTATGCGCAGAAGTCATAACTTTTCTGTCCAGGAGGTAGTGAAGTTCTCTAGCAAAGCTTTAGTGCATATTGCTAATGACATATGTGTATAAAAATTAGCTGTATAACGCACAAAGCGATTTCTCTTTAACTATGTGCCAACAATTACTTTCATGTGACCTACAATCGTTTCAGCTTCACACTGTTGTGGTAGTGTTTATTCATTAGCGGCAAACTGACCCGTCTATTCCCCCTCTTAGCCATTGCAGAGAGGGAGGGAACGAAAGCAGCTTCCCCTATGCGCAAGAATTGTCCTTGTCTCACCTCACGACCTATTGTTTCTGATGTATACGGCACACTGTGAATCAAACAACAGTCAAGCTTAAGGAGTAACGATTTATTGAGCAACCAGAAAAAATAATACTTTCCTTTCAGGCCGATGTGTCATTGGTGTCATCAATAGTGCTACCATTGAAACGGAGTGAAGAGAGGTAAAGAACGGGAAGCTACGAACCCCTCGTTAAACACAATACCCTTGCATTTTACTAAATTCGTTTTCTGTAAAAGGGCAATTTGGGAATACACGTAAGTGATAGTCAAATCTTTTAAGAGCTGGTCACTACGTGATCCCTTTGAAATTCCGTTCTCTTTGCGTGGCCAAGGGATAAAAAAATTAATAACGTATTCCTATTTGAAAAAAATATAACTATTGAAAAATTTAAACAAATAACAAGGAATATATTATTATTATTATTATTATTATTATTATTATTATTATTATTATTATTATTATTATTATTATTATTGTTATTGTTATTGTTACTGTTACTGTTACTATTACTATTACTATTAATTATTATTATTATTATTATTATTATTATTATTATTATTATTATTATTATTATTATTATTATTATTATTATTATTATTATTATTATTATTATTATTTATTATTATTATTGGTGGTGGTGGTCTTTTTTATTCAGGGAGTCTCAAAACATGTTTTTCCAGCATTGAATTTTTCTGTGGAATACAATACTTCCCATCCTTTCTGTAAGTATGTAGTAGAGGAAGCAAATATACGCGAAGGACTGAATTCTCATGTATTTAAAAAAGATAAATAGCAGAAGATGCTAGAGCAGAAAAAAAGTGTAGTTTTCCTCTGTGCTATACAGATCTAAAATCATAGGTTTCTTTGAGTAACCTACATAAATCTCTTGCTGCTATTTCTTTAAAACTTGCTTAGGATTCCAAGTAAGTTAATGTAGGGAGCCTAACACCTGAAATAAGAATGTCCTTATAAACCAAGGGCAGCCTTTGTTAGGTGTCAATTTTTATTTCACGATAATCATCAGATTATAAAAAGCAACAAACCTGTTGTGAGACAAAGAGCGTAGTCCGCCATTGTAGAGAGGGAGGTCCGTCCGAATCTTAGTCAGGGAGTTACCAAGATAAGGTTTTTCTCTGGAGCTTTTCCTTATAGCGATAGAGCGAATATCGGATAACTTTAAGCTCTATGGCCACTGGGCTCATTTGAACACAATTTCACCCATTTCATTAATTTATTTTCCCATATGACCTGGCAGGTTAAATGGTGTTAAATTAAACCTTGTTAAAAAAAAAAAAAAAAAAAAAAAAAGAGTAGGGTGCTTCAGCGGCATCTAGGATTCACTATCGGTAGGTCCTGCGTTTAGTATCCGAAGGACTTCCTACCGTTATTCTCTCTCCATGTTTTGGCCACCTCGTACGATTTGTGTACAAATGCCTCTGACAGGTGTGAAGAACTTTTCCCATTTCACCTCTTCTGGAACAGCACGGTTCTCCGGCCCTGGAGCGAAGGGGAAGGTACCTGAGAACTTTGAAAACCTTAGGGTCCTGTCGCCTATTATTGGTTGCAAAGTCCCCTTGTGGCTCCTAATATACGGCAGACGTGGAGCATTTATAGCATGTAATAAAGAACAGAAATGAGAGGCGTCTTATGCAGAAAGTTTCGTTCAAGAATGGCCCATAAGCTCAAGAATATTGTTGTCAATACTTTCATTTGAACCTTTTAGCACCATATCCCATGGTTCTGACAATGCGCTCATTCAAGCAGATCAAGCACAGTGTAGTACCTGGTTCAAAAGACTCAGCTGAGTATGCATATGTTAATGTTATTTCTAAAATGAAACATCTATAGGTATATAATGCCAAATGTAATAACTGGATGTACTAAAGCAATTGCAACTAAATTAATGTTTTGTAACGTCTGAGAATAATTTTCTTTGGTTTATGGAACGGAAAGAGGAAAGCTCTGAGAAGAGAGGAAACGCAGTTTGTAATAACTAAGGAGCGGATTCTTAGATAAATAATTTTTTTTTCCTGAAAAAACATACTTGAGAAATATGTATTTTTATTCCTACTGATTCCAGTTTCCTTTATGGTATCACAGAGAAAACACCGATTTGTGGAAATGTATGCTAAGTTATTTCTTAACACAGTGTCAGTTAAAATTCCTGTTGTTCTGAAAACTTTCAATCCTTTTAGGTAACTTGATGAACACTTTTTTCCAATTAGAAATCAGTTTGTCGATGTCAATATTTTTAACACATAAAAATAAATATTTTAAACTTTTTTATCAATAAAAATCCGCTCCCTAGTTATAACCAGCGAAACTTGGACACCGATGAAACAGATTAGGTGTAACCATACTGCAGGTTGTCAGGTGCACCAGTGTAGAGGGAGTGAGTGGCAAGTCAAAACAAACAGACATGAATGCGACGCAACATTCGACGTACTACCCTACTGTTCACGCTTCGAAACGTTTATAAATTAAGTCGGTAATTTTCATGGCGCTCTCACCTTGTTTGGATATTTCGTTCAACCAGAGAAATAATTTACGTGTATAACTAAGTGAATAATAATAAACATGCACTTTTTACACTTAAAATTATTACATATTTTCAATCAGAATACTTCCATTTAGGTGAAAGATTTATAGCACTTGTATATCTAAAGTATTTATAATACAAATACCAGATGTTTTTTGTGAAATACATGTCCATTGGCTGATGTTCTTTAGTGCTTTGTTTCTACGTCCTGGTATGCTGTTTTGGTTGCAGAATTAGCATTACAGTGCACTGGAATATATTTTCTAAAAGCCTTAAATCTAAATCTGCAGTTTTGTTTAACATCTGTATTGCGAGAAGGTACGAAGCATAATGATGTGTTGAGGACAAAGCGTAAATACTTGTGCAATTCAAGTATTTTGCTATCAAATGGAGTTTCCCTTTAGCAATCCTAGATGGCACACAATTTAGCATAGCCCGATTTTTATGTAGAACTGCAAGGTGCAGGACCCACTCTCGTATTCTAAATAGTACACACTACAGGTACTACACAACTTTTTTCTCCGCGTACCTCCAAAGAGAACTTTCCATTTCATCCTGTACCCCTAGGTCTAGCGCTAGAGTTATGTTTAATTAAAGCTATACATAATCATGTCTATAATAGATTATATATTTATAACTTACTTAGTACTACACAAAGAAGGATTAAATTACATAATATTTTACGTATCCCTAAGAAGTCTTCGCGTACCCCAGGTTGAATGTCACCGCCGTAGAACACAGTTAACCTGAGGTGACCCGTCTCTCTCCGAACGGTGTCCAAGTTCGCCGACTGGTAATAACTAAAGGCCGAAGGGATGTGCGCTCGCATGTGATACAGGTTAGCTGGACGCAGAGTATGAATGACTTTAGAAGTACAGCACGGCCATCAAATGTTCAAACAACTGCCCCTAGAAGCAAGAGTTGAAAACAATGTAACGTAGTACTCTACGAACTATCCAGTGAAGCATTGCCTTGCAAGTGTATGCACACGCAAGGTCAAGGTGTAGTCTAACGCAATGGTTTTGTTTCTTCTCGCAGTGAACTGCAGACGTGGAGTGATAGTGTTCTTTAGTGTTCATATGATGCTCATAGGTTGTCTGCAGTGAGGCGGTTTTCCTGGTCAAGCTGTACCTACAAGCAGTTGTTTACATGCGCGAGCGATAACAGTAAACTCCATGTGCAGTATATCTATGGAAAAACGCATCCTCCTCCGGATTTTAGTAATGACTAGGGCTAGGAAGTTCATGCATTTCCATGTTTTTTCTTAGGGGTTAGAAATGCATGCTTTTACGTTATGTGCACGAATTATGGAATTTTTTGGGACATGATTTTATAGTGCATATTTTCTTGATTTTGATAAATGCATATTATTTCAATATTATAGCCCCTATATTGCATATTTTAATGATTTTTATGGTTTTTTTTTTTATTTTATTTTTCCCATCTGGATAATATTTTTCATATTGGTAGTATTGCACATGATGATGCAATTCGTTAGGTGGCGAGAACTAATTTTGAGTCATGTTCTCATGCAGTGAATCCCGTTTCCACCCTTTCATTATATAATATGTATGTGCGTAGAGAATAATCAGTAGGTTATCTGAGAGATTTATATTAACAAAGATAAAGTGCAGGTCAACGTTTTGAGCAGCACGATTATAGCAACGCTTGCCTGTCCACCAGCAGTTGTATCGTGGTTTTCAAACGTAACAGTATTGTGAACTGGTTCCCACCAAATTAAATTAGGCATATAAAATGTTAAAAAGCTCCTCAAATGCCGAAAATAAAACCAGCTTCGAGTGCTAGATTAATTAATTTACAGAAAGAGTTTTCGGGTGACTTAATATCTACAGAATACAGATAATAGGGTACTGTTTTGTGGAGCGTGTGAGAAAAATGTAGGGAGTGAGAAAAGATTTAAAATAGTTCACCACATAAACAGCAAAACATAAGGAGAATTTAATCAGAAAACTCGCAAACAAAGAACCTGTTCAAAAATAGCTACAAGAGTGTTTAGGAAGTAGGGTTACTAAACTTTCCTATGACTTGTGCCAAGCATTTTTAGCTGCTGATATTCCCTTGTTCAAAATTAGTAATCCGACATTTAAAAACTTTCTTACCAAGTACACTCGACAACATGTGCACTACGTAAGACTTATGTAGGACATTGTTACAATAACGTATTGTCAAATATACAAAATCAATTAGCGAATCAGTTTTTGTGGTTGTCTGTTGATGAAACCCCTGATTCTGAGCGCCGTTCTATTGCTAATATAATCGTGGGTGCTTTAAATAATGAACAAAAGACTACACCTTATCTTCTTAATATGTGCGCATTGTCGGCCACTGACAATGTACCTGTAACCCAGTTTGTAATGGACTCTTTGAAATTACTATGGCCATGTGGAATCAAATACGCCCGGTTACTTTTATTTGTTACTGATGCAGGTCCTCATGTGGTAAAATCAGGACAAACTCTGAAATGTATTTTTCCTAACCTAATTCATATAACTTGTTTGGCACACGCTCTTCATCGTATTTCTGAGACAATACGCGATTCTTTCCCATGGATCTCCTTTGCATGAATCACTTACTGTCTTTGAAAAAACAATATGGGATCTAAGTTCGGTTCCTGGCAGCATAGGACAAAAAGTGAAAGAGAAAGTGAATTATGTAATTTCAAAAAACTCTGGTTACAAACAGATGTGCGATATTCGAGACATCCTAGAAAGAAAACCATCTGTTACACCAAGAGAGTTGACTCTCTGTGAAGCAGTTAACATCATTTAAATATGCCCGGATAACATCTTGTGACGTGGAGAGAAGTTTTTCACGTTACAAAAGTGTTTTGCGAGACAACAGACGATGTTTTACGGTTGAAAATTTGTGCAAAGTGTTGGTTGTGAACTGCAATATAGCAGTTAATACTAGCAGCAGGACCACTTCTTCTTCAACCTCTATGGAATAAGGTAACTTGATTTAGTATTTATACTAACTTGTCTTGTCTACTGCAAAGGGAAATTAATTGTAATAAAGTAGTGCATATTTCTTGGCATATTTTCAGGTTTTTAAGAGCACATTGGCATGCATATTTCAGTGTTTTTTAGGGCATGAACTTCCGAGCCCTAGTAATGACTTATAAGCGAAGCGCTTGAGGAAAAAAGCGGATTGCATGTTATACACATGTTGTATATAAGAGATTGTAAAACCAACCATCCCTTTCCTTCTCTGCGGTTCTTCGGAGCAACTTCTATTCCATTCTAACGAAAAGCATCCATGGGAATGTTATATACTATAGTGTCACTTGATAGTGGGTGTATTCTTCAAATTGTATGACAACAATGATAAAGCCGTTGCGCCGTACATTAGGAATAAGAGTTTTGGTAACTTGGTGTAACGGCGTTCCAAATCATTTTATGAATTGAATTATTTTACCTTAGACTGTGATGTTCTATTTTAAAATATGTTTGAGTATTATAAATACCCACCATTGTTTTACTACGGATAGTGATGAAAATAAGGGGAAGACAAAGAGGAAACCGAATATTACTAAATAAAATTTAGTTGCGTTGTTTCTAATTAAGACATGCAATTTATTTGGTTCACCAACATCGGGCAGTGTGCACTTTAAAAATACTTACCAGACTCAGGGACGAGTACTTTGTTTGGTAACGCACTATGTATTGCAGCAATGGCAAGGCACATAATAAAAAACGTGATCCACATCTTCATAAGGATTTAAGCTGGAATAACAAACGGAAAATGGTTCGAATAATTGTACATTTTATAATACTAGATTAAAGTTTGGCTTCAATTAGTATTGTTTTCACTTGGTAAATAGGTTTCACATAAAATTGAGGTCAATAATTTTACTATAATATTCCAATAGGTACCAAATATTTCACAGAGCCATGTGCAATGAATGTACATTTAAGTCCGGTATTATAAAGGAGGTTTAAAACCCCGCTGAGATTTAAATTATAGTTTAACTCTTGCTTCGTATTATAAACTTAATGTTCAGTTGAACATTACTGGAGCTCATCTTTCTTTACTAAAGATTAATGCTATGTTGTAATATGGTGGTCTTTGCTGCACATGTAAATATCGGGGAGGTATTTGAAGAATTGTTGAGTGACGAAGTTATCTAGTTCAGGCAACGGCAAACATGTACTCAATGAGGCCTCGTAACTATGACGTATCAGGGGCAGCGCTTACTCTGTCTGCCCCTCCCTCGCAGCCTTAACTGGCACTGCATACACACCGATCACGGGCGGACTGTGCTGTCGTATTTACCTGCACTTCTAAACATATTTGTCAAACTGTAATTTAATACTAATACTTAAAGATAAGTTTCTTTATTTATAACTTTTAAGGATATTAGTTTATTTAACTTAAAGTCTTAGTATATTCATGGAATAAAATTAGAGTGCATCTAATTATTCCTCGTCTATTAAATTTGATATCTAGAATAGCACTTTGATGATTTCTTCTCTCATCATGTAAGGAACGTAAGGTGTTTGTTGTGCTCCAAAGTTCAAAAAGGCACTCATCAATGGAACATCAAGCGGCATTATGATACATGTCATAAGATCACCATAAAATTATGGGCAAGCATGTATTCATAAATTTACACCACGATTTAAAGTAGCATAACCCTGACGTAGTGTCCTTTATTCATTTAATTTTATTTTTCAGGTCTAGATTTGACTAACCAACTGCAACAGCTCAAAGAGCAATATTCAGATAATACACCTAATATTAATTCAAATATTATAACTTATTGACAGCTTCACGCCAGCTATGCTGTTGCTTTGAAGATTGCTCAGTCAATGAAGTGTTTAGTGATGGAGATTTCATAAGAAATGTGAGAGTAAAGTTGCCAAAATAATTTGCCCTGAACAACATATTTTTTGTAATATTGTATTATCACCACGAACCATATTGAGAAGGATACATAAAATAGCAGAAATAACCAAAAGAGGCTACAAACCGAGGTCCATGAATTTATAGCCGTTTCTCTCGCGTTGGATAAAAGCACTGACAACGTTGACACAGCACAATTGGTAATTTTCACTCGTGGAGTTACTAACAGCCCCTCGACACAAGAATATATGCTTGAAGTCATTCCACTTAGGGGGACATACAACAGGGGCAGAATTATTTCAAGCATTTAAGAAATGTGTAGAAGAAAAAAACTGAATCTAAAAAAATCTTGTATCGCGATTAACAGATGATAATTTGCGTGCTATACTGAGAGTGGCTACTTGTGATATATCACTAGATTTTCATGGTACATTGCAAATAGAAGTGAATTTAAATATGCTCAAATATCTAGGCCTACCTAAAGTATCGTAGACCAAAATAGCTGGATTCAAGCATATGCACTATTCCTTATTGCACTCTGTAGCGAGTGAGTCCACCACTGACTGAACGAAAGTCAATGCCATCCCTATTCTACACCACGTCATGTGCATTGCGGGTTGCATGTTGAGACGTCATACTGATACCTCATTGAGTACATGTTTGCCGATGCCTGATCTAGTTAATTGAAAGACCTCGGAGATCCGCAACTTTCTCAAATAGACCTGATCACTTTCAGATGTGGAACGACCTTAGACAGATCCTGTCATACAAGGGAACAGTCCTAACCTTGTTAGATCAAATTCGAAATCGGATACAGAATACACTTAGAAGGTATAAACTGTAAAATCATATACTTATTATTTTATTGCTGGATTTATATTTACATAACAATACATGCTTGAAAAGTAAGCGTAAACATTTAAGATTATTCTTGTTCTTCTTGTTCTTGTTCTTGTTCTTCTTCTTCTTCATTGGGCACTACGGCTCGGTGTGAGCCTTGGCCTCCGCTCCTAGACGTCTTCAGACATATGTACACTGCACATGAACTTTAGTGTTATCGCTCGCGCATATAAACAACTGCAGGTAGATGCAGCCTGACCATGAAACCTGCCTCACTGCAACACAGCCTACAAGCATCACAAACTATGCATTCTTGAATTGCACTTAAACGCTTATACATACTGCTATTTATTAACTATAATATCGTCACAGAGTGCATTACACTGGGTTACAATGAACGTTCGTAAATTATTAAATGTGAAATTTCGACGCCTGTTACTGAAGCAGTTTTTAAACAGTGAACAACTTCCTTCTACGTCACACGATGTCAGAGGTGCAAATGTAAAGAATTCCACCCTGTCGTCTGGCGTGTTTTCCTACTTACTCATTTTCAAAATTTCACACGTTGCTTGATAACCAATATTTTTATTTACGACTTTCTGGAGTTTAGCCTTCACCTCTTCGATACCTGGCACAAGAGGTATCCTATTAATTGAATTAGCTAAGTCTTCTATTATGCTTATGCTCTTGGACATTTCCAAACCCGTTTTTTCCAATTGTTTAGTAGCTTTGGGCAACACTGCAAAGTTGTTGGATATGAACTGAAGATTTTCAGATAATTTGTGCGATATCAGAGACTTTGCAGTTACCATAGTAGATGAATCTGCATCACATAGAGCGCTAATAACATTTAAAATTTCATTCTAATGCACCGCATACGTGACGGCCTCTATCCAAGTACCCCATCTTGTAATTATTGGCGTCTGCATGCACTTCCAAGGCAATGCTTAACTAGTTCGCAGAGTACCACGGTACGTTGTTTTCGACTCTTGCTTCTATAGTGGCAGTTGTCTACACATTTGATGGCCGTGCTGTGCTTCTGACGTCATTCATACTCTACGCCCAACTAACCTGTATCGCATGCCAGCGCACATTCCTCCGGCCTTTACTCACAACACTGTCAATAGTAAAATTATTCAAGGAAACTGCACGCTGAAATGACGACCAGTCCCATTCAACAGTCAACGCAACTTTCGTCCTATCACAGGTACTTTTGACTACCGCTATCACAATACTTTACCTCTGTCTTTTCATCTTCCCCCATCTCTCCGGGGCACCGGTGTCGGCCGGGGCTCTAGCGACACCACAGCTGGAAAGGCCTGAACTAAACCTTCAGTCAAACTATGTTTGTAAAACATAATTTGTAGTTTAGTTGATGGGTTTTAGTCCCAAACCGATCCACTTTGTCGCGTGTATACTCTTATTCATCCTTGGTCATTGGAAGGAAGTGGGAATTGCGCAGCCAGAGAGGTCTGCAATTCGAGCTGGGCAAACCATATTCAACCTGGGGTACGCATACTCCCAGGGGTACGCGAAGACTTCTTAGGGGGTACATAAAATTTAAATTTCGAATACAGTCAGTACTATATATTTTCTAAATGACCACAAATAACGAAAAATAATAAAATTTAAAATAAGCACGCAGTCAATATAACGAAAAATATTTCAGCCAGAGACACTTGAATTGCTCTCCGTCCAAGATTCCATTTTGCTTAATCTATAGGTTAGTTAGTACCTATTGCTGGTGGGAAAGCATATGAATTTGTGATTCTGCAGTTATGCACGCAAAGAGTACATGGAACTTAGCGACACTGTTATTATACATCCCCCTTTCCCCTCTATTTGTATGAACAGGATTTCTCTGTATTGACAGTAATCAAATCGAAACAAGAAGTCGCTTAAATCCACAATCACCATTGGTACTCGCATTAACGAAGATTCAGCCACGGATAGAGGTGTTGGTGTCCAGAAAACAAGCTCAGGTTTTAATAAATAAAGGGATGAAGCTTTATCAAAAGGATTTTAAAGAGCTAATTTCCTCTAAAATACAAAATTTACAACACAATATGAATAACAATATTAAAATTATAAACACATACCACAAACACCTCAGAAACTTATACAAATTCATATATTTTGTATGTGCTATCCGAAACATAGTTCCTATATTTATTTGTATATCTGTATAATAATCCTTCTTTTTTTAGTAACTGTGTGTGGGTTATTAAGCTTACTTTGGTAAGCAAAGAGCTCAACACTGGCATCATGTTTTACTTCTGGTCCACTATTTAATCTAAACCCAATAATAACATATTTTCTGCAGACGTAGTAACGTTGAATTTGCAATATTTACGCGTTAATTTAGAGTGATTACTGAAGTTACTACGTAAGTGTCTGCCATCCCCTCTGAATATCAAGGGAAGCATACATATATGACAAATTTCATTCTCATATCATTTAGGAACGCCTGAGAATTAGATGACCCTTCGCGCAGGTATCACTGAAATTGGGTATTTACTTTTGTGAAAGATAGTACATTTGACTGCAGCCGCTCGAATTCGAACTCAACGTTTCGCTTTGAACGGCTGGTCTGTGCATTTTATCTCACCTCAGCGATTACGGCTATTCGAATCCCTGCCGTGAACATTCCTATGGTAGGGATTTAAAAATGATATAAGAATCAGCGCAATAACGGCATATATAGCAAAATAATTCATGCAGTAGAGGTAATACAAATTAAGGTTAATTAACCCAGAAGTTGCTATTTTATCTCCTAGATTGCTATATACAATGCCTGCACCTAAAATTGCGTTATGTTTTAACGAGATACAAAGTAACATACATGAGAATAAACTCGGTAACCACAAAAATATGTAACGGAAAACTAACAATATTTTTGTGTACCCTAAATGTAATAAATGCGTAGTACGAAATCTCAAATAGTCTCAATTGTGTTTTCTTAAAAGTGTATTTAAGAACACTTCGACACTTACTACTACTACTACTACTACTACTACTACTACTACTACTACTACTACTACTACTACTACTACTACTACTACTACTACTACTACTACTACTACTACTACTACTACTACTACTACTATGTACTATGATAATAATAATAATAATAATAATAATAATAATAATAATAATAATAATAATAATAATAATAATAATAATAATAATAATAATAATAATAATAATAATAATAATAATAATAATAATAATAATAATAATAATAATAATATTTATAATTTATATTTATATTATATTTATAATTATTATTATTATATTAGATATTATTATTATATTATTATTATTATTATTATTATTATTATTATTATGGTTGTTGTTTTTGTTGTAGTATCGTTTTCTCCAAAAACAATTCCCGATCGCTTTTGTTTTTATAGTCTGATAAACTTCATTTAATTTTAAGAAAATATTTTCATTGTATCCCTCAACTTCATAACGGAATATCACACTAACGTGGCTGTGTATGAAGTACCGTGCGGTATCAATGCCACTGGGAGTGGTGAAACTGGGCGTTGAAACAGGGAATGCGACACATACTCGTTCGGCATACCGAACAGAATGGACTCGGGGCGGGACGCCGTTCAAGTTCTGGTATACCTACCCAACTCGGCCGTACACACGAGTTCACTTGTGTTCGAAGGGATTAATGGTACAAATTAACGACCAAAACTCGTTCAATGGACAGCTCTGCTTGGAACAGTGTATTATGAGATAAAGCCGTACAATTTGTGATAAAGGATGCTGCTTCAAAATGTGTCACTTTCGTAAACGAATGAAGCGAACATAATCGGATTAATTAAAGGAAACAAAGAAACGCGCTTTGAAGGAACGAGCACTACAATTCAAACATGAATTCAAATATATGGAAGTTTAAAAAATGAATGCGAAATGAGTGAATGGTCTGTAGACAACAACGGGGAAATTAACTAGATTATGCAGTGGATATAAATCTGCGAGTGTATAAATTTGAGTATTTTTAATAGAAAACATGATATTTAAACCAGCGGCATTGAACTATATCTCCAAATTGAGCTACACTAAAAGTCTGTATCGCAATAGGTTACGCGAAGATCGCTTGCTGTATCTTCTAAGGCTATGCACTTCGACTATATCTCCAAATATGGATAGACTTCTTAAACGTAAGCAATACCAAAGAAGTCTCTAATGAACAGATGTTTATCACATAAGATTTGAAAATGCTTTCGTGAATCAAACGCAACGTACATATAACCAAACCAAACCGCCACTGTAACACAATGCACGTCTGTGTCAAAGAGTGGCACAGTCCGCATAAGGTGGGAGGAGGTAAACCCAACCTCCCCTCTTTCGCAAATGCTGGACATCGCTGTTCTAAACTATGAAATGAACGCTAAACATTTTATCATTTTTATCTATTTATAAAAAAATAACATTAAGGTGTTTTGAATCTCTTTATTACTAAAATACATGAATAAGGTTACAGATACTCTCTCTCGTGACGATGTACTTAAGCTAATGTAGGAACATCTCCATTCAAATACCAAGAGGTTGCAACCTAATAGTCAATAAACTGGCAAAGAAAGTCTTCAAGCTTTTACCCAGGTTGTACCATTCCTAGTCATCATCTTCATCGGGCGCGTCGGTGAATAACACAATAATGAGAACTTGATATGCCAAATGGAGTCTTATGATGAGGTCAAATGTGATCAACAACTTCAGAATTTCCAGAACACATGGATGCAAATAAGGAAAGTAGTGGTCGATAGTTTCCACAGCCAATTTTGGTGTGAAATTCTCCCAGAAGTAGCCTGTAAAGACGTAAAAACGCATTATCACAACATGAGAAAAGAGCTAACCTTAGCAACTCTGAGATGAAAGTTGTCCTATAATTCATTTGATTGGGTCAACTGCTACCCACTAACTCGTGCGCGCATTTTTCAACTTCATTATTGCAGCACTTCAAATCCCTATTTCCTTCTTGTGTGAATTCCTGAGTTAAGAAGGAATCAATCTTCACAAAAGTGACGGACGATGAAGGTGAAATCTATGCAATAAATACAGTGCCTTAGTGAGGCCATAGACCGTGGATGCACGATTCGCCGACAATGCATGCATACGATCCGTGGCCTCATCATAATACGGTGGCACTGTATAAGAAAATATATGAAAATATTGCTAAACAATATTGTATTGATAATGTGTTTAGTATAAATTGATGCACCTTCAATTAACATAGGCTTGTGTTGAAATATTATCTTAATTTAGCTTTGCAGATTTGTCTCTTAAAAGTATAGTATACCAGTATGATAAATGTATAAATTTCCAGCTTTAAACCATAAATAGAACTCATCAAAAGTAACAAAATGTCCTAAACAATATCTTACCCATCTCCTATCATTTGCTTAAAACTGGATTATTTTCAACACAATACCTGACAGTACTGTGTACCCTAGGCACACACGGAGCATAGTCCATACCTACTACCAAGGGTGCCAAAGGAGACAGTATCATAGGTCAGTATACAAATCAACAACTTTACCCTCACGTAAACGTTGACAGCACTTAACTGTACCCATAGAAAAGTGAAGTATGTCTTTTGTTCATTTTTCATTATGCACTTCACTTACGCTTTCGCTATTTTCATATCCACCAAATATTCTCCTCATACCGGCAGTAAATCTTCCTCGTACTTCGATCGTAGGTTCAAACCTGGAGGTGGGCTCTGCGTTTTCTTTATTTCTTTATTTCTTCACTTATTTTTTTGAGGGGATGTAAGAATTCTTAGCATGGCTTTCTTCGTAAGGGAAGCAAAGCCGATGGTCCCATGTTGTAGATTTAGGTCACGTAAAGCCTGATATAGGAGCCTATGTGCAAAATTAAGTGGTCTTTCGCGCCCAATATAGAATGTAATGCTAGGAACCAAAAGAGTTAAAGAGCATCAATACCGAGCGGGATGGCTCAGGCTGTAATGTCTGTGGCCCGTATTCGGGAGGTCGTGGGTTTGATTCCCGTAGCCCACACTCTGACATGGGTTTTTCCGTGGTTTCCCTATGCCACTTAGACGAATGCTGGGGCGCATACTTTCATACCACGGTTTCCTTTCTATCATTTTCCTTCATTCCATTTCCTTATCTTTCAGGTGTGCTTTCAGATGAGTGGTACTGGCGGTGCCAGACAAATGGCGCGGATGTTTGCACAGCTGTTTTCGGCGCTTGGTGGCGTTTGGGCGGCCACTGTCCTCCGTCTGGGGGACGCCTGTAAGACAGCCATCGGACCCCCTGGGTGCTAGCTCCGGTGGGGGGAGGAGGACGCCTGTACGACACCAGACCCGCAGCGTGTGGTGGTTGCTTGTCGGAGCCTGGCGCCGGGATGAGGTCTCAGCACTTGTTAAGGACTTCTTTGCGTCTCTGTGGCCTGTCTAACTACAACCCCGTGGTTTACTCACTTCATTCCTGCCTTCTAGGGATGATAGCCACAGTAGATCTGAGTTGGTCGCGGTGCGCGAGGTGTCCTCCGTGTTTGCCCTATACCCTCTAAAGAGCGTTGATAAATAAAAACTCAAATTTCATTTTTCCACGTAGTTCTCCCTTTGTACCTGCACCAATCCTTCGCTATCTTCTTGCAGTATCCCCACTCCTTACGTCTTTTCTCGGCATTCAGTTCCTTGTAGCTCCTCCATCCGCCATGATCATCCTTCCCTCCAATCACCCGCTCATAAAACGAAGCGAAAAAGAGGGCTTCTGATATGTACAATAAAAGAATTATGTTTCATCGTAATTCTGTTATTACTTCATTTATAGGTTTATTAGGAATGAAACACACGATTGTACGTACAAGCAAATAAGAAGTATCATTCTGGTTGCATATGAACAGCTCCCCCTTCCATAGCATACTGTTACGTTTATTCATTTATTTACGTCTAGTGGTTAGAGTGGTTATTTAGATTGAGTATTATTATTAGGGCTAGGAAGTTCATGCATTTGCATGTTTTTTCATAGGGGTTAAAAATGTATGCTTTTACATTATGTGCACGAATTATGGAATTTTAAGTCATTTGGACGTGATTTTATGGTGCATATAACTGCATATTTTCTTGATTTTGATAAATGCATATTATTTCAATACTATAGCTTCTATATAGCAAATTTTAATGATTTTATGGGTTTTTTTCCCACCTGGGTAATATTTTTCATATTGGTAGTGTTGCATATGATGATGTAACTCGCGAGGTGGCGAGAAGCAATGCTGAGTCATGTTGTTATGCAGTGAATCCCCTGTTTCCATCCTTTCATTATATGTATGTGCGTAGGGAATAATCAGTGCGTTATCTGAGAGGTTTATATTAACAAAGATAAAGTGCAGGTCAACGTTTTGAGCAGCACGATTATAGCAACGCTTGCCTCTGCGTGGTCTTCAAACGTAACAGTGTTGTGAACTGGTTCCCTCCAAATTAAATTAGGCGTATAAAATGTTAAAAAGCTCTTCAAATGCCAAAAATAAAACCGACTTAGAGTGCTAGATTAATTAATTTACAGAAAGAGTTTTCGGATGATTTAGTATCTACAGATAATAGGGTACTGTTCTGTGGAGCGTGTGACAAAAATATAGGGAATGAGGAAAGATTTCAAATAGTTCAGCACATAAACACAACAAAACATAAGGAGAATTTAATCAGAAAACTCGCAAACAAATAACCTGTTCTAAAGCAATTAGTAGAGTGTTTAGGAAGTAGGGTTACTGAATTTTCCTATGACTTGTGCCAAGTATTTTTAGCTGCTGATATTCCCTTGTTCAAAATTAGTAATCCGATATTTAAAAACTCTCTTGCCAAGTGTACTCAACAACATGTGCCTGAAGAAAGTACATTGCGTAAGACTTATGTAGGGCACTGCTACAATAACGTATTGTCAAATATACAAAATGTAGCGGATCAGTTTGTGTGGTTGTCTGTTGATGAAACCTCTGATTCTGAACGCCGTTCTATTGCTAATATAATCGTGGGTGCTTTAAATAATGAACAAAAGACTACAGCTTATCTCCTTAATGCGTGCAAATTGTCGGGCACTGACAATGTAACTGTGACACAGTTTGTGATGGACTCTTTGAAATTACAATGCCCATGTGGAATCGAATACAACTGGTTGTTTTTATTTGTTACCTTATATGGTAAAATCAGGAAAAAACTCAGAAAGGTATTTTTCCTAACTTAATTCATATAACTTGTTAGGCACACGCTCTTCATCGATTCTTTCCCACTGGTAGATAGATTTGTGTCCAGTACAAAGAGAATTTTTGTTAAATCTCCTAAAAGAGTTAAGTTGTTTAGATCAACAGCACCTAATATCCGACTTCCTCCTGCACCGGTGTTAACTCGATGGGGAACATGGGTCGATGCAGTTTTAGATTATGCCGAGCACATAGACATAACCGAAGAGGTTGTTAATTCATTGGACTCGAACGATGCTTCATCAATAGAAACAGTGCAAAATATTCTGTCAGGCACTGGGTTAAAGAAGGATCTTAGTTTCATATCTGCCCATTTTTCTTTCTTACCAACAGCCATAACGGCATTGGAAGCTGTAGGATTTCCTTTGCATGAATCACTTACTGTGCTTGAAAAAAATATGTGATCTAAGTTCGGTTCCTGGTAGCACAGGACAAAAAGTGAAAGAGAAAGTGAATTATGCAATTTCAAAAAAGTATGGTTATAAACAGATGTGCGATATTCGAGACATTCTCGAAAGAAAACCATCTGTCACACCAAGAGACTTGACTCTCTCTGTGAAACAGTTAACATCATTTAAATATGCCCCTATAACATCTTGTGACGTGTAAAGAAGTTTTCCATTTTACAAAAGTGTTTTGCCAGACAATGGACGACGTTTTACTGTTGAAAATTTGTGTAGTGTTGGTCGTGAACTGCAATTTAGCAGTTAATAGAAACAGCGGGACCACTTCTGCTTCAACCTCTAAGGAATAAGGTAACTTTATTATTTACACTAACTCGTCTACTGCAAAGGGACATGAACTGTTCTAATGAAATAGTGCATATTTCTTGGCATATTTTGAAGTTTTTAAGAGCATATATGCATGCATATTTCAGTGTTTTTTAGGGCATGAACTTCCGAGCTCTAATTATTATATTGTCGTGTTGTCGAGATAAATCTTAATTTATTTTAGATGTCGTTTATATTGTTCCTATTCTATTATTTGAATATTAGTTATGGTAATAGTGTCAATATTTGGTAGTATTGGTATAGTCATGTTGGTGATAATTGCAGTTTAAAGCACTGTTATAGAATCCGTAATGCCATTGCTGAAGTATATATTCATGTATGTTCTTAGTCTCCTCTATGTTGCATCTCTGCTTTTTTCTTTATTTTTCTTCTTCTATTCCTCTTGCTTCTTCTTTTCCTTCCCTTTCTCTTCCCCCTTCTCATTTCCATAGTCTTCTTTCTTCTTCGCCTTCTCTCCCTCTTCTTTCTTCTTTTAATTCCCTGTCTCTTCTGTGTTCTCCTTCAAACGATCTTCCTTATTCTTGTCTTTCCTTCTCCCCCTTTTCTTTCTTCCTCTCTTCATTCTTCTTACCCCGTTATTGTTGGCATCTTCCACCTGGTTAAATCGTCTCTTGTAATACATATCTCTTCTCTCTTCTTAACCACCTCATAATTCACATCTTCCGTCTACCTTAAATATTCTATAAATTTTTTTCTTCTCTTGTCTTTAACCGCTACAAAGGAAGAATGGGATAGGATAGGACAGGACGTCGCGGAGAGGATTCGACACATCGACCTTAAATACATTTTGTAGCGGGACGGTCCCGGGAGGAAGGATGAGGCAAGACTAAACAGAGGGCGGCCAACCCAAGGAGTCATGACAGAGCAGAGGGCAGGGTCTCTACTATTTCCAGATTGAAGCTCCCCGGCGGTGGCTGGCACAACCGGCGTTCCGTCCATCCGCTGTCTTAGACATCCCACAGGGGGGTTCGGAAACCGTCCCGCCGAAGGACGAAGGTGACCAGAAGCATCCTTATTTCCCTGCCATACTGCGCCGATACTTACTACCTGAAAGAAAACAGCTGGATGAAGGGTGAAAGGAAATGAAAAGTAAAGCGAAATGGAGGGTCAAGAAATTCGACTGGCGATCCGGGAAAACCGCGAAAAAATAAATGGGTCAGGTAGGCCGATCACTGGGATTTGAACCGTGAACCTCACGAATGCGGGCCAACGACTAAACCGCCTGAGTCATCCTACTCGGTAACCGCCACATAATTACATCCTCCACCTCCTTTCAGTCTTCTATACATTTCTTCTCTCTTCTTTTCCAACTCATTTTTATCTTCCACCTTAAATCCTGTTGTATAAATGCTTCCCCATTCTCTCTGTTTATCTTCCTCATAATTAGCGCCTTCCATTACCCTTCAGTCTTTTCCGGTCTTTCTGTTCTTAACCACCACAAATTCTTCTCTCGTCTTCACCGCCTCATAACCTGTATCTTCCATATTTTTTTATCTTCCTCCTCCTCTTCTTCGTAATGTTTTCTACTGTCTCTCTTCCTGTTCCTCAACTGTTTCTTCATCGCCACTCCTTTTACGCTCTATCTCCCTTGTCATTTTTCTGTTATCCTCAAATCTCTGTCTGTCTGTCTGTCTGTCTGTCTGTCTGTCTCTCTCTCTCTCTCTCTCTCTCTCTAATTCCCATAAATTTAATTTTCACCTCTTTTAAATAATACGTATTTTTCTATCTCCCGATTTTCTTCTTCATATTATAATCCTAAACTATCTTCTTCTGTTATAATTATAATCATGCTCTTGTTCCTCTCCTGCATATCCTCCTTCCATTTTTCTTTTTCCTGTAAAGTAAACTGTTGTATTCATATGCATTTTGATCTTCTTGCCATTACTTCCTCTCCATGGGTTTGTAATATCTCTTCCTGTACTACTTCCACTCAACTCGCTAAATTAATTACTTTTAGAGCAATTTGATCTAAGTGTGTGTATAGGTGTTTAAAAAAAGGTGTCCGATATTGTAACAGGAGATGGGATTGGTCAAAACTAGAATAAATGTTCCTATGTATGTCCGGAAACGAATACTTGTTGAGATATGAGTCATTTTAGAACAGTGCGCAATGTATGCACATTTTCGATAGGTTTGGCATACGTCAATGTCTTTAAATATCCCCATAACCACAAACCTAATGGATTGAAGTCCGGCGAACGGAGAGGCCATACTAATGCATCTCCTCGACCAATCCATCGTCCATCGACCAATCTTACTTTCTCAATATACTAACTACTTGATAGACGCTGAAGACTATCCTTTCTTCTCTAACCTGATCTGTAAATTGGGCACATTAAAATAAAACGTGCTGTAGGCTACCTTGTCTTTTACGAAGTGTAAATATATCGTCCTGAGTTCTGTTAATTTTTCAATAAGTTTTATATGGTCCATGACCTGTAAGATCATCGGCATGCCCTGGACATTCTCGTGTGCGACAGTGCGATCCCGAATTCAACACAGGGTGCACCTAGCGTCCAAGGAGAATGAAAAAGTAGTTGATGAAGATGGACGACCCTTTAAGGTTGGAACCCGAGATCTCACAAATGCGAGTCTCCGAAGCTACTCCAAGCATCCCGCAATGATGCCTTGGCAAACCCATTTATCTGTTCTTCAAAAGTTTTTACGGGCGGTCAGCAGGTCCTAGGGTGAGATCTCAGTCATACTTAAGCGAAATGTACTATAACATTACCTGAAGATTTCACGTACCATACGTAGTTGTTTTAAGTTACAGTGTTTGAAATAGCTCGATGACTTAATGACAACATGCGGAGGGGGGACTTAGCACCTCGACCGAAAGGCGATCCTTTGTGCCTATGCCCCTGACGGGACACCCCCCGGAGGATGGATGAAACGAATGGAACGTTGCCACCACAGAGTAGAGGGCATGGTTCCTACATTTTCCCAGTTAGAAGCACCCCGGCGGAGGCTAGCTCAGCCCGGTTCCTCTCCCACCCTTTCGGGTTCGTGCTTCCAACGGGACGCGGGACGCGGAAAACGGCTCCCCTCCCAACCCTCGGGCTTGCACCGTCCCATGGAGGCCACCGAAACCAGCAGGATCGCCTTCCAATCCGGGGCACGATATTTCCAGAGTGCATTTATTCCCCCTGCTGTACTGCTGCCGCAATGCTCGCCTACGCTTCCAACCCAAAAAGAAACCTAAGAGGATGAAAGATAAAATTAAATTATTAACGTCATGAAATGGACGGACAGGAAATTCAGAGGATATGGAAATCCTTCCCAAAATTCGCCTGGCGATCCCGAGAAACCTCCGAAAGGACCCATTGATCAGGAAGGTTAGCCACGGGGTTCGAACCCCGACCTCCTGAATGCGGACCACAGATATTACGCCTGAGGCATCCCGCTTGGTGGTTATTGCTTTAAACCAGGACAGTAAAATAAAATAAAAATGTTGCTGTTACACTTCTATTCCTGAATTATGGTCAATTTAGTAAATACAGATCACCTGTATAGAAATTAATGGTCTGCAAATTCATTTGCGTAGACCGCTTTTAGCTGAATGGCGAAAAATGCATTTCAAAATCAGTAATTCCAAATTTACTGATTACATACACTGAAAGAAAAAAAGAAAGAAATGGGTGGTAAAGTGTCATTTTATATTTCATTGTTTTCATTGCTGCAGGCACTCGCAATTATTATGCTTTAATGTTGGATATAGCTCACCTGGTTCCTTTCCTTCCGGAATCATACTGGCAATTGCATTGGCCGCCACAAAAAAACAAACCACATCAAGCACCTTTAATATACCGACACTCATGATGAATGAATTAGGACCAGAAAGTCTCAGAAAATTCTGCAATTCTCTCTGAAAAATAGAAATAAATATACGTACGTTTTTCTATTTTCTGTTAAAACAACTGCAAGTTTAACTTCAAAGTAGATTTTGCAAGTAGCAGCTATACAATACATGTGCAGGATATAAGAGGTAAAAATGCAAATATTTCGATATTCACAAATCAAAATTAAACGCAAGGACTGTCCTACTTATGCCTTTATTTGCTTCCATTTATAGTTTATTTATTTGCTGTAACATACTATAAAAATCTGACGTGTTGCACTCACATGACTTTCTCTACTCTTGTACTAACCATTCTTACAGACTCTTATTCCTATATCTTCTTCGTGTTAGTTGAGACAAACATTTGTACAAATTATGTTATTGCTCACTCCCTTGTAGGTGCAAGGGGAATATTAGAATACCGTAGGCTTTGAGCGATAGTCAAATCTTTCAAAGCTTTAAGATCCCGTTCTCTTTGCACGCTTAACATGAATTAAAAGAAATAACAACGATGTTCCATTTCATGAAAGTTTTAAGTTTTCCGAAACTGAAACAAATAACAAGGAATGTCTCCTAAATGGTTCAATCTAGAAAAAATTTATTTGGACATAAATTGTGTTTTAGCAAGATCTACATTTTTTTGTATAGTAAGATTTTGTCTATCTCTTATGGTTTACGTGTTATTCAAGAGTCATCCAGAGTAAACAGGACTATATAGGTTATACCTAGAAAATTCAAAATATACATTTCATTTATAATACAAATATCTTAAACATACGGCATTTTAATCAAAATCGTTAAGACCATTTTCAAGAAAATAAAAAAATTCGAAATATCTTCCTTATAAATGGTAGCTTAAGGTGGAGATATTTTCTTTAAAATCTTCGTGTCGCATCCTTGAAAGACGTTAAACTTAAATACCAACTTTGGTTTTTAATCGGCTTTTCGTTTTTGAGTTATGCTGTCCACAGTCTGACAGACTAACAGACACACACACGCGCGGACCTTTTTATAAAAATCTTATGTGTTGCACTCACATGACTTTCTCTACTCTTGTACTAACAATTCTTACAAACTCTTATACCTCTATCTTCTTCGTGTTAGTTGAGATAAGCATTTGTACAAATTATTTTATTGCTTATTTCCTTGTAGGTGCAAGGGGAATATTTGAGTACAGTAGGCTGTGAGCGATAGTCAAATCTTTTAAACTGTGAGATCCCGTTCTCTTTGCACGCTTAAAAATAAACAACGATGTTCCATTTTACGAAAGTTTTCCAAATCTGACAGATATAACAAGGAATATCTCCAAATGGCTCACTCTACAAAAAAAAAATTATTCAGACACAAATTTTGTGTTTTAGTGACATCTACATTTTTGTATATTAACAACTTGTTTATCTCTTACAGTTTACGAGTTATTCAAAAGTCATCCAAAGCAAACAGGAGTATATAGCCTATAGCCAGAAAATTCAAAATATACATTTCATTTGTCATACAAATATCTTAAACATATGACATTTTAATCAAAATCCTTAGAGCCATTTTCAAGGAAATCAAAGTTTTCTAAACATTTTCCTTGTAAAGAGTAGTTTAAGGGTGGGGCTATTTTCTTCAAAATCTTCGTGTCACATCCTTGAAAGACATTAAACTTAAATATCAACTTTGGTTTTTAACCGACTTTTCGTTTTTGAGTTATGCTGTCCACAGACACACTGACACACAGACACACACACGGACCTTTTTCTAAACATGCTTTTTTTTTTAATTCACGGGGTCTCAAAACATATATTTCCGGTGAAATCTCGACAGCGAATTTTTGGGTGGAACACAATACTTCCACTTATCAGAGAAAGTAAAAATGGTATTTTTTGGATTCAGGGTGCCACAAAACATGTATTTCCGGTGAAATCTCGACATCGAAGTTTTGGGTGGAATACAATACTTCCTCTACTTACCAGTAGAGAAAGTAAAAAGTGTGAGCAATAATAGCTAGTATCTATTACCACCTCCGAATATGGAAATTCTCGACTAGGAAGGAGGGATGAATTCCTAAAAATGGACTATATTGCATACAAGTAAATAGAATAGGTAATGTAATTAAGACTAATTAACTACTTTACAATTTCTATGATAAACGAAATAAGAATAACGTTCATTTTAAATTACTAAAGCTAATTTCTAATACAAATTGGTTAGTAATTAACACTCAGGTGTTACGGAGAAGAAATTATAGGTACTGTATTAAAGTGATATCTTGATACCAGAATTGTCCATTTTGTGGAGCAGTTACAACCATACAGAAAACATCAGGCATGTGCTTGTTTGTGAGAAAACTGTTTGACGAAGTGGATACATATTAAGGTACCACTTATATCCCTAACACCTGTATACCACAAGTTTCTTGTCCACATCTTCATGATGCAGATGTGACTCCAGATAAATAAAAGGTTATCAATAACACTTTTTTGTGATTACTTTGCAGTTTTTTTTTTTTTGGGGGGGGAGGAATTTATGCTGAGGAGTTTTGCAAATATTTATTGTAATACACTGAGCTTCACTTATAACCTCACTGAACCAAGAACCTTTGAAATGCCATCATAAACATTTACTAAGCGCGCCAATTATCTATCTTCCGTCATAATACTTTCACTGTCCTTTCCGCCCATCTTTTATACCAAGGAAGTATTGCATCACATTTGCTAATAAATGCATTTTGTTATTAAACATACTTTTTAAGTTTTCCGTCACTGCTTTCTTGAAATTTTCTTCTTCTGCATAAATTTAACCTTTCGATAATGAACCTGGTCTTGACAAATACTCAGCTAGATTAGGAAATAATGACGGCGCAACACAAGGTTTTAGTTTAGGGTAGTTTCCTGGGAACGTTTTAATTTCCCCATCAGCTATAAATATCTCTGCTGTTATCACTCTCTCTTCAGGAACTACAGTCCACACTTTGAACTCCTGAAACAATTAAGTAATTCCCTGTCAGTGTTTCCATGATTTGTTACACTATTTGCTATAACATCTGTATAATAAATCAGTTTGCAAGGTTGATGTTATGCTATTCATGTAGGCAAAACGAACCTCGTATAGGGATTTACTTTATTGAGTATAATGAAGTTTTGGTAAACATCTGCGGTGTTGTTTCTTTTGACAATTCGACTGAGCAGAACTATTGGCTACAACGAATTGTTATACATTATCATACATCATCCTTAAATAATATCTTTATTCTTCATTTCAGAATTATGAAGTTATGAAGTACGATGGAACTCTTTGAAAAACGTTATTTCTTCTTAATAAAACGCTACAGAACAGAATTTTATTACATACATTATAACATTTGTTCCTCGGTCACAATCGTTCGTTGCCGACATAGAACAGCAAACTGGCAGAAAATGTGTATTGCTGACGTCACAATAATGTGACGTTCAAATAGTTGGCAGTTTTTTTAATTGTTCGTCGGCCTTTCCTTTGACACTAGTGCACCTGTATGCAGTAGATTTTGATCTTCGGGGTTGTACCCATTAGATCGCATTCATACTCTCATTCATACTTCCAGACTCTGGGAAGAACATGGAATAAGCTTGGCTAGAGAAAAATCCCCACCCCCAGTCGGGGTTTGAACCCGGGACCCCTCGCACTCCTGGCAGGTCCTCTACCAACTGAGCTATGGGACCAGCTTAGTATACCGTTGTCCGTGGGTGTTTTAATAAAGAACATAATAGTTTTTAAATTGTTTAGTCAAATTAATTATCTACGACAACGCAGATAAACGCTTACAATTTCGCGTCATGTTCTCTTTATACTACTTTTAACCTTTAAACCGAGAAGTTAAAATAGTTTTGTTAAGGATTTATATCCTGAGAAGCCGATGCTTCCCAATTTTAAGTGGCAAACTTAAAGCTAATTTTTTGTTATTTTAAAATTATATGAACGCCTTCCCCCAGAATTAATGGATATTATATTTACAATTTGGATGGGAACATAACATTACGGATTAGAGGAAAATTTCGGCACTACAACGAAGGCTAGACCTATTACACTTACTAAATCTTCTGGAGAAACAGGTGAGGGGGAGAGAGTACGAAGGGCGGCCAATTGTGATGGCGACAGGTGCAGCGCAACGGGGTTCCGAACATTTTCTGATTAAACGTCTCTAGCCGCCTCTTCAGTATCCCTTCAGAAAAGTTCGGGCAGAAAGACCCATTCTACTAAAGAAACAGCTCTCTTTTCAAAGCACGTCTACCTCACAGACCGCATGCCACCATCCACGGCACATAAATATGCTATCCCGCAAGACAAAAGGATATTACCTATCGACCTGACAAACCTATGAAAAAACCAAGGTCAGGGTGGCCGCCCCATCGGGAATTGAATCCGAGCATCGACGCTACTGCATCAGTAATGAAGTATAGGAACATAAGTTTCGTTAATATAATCTGAGAAAAAAATGGTTATATATACCAAAATCCGGTTCGGGACAATTGGACGATATATTTTGGCATTTGGGTTAGTTTTTTGAAACACAAATTTTAAAATTGAATTATTTATTATTGTTCAATACAACCTGTGGTGCGCGGGTGTATGTTCATTATTGCTATACGCATCTTATTTAGGTAGCTTATTCCTAGAGAGTTAATTTTCTGCAAAGTCTCTTCGAGGAAAGTCATATCTGGGTCTTCAGGAACTGATTCAGAAAATTACATCATCATGTTTATCGGCTATGTCGGTTACAACATCAGAACGTCAAGAAGCGTGGTAATTTGATTGCTACAATTATTATCTTCACTACTGTCATCAATTTGTACTGAGTGCAGTGTTGTAGTTGGGGCGTATCGCTAAAACCGAGCATCTTGCTAGCAAAACTTCGTCCTTCAAATTCAAAAACAAAATAACGCGAAATAAAATGCTTTATTCCAGAACTGAGATTTCCGAGGGGGGCAGGTGCTTTGTGTCCACCACTGGTAACAAAATGTGTGAGCAATTTTTGAAAAATGATTAATTTTAGAGAATAAAATTTCTAACATTTAAAAAATTTATAATAATTCACTCATTCAACTTCTGGATAGCATCTCAATATACTATTATTTTACATGGTTCAAAGCTCCTATTCCAAAATGTACAAATAATTTTCTCAACTTCTGAGGCGCGGGCTTACATCTCGAATACGCGACACTTTTGCATAATAAAATGCATGAAATAATTTATAATTAAAAAACTGTTCATCCAATTTGAATGAAATTTGGTATGCATGTTACCATAATAGCAGTACAATCACAATAACATTTTCACAAACATCCATGCAAAAATATGAAAATTTGAAATTTCACTCCCAGTGTCCCTTAAGATCACTATTCCTTTAACTATTCCTTTTTTACTTTTTTGCATGAATCACGTTAGATATTATGTCAATCCTTGTTACGGAACTTATAATAGCAATGGCGGAGGTAGTATAACCCCCATTGGTAACAAAATGTCTGAGCAATTTTTAAAACAAATTTATTTTAAAATTGGGTATATCTTATACTTATACAGGTAATAATTGACATTGTTTAAATGTTCCTTTTTTAATTTTTGAATGAATCACATTACACTGACGGAGCAGTACTTTATGAGAGCACTCTGAGATTTCATTGTTTCTCAAAAAGACCAACAATGAAAACTTTGAAACAATTACGCAATTCAGTAGTAGAAAATATAGTGGACAGTAATTATTAACTGCGCCTTGAATAAACAAATTAAAAGACAGAATTTAAAACATTACAGAAGGTGGGCATAATGTGGACATAACCCTAGTGATGCTGGGTTAAACAACAATATGGGAAAATGTACTTGTATTAAGCTGCAGGTAGCATATTTTACACTTTTTGTGTGTGATTGTAAGAAGGAATCTGTTGTAGTAAAGATTTAACTATCGACTAGTCCACACATGATGATGAATGATTCACAGTGAGAAGAGGAACACTTACGATGCGAGGGATCTACCACGAGAGCCGAAGCTGCCCTCTCCAACCCCTAAATCCAGGAATGGCGGCAACCAAGTGCCACTCCTTCCGTGGGGCTTTCCATTAGGCCAATATCTTGTTTCCCAAAAAGGCCTACCCTGCTGTTACACAGGGGATAGAAGTGGATACGCCACTTATACACGTCAACCCATCCGGGAAGACTACCTATAATCTAGGTGGTGCCGCCGAGAACGTTGAGGCGTCTCCCAATCCTGCCTTTCCGTCCGATATGACACTACCTTGGAGGCCGTAAATTAACAAATAAATCAAAAAAAGAAAAGCGCCTTGATAGGCCAGGACGCACTCAATCTCCCATGAGTATCGGGAACCACTGCCCGGTCGAGACCTACCCATTCCGAACGACTCCCATACGGAAGAGGCTCAGATGTTCGGCTCGACCTATTTCTGATAACTCAGAAGTACCACGACTGCTAGGGGTACACAGCGCTCACAGTACCTGAAGGAGTCGGAACCCCTTCCGTACGGGATAAGAACAGGAACGACTATTGTTAGAGACCGAGCAGGACGGCTCAGGCGCTAACACCTGTGGTCCGCATTCGGGAGGTCGCGGGCTCGATCTCCCTGGACGCTCTTCTTGACCCATGGGTTTTTTCGGAGATTTCCGCTGGTCACCAGGCGAATGCTGGGAAGGATTTCTATACCTTCAAAATTTCTTGCCTCTTCATTTCGTTATAGTAATCATTTCATTTCACCTTTCATCCCGTTAGGTTTCTTTTAGGGTTGGAAGCGTCGGCGAGCGTCGCGGCACTAGCACGACAGAGGGAACAAGTGTGCTCTGGCAATCTCGTCCCCCAGATTGAAAGGCGAGCCATTGGTTTCCGACCCCCCCATGGAATGGTCCAAGCTCTAGGGGGCAGGGGAACTAAGCCAGTCTCCGCCAAGGTGCTTCTAACTAGGAAAATGTAGGGACCCTGCCACCTGCTCTATCGTGGCAATTTTCCGACCGCCCTTAGGATCCATCCGCCTCATGCATCCTCCCTGGGGGAGAGATCACTTAAGCCCCCCTCCGAAGTTATCATTGAGCCATTAGTAGAGAGAACCGGCAGACTAATTTTTTCTAGACAGTGTTAGGTCACTACTTGAAAAGCTAATCCCCAACGTAATATGTGAAGTGATGGCTCAGTTCCGAAACAGCGTGCAGAAAATTGTGACCAGCAAAAAATATGGACGTACAGCACTGACTGACTGATAACCTTCAGTGAATGATATCATTTACTGGTGTAGCATAGAACAATGAGCAATAAACACGGAAACAATACCTATTGAACAAAGGCTCGAAACTTCTTTGTACCTCTTAATATATTTTTAGCTCCACCTGCTTTATAATACCAATACAAAGCTTTTTCGAAGAAATGTTAACACCAGAACCTAAAATGCAAAGAAGGTGGTTGAAATTTAATAATTAAAATCTAGTTTTATTTTGTGTATGTAATTAAAATACCTAGATTAAATTAGCGCCTCGAACTCGTATGATCAGTCATTTTTATCATTGGACTAAAATACAGTAACTCCAGAAATTATTCATCTCGCTTTTTAAATATTTACCAGCAGCCAAATATTGAATATGTAGAAAGAACAAATATTTAATAGTTCAAGTGTTCTGGCAGTTTTACACATTTAACATTGAATTTGTTTCGTAATTATTTGAAATCGACACCAAATTTACAAGGTATTTTTCACGTGTAATGTCTACACAATTATTTACGTACATATTTAAGGCAATTACTTTGGAATTTATCACTGAAATTGCTAAAAAAAATGGGGTTTTCTCTAACGGAGGAAAAACTGTCAGCCTCAGGAACAGTCAGCGCAGAACATATTTTTTTAGGGTCATTGGACATAGCTCAAACTTAATACTTACCCATTTCGTTACGTTATGATTCCAAGTATATATTCTTTTTCCATGCATATTTGTATATTTTGTTCCTTTTTGGTGATACAAACACGTATAATGCATATACGAGAGTAATTTGGAAAGTAGGATCTTAATCGCCGTAGCTCATCGGATTGCACGATTCCCGGCATGCCTTGCGCGTAAAACGACGCCGTTTGCAATGATAGTGTTGCAGTGTGCTGTTCACAGTGTCAGTTACATGGTTAAGGGCACTGGGAGTGTCCTTTTTTTTTTTTTTGGCGACGAGTTAACTTACACCAATATTTAATTTAAATCGTTTTCAGTAGAGGCCTTCGTTTTTCGATTTTGCTACAAATATTAGGATTGAAGAAGCAAGAGGGGGAGCGGAATAATAGAAATAGAAAGCTAGATTCTCAAAATAGGCTGATTTTCCCAGGAATTTTCCGGCAGCCCTCTGCAGACCGCGTGTCAAAAACAGATTTATTTATCCACAATAGCCACCGGAAGTCTTTGATTTCACGTCAATGGAAATTTAGCCTTTTAAGTCATGTACCAGGGATGAAGCGACAAAGACACAGCTGCAAAGTGGTATTGTGAAATTTGAACCAACTTTGCTAGCAATTTTGATTATTCTAAAACTGAAATCATTCGCTAAATTGTCTTCGCACTGTGTGTATTTGTTTGTTGTGTGTGTGTGTGTGTGTGTGTGTGTGTGTGTGTGTGTGTGTGTGTGTGTGTGTGTGTGTGTGTGTGTGTGTGTGTGTGTGTGTGTGTGTGTGTGTGTGAGTGTGACTGTGTGAGTGTGAGTGAGCGAGAGAGAGAGAGAGTGTGTGTGCGCGTGTGTGTGTTCAGTGAAGGTTGTTTTGGTGAAAGCATGAATGAAGAACTTGACCTGACAAATGTCACAAATAAGTTCATTCTCATTTGCGCCTACAATTTCTTGTGATTTAAAGGGGTAATTTTCTGAGAGGTAGAACTGGAACTGAAAAGCGAAAGGTTATTCGAATAAAAAGCATGCTAAATAATTATGATCTTAAGATATTTTGTATAATATTGCCACATAACAGTAATTAAAGGTTCGACACCATCTTATATCATTTTACTAACATAAACCATTGTTGAATGTGGTTTTCAGAAGTACGTCTCTAAAACATGTGATGTTCACATGCCGCAACAGCAGGATAAAACTTGAGGAAGACATTCAATAACATTATTGTATGTATTATTGCATCTTTCATTATAGGGAGTTCCAACAATGAACATACACTATAAAATCAAGTTTTTGCGCGCTGTCTGATTTCAAGGTCATATGAACAATCGATCGGTTCTTTGTGGAGAAAAAGTGAGGAAATAGCCGAAATTAAGTTCGCACCTGCTATCTCATGTGAAGTGGAACGGAGTTTCTCCACTTTCAATCTCACCAAAGTGGCCCGGGTTCGACCCCAGGCAACCGCATGTGGGATTCGTGGTGGACGAAGTGGCACTGGGGCGGGTTTCCTCCGGGTTCTCCGGTTTCCCCCGCCATCTCATTCCACCGGTGCTCCATCTTCATTCCATGTATCATAAGTGTCATCGTCTGCGGTGCCGTAGTAGTAAAAGCGGGTGTTAAACACAACAAAAAAAATCCACTTTCAAGGGCATTTTAACGGAAGACAGGATAGGGTATACACCTGAGAATCTTTCAAAATGATAAGTTTATTGCGCATGTAACGTTTAAAATTGATTGTGTGTTTTTCAATGCCATAGTTTATAAATGTTAATACTTTCATGTATATATTAAAGTTACAGTCAATTTAACTTTTTACAATTTAAAGTTGCAGTACTTTAAACAAAATGGCATGCTCAGTAATATATACAAATATATATCTTTTTTAAAAATTCTGTATCTTCCAAAATTGATATTTATTTATGCCAACAAGCTTAATGCTGGTGTTTTTAAACACACAAGCCGTGTGTGGGCAATATTTTAAGAGGCAGAATCAGGACTGAAAAATTCAATGCCCTAGTCGGGATTTGAACCACGGATCTTCCATCTTGGGATTGCCTCCTGCAGGTTCTCCAAGGAAGCTTGATTCTGGGATTCAATAATCTAACTTTCAACACCAGATTCTCTATTTTGATGTGAAAATGGACATGGAATTGAAGTAATTCAACAAGTATGACGCAAGTCATTATTTGGGTATAATTCACGTCTATAAGTGTTTTAAAAGCTGTACAGAATAATTGCGAGACGAAAAATGCGCTGTCCTTTTTTTGTGGCGCCCGAAACATGTCAATCTGCCCCAATGTGCGTTCAAATAACAAATAACTCAGAAGTCAGACGGACTGGAGACATTTCCTCATTGATGGATCCCTGATGTTACCACGTCTGTGTCTAGAACATTATTTTACACCTTCGTTTTCCACACACACACACACACACACACACACACACACACACACACACACACACACACACACACACACGCACGCACGCACGCACGCACACACACACACACAAACCATGTGATGTGCAGCGGATGCCAAAAATATGTCGACATAATTCTATAGGGAAAGAACTTATCAGCAGTTCCCAAGAATTCAATATGGCTGACATTAAACTAAACCGCAGTGGACATTACGCCAAACAGCAGCAGTGCCAACCTACATAATAAACGCATTATTTCTAACCTAAAATGTCACAGGGTTAAAGTGACATGCTTTCAAAAGATAATAATGCCTGAACATCGTTACCACACAACACATAAACCTACTCACCTTTGGGAAATATTGTTCTGCAATAACACTTTTGGATAAAATCACTTTCGAACGCTTAATATCGTAATATACATTTAACGCACTACTGCGTTGTGAACACAAAAATAACACTAACTATAGCTGCATATGATGCTCTAAAGCAATTCAAGACAAAACCACGCGTACACGAGCAATATAATGGCAACCACAAAATAATTAATACGGCGTCTATACAGAATCTTGTTTTAAAATCTATCAGTTGCCTTCTCTGCAACGGGTTTAAAAATAAGGGCTTCTGTGGCAACATAATAGTGCAATAGCACCAACTATGGCCGTAGCTTTACCATGGTTATATTTTAAGAACAATTGGCGGTACTAATGCATCCTAAGAGACGGAATATCACAAAATCTAATCAGACCACGGCATAATGGGGGAAAAATCTCACGGTTGGTTTTTTGGGGTATTCCAAAAAGCTGTTTCCTCTATACCGTATGCACGGATTCTCAGTAGTTTGTGATACCAACATTGGTAAGAAAATTAAATTAAATATTCTTCGTAAGTGTCCGCCTGCACCCATATCTTCTGCCCCACCCTACCCTACAAGAAACTTTTGGTTATTTAAGAAAGACCTACGCATAATAATATAGCAAAATGTCTCTTTTATGTTGTCTAGGTAATGTGAAGTTTTACAGGAGTGGAAAGAAGCTTAACTGATAGTTTATAAAGGTCCAAAGTACATAGAGTATTTCCTATTCCGACGATAGTCGCTTTCCATTAGAAATCCGGTTAATGAAGGTAATTTGGAAGGAGCTGTCAATCAATATCTTTTAAGGAAAATACGCGGTTAGACAAGTCCGTAGAATAAAGGAACATAAAGGAGATATTAATTAAATTTTCAGAAAACATTAGTATATTATATATTTGTCCTTAGTATTGCCTTTGTGCTTTATACACACAGGCACATGCATACCAACGTATAAAATACGTACACGAAGAAGGTGAGGAATGTACGAACAAATTCAAATTGTTTTTTATTCATTTGAAACGCTATTTTTCTATTAACTTACGTTTATTACGACAAATGTAAGGCTACATACGATTTCAAATTTAGTCGAGTACACTTAAATGCAGTTTTTATGTAAGTAAAGATGAGTCCACAGACTATTCCGGAAAAATTCAAGGTATGCAGTTTATTTGTCGTATTAATGTCACAAGTATATAATATTTTAATTAAAATCTTAAGTACGTTTTAAGAAAATAAAAATGAGCAAACTTTTTCCATGTAAAGGGTAGTTTGGAGTGCTTGGAATTTCGTAAAAATCTTCCTGTCACATCCTTGGAATATGCGGAACTTAAACATAAAGTTTTTAGTTATGCTATTGACACACACAGGTGCGCGCGCACGCACACACGAAAGTACACACATGCACAAACGCACATACAGAGTGAGAGATATTTTTTGAAAATTCTTCAGGAATCCAAAAAGGTGCATTTCCAATGAAAACTCGCTCTCAAATAATTTTTTGGCTGGAATACAATATCTATATACCTCCTCCTCTTCATACCGTAGTTAGGCTGTAGAGAAAGTAAACATCAGTAAGAGCAACATAACTATAGGGTTGAACATGCAGGGTTAAACATAGCAAAGTGATATAGCTTCATTTGAAATAATTTTAGCGAAATATTTTGAGTGTTATTAAAGCAGGATTTGAAGCATCACTTTTGATACGAATTGTATAATATGCAAGGGCAAGGCAATGTTTTAATGTAATGTAATGTAATGTAATGTAATGCAATGTAATACTTTGTCCCACCATGTAGAGACAGCAAACAGGGGAACATTAACCTTGTAACAATCCTACATTTTGCTGAGGGATTCAATTTGAATGGTAAAAATATGGAGCATTTTAATGTAAAATCCCCCCGTGGAAAAACAGCCAAGACCTACTGCCCGACCGCTGCGTCTCCCACCGCTGCCCACCATAGGCGTCATCAGTGGGTTGCAGTACTGGAGGTGGGACGTGGTCAGCGCCCCGGTCTCTCCCGGCCGGCTATTAGGTCTTCTCGACCAGTTTATTGCAAGATAATGATGGTAAAAATGTTTTAAATAATTTTAATATGCACGGCACTTCTATGCAGAGGGATTATATGCATAATGCTTTAAATGCTGTCTAAATTAATTTTCACAGCTAAATTAAAGTTTGGGTATAGCTACATTTCGTTAAAGATTTTAATCATTTATTCTGAACTATGCTTTTCATTAGTTTATATAAGCATATTAACTTACAAATAAAGTTTCACTTTGACACTAGTATCTCTCCTACACAGCTTGCTGGAGGTTTAAAAGTTGATTTGCAATAACAAGTTTTTACCAGTGCTTAATATCCAAAAAAATATTAATACTTGAAACTCGTAGTTCGTTTTCGGTAGATAATACAAGATAGCTATAATTACGGCCTGCGCTTCAAACCTCGCCACGAGCGTCCTCAGTCCTCATAGCTGGCAACTTCCAGGAGGTAGCCTAAAGTTAGGCGCGAAACACTTGCTCTCCGATGTTCCTTTCCCAAATATTTCATTGCATGTATCACCGGTGTCCACCTCCTGTAGTGCTATATTAATTAAGAACGGGCGTTATACAATAAGAAAGGAAAATATTTCTTTTAATAAAATTGGATACATTTTCACAAATAAGAAATAACTATGTTAATTCAGGGAGGGAATGTTTTGGATTCTTCTTCACCTTTTATTCTATGAAGCTTTTTAACATTAACAGTGTTTAACCCCCGTTCATACTACATACGGTATCACAGGCAATGAACGCTAATAATACATGCAATGGAATGAGTAATTGGGAAAATGATTTTGAGAACGAAACGTTTCAGGCATTTTTCAGTCATTAGAAGTGAATAAAATCTGGAAAATACTCAATCAGGGAGGACATCATGGTGGGATTTGAATCGCGGACCTCACATTTACCAGTCGTTGTGACCATGTTCTATGTCTGACATTTTCAAATGTATAACATTTTATTTTTAAATTATGTTCTTCAGTCAGACCGGATACTGCTAAGTGAGCCTATGCATCCTTGTAATAATCACCCACCAATAAATGTTTTGTTGTTACCAAATTTAAAAGCTAGGAGAAACATTAATAACCGTTACTCTACATTTAAGCTGTGAAAGTAATTTTAGTGGCAATATTACCTTATGCGTGTATATAATTTTCCTTTGCAAATGCTTCGGCAGCAACATGTACGTCCTGTTCGTACGTACACCCTGACACCTCTGCTACTAGCTGCAAACTGGAGAGCCATAAACTGACTGGTGACTACCAGGTGATTAGGGAATCGTATCACTATCATAAAAGCAATGCGTCAAAGAACATAGAATCAATTACTCTGAGATAACTTAAAAGCGCTCTGTATAATGCATTTGGGAATATTTGGTTGGACTTCGCATTTCACAGTGATAATTAGGCATAGGAATTTTTATTCATTAAAATCAGGACAGGAGGAAATAAGGCTGGTGTCACTGGCCTTAATGAGAATTTAGGCGTCACCCCTTTAAACGCTGTCCTCAGTGTCGTTCGCCAAAGTAGGTATCTGTTGCCAGCTGTTCTAGTGAAGAACTATAAGATCTTTGCTATGCGTGGGCAGGTGTGAGGTTAAACACACCAGTCAAGTTGACGATAAGTGTAATGGAAGTTAATAATGATATATAACCTCTGTGGCCCGCATTCGGGAAGTCGCGGGTTCGATTCCCGTGACCGCGCACTCTGGAATGGGTTTTTCCGTGGTTTCCATATGTCAATTAGGCGAATGCTGGGGTGCATTATTTCATACCACGGTTTCCTTTCCACTATTCTCGGCGCTAGGTGGCGTTTTGTCACCCTTGTCATCCATCGAGGGCGAGACGCTCAGTGCGACATCGGACCCGCGGTGTGCTGGCTGCTTGGCGGGGCCTGGCGCCGGGATGAAGAGATCTCAGCAATTTTTAGGGACTTCCGTGCGTCTCTGTGGCCTGTCTAGCTGCGAGCCTGTGTGGCACCTTCGGTTCCCTCATTTCATTCTTGCCTCCTGGCGGTGATATCCACAATAGATCTCTGAAGGTCGAAGTGAGCGAAGTGTTCCCCTCTGAGTCTGTAACTTTACCCATTTACCCTTTAATAATGATACATCGAGTTGCCGACCGTTGAAGTTGAAAAATTAGATTGTTTCTGAATCTTATCACTCGAAATGGTAACCATTGAATTACATCCGCAAACTTATGACGTATCCAGACTTCACGGTTTTAAAATAACTGTTATCGTAATAATAATAATAATAATAATAATAATAATAATAATAATAATAATAATAATAATAATAATAATAATAATAATAATAATAATAATAATAATAATAATAATAATAATAATAATAATAATAATAATAATAATAATAATAATAATAATAATAATAATAATAATAATAATAATAATAATAATAATAATAATAATAATAATAATAATAATAATAATAATAATAATAATAATAATAATAATAATAATAATAATAATAATAATAATAATAATAATAATAATAATAATAATAATAATAATAATAATAATAATAATAATAATAATAATAATAATAATAATAATAATAATAATAATAATAATAATAATAATAATAATAATAATAATAATAATGCGAAGTGTATATTGTAGTTGTCGCAGAAATGTTAGATGAGCTGAAGTTACCATTAGTCTACATAACTTGAGGGGGTGGGGTCTTAGGGTGCTACTATCTTCCGATAATAATCGATCACAGTAAACACGTCTGTACTACTGCAAAAATCTAATGTGTTGTACTCCCATGATTTTCTTTTCTCTGGCACAAAGCATTCTTACCCATTTTTACTCCTCTATCTAGTTCATGTTAATCAAGATAAACATTTGCACAAGTTACGCTATTGCTAATTTTCTTGTAGGCGCAAGGGGAATATGGGGATAATGTAGGCTTCAAGCGATAGTTAAATCTTTTAAATCTGGTAGCTATGTTTTAGCTTTGACATTCTGTTCTCTTTGCATGACCAAGAAATAAAAAAGTGAATAATGGCTTCCCATCTTCGAAAATTATAATTATTGAAAAAATTCAATTTAATAACAAGGAACACCTCCGAAATGGCTCATTTCACAAAAAAGTTCGAACATTGTCTACTTAAATTGTATCCTCATTTTTTGTGCAATAGGATGTCTATCATTAGGGTGTACCTACTAGTTATGCAAAATTAATCCAGAATAAGGATGTCTTCTGAAGACATTTACAGAAAATTCTAGATATACATTTTATGTAATAAAGGTATCTTAAACCTATAGCATTTTTATCAAAATAGTTGGATTCATTTTTAATAAAATCGACAATTTTGAAAAAGTGTTCTATGCCTGAGGCAAGGCTTGCGCTGTAATGGCTTCAAAAGTAGCTGATTTGTGGAAGGGGTACATTGTTGGGCTTTCCGATGCCGGCAATAGCCTTTCCGTTTGCAAGCCTATCTAGCACAGCCATACCTAAATGACGAAAAAGCACGAAGGTATAAAATGTGATTAGGCTGCAAATGGTTTCTTGTAGACAGACGATTAAAGGCGAAAGTTAAGAAACTAAATCCTGTAATGCACGGTTCCATTAACATTCCACACGTATATTTCCATGAGAATAAAAAGATTAGTGGGTCGTATTTATTTTTTTCTTCACCTTGGCTGACTTCGTACCAACGAGTGTAAATTCTGCATCCTCTGGCAACTCCTCCGATGTTCGGGAGTCTGAAGATCCCCTGCGGCCCGTGGAACAAGACCGGGATTTCATAGAGGATGTGCGACTAATCGTTCTAAGTTTCGACTGGCAACAATTCCTGATGACGGGCAGAACAGGATGGTTAGCGCTTGTGGATGGCACCACCACCACCGCCGCCACCACCACCACGCCGCCGCAGCCACCGCCACCGCCGTCACCACCGCCACCACCACCAGCAACACCACCACCGCCGCCGCCACCATCGCCACCACCACCAGCAACACCACCACCACCGCCGTCACCACCGCCGTCACCACCGCCACCACCACCAGCAACACAACCACCACCACCGCCACCACCACCACCGCCGCCGCCGCCACCACCGCCACCACCACCAGCAACGCCACCACCGCCACCCCCGTCACCACCGCCACCACCACCAGCAACACCACCACCACCGCCACCACCACCACGCCGCCGCAGCCACCGCCACCGCCGTCACCACCGCCACCACCACCAGCAACACCACCACCACCGCCGCCACCACCACGCCGCCGCAGCCACCGCCACCGCCGCCACCACCGCCACCACCACCAGCAACACCACCACCACCGCCGCCACCACCACCATCACCACCACCATCACCACCGCCGCCGTACACCACCACCACCGCCACCACCACTACCAACACCACCACCGCCGCCGCCGCCACCACCACCACCGCCGCCACTACCATCACCACCACCGCCGCCACCACCACCGCCACCACCACCACCACCACCGCCACCGCCGCCACCACCGCCGCCACCACCATCATGCCATCTCTTGTGACCGCTGCTTGCGCAAAGCGAGCGCTTTCCGTAAGTGTTTATTATACTATCTTTCACAAAAGTAAATACACAATTTCAGTGATACCTGTACGAAGGGTCACCTAATTCTCAGGCGTTCTTGTATGGATGGGAGAAGAACTGAATTTGTCATATGATTCCGTTGCTGTTTAGACGGCAGCCATGGGCTCACCTCGCAGTTTTTAAGAGCAGTATTTCAGCAATCCTACATTAACGAGCAACTATTGCAAATTTAACTTCAGTGCACCTCTAGAAAACATATTCTCATTCTGTTTCCATTAAATTGTGGACCAGATGTAAAAACTATTCCAGTGTAGGGTGTTAGGCTTACAAACGTAAGCTGAAGCAGTAACACCTGGTTTCGTGTGTGGAATAGCTGAACGGGCTAAAACGTGTTACTACAAGTCAGTGGTGGTGGTCTAACCCCAGATCAAAACCTATTTAACGCGTATTTTTCTCCCTTTTCTGTCTTAACCGGAATATCATAATTTGTATAACCTGTGGGAAACATACAATTATACAAATTAATGTAATCGATGCACTTGTAATAAAGCTGCTTCGTTAGAGAAATAAATTAAATTGGTATTATTAATCCGCATAGCTTTGTAACTTCTCCCGCCGTCTTATGAATCATGCAATACGATTGCATCTTTACAACTGAATACTTTATAAGATATTAATTACTATTACTAAAAATAAAACAGGAAATACGCTTACCTCAAGTCACAATCATTTCTCCCAAAATTAACAATATTTTCCTTAAAATATCCACATTCAGACATCTCTCTATAAACCTCGCAGACTATTCCCTGTTAATGTTCACATTAGCTACAGTGGATATATGGAAACTATATATCTTCATTGCGTTAGAGCGTCTCAACAAGCAAGGAACAACAAACGAAAATAATTATTTTAGAAGTTTTTAGTCAACCTATCTCAATTGTATTCCTTTATGGTTAATCATGCAGTAGACACAAATACCACGGTAAATGAGAGTAAGACGCAGAGAGTTTATCGAAAGCAAATGAATTTAATATTTTCTATATCATAGGATAGCGTTAATAGTGTAAAATGTGGTTTTAATGGTCATAAAGTGTATTAATGATATATGAAACGGAACACAATGTAGCCGATAATTACTTTAACGTGAATCAACCTTTTGACCTAGCAGCTTTGCCGTGTTGTTTATTTACAAGCACTACACAACGTTGCCAATGTCCCCATTAACTCAGTTTCTACAAGTGTGCCTTCATCCTGATTTTCCATTCCTGATAGAAAGCTATAATGAGTTAAAGACGCTTGTTAATTTTGTATTTCAGAAAATAAGCATGCGGGAAGCGAGGATAGAATCATAAGTTAGCAGTTCTGAATTCTGCAAATAGTGATTTCCATCTCGGCTATTGCTCACTTCGGGCATTCGCCCTCTATTCATAAGATATTAAGTTTTATTGTTACTAACTTGGCAGCAAATTTCATTGCTATGTGGAAATTCCTTAGCAGCGTAAGAAATGGTTTAAAAATTGTGCTTTTGTTTCTATATACTGGTTCATATCTATTTAGAGGATAAAGAAAAAATATTTACACAGGCATCGTAGTGTTCAGTGTAGAGTTTATGTTCCTTTAGTTTCTTTTAGTTGATGACAGACAAATTATGATGGAATTTTTAATATCAGTAGCAGAGTAATATGTAGTATCCATCAGAATATGCACCTATATTCAAGAACGTTTTTAAAAAGCATAACATTTGAAGCATTTATTTTAATTAACATATTTAACATTCAAAGGTGCTTTTTTAACGTATTCTAAACAATGAAAACCAATAATGGTTTTGATTTCATTTACTACAGAGAATGTTTGTTTCATATCTTCAATTTTGTTTAAATCCTCAAGCTCCCACAGGTTATGTTCGTTAAAATTCCTGAAAATTAGAGGAAGTTGTCTTAACAGAGATGCTCTGCTATTTTTTCAGATGAGTCTTAGAGCTTAGACCAGTCTAAATATTAACACATCAGAAATTAACTATATTATATCGTCGGTGTAATGCACATGATTCATCACTCTCATTTACAAAATACGGGGTTGAAAAGGATATATACTATTAATTGTTTTGCCTAAACTCTCCGCTTGGATATAACAATAGTAATAGTTCTCTATTTTGATAATTACGGTACCAAGTAACTACTCAGGCCTAACAAGATGAATGACTCATTATGAGTGCTCCAAATAAATAAGTACACTGAGATTTAACTGAACACCTGAAAAGAAGCCAAGCTTACCGATTCCTTGTAAACAAGGTTCGATTTTAACCTCAAGTTTCTCTGCAAATCCTCGTCCTCCAGATCGGAGGAGGTCTCTGAGTATCGGGCCCCCAGGGGACCCAGAGCCTCCAGGGGGGAGAAGAGCTGGAGTACGAGCCGCTACCAGGGAGCTCAAATCTGTAGGTGTTAGGGACATTCTCCTATAGGACCACCCTTCATATCCTCTCATCTCACCTCTCCCTCCAGGTAGGCGCCCCATCAGGGGTATAGGCACTAAAGATCTACAGGTCCAGGTACAAAGTCCCCCATCCGAACCCTGTCTATCTGTAACCTCCAGTTTTTTGTACTGTTTAACGCCCGCTTTTACTACATTCGGCACAGCAGGCGGTGACAATGGTGATACATGGAATGAAGATGGAGCACCGGTGGAAAGACGTGGGGGAAACCGGAGAACCCGGAGGAAACTCGCCCCAGCGCCGCTTCGTCCATCACAAATCCCACATGCGGTTGCCTGAGATCGAACCCGGACGGCTTTGGTGAGAAGCGAATTGTCTAACCACTCGGTTACGGCGCGGCCAACCTCCAGTTTACAAAGCAGACATCTGCTACACAAGTTAGAGGGTTTACTATTAAATTAAGGGTACACCGAAGTGAAAAGGGCGATTTTCTATAGTATTGAAGTTAGAGGCTTCATTTTTTGCATGGGCATTTCCAGCAACCAAAGAAATGTGTATATCGAATTTCATTTCAATATCTAATCACATTATTGATATATTAATTTATATCAATTTTATTGGGTATAATCAAAGTCTATCACCTCTAACAGATGTTGAACTACAAAGTTAATTTTTTAAAATTATATCTCTTATTACCTTTGTAATAAATGAAAGAATCGAAATTTTCATACAATGAATAGTTTTTCTTAAAAAAAAAATTAATACCGCAAAGTGTAAAAACAGTGCATTATTATATTAATTATATTTTAAAGAAATTATAACTAATATCTAAATTTCAATTGGACATTTTAGTACCCGTATTTTGAACTATATTGGAAAAAATGTTTAGATCTCTAGCTAGATTTTTGTGGAAGAAAATAACAAAAAAATTCTTTCCGAGAAAAATGAGTTTAAGGTTTAGTCACACACTTCCTCGTTAACCTCTATGCAAGTAAAGTTTTCCTCATCTGATTTTGTTCATCAATCTGGATAAGGTTGATGTACTGCCCTTTATTTCGACATTCCAAAACAGGGTAATTCAATGTGAGATTTTAAAGTATACCTAATATGCAGTGTTTACAAACATGTGGTCTGTTCATAGAAATAAAAGTAAATTATCTGTTGTCACAACTTAAGCTTTATTTTCGCCAAAAACAAAATAAGTAATACCACAGGTGATATATGTATATATCAATAATTGCACTCAAATAACCTCATAAACAAACTAAATTAATTCAAAGTAAGATAAGATGCACACGATCGGCTTGTAAACAACAGAAATCTGCAAAGCCAAATAGAGGCATGGTAAATAAGTTCAGAAATCAACAAACGGCATGCGCAAAACACTGTCCTCCAGGGGATTTATTGAGAAGTTGTTCAACTAGGCTACGGTGAATTCTTAGGCAGCAGAATAATCAGGGTGTTGTTTACAAACAATTTATTCCAAGCCTACACAAAATGGAAGGTGTGGGTACGCCCTTTTAAAAGGCACAGGCGCACCGCTTTAAAAATGGCGTTAAAACTTGTCTTCCCCCTTATCTAGGGGATTAAAACTTCATTAAGGTATGGTGCACTTTTTGCAATAAAAATCCAAAAATATACTTTTTTTAACAAACAGGCTAAAATACCACTTCAGTTTTCCCTTAATATTACTGAACCACAATATCTATTAGGTACATCATATATTAAGTTTAGAACGTCACTGCAGCCTACAAATCACCACGCATTCAATACTCCGTCACACATGAACCTGAATCTGAAGTAAGTTATTTTCAATATGCCTATCAACGGAAACGTGTAATAACTATTACATTGTTTTAATCGTTTGATCTGCAGCTGTCTGTCGTCAATAAAAGCAATTAAAGAAACCAATGTGATATTCATTTTTGTTCTTGAAATATTCTTCTTTTTGCTTAGTTCTCTAAATAAATATAAATCAATATCTAGAAACAGAAGCACAATTTTTAAACCATTTCTAACGGTGCTAAGGACTTTCCACGTTACAATGAAATTTACTGCCAACTTAGTAACAACAAACATAACATCATATGAATAAAGGGCGAATGCCCCAGAAATAGCCAAGATGATTAAACCGCTACTCGCAGAGTTCAGTCTACTAACTTGCAGTCTACCCCTCGCTTTCCGCATGCTTATTTTCTGAAATACAAAATTAACAAACGTCTTTAATTCTCTATAGGGTTTTATCAGGAATGGAACATCAAGATAGGTCGTGAAGACCACATAACTGGCCGGGAGGGATCGGGAAGCTGACCACGTACCACCCTCCAGTGCTGCACCCCACCAATGACGCCTGTAGCGGGCCGAGTAGGGGGACGCAGCTGCTGGGCGGTAAGGTTTGGCTCTTCATGGGCTGTTGTGCCGGGGCTTAGCTTAGGAAAAATCAAGATAAAGGCATACTTGCAGAAATTTAGTTCATCGGACCATGGCAGCATTGTGTAGCGCTTGGTAATAAACAATACGGCAACTCTGCTACACCCAAAGGTTGCTTCACGTTGAAGTAATCATTGGCTGCATTGTGTTCCGTTTAATATATCGTTAATAGGCTTCGAATCTTAATACAGCTATTGGGAAGAGAGGTTACCTGCCACACGGTCAGAGCATGACGTCATTGACCCAGTGCAGGGACAGCACAAAGCACACTGCCTACAGTGCAGAGCAGAAATCGCAAAACGTCACAAACTCATGACGCAGTGGATACTACCTGCAACGCACAAAGTGAAGACGGGGTGAGCGCGGTGAGCGAGACGACAGCGGTGGTTTGTGATCGGTATTACCATCACATATACTGATTAATAGTATTCATAGCAAATAAATAACAGAGGACGAAGGATATAAGTATTTTTAGGATATTACAAGACAGTTTACCTGTATTTTTTATTTTATTTCATTTTCTTCCACTGTGGCACAGTGACCCCACACTAAATGTAGGGTTGCTGCATAACTAACTAGTTTTGATTGTGCATGAAGGATGGTTTCAGTAAACCGTGTTCTTTCGATTTTAATTTACAATAAAATATGTGTTCAATGTATGATAAAAAGTCGTTTTCAGGTGCACATACAGCGTTACATAGCTGTGATTCCGGCAGCAAATGATCGGAGACGTGGTTAAGTTTCATTTATATAGCCCCTTTAACTTCTTTGGTCATATCAGAGGTTTGGACTGGAGAAACAATTGCCTGAACTTTCAACTGACTGAACTCTCTGAACTTTCAGATTTCTTAAACCCTTGTATATATAATTTTTGCTTAACAATACTCGCATTCGCTCCCACATTCATGCATCCAGACCCTATGAGGGTAGAGAATTATCCCATCGCAGCTGGGAATCGAATTCAAAACCTCCGGGTTGAAGGAACTAGTTTTCTTAATAGTCTTAATGATATCCGTTAGTACCTGTTTTGCATTCCCAATCTTCCCACACAGTACCTCCTGATGAACAATATAATGGGAAAAGCGTACGTTTTCAGGCATTTGTAAAATAATAACTGCTTTCATCACCCTACCAAACCCTTCTTTTCCCCAATCATTGCTGGAAGGCCATCTATCGCCGCTGATATCAGCCATTGTAAGTTTCGACCTTTTTCTACTGTATCTTTCAATGCTTCCAGAAGTTCTCCTGTTGTTTGCTGCTTAACGGGGAGACCCTAACGAGCTTTGGAAATTCTTAATTATTTATACTATTTGCACTATATTTTCAGAGTTTATCAAAGTAATAAAAGTTAAAATGTTTATTCAATTTGAAGTGATTCGGATGCATAGTTTTAATTATTTTAATAATATATTATAATAAATTCAATTGTACCCATTGAGAAGTCCCTTCTATCATAATAGTCGAATAATTTCTCCGAAACCTTTTAATACACACCTTATACGTGTATAGAGAAGAGTTACTCTGGGTAATATTTTGTCATAACTTTAAGCATCCCTGTTGTACGGGATGGCAAACTGATCGGTTTTCAAATAGGAACCCCTATCCGGAAATGTACGGTTTGGATGCTGTGGTGCATCGAAGTTTGAGAACGAACTGTTGTGACAATTTGTTAACATTCAGTTTAGTATCTTAATATGGAAGGTATGCAAAGCTTTAGCCATCTGTGTACTGGGATGAGCTATCTGAGCATAATAACATTCCTGCGCATGCGCTAAATTCCTCCAGAGTCCTTGGTTTGCATCCTACTGCGTTACTTGTGTAGTTTCCAGTACAGTAACGTTTATTAACAGCAGTGCGACACGTACCAGTACACATCTGCGGAAATGGCCGACATGAGCTAAATCACACTTTGATATAAATGTGCAGAATCCCCTCAACATCGCATTATCAAATCAATAGATTAGTAGAGGTGGAGAAGTTCTAATGCCAGCACGGTCGCCAGATCTGACAGCTCTCGACTATTTTCTGTTGCATTGTATGAAGAGTATGATGTATGGCACCCCTGTAATGTCAGCGGAGGACCTTATGGCTCGAGTCCACGGAGATATTGAAAATCTTCAGACAATCGCACGTATTGGGTCATGTGCATGAGGCTCACCAACGCCCATATAGGCTCTGCAATGATGCAGTAAGTACACAGTTCGAAGCCCTTTTCTGATGTACGCAGCTCGATGTTGGGTTTATTGACGAAATGTGAACGTACACCCATCTCATACTTCAATGCGCTACAGCGTCCAAACCGTGCATTTCCAGACTGGACTTCCTGTTTGAAAATCTATCGGTTCGCCATCACGCATAACATACTAAGCGTTTTCGGTGTTTTTGGACACCTGGTGTTATTGAACCACACCGAAATAACTTGAGAGATTGTAGATGTGACTAATGTACAGTTTGTTCATCAGCTCATGGTCCCTGGTAGGAATGCAGCGAGCCAGTACGTCAGTAAACAATTTCAGATAAACCGAGATATGTCATGCTTCTGGTCGCTCTTGCGATAGTAGTACCAGCCTTGGAATGAGCATTCACGCTAGCTCAAAGCAAAGAGGTCACTCAAAATAGCAGAACTTATATATTATTTTTAGCTCATACAGTATATTTAGCTGATACAACATAAACGATATTTTCCAGTACTCCGTCTTTCTTACACTAATCACTTTCTACCTTTCCTTCAAAAACCCTACCAGTCTGTTTCGGTCACAAGTGATATAACCTCGAACGTTATATCGTGCATTCCTGTAAGAACGAGTCACCTGTTACATTTCTCTAACTATTCGTTTTACTTTGGCCCAGACTAGTTCTATGGAATTGAGATCACACATGTATGGGGGCAAACAAACGACAGTGTGATCCAATGAAACCCAAAGTGCGTCCATTTTAGAAACTTCTTTAGGTTTGTTTGTTTCAATCATCCTATAAAGATTTGTTTTACACACAGAACTCTGAAACCCTTTGCTCTGCAACCACAATGTCATAGCAGATTTCACACCACTCCGAGGCAGGGATTTATCTACTTCTACACTTATTTTTTCTTTACTTTCGAAATAATGCTACTGACTCGTCCAATTTTTAACTGAAATGAAGATTTATTATCGATCAAACATAGCGGGAATAACATTGGACGGAAGCTGGCAACTTAACCAACAGCAATGTTGTCTAGGGTGTTCACAAAGCACCACGTGGAAACTCTCTCCTCTCCCCCTCAGTCCCCTAAGCTCATGAGCTGGTGAACAGACGGTAAGTGATTTCAGATAGGCAATGTATGGTCTGCGGCTAAACATAACACTGCTATATGGTGTTAAACGTATTAATATCAGATGCTGATAAGTTGGTGTTGAAGCAAATCCGCGTGAAAAATTGTGGTAGAATGCCTTTAAAACTGCTGTCGGAGTACAGAAATATCTATTTTCAGCAGCTCGTTATTAGCGCTCTCAAGATTTAATGCCACAAAGATCTCTCAAATCTGGAATTAATCACTTGACAGTGCGACACTAAACATCGATAAACTGCCTTCTTCTATTATCTATCCCACTCTAGAAGCGTTACTGCAACTGGTCTGATGGCTTAGTCCGTAACGCAAAAAACTGGTATACCAAGGGTCATGGCTTCAGTTCCCATCATGTAGTTAATTCTTTCATTATTTTTAATATGTAGTTCCAAACTAAAGAATTACTGTGATTTGTAACTCAGGATACGACTCTGCTTGGCCAGTGCAGAAACTGCAGTTAGTATGCTGAAGATTCCTGTAGGACAACATAGAGAACATGTACTAGCTAAACTAAACCCCGGCGCAACAGCCCATGGACGGCTAAGGCCTACCGCCCAGTCGCTGCGTCCCCCACCTCTGCCCACTACAGGCGTCATTGGTGAGGTGCAGTACTGGAGGGTGGGACGTGGTCAGCCGCCCGAGCCCTCCCGGCCAGTTATGCGGTCTTCTCGACCTGGGGCCGCTACTTCTCCATCAAGTAGCTCCTCAATTGGTCCCCCCGGGACCTAACGAGGCTGAGTGCACCCCATGCCAGACCTCCCAGAGGGGATAAAATCCCCATGCTGGTACCGGGGATCGAACCCGAGTCTACCGCGCCAGAGGCAAGCTACGGATGCGGTCTAGAGAACATGTACAGCTTTTCTGAACTTGCAGATATGCACTTTATTTGAGGTGAATCAAGAAGGAATGGGTTAGTTGCCGCAGCACTGTACAGAGGACGGTATCCCGATAGGCGCCAACCACATCACACAACGTGATTTTTTTATTTATTTATTTTTATTTATTTATTTTTATATTTTTTCTTTGAACTGACCCCTCACCCGCCAGCCCGGTGGCGATCGTCCGGCATGCAGAGCCATGCGCTACTATCGCCTCCCCCATGCACATGCTGTTAGTGAACTAAACATGCAGGATCCAGGGGGGTGCCTTGTTAGTGTACATGCAAGTTAGTCGGGTTCCGCTGAAGCACCCCGGTTAGTATCGGTTACTAAGATGCTGGCATGCAAAGACGCGAGCGCGTCAATGTTATGTTCAGGGGCCCACACATGACCGAGGCCCTGCGTGGGTCGCTGGGGTTAGTGGTTTACAGTAAGAGGGTTAGAGGGCAAAGACGTGTCAGTGGGTTAGTGGTTAGTTTGTGTATGGGGAGTAGTGTAATACGTTAAGTGTTAGCATGCATCAATAAATATACAAGGTGGGAGCAGACTTAGACAGAACTTACTGACAATCGTAGGCTGGTGCTGTTCCTGGGATGGCGGTCGCAGGCGCTGCTGGATAATACTGCAACAAGATAGGTAGATTATTATTAAGGTATGTAGCCGGTCAAGCGCGCAAGGTGGATGTGGGCGTCGATGGCATCGGAGTTTGGAGTGAGTGTCCTTTCAAAGAGTGAGAGGGGGCGGTTATGCTTGTCACGGGAGTGGTCGTAGGCTCCCAGCTCCCTTATCAGGGGATTGGTGCTTAGTGTGATTTTGTCGTATAGGTCAGCTGCAAGTTTCTTGATGAACTGTTCGATGGTGGGGATGCTGAGTTCGCTGTGAAGTCTCTCTGCAGGGGCAGTTAGTGGGACCTTGGTTACGGCACGGAGCGCTTTATTTTGTAGGCGTTGGAGGGTGGCAATATGTGAAGCTGCTGCGTAGCCCCATACTGGGGCCGCGTAGGTTAGTATGGGACGGATGAGGGTTTTATAAAGGGTGAGTCCTGTGTGGAGTTGGAGGGGGTAGAGCTTTCGCATCTGGACGGCTACTTTATTTTGTGTTCTGCGAATGTTATAGGCCCAGGTGAGACCCAGGTAGGTGACGGTGGGGCAATTCAGTATCACTATATAGAATATAGAATAGAATAAAGAGCAATGGCAGCATAGACGCGCATTAGAACCACGAAAATGACGTGATCGCCAACATCGGCAAAGGCGAGCCGAAGCACCGCAAACATACAAGGATAAAAATGGTCTAGAAGCGGCTCGGCTCGCCGACTAATTCGCGTCCACACAACCTCGTTCCCAGACCCATATATGTTCTGGCAGAGGCGCTCGCCTCGGAAAACATTCAGGAGCTGCCACCGTGGGACATTGTACATATTGTAAATAGTGAAAATAGTGCAGTGCGCGAGCTGGGACGCATATTTCTGGTGTGCCCAGTGAAGACGAGTGTGTGTGCGTGTGTGCATGGGTGAATGCGTGCGTGTTTTGTAAATATTGTAAATATGTACATATGTATATATGAAACAAAGAAGGAATGAAACTCCAAAAAAGACAAAAAATAAACTATTCTCGGTGACCTAATGATAGTCACCGTATGGGTTTTGGATATACCACGAAAAAACTGTAAAAAGGTACAAAGCCAACTATATATGTAAATTTAAGCCTGTAAGCCGGGCCCATTGTACCGGCACCAGGGCAACACTTCTGAATAAAATAAACTTGAAACTTGAATTCAGTATCTGCCTGCATACTCCCTTGTATGCAGGTGCCTTTTTAGAAAGCACCCACTAACATTCGGTTTGCTTCGGCGGTACCGGACACGCCCGCCTCGGTAGCGTGATAGTTAGCGTGTCTGCCTCACGTTCAAGAGGTCGCGAGTTCGAATCTCGCTTAGGGTAAGTTATCCGGGTAAGGTTTTTTTCCGAGGTTTTCCCTACCCTGAGAAGACGAATGTCGGGTAACTTAAAGCTCCGTGGACCTCGGGCTCATTTGAGCATCATTTCACCCATTTCATTCATTCGTCCGAGATGACACAATGTTGGAGGACGTTAATTAAATTATATATATATATATAAAAGGTACCGGACACCAATTATCACTTTTCCTACCCTTCACTCTAGCTTAGCTTAGTGCATGGTAGGGGAGGCGATGTATATCCCTTTAGGATGATCGTCACCAGGTGTGGCGGAGGTGGGGCCACACCTTTAAAAAAACAAAACAAAAAAAACGGCAATTCAGTAGCAAAACTACGTGATTGCCAACAATGGCAAAGGTGAGCCGAAGCATCGTAAACATGCACGCATCAAAATGTTTTAGACGTCGCACGGCTAACCGACTGATGTGTGCCCATGCAACCACAGGCCCAAGGCCACACACACGCTACCTCAGAGGCCTGTACCCCAGGGAACCAGTTAGGAGCTGCAACGTGCCCGCTCAGGAAAACAGCGGACGTGTACATAGTGAAGTGTAAATAGTGGTGTTTTAATGTGCTGGGACGCATAGCTTGGTGTGCCCAGCAAACATGTACGAGTGGGACGCTTAATCTGGAGTGCCCACTGCGCGTGCGTGTATGTGTGTGTGAGTGCGTGTGTGCGAGTATATATGTATACATAATTGTGTGTGTATGTGCGTGTGCATATGAGGGGGCATAATCTCACGATATGCCCCAGAGTGAATGCGTGAACGCATGTGTGTAAATAAGGTGTAAATATTTATGTGCACAAAAGAAAAGAAAGGACAAAACAAAAACATTTCAGAAGCAAAATCAAAAACAATATACAGAGAAACTGTTCTGGGTGACCCAAAGCGGGTCACAGTATGGGTTTCTGAGAAACCCGCTATACCTATAAATATATTTTTGTAAATAGTCACAAATGCAAATCTAATGAAAATTTAAGTCTGTTAGCTGGGCCCGTTGTACCAGCACCAGGCAATATGCTCCAATAAATAAATCTGAATCTGAAATTCAGTAGCGACCGAGAGACCTAGGAGAGTTGTATATCGCCACTGATGATGCTTGCTGTAGTTGCAAGCGAAACGTCTGGGAGAGTGAAGGAGCCTAGTGGACCACGGCCTCTCAGCCCGGAAGCATATTCTTCTAATCATACATGAAGAACTACTTCACCCGTTTTATCGTCAGCAGGTGCAAGCACTAAGTCCGGAAGACCTTGGCCCTTGGCTAAAATTTTGTAACTGGGCTTTACTTCAGCAGCCTGATTTCTTTTCATCACTTTTGTTCACCAGGGATGGTATAATTCTCAATTCAAGAAACAGCCATGTGTGGTATCATGTCAATCCGCATGCTATCGTGGAGAAGTCACCAGCAGACGTTTTCTGTGAACATATGGCTTGGAATTATTTCAGACCATGTCATTGGCCCATATCGGTTGCCCCCTCGGTTAAATGGACATATCTTCATGTGTTATAGGACATTTTACCCTGTAATGTACCCCTCAATATTCGTCGTCGAATGTGGCTACAACATGACGGAGCTCCGCCGCATTTCTCCCTGGCTGTGCGAGAGCATTTGAATCATGTTTATGCTGCCCGATGGATCGGAAGAGGGAGTCCAACTGTAGCTTGGCCAGTACCCTCTTCCGACCTCAACCCAACTGCTTTCTTTTTCTGGCTTCACCTCAAGTCTATGGCGTATGAAACGCCTATTACCTCAGAAGAGGACCTAATTGCCCAAATAATAGCACCATGTGAGGTTATTACACACACTTACACACAGGTAGGTAGGTGGGTGGGTGGGTGGGTGGGAGGGTGGATAGATAGGTAGGTAGGTAGGTAGATGGGTGGGTAGATAGGTAGGTAGGTAGGTGGGTAGATAGGTAGGTAAATGGGTGAGTGGAAGGGTGGATAGATAGGTAGTTGGGTGGGTGTGTAGGTAGGGAGGTAGGTAGGTGGGTGGGTGGTTGGGGGGATATCTAGGTAGGAGGGTAGGTAGGTGGGTGAGTGGGACGGTGGATAGGTAGGTGGGTGAGTGGGAGGGTGGATAGGTAAGTAGGTGGGCAGGTAGGTGGGTGGGTGGGTTGGTAACTGGGTGAGTGGGTGGGTAGGTCGGTGGGTGGATGGTTAGGTAGATGGGTAGGTAGGGAGTTAGGTGGGTGGGTAGGTAGGTGGGTAGGTAGGTAGGTAGATGGGTAAGTGGGAGGGTGGATAGATAGGTAGGTAGGTGGGTGGGTGGGTGGTTGGGTGGATATCTAAGTAGAAGGGTAAGTGGGTGAGTGGGACGGTGGATAGGTAGGTGGGTAGGGAGGTAGGTAGGTAGGTGGGTGGATAGGTAGGTGGGTGAGTGGGAGGGTAGCTAGGTAGGTGGGTGGGTAAGTAGGTAGGTGAGCGGGTGGGTAGGTGGTTGGGTAGATAGGTAGGTGGGTAGGTAGGTGCGTGGGTGGGTGGATAGGTAGGTGGGTGTGTGGGTAGGTAGGTGGGTGGGTAGGTTGGTGGGTGGGTCGGTATGTAGGTGGGTGTGTGGGTGGGTAGTTGGGTGGGTAGGTAGGTGGGTAGGTAGGTGGGTGGGTCGGTAGGTAGGTAGGTGGGTGGGTGGGTAGGTAGGAGGGGTGGGTGGGTGGGTCGGTAGGTGGGTGGGTGTGTGGGTGGGTAGGTAGGTGGGTAGGTGGGTGGGTCGGTAGGTAGGTGGGTGTGTGGGTAGGTAGGTGGGTAGGTGGGTGGGTCGGTAGGTAGGTGGGTGGGTGGGTGGGTCGGTAGGTGGGTTGGTGTGTGGGTGGGTAGGTAGGTGGGTGGGTAGGTAGGTGGGTAGGTGGGTGGGTCGGTAGGTGGGTGGGTGTGTGGGTCGGTAGGTGGGTGGGTGTGTGGGTGGGTAGGTGGGTGGGTGGGTCGGTAGGTGGATGTGTGTGGGTGGGTAGGTAGGTGGGTAGGTGGGTGGGTCGGTAGGTAGGTGGGTGGGTCGGCAGGTGGGTCGGTAGGTGGGTGGGTGTGTGGGTGGGTAGGTGGGTAGGTGGGTAGGTGGGTCGGTAGGTAGGTGGGTGTGTGGGTGGGTAGTTGGGTGGGTAGTTGGGTGGGTAGGTAGGTGGGTAGGTAGGTGGGTGGGTAGGTAATTAGGTAGGTAGGTGGGTAGGTAGGTGGGTAGCTAGGTGGGTAGGTAGGTGGGTGGGTAGGTAATTAGGTAGGTAGGTGGGTAGGTAGATGGGTGAGTGGAAGGGTGGATAGATAGGTAGGTGGTTAGGCAGGTAGGTAGGTATGTGTGCGTTCCAGACATGACTCATTTCGTTTTTGTGCTCGAGGGGGCGGAAAAGAAATTAGCTTACTACGTATTATGATTGTCCTGAAGAACTACGATAAGATGCTCAACAAAACTGTTTGAAATTTGAGGCAGGCGGGCAGGCAGCCAGGTAGGTTCGTTTTTGTGCACGAGTGGGCGGAAAAGAGATTATTGTCCTGAAGAACTACAGTAAGATGCTCTACTAAACTGTTTGAAATTTGTGGAAATCAGAACTTCAATACTGACTGGCTTCAAACTCCCTCCAGCTGAACAGGTACTATAAGGTTGCAACAGCCGACACAAATTTTAAAAACCGGAAAACAGGATTGTTTTGCAGCTGCATTATGCATTTTTAGAAACCCATTAAAGTGAATAGTACTGTTGTCGCAGGCAAGATCCAGGTATCTAACCATTGAAATTTTTATTTTCAGCTTGCAATAGGAAATTTATCCATAAATTCCCCCTTTTTAATTATGTTAAATATTATATAGCCTATATCCGCCTGAAGAATAAAGCTGAAGAAAGTATCAAAATATGTAGATTGGTTTTTGGGACTAGCCTACATACACGAACGCACACTCTATTTATGTCATTAACCCTTCTATGCATGACCTATATTTTTTGCACATTTACATATCCTGGGTACAATGGAGCCGTTATATCTAACAATAGATTTTAAATGAAAAGGAATTGTTTTGCACATTTACATATCCTTGGTCCATTGGAGCCGTTATATCTAATAATAGATTTTAAATGAAAATAAGGTTTAATAAGGCATTATTACCTGCACCATCTTCCATCATCATTATATCATCATCATCATCATCATCGTCATCATTTCCACCACCACTATTTTCTTCATCTAAAGAATTTCATGCCGTTGTCTGTAGATCAACTTCATCATTTTCACCCGAAGCAATACTTATATCTAAAAGGGGGTTGTTATCTTCAGCTAGCCACTGAGTAACAACAAATTCAAAATTGGACTTGCAAAACGTATGCGACCTTCCTTTCTATTCCTTTTTATGTAGATTGTGACATTATATCAGAAAAACAGAATGTGAAGAAATAGTACAGGTAGGTACTATGTACACTTTTCTGCTACAGCCTATAGGAATATAATTGCTGATAATGATGTTGTTTAGTGTTACAAATTACTCTTACCTTTCTTCCAAATCAGTACTGAGCCACAGGCTTGTAGACATAAAGTGCAACTTTTCTCTCTTATACACAACACAGGAGTGCACCAAATGACAGTTGAACAAAGAGCTATAAGTTGTAAGAATGTAAGAGTGCGTTTCCTGCATTCATTGGCGTATGTGAGCAAATATTGTGTTTCCTGAATTCCAGCAATATGTAATTGATTACTGTAATATCTCATTTATTGACACTAAACATAAACGAAAGGGTCCATCAGACCCCGATTATGTAAATGTGTGGTATAAAGAAGAAAATATAAGTGACACTCAAAACGGTAGACACATATTTCTAATAGTATCGATAATGAGTTGTTGAATGTTGCAGGAGAGCACACCTGCTGGGATGGGGCTCAATTTCAAGTTTTTGTACCGCAATTAACTTTTAAAATCGTCTCCGGATCTATTGGACTCAGGGAATGCATAGAAGGGTTAATGTACACATATAACCATGTATCCCAAATATACTCCCTTAGTACATGTATCTTTACTTTCAAATAGTACGGAAAAAAATGATGGCTTAGTTCGACCTTCATTTTTACCTGGTAAACATACAGCTATCCGTGCAAGGTTGTGAGTAAGCTGCGCTTAGTGAACACTAGTTCCCCAATCGCGGCCTAGTTACACGCTTGAGGATTCTGCATGCACAAATATACCTATTGATTAAGAGAATTTAAGTATTTAGCGAATGTTAAAACCGTATAGGAATATTTAGCTTTCGGTTGAAACAGCGTTGGCAAAATAATTCTTTTGGATACATGGGATGGAGAATTAATTTCAGAATACGAACACATGAATTTATCCGTAAGTTTATCTCGGCAGCTACTCCTCTACTTTCCGATCTCATACACCAGTAACTGCCATAGTTCTATCTTCCGGCGGCGATGCAACCGTAGGCCTACCATTTCGCTTCAGGTCTGAAAATTTGCGGCTGTTCCTATATTTTTTTACTGTCTGTATCCCTAGTTGAACTGCAATATCACTGCATAACTTGCTGCACTTACAGAAACCAATCGCTAGCCAATTAATATCCTTCTTCATGCTTTTTACCCTTTTTACTTAACAATTTCTTTTCACACCAGAACAAAATGGAAGCTATAAGACAACTCACTGTCATGGCATCCTAACAATTTCAACATAGCAGCATTCAGTGGCACGATTTGCAGTATAAACAATACACTATAAACATACACCGCTCTAACTTCGCTGGCTCATTGATCATAGGACTGAATCCCTTGCCAAATAATGCTAATTTAAACTCATTTTTTTCCAATTTGTTTTAAAGCTATAAAAATCATGTCAACTGTTCATAAACAGTATATGATAACAATGCCATAGTTATAAATATTCCCCACATAGGTCTTTCCCTTCAGAGGAAAATAAAATTGACATCCCATATATTTTCCATGATCATATCTCCAAAAAGATTTAATAATGAGTTTTTTCCGATTTTCTAAAACTGAAGAAAATCATAATTCCTCAAAAAATAATGACATCTACATAGTAATTGTTCTAACACATACCCTTTAATACAATTTTTTGACGAAACATAAGGCCCCTAGACAAAAGTTTAAGGATAGGGTGTGTTTCGGTGAAATATGCAGGTGTTCTTAAACTTTTGTAGGTGCTGTACAGTAAACTCGATTGTTCTCAACCAGTGCGATTAACCAAGTAAAGAATGTGGAGTGTGATTAATATGTCACCTTGAGCAGCCATTATCTCCACAGTTTTAATAGTATTGCTGAGGTCTGACTCATATACAGCTGATAACTGGGTACAAATTGCCTCTATTACACATTAGGCGGGTATTTAATTTCTTTCTTAGCACATGAAAAAGGAGAGCATTTCTTGCATTCATTCAAAGCACATGTTATAAATGGGATTCAGATGTTTGATATTTAATTTTTGTCTTATTTTACGTTAGGAGAAGCTAATGCAGGTCATAACTAAAATTTTTAAGCGAGCATCAGAATTGAAATATATACTCGCCAAATAATAACAATACTAATACTACTACTACTACTACTACTACTACTACTACTACTACTACTACTACTACTACTACTACTACTACTACTACTACTAATAATAATAATAATAATAATAATAATAACAATAACAACAACAACAATATTAATAATAATAATAATAATAATAATAGTAATAATAATAATAATAATAATAACAATAACAACAACAACAATATTATTAATAATAATAATAATAATAATAATAATAATAATAATAATAATAATAATAATAATAATAATAATAATAATAATAATAATAATAATAATAATAATAATAATAATAATAATAACAATAACAACAACAACAATAATAATAATAATAATAATAATAATAATAATAATAATAATAATAATAATAATAATAATAATAATAATAATAATAATAATAATAATAATAATAATAATAATAATAATAATAATAATAATAATAATAATAATAATAATAATAATAATAATAATAATAACAGAAACACTGTGAAGGTGGTTCGAATCACCTGTATGTACTAATTTTTTTTACCGTGCAATCCTCACAGTTTACAAATTATTATTCTGAAAACTGTTATTATATTCATTTTTATTGTTTTATTTATGTTTTATGGAATTGTTTGGTGTTTCTTTATTGGTGAACTACAATTAGGTAGTTAATAACTTACGTAAACTTCGGCGGCCAGTGTCCATAATAATAAGTTTTTTCCGGTGAAGGCCGCGTCTTGGTTGTGTTGTTGTTGCCAACGTTTCACCCTACTATGTAGAGCTTCTTCAGGGCTAATGCTTTCTTTGACAGCACCGCAGGAACTGTGCTGACTCTTCAACCTCTCGCTTATTTATATCTTAGGTAGTTGTTTAAACATACCTGTAGGTAGGTGCAATTGAAGTAAGGACCATTTATACACATTTGAACACAGAAAGCAAGGGAATTACATTGTCAGAGTTTAACATGGAAGTTAAACACAATTTTGCAGACAATGAATTAATGTGCTATTAAAAATGTTTCATAGTGATATGTTTTGCGGCGCTGGAATGACCCTTTTTCTATTCCTGGAACACGACTCCCCTAACGAAGCAAGTGCTCGAACTGATGACCTTCTTGGGTAATGCACGCCTGGGCACGCTGTTGGATGGAGCCCCTGACTTAGTGTAGCATGGGGGAGGTTGAACATTTCTACAAGCCACTGTAATACGCTGACGAAGGGTTTCTAGATTGCCCAGCTCCTCTGCGTAAATGCGTTCTTTTAAATAACCCCAGAGAAAGAAGTCAAGGGGTGTCAGATCAGGTGATCTTGCAGGCTAGGAGACCGATCCTTGTCTTCCTATCCAATGACCAGGATGTGCAGCATTCAAATGATTGCAGACGATCCTCGACCGATACGGAGGAGCGCCGTTGTGTTGAAACCACATCGCCATTAGCACCTGCTGTGGCACATTCCCTAATAATAAGGGGTGAGCTACGGAGGAATTCCAGGTAGCGTGCTCCTCGAAGAATAATGGTCCAACAAGGTGGTCTCCCAAGATTCCACACCAGACATTTACACCCCACTGCTCTTGGAATGCTGCCTCCCTTACCCAATGAGGATTGTCAACACTCCTATAGCGTATATTGTGACGATTTTCAGTTGCATTATCGTGGAATCTTGATTCGCCAGAAAACAATATCCTGGATGTGAATCCCACATCACTTGCTACTCGCTCCAGCAATCATTTACAAAAGGTTGCTCGAGCTTCGAAATCTCTCCCGTGAAGTGCTTGGTGTAGGTGCAAACGATAAGGATGGAACTTATTAGTGTTCAATATTCGCACTACAGAAGATTGGCTGATGGTCACCTCCTAAGCAACTGACCGTGTACTAGTATGCGGATTGTTCTGGGTGGCGTTCAAAACTGCTTCTGTATTAACACTCGATGTTGCTGGTGCGTGTCTATGAGGAGACATTCTTGCAAGTGATGCTGTCACACGCAGACACCTTTCAACATTCCGGAAGCTGTTTGCTGTTGGTTGTCGTCTATTCGGATATCTCTCCCGATATAGATGCTGAGCCGCTGGTTTTTTTTTATCTTGCTTCTCCGTAGATCAAAAGCATATCTACGTACTCCTCTGTCGAATACATAATGAAAGACTGGCACAACATATTGTGCGACAGCATACGTGTGGAGAACGCAGGGGTCGGCATTCACAACACACTACATCATGCCAGTCCAATGGGGCAGAAGTCATTATATCTGTTCAATTACAAAATGCAGACAACCAAAAGCGATTTAAATTATAATGTCCTAAACCCTCAGGGACTATATAATTAGATTATTGTGAATTCGGTTTCCAAGTTTTGATGAACAGAAAAAAAAAATTTACAATGCTGAGACTCGAACCTGTGTCATTGGGGATTAGCGGAGAGTACACATCATAGTCCTATTCAGCTATTTCGAGACTTAACTGAAAGCACCTACCGCGTGCAATAGTAGGACTTGTATGCCTGGCGCTATGCCATTGCCACCTGGGAAGTTTTCGGGCTTGGATTTAGCCTTTTAAGGCAGATTTAATCATTTGCTGGGCATTTTAATATTATTACTTAAATGGCAAAAGCTGTTATGCATATTAATTAAGATGTACGAGGCGTAGTTCACGCAAAAATGTAAATAAACCGTTATTTAATAATATGTCCGTTTTGACTGTACGGGTCCATGATGGATGAGGCGTGTCTCTAAATTTTTCGTAATTTTTGGCAGCCAGCCCCTGCTCTAAGTACAAGAATCCATCGTTTTCTTTTTAGCTGACGTTGTTAGTGTACTCATATGATAGGTCCATTTTTTCCGAGGCGATTATTGAATTACGTTGTTATGTACACTCTAATAAAAAGTTTGTAAAGTCGGCCGGAAACCGGAATTCGCTCTCAGTAAACGAGTCGTATGTTTTTGAGGTGTACTTTAGCGAGGAGTACGTTCTGTCCCTTAAACTACTGTTGCTCTCAATTTTGTGCATTCCTCTCTTTAAGAACGTCAAGCAATACATTTTAGTAAGCGCAAAACTGAACTATGGCGCACATGCCGCTAGATGGGTGGCCTACCTTCCAAAAAAATAAGGCGTGGCTGACTCACCTAGTATAGTGTAACCGACCATGAATATGAAGCGCATCATGCCTTCCCACTACTCATATCTGTATGCCTGATAATCTGGACTCCCGTCTGCGATGGCCGATTGGCATTTGTAAGATACAAACAAAATAATAGTTATTAAAATCATCATTTTAACAACGGTTGTTAATTGTGTAATGTTCCTCATGTCTGACAATGTATTTCTTAAAAGGTGTTGTAATTTGTTAACAGCAAACGTCAATGTTATTTCTCCAGACATTTTTACCACAAGTTCCCCATTAACTCGTAGAGCTTCACATGAGAGTTAAACAAATGCATAGATTCCTTGCCGGTACAAGTTTTCGTCCTGCTCGCGTAATCATTTCTACACTTTATCAAACACGCTGTCATCATGCTTAAAATTAGTCCCACATAAATCACATTTCAGAAACCGATGGAAGGAGCTAGATTTTAGAAGTGTGAAGGTACTAGATCGGGGTGTAAGATGGATGGGGTAGCACTGTCGAATCCAATGTGGTGATGCAGAGATTGCAAAACAGATCCTACCCGCAACACACAAAGTGAAGACGGGTTGGGCGCAGTAAACCAGGCAGCAGAGGTGGCTTGTGACAAACAATACCATTATACATCCTGCTTAATAATATTCGTAGCAAATAAATAACAGAAAACGAAGGATTTAAACCTTTTCAGCATATTAGAAATTCATTTTATTTGTACTTTTCTATTTTGTTTCATTTTCTTTCAGTATGACATAGTGACGCTTGCCTCTGGCGCGGAGGACCCAGGTTCGATTCCCGGTACCAGCATGGGGATTTTATCCCCTCTGAGAGGTCTGGCACGGGATGCACTCAGCCTTGTTAGGTCCCGGAAGGAGCTACTTGATGGAGAAGTAGTGGCCCCAGGTTGAGTAGGCCGTATAACTGGCCGGGAGAGCTCGGGGCGCTGACGACGTACCACCCTCCAGTACTGCATCCCACCAATGACGCCTGTAGTGGACAGGGGTGGGAGACGCCAAATTTTAGGATTTCTTAACGTTGCTTTTTCACTATTTTTACATTAAACACACTCACATTCGCTCCCACATTCGTAATGCCAGACTGTGTACAGAATAGGAAATTATTCTTTATAAAGAGAAATTCCCAACTTCAGCTGGGAATCGAACCAGAGACATCTGGTTTGAAGGAACTAATTTTGTTAATACATCTAGCAATGTGGAATTCTTGAACAATCTACTAGTACACGACTGACACAGACTATGACTCAAGACAAATTCCCTTATCTAACTCACTTCTAAGCCTTCCTGTTTCAGAGCCCTTCAAGTCCTTGGTGACAGCCAAGGCGGATCGGGAGATCAAGGGTCTCCCGCTAGTGTCCTACGTGCAGGGTGATCGTAGGCAACCGTATTATGGAGTAGAATATTCCAGCGACAGAGCGACCTCCAAAGACCGAACGTCAAGACCAGCCGGCACTCCGCTGGGCCATCATAATAGCAATAGTCCTGACAAAGCTAGAATTTCTAGCGCAAATAAAACCAGACCATCCAGAGGGAAAAAATCCCATGCCGGTACCGGGGATCGAACCCGGGTCCCCGCGCCAAAGGCAGGCCCGCTACCACTGCGCTACGTGGTGGAGGGGGTAGTCTCATTCTTGAAGAGTTAAAAACTTAGTTTACTCCACATAAATTGCATGATTTTAGGAATCTTGGGAATGATTTTTTAATGTTTGTTAACTCTTTTATTGTAGGTGTAGTCAATCTAAGAGTTAACTTGCAATGTGAACTCATAGATCTACAAACAAGTCTAGTGACAAAGAATAAGTGCAGAGACTTAGTTGGCACAGATGTGTTCAAAGAACTGTGTTGCTTTGAGATAATGTGTTCCTTCTGTTACACTGTTACAGCAATATTTTGCTCCGCATATGTCTGTGAACATTTTTGTTTCTCTGATGAACATAGAAAAATCAAAACTGAGATCTCGCGTTTCAGATAACCACATCATGCCGCAATTGTATATTACTATTAAAGATATTACGCCAGAGTCTCACATGTTCGAATGATGATAATGTGTGTAATTCCGATTTCATATAAAGCGCGTTCCATCCTTAGAAGACAGTACACGTTAAATGGAGAGCGGTGTTGCAACATGTACTAGTTGCGAATCTTTCTGCGCCCGCGATCCCGAGGTGGCCGACTCCTGTACTTAGTCCTTCAATTGCTGCTTGACGGACACTTTTAACTTTGGTATCCCTCCATGCCTTTGTTACTGTATGACCTAAATTTACAAATGACTCGTCTGTGTAAACAATTGATTTCCCCTGGTACCTAAACCTCTTTACGTCTTTTAGATATTTATGTCGCCATCTGATGATATCGATATCGTCTCTTTCTATTAATATGCACTTGTTACCCCTTCTTTCATATTCGGACCCCAAATCATGTAAGAACCGACTAAGAGTGGCCCTTGAGAAATTTGGTAGGGTCTCATCACTGTTGACCCGTGACAAAATTATATTCAGCGTGGGTTGAATATTTGCAAACCGTAAATAATGAACAATTCGCCGCACTCCACATTGCACTATTCACTATATACTTCTTTTTATCTCGCCCTTTTTGCTTTCTTTTTCGATGGCGTTCTTAGAGGTCCTTTCATTACTTCCTTTTTAATCCTATACACTACTGCTTCTGAACACCCGATAGCCTTAACTGTTTCTTTTACTGCCTTACTTACACGCATTTTACTTGAAAAATAATCTAACACCTTCATAATTATTTGGCGTTCCTTACTTCTTAATTTACCAATATATCGTCTCTTTCTAGCTTCCCCTTCCATAACTACAAATATTTACGAAACTATTAAACAAATAACGCAATAACAGCTCATAGATTCCACACAGTTACACACCGACTTCTTTTGAACTAATGCTAGTGCTCCTCCTTATACTATCTTCTGTGTAAGGCCTGGCGCGAGAATACGCTGAATAGATGAATACCCTTTGTTTGCCCTACTCGATGAAAGAAAGAAGTTACAGCCTTTTGGTTTATTTTAAAAACTTTCTCCAACCCTCGTCAACATTTGTTCTCGCTGGTGTAAACTGATGTAAACTCAATAACAAAAAAGTTTCACACTGCGTAACTTTTGCAGTGCACAGGTATAAAATTTTCCGAAAACATTTAATTTAAAAAATTATAACACTTAACTGAGTAAACATAGAGAATTCAAAGTGGGCAGGTAGTAGCACTATAGTTTACTCTACCTAAGAACAAAATATAGACGCATTCTAGCAGTTAGTTTGTTAGTTAGTGCGTGATGAGTATAGAAACAGCACATATCGGACTTCTATTGAAAAAAAAAGTTTTTTGAAGAAATATGGGCCTATAGAAATGTATAATGACTCTAAAAAGGATATAAACTAATAGAGAAAAAAATTCTGCGTAGAATAATGTGTTCAAACCTGAAAATTATAACAACTGAATATACCATGCTATTAGGAACCTGGCAACAGTGCGAGGGCAGAAAAGGACGAGGCTAATGGCAACTTGTATGCGCTAGATAGAGACAGATATATCCCATTTAACTCCATACTGTCATCTAAGAGTGGAACAAGGTATAGTAAAAGTATGACCAACCTTTTTCTGTTTAAAACAAACGCGCTGATCCTTAGCTGTATCAATCCACCACTGTGAACGGTTTAAGAAGTGAAGAGGTACCACTCTTCCAACCAGTAAAAATGTTACGCGGGTTGCGTGCACAGTGAATTCGGAGCAGACACGTAGCCCGCCCCTGATGTAAACCATAGTGATGGCAATTCCGGTTAAACAATTAATGATATATGCATTTTTATCACTGTGAAAAAATGTGACCTTTAAATGTATAAAATACATACAAATAATACAATAACGCATGCTTCATCCCGCTGCTGTTACACCGCTGCTCTGACGTCACATTCGTAAGGAGCGGATCATTATATAGCGATGGCCACAGGTGACCTCCGGAGCCAAAATGAGCATCCGAGAATCTGTACAATAGTGCTCATGAGGAGTAAAGTGGTTGTAAGGGCGCGCCTGGTGCTGGACCGGACGATCCCTTTGGATTGGTTATGCGTTGCCAGGGTATTGTTGCCTTGCCGGGAGCAAGTGTCTGTGTGGCTACTGCATCCATCGGACAGCGATCGAGGCATAAAGGTGAAACGGAGCTGGGAAATTGATAGCCTGCTGTGAGTGTGACGTCGTGTGACTGACCCGTGGAGCCAGGACCATTGCAAGAACTCGGGCCCCGACTGAAAGATTTATTGAAGAGGGCGGCCGACCATTAACCGCGGCTCAATTGGAGAGGGTCTAACATCTACTGGACGTTGCCAGTCAGTCTTGAGCAAAGGGGATTGTGATTAAGGCCGCACCGACCGAGTGCTCCACCACATCGATACCGGAGGCGCCCAACCTATCCGGGAAGCGCCAAGACCTGTTCCTCTCGCAAAGCAGGCAGAGGTACTGGATATACTACAGGATCATCGAAGGGGCTGACAGCTCTTGGTGCTCCCCTGTAGTCCTAGTGAAGAAGAAGAACGGCCAACTACGCTTCTGCTTGGACTATAGCACGCTGAACGCTGTCACTCGAAATGTCTGTTTTCCCTTCCCCCGGTTTGACACTGTTGCTGCGTTCTCTTGCTTGTGCTCAGTGGTATTCGATCATGGACTTGAAACCGGAATACTGGCAAGTGACCCTAGACCCTAGAGACAAGGAGATTGCATTATCGACGGTCCAAGGGCTTTGGCAGTTTACGGTTATGCCCTTGGCCTCTGCAACGTGCCACCACCTTCCAGATCTAATGGAGTCGGTGATAAGGGGGCTGAATTAGTACGCCTGCTATACCTAGATGACATCATTGTGGGTGGTAGCACCTTCTAGAATTATCTGGAGAACCTGAGCTAGGTATTACAGAGACTACAGGCAGCCAACCTGAAGATTCTTTTATTGTAGTGTTTAAGGCCCACTTTTACTACATACGACACCGCAGGTGGTTACACGAATGATACATGGAATGAACGTAGGTTCCCGTTTCGTCTATTCCCGTTTTGTAGACTACGTAATTTTACCTGCTTTATTCCCGTTTCGTCGACTCAAGGCTAATTGGCTATGACCCTCCCGTTTTGTCGACGCAGGTGAACAACCAACCCTACCCTCTACTATAGTTTATCGTAGGCGTTCAGCGAGTTAACAAGGGTAAAGTCAGTGTTCAGTACAGCTTAAAAAATGGAGTTTGAAATTGTTGAATCGAAACGAGGGAAACCGATTATTTTGTGTGCGGGGTATAAGCTACCGCTTAACAAACTTTACCAGAACCAAAATAAAAGATGGACCTGCTATATGCATAAATGCCCTGAAAATATTACAACCGGCTCGCAGACATCAATAACACTTAAAAACAGTGACCATACGTGTGAACCCAACATTGCCAAAAACGAAGTTGAAATGTGTATTACTAAAATCAAAAAGAGGTCTAGAGAAGAGCACACGTCGATACCGCAAATATATTGCCAAGAAATTGTAAGTGTTAAAGACAAAGGTTTAGATTTTGTGACCCAAATACCCACATTCGCCTCAGTGAAACATATTTTATACAATGCAAGACATAGTGCTTTGGGAATACATACCCTTCCAACTTGTCGCCAAGATATTATTATTCCGGAAAATTTTAGTGATTTCGTTCTTTTGGATAATGGCACTGAGGATCGTATCCTGGTATTTTCAGAAGATGCAATTTTGTTAAACTCAGGCACATGTTTCTTTGGAGATGGAACTTTCAAGTCTTGTTGCCCGCTGTTTGATCAATTGCATACTATCCACATGGATGTCGGAAGCACAAACGAGACAACAAACATAGTTCCAGTTGTGTATGCTTTGTTACCCGATCGAAAAGAAAATACCTACTGTCGGTTATTCCGATTATTGAAGGATAAAATACCACAATTTAACCCTCAAAAGTTCCATACCGATTTTGAAATAGCTGCTATCAACGCCATTAAAACTGTTCTTTCGAATGTGGAAATCAAAGGCTGTAATTTCTACTATAACCAAGCCATCCGGAGAAAAACTCAGGAACTGTGGCTTACTCAATTATACAAACAGGAAAAGGAAATTCGAGACCATATAAAAATGTGTGCTGCCCTTGCGTACTTACCACCGGATTACATCGAAGATTGATTTCTATATATAATGGAAACAACACCTACAATTGAAACCATAGTCGAATTTAACGATTATTTTGTAAGTCAGTGGCTCGAAAGCGATCACATTTGGGTTTGTTGTAATGAACGATATAGAACTACCAATACTGCGGAGGGATGGTATAATCGCTTAAACAGAAAAATTGGAAAGAACCATCCAAATTTTTACGAATTATTAGTTATTCTGCGGGAAGAGGCAGAATATTATAAAATAGTTGTACAGCAAATTAACCAGCATATGCCAATGCCGAAACGACAAAAGAAATATCGAGATTTGGATCAAAAAATAAAACAGAACCTTCAAGATCTTTTAGATGGTCGTGCTACAGTAGGTCAAACTCTTCGACGATTACTTTACATAGTAAAATTTGACTAATGAGCTGTACCATCTCAAATTTGACAAAATTTGTATCTACAGATTGAATTTATGCATATTTGTCATTTACTATGACGAGACAAAACTATTGATAAAACTTTTAAATGCACCATCGCAACAGCTTGTGAACTTCAAACAGTAAATTTGCAATCTTTTACTTTGACAGTGTGAAGGAAGGTTTAGTGAATCGACGAAACGGGGATTAAAAGTAACACTGATGTATAGGTTAAAAGGCCAGTCGACAAAACGGGAATTTTTCTCAAAATCAACAAAACGGGAGTCGACGAAACGGGAATAAATCTGGAATGAAGATGAAGCACCGGTGGAATGAGATGGCGGGGGAAACCGGAGAATCCGGAGGAAACTCCTGCCCCAACCTGAAGCTGAACGCTTTTCTGCAAGAAGGTTCATTGCTTGGACCGCATAGTCTCATTTGGCATGGCCAGGAATCTGGAGAAGGCTCAGGCTATCAAGGACTGGCCTTACCGGAAGGATAAACGAGAGTTTTCTGCTTTCTGGGACTGTGCAGCTACTATACCACTGGTTCGTGAGAGGCTTCTCCAACATCGCGAGGCCACTCACTCGCCTTACACGTGAAAGGAATAGGCTGAGGTCGCGATCCAGGCGCTTAAGTCAGCACTCAGCAGTGCGCCTATATTAGGTTCCAGACAACCTACAAGCTGATTTCATCGTGGACACTCGACACCAGCGAAAAAATGCGATTCGGTAGGAGAACTTAGTGTCATGTTGCCATGGTAGCTCAGTGGTTAGAGCAGCCGGACGGAAACCGGAAGATCTGTGGTTCAAATCCCGGCTATGGCTTTTGGTTTGGCTTAAGGGCGCTCAACTTCTAGGTCATCAGCGACCCGGCTATGGCATTGACTTTTTCAGTCCAATTCTACCTTTCCAATCTAATACTAAAGATTATTATGACGAGACATACAAATGCTTAAAGCAAAAATTAAGCAAATTATAGCAAATCCATTAACTTTATCTATTAATAATTGCTTAAAGAATGGCACATTTCATAATTGTCTCAAAATAACTAAGGTCATACCCATTTATAAGAAAGGCAACATAAGTGAGTCTTATAACTAGTGGCACAGTGGTGTGTGGAATTGAGTATACACTTTCAGCTCGTGTTGTACACATAGGTGAAATTTCTAAATTCTAAAGTTATTAGCAGATTTTGTTCAAACTCATATGAGACATAATACATGTAAGGAATATCGTACATTCAAATTTTAATTGCAATATCTTTAACACCTTTAAATTTATTATCCTTTAGCTATTTCTTTGCTCCACTATGAAGATTTCAAAATTTTGATAATTTTAAATATTATTCGGTTGTAAGTAGCCTCAAAAGAATGTTGGGAAGAGAAAATTTTCTAATGCTTTGGTTTATTAAATAAAAATGATTAACTTAGAAAAAATAATTTTTTTCCAATGTTTATGCTAAATATTAAAATTACAGAAAAATCACTCCCACTATTTTTTTTTTCTGCATTCTCAGTTTGTTGATTACAAGCACTCAGATTCCATAGTCAGAGCAGTAGGTTTCCAGGAAATACAGTGTTCTCTCTTCAACATGTGTTTTCCTTGTAGTGAAACAACACAGATGCACATGAGCAATGTGCATACACTACCTTCGGTTTCCTGGCATATTTTCCTCTTACGCATTCATTACTGTTCAAAATGCTGCATGTTGTACTCTGAATGTACAGAAGAAGTTAACAATAGGAAATTAATCTTCACTGCCAAACAAAACACTGAAAAACTTTAAACCTCATTAACATTAAGAAGTGAGATGTACTTTTCTGCGTTATATCCACTGCACACGCACATTGTTTGACATGACTGGCATGAAGCAAGCACAACCACCAGCTGCTCTATTTCAATGCTTGGCGTGATACGCTACAATTCTAATTCACAGCAGGTTATTTGAAACACACTCCTCTGGAAGCATTATGCAAATTGGATTAGTATATAGATAATAGAAAAAGTTAACTAAGGAAAACCGGCAGAGTATGCAGTACATCACCTGCTTCCATTGATGCTATGCCCTTGCTTATAACTACAGACCTATTTCACTGGTTCCAGTATTTGTTAACAATCTTGAAATTATTATAAAACAAACACATATATGAATATTTTGAATCAAATAAGGTGTTTTCATATATGCAGCAAGGTTTTAGACCAGATAAGAATATGACAAGCAGTGATTTAAGCAAAGCTTTTGATCTTGTAAACCACAATACACTAATTTAAAATGCCTTGGAATTAATAGTAGTGCACTCCAATTGTATAGCTCATACAGCTTGTCTAAAATGTGACACTCCATATTTGCAAGTGAGGAGAAATGTGGAGAAGTGGTGGGGGAGCAAGTGACTAGAAGTTTATCAGGGCTTGGAGACAGTCACGTATACAATGCATGAACTTATCACTCTCACCACAGCTGGAAGACTAACCCCCACTTCTCTTTTATGCAAGTGGACTGCTCAATGCTATTATGCATCTTTCCTTCAGGAGTGAGGGAAAATCAGGACGTTTTAGACAAGATGTACTTACAGAACTGTGCCATAGTAAATGATAAAGGATATTGCATACTGTTTGTACGTAGATGTTAGATTCAACCCTGGATAAAGTAATTTCACACACACTGCTCCAGCTTACCCTGAAAGTAAAGAACTGTTTACTGCCAGTGGATTTTTATGAATGATAATAAAGCTGATGTATTAATTTTTACCTTGAAACCTACTAAAACAAAAAAGGTGTAGATCTACTTAGCATCTTTGTGGAAACAACCTTATATTGGGGTAATCATGTTCAATCATGTTTCATGTTTGTAAAAGATTGCTTTGTTCTTTATATCAGCTAAGAAATTTAGTAACTATTGCTTGTTATGAATATGCTAAAAGTGCCTACTATTTCTATTTTCAAAGTGTCATCAAGTAAGGACTCTTAATTTGGAGTAACAGCACACACATTAACAATGTATTTATACTTCAGAAGAAAGCAAATCGAATTTTCACAAATTCAGCTGTAGATGATCATTATAAACCACTATTTTTATATACATATTAACGTCCTCCAATGTAATGTCATATGAGATGATGAATGAATGAAATGGGTGAAATTATGCTCAAATTAGCCTGAGGTCTATAGAGGTTAAGGTTACCTGACATTCGTCTTCTCAGGATAAGGGAAAACCTTGGGACAAACCTTATCCGAATAACTCACACTAAGCTAGATTCAAACTCACGACCGCTTGGATATGAGGCAGACATGCCACCACTACACTACAGAGGTGGGCTATTTAAGAAAAAATAATGACTGTCACTTCTCTGTACATAATTGGTGTGATAAATATTGTAAAAAAATAATTATAATACATCTGATATTCAAAACAACCTGCAGTCTTATAATGTGAGACAGTACAATAATATCAATGTTTCTTTCAGCAGGCTTACAATAAACATGAAGAATCATGTATTTATAGCTATTAACATAGGTGTTAAATTTCCACTAAATTATTTCAATTCAGAAAACTGTATTTAAAAGGTTGGCTCATTAATAAGGCCTTTTGTCTTATTGACCATGTTTCACAGAGGCATTAATTTATAATTTTTAATTGTAATTTTTTAAAATATTTCTTTTATTGACAATGCCAATTGCACAAATATAGTGTGCCAAGGTAGTAAGAGGTACAAGTACATATACAAAAATACAAACTACTTAGTTTAAAAGACTTAAGGACTAAGAAAAGTAGAATTTGTGAGATATAATGGCTGTTTACACATCTGACATATAAGGAGGGAGCATACATCGGCAATGTCAAACCAAGCGCAATTTTATGACTTTGGCAGTACTCATGGGTATGAGGGACTCTGAGAAAGACTTTGGTATAACACAGGTAGTGGCAGCATAATACAAAACATAGGAAAATAAAGTCAATTTTTTATTATTGTGTTTCTTCCGGTTTGTTTTAAGTATTTATATACATAGATTTTGTGATCATAAGGTTCTAATATTAATTATGATAATAACATAACTGTTCAAAAACAAATTAATATTCAAAAAACAAAGCATTAAAACAAAAGATAAGTATTTACATAATTTTTAACCTTACAATTCAAATAGAAACAGACTGCTCCTTTAGCATAAAATAAAAGTAGCTCCACATCAAAACTTCTACTTTTGGTCACACTATGAACCTAATTATGCATTTATTATGCCCATTTTGTGCTTTTCCAACAATGTCCTAATATTTGAGGAAACATTAATTGCAGACCCGCACGAAGTTGCCTCCCGAGGTGGCGGATAGGGGAATCCTCAGCAGATATGGCAGGTACCAGGGAAATAAAATACCTGGGGCAGACCAAAACCAGTACTGCTGCCTTGCAGTGAGTAGTAGTTGGCTCTACAGAGGCTAGGGGAAGATAACCTTGATTTCAAATTACAAACCCAGGCTGGGGGTTTGTCATGAGGCTGACGACCTCATACTGTAAAACAATGATATTGGGAATCTCCAAATGAAGAAAGCTGGCCAGATAAACTGTAGATAGACCAGCAAATACAACCGTTTACGAATTGAAATGTGGAATGTACTTTTGTTATACAGAAGTGGAGCACTAAAGAATCTTATGGGACAAACTATGGGATATAATATAGATATATTAGCCCTCCAAGAGATAAGATGGACTGGGAAAAATATCCTTGAAAAGAACGAAGGCAACATCTATTATAGTTGTCATAAACTATACCAGTTTGGTGCTGGGTTCTTTGTGAATAAAAAATATAAGCACCTGGTAATTGATATTCAACCTATCAATTGGAGGGCATGTAAACTTAGACTAAGGGGACGCTACCAAAACTATAGTATTATCAATGTTCATGCTCCAAAAGAAGCTAAAAGCAAAGATAATAAGGATACTTTCTACAAATAGCTTGAGAAAGCATATGATGGATGCTCTAGATATGATATAAAAATAGTCTTAGGGAACTTTAAAGCAAAAGTCAGACAACAAATGGAATTTCTTAATACTACAGGTAAGCATAGGCTACATGAAGAATTTGATGATAATGGAATGAGAATGTTAGATTTTGCCTTATTAAGGGATATGTTAATAAGTATTGCTATGTTTCTATATAAACAAATCCATAAAGTAACCTGCAAATCCTCAGATGGAAATTCTGAGTTGTTTCCTATCTCTGATAACAAGTTTAACTTTGTTCCTACCTTATGAAAAGCTGTGTCTCTACCACCAATCATGCTCTGTTTGTTGTTCCTTCATCTGAGCAATTGCTCTGCAGCTCAGTTTCCACTGAAGCAGGCTCTTGCATAGTGCAGTCATGTCCAGAAGTTCCCACTCTTCTTTACAGGCTTTCCAAAGGCCATCACATTTTTGAGAGCGCCTACTTTCCAACGACCTTTCCAAGAGTTCAAAGATGAAACATCCATTGGAGAGGCCTCGGGAGATTTCACTTGAATGTTGCTGAACAGAATAGCGTGTATTCCAGTTTCCTGCTCCATTCTTTGCAACAATGCGAGAGTCAAAACAGAAGTGTGACTGGACACCTTATCTTGGTGCACCCAGCATTGTTTTAATCTCTCCCATGGAGACTGGGGATTTTAGTGTGGTACATTGGGGTGAGAACTTCATGTTGACAATGCTTGGAATTGATCTGGACCTTTTTAACAATTCTATGAACTATTAGTATCCCACTGTAGCAGTAACCAGTGATGACAAAAAATCCCTTTGAGAAACTTTCTCTGTATTGTGCATACCATTCTTGAAATTTTTTTCCACCCCTTGGTCAGTAGTAAATTGCACAAGGTTTGTTGCAGCCACTGATGCACATATGACTCATCTAATGTGATCACACATTTCCATTTTTCTGCTGCCAGGTGCTTCTCATAGAGCTTCTTGCTGTTGGTGTGACAGTAAAAAATGTGATGTGGCAGCAACTTATGAACTTGACCTTAGTGACGTTTCTCCATATTTCAGTCTTTATTTATAGTCATATTAACAGTTTTGAGACATATTCCCAATTTGGTTGCAATGGCCCATTATTAGGCTGGATTACTGCCAGAGATGAGGGCCTTGATGTTCCTTGTCATTTCTGGAGAGCGTCTGGTACCAGGTTGAGGGTTTGCCTGTATTGTTTCCTTTTGAAGTTAATCCCATGCAATTCTTTCCGCTTTAATTCAACATTGAGCTAATCCTGTACTCTGACATGACAAAATTTTGCTTCTTGCATGCTTCAATAACAGTAGAATAGCTATGCTATGCATCAGAAAGACAATAATGTAGCCTTCTCAATATGGTTCAATTTGCTTAGGCATAATGATAACCACACACATCCTACTGTTATAATTGCTGCACAGGAACTGGTTTGTTTGTTTCATAAATGCTTGACCTTGCTGCGCATGCAGAAACACAGTAATCACATCTGCAATATGTTACACTGGTCAACATGATTTTTGTCTCATGGGTACCAATAGTTGTACTTAATGTAGTTTTTTATCGTGTTTTCAAATATGTATTCGGAATTTGTCCATCACCCATAGTTTTTTTTATTTCAATCTTTTTAAACAAAGGTTTTTTCGTCCATTGTCAGTTGTGAGATAGCTGTGAACCAGTAAACACGTAATTGTGAGTGCTTTGTGTCTGGATTATTGTATATTATATATTTACAAATTTATTTCCTTTAATTTGTTGTTAGTTACAAAATGCCTAGAGTTTGTTTAAATCATCCTAAGAACTTCTATTATATATGTGGTGAAGTGACGCTCAAGTCCCAAAGGCGACACCTTACTCCATTAGTAAAAAAGCGTTATGAACTTTATTTTGGATGTAAAGTGGGGGACCAAACAAGGGCCTGGGCCCCACATATCTGTTGTTTATCATGTAGTAGGCTTCTCACTGCATGGAAGAATGGCACACGCCACATGCCATTCACTATCCCTATGATTTGGAGGGAACCCAAAGATCACTCCTCTGACTGTTATTTCTGCTTAACAAACATTACAGGGATTATGTCAAAATCAAAACTTACAGTGGTGCACCCTGACCTGCAATCTGCAATGAGACCAGTTCCACACTGCAAAGAATTGCCCGTACCAAAGCCTCCAGAACATGTGACATTAGATGAAGAGAGCTCAGATTCTGATGGAACTAAGGAAGAAAAAGAAACAGATTTTGTTGATACAACTTTTGAACAAAGCTGCTCATTTGAGCCTCATTTATTGACTCAAAAAGATCTTAACGATCTCATACGAGATTTAAAGTTATCCAAAAACCAGTCTGAAATGCTTGGTTTCCGGCTAAAACGATGGAATCTTCTTCAAAAGAATACAAAGATATGTATTTATTGTAGTCATTCTCAATTTAAAGACTATTTTTCTGAAGAAAATGGCTTAGTGTTTTGTAATGCCATTTTGTCTCTTATGGAGGCATTTGGTACTGAGCATAACCCAACACATTGGCACATGTACATTGATTCCTCCAAACCTAGTTTAAAAGCAGTGCTTCTGCATAATGGCAATACATTCCTATCAGTACCTGTGGCTCACTCTGCTAGTATGAAAGAAACATATGACAATTTTAAATTTATGTTGCCAAAGCTTCAAAATGCAGTGTATGAATGGAATATTTGTGGTGATTTGAAGGTTATTGCAAGTATTCTTGGTCTGCAGCTTGGTTACACAAAGTACTGTTGTTTTTTATGTCTTTGGGATAGTAGGGACAGAAAAAAACCATTATATTAGAAAACAATAGCCTAAACGCAAATCATTCATTCCTGGACAGAAAAATGTGAAACATGACGCATTGTGTAATCCTAAAAATGTGTATCTACCTCCGTTACATATCAAACTAGGCTTAATGAAGAATTTCGTTAAAGCCATTGACAATACTCCTGGGTTCATGTATTTAAAACAGAAATTTCCTAAAATTAGTGAAGCAAAATTAAAGAAGGGATATTTGTGGGTCCACAAATACGATCACTAATGCATGATGAGAAGTTTGAGGAACTATTGAATCCACTGGAGAAAGCAGCTTGGCAAGCATTAAAAAAAGTTAGTTTTTTGGGAACTCGAATGGTGGAAAATTACCGTGATATTGTCAATGATCTTATAATATCTTATAACAATTTGGGTTGTAATATGTCCTTAAAAGTACACTTCCTGTACTTGCACCTAGATTTCTTCCCGGAAAATCTTGGCACAGTGAGCGATGAGCATGGGGAACACTTTCATCAGGAGATTTCAGCTATGGAAAAGAGATATCAAGGCAAATGGAATCCTAATATGCTGGCCGATTATTGTGGACCATTAAGGGAGATGCTCCACAGGTGAAATATAACAGAAAATCGTCATTTCTTGCTTTCTAGGTGAGTCCGAATGTTCAAATATTAAAGTGTCTGAAATTATAAATGCCTGTCACTCGAAAACCTTACGTGATGGAGAAAACCCGATGTCATATCTGAATTCAGGAGAAAAATTAGCATCAAAATCACATATTTTTCTTTCTGAGACAAAAAAAGTTTTATTTTTGTTGTTCAGTGTTATCAGAGATCAGAAACAGCTCTCTGTACAACTAACCAGATTGCCCATCTTTTAACTGATAGGACACATAAGAGTAGTATATTAGGTACTAGAAGTTTTAGGGGAGCAAACACTGATTCAGACCATTTTTTGTCTTAGCTAAACTCCATTGCAGGTTCAGCAGACATTTTGTACATAAACAATTAAGAACAGGAAAAAGATATAATATAGAGAAATTGAAAGATCTCACATATAGAAATGAGTATATAACAACTTTGTCAAAGGGAATGACACAGGACGGTAATACACAACCAGAACAGATAGGTTGGAGCTTATGTAAGGAATTAATTGGTAATCCGGCTGAAATAATCATTAAGGAAAATCAAAAAAGAACCAGTAAACATTGGTATGAGGAAGAATGCTCAAAGATTACAGAGGAAAAGAACAAAGTATATAAGGAAACAATGAAGAAAGGAACAAAAAACTTAATTGAGAGATATAAAGAAATAAGGAAAGTAGAAAAAAATACATAGAAAAAAGATTTTTCTATGAAGAATTGAGGAGCGTTTTTTTCAAAACTCGGTAGAGCACAAATTTTGAGAAAATGGTTTATTATGGGATTCAGTATGTTTTCAATGCCACCAATTGGTCTGTGAAATCAGATTTTGCATAACTCGATATCTGCTGTGTGTATAGCATGGCGAATCATGAGCGTTTTTTCATAACTCTATAGAGTGCAAGTACAGTGATTTTACAAAACTCGATACAGCACAGTCTAAATGAAAAGATTTGTCACTTGTCAAGACCAGGCATTGGCAAACATGTATTCAATGAGGCCTCGCAACTATGATGTATCAGGGGCAGCGCTTACTCTGTCTCCCCCTCCCTCGCAGCCTTAACTGGCACTGCATACACACTGATCATGGGCGGACTGTCCTATCGTATTTACCTGTACTTCTAAAAATGTCTGTCAAACTGTAATTTAATACTAAGACTTAAAGATAAATTTCTTTATTTATAACTTTGAAGGATATTAGTTTATTTAACTTAAAGTATTAGTATATCCATAGAACTAGAGTGCATCTAATTACTCTACTACTACTCTATTAAACTTGATATCTAGAATATCACTTTCATGATTTCTTCTCTCATCATGTAAGGAACGTAAGGTGTTTGTTGTGCTCTAAAGTTCAAAAAGGCACTCATCAATGGAACATCAAGTGGCATTATGATACATATCATAAGATCACCATACAATTATAGACAAGCATGTATTCATAAATTTACACCACGATTTAAAGTAGCATAGCACTGACGTAGTGTCCTTTATTCATTTTATTTTTTTTTTCAGGTCTAAATCGGACTAACCAACTGCAACAGCTCAAAGAGCAATATTCAGATAATACACCTAATATTAATTCATATATTACAACTGATAGACAACTTCAAGCCAGCTATGTTGCTTTGGAAATTTCTCAGTCACTGAGGTGTTTTAGTGATGGAGATTTCATAAAAAAATGTGAGAGTAAAGTTGCCAACATAACTTGCCCTGAACAATAAGATATTTTTAGTAATATTGCACTATCACCACGAACCATACAGAGAAGGATACATAAAATAGTAGAAATAACCAAAAGAGGCTACAAACCGAGGTCCATGAATTTATAGCCGTTTCACTCGCGTAGGATGAAAGCACTGACAACGTTGACACAGCACAATTGGTAATTTTCACTTGTGGAGTTACTAACAACCTCTCGATACAAGAATATATGCTTGAAGTCATTCCACTTAGGGAACATACAACAGAGACAGAATTATATCAAGCATTTAAGAAATGTGTAGAAGAAAAGAAACTGAATCTCAAAAAATCTTGCATCGCGATTAACAGATGATAATTTGCGTGCTATTCTGAGAGTGGCTATTTGTGATATATCACTAGACTTTCATGGTACATTGCAAATAGAAGTGAATTGAAATATATTGCTCAAATATCTAGGCCTACCTAAAGTATCGTAGACCAAAATAGCTGGATTCAAGTATATGTACTATTCCTTATTGTACTCTGTAGCGAGCGAGTCCATCACTGACTCTGAACGAAGGTCAATGCCATCTCCTGTTCTACATTACGTCATGTGCATTGCGGGCTGCATGTTGTGACGTCATACTGATAGCTCATTGAGTACATGTTTGCCGATGCCTGGTCAAGACCCATCACTGACCTGATAATAATTTGCAATAGTCCACTTGCCCGACCTTGCTTTCCTGGAATTAAGTGATATACAAAAACCTTACCATTATTTTAAAGCCTTCCCGCAGTTAAATAATATAGAGAATGATTCATTTGGTATTATGGCCACACTTTTCTGGTTCGAAGGGAAGAGAATGACAATACTACATGGCATGTGGTTTATATCAACAACAAACTCTGTTGTCACATACCCTTTCAGAACCTTTTATCAAGCGGCATTACAAAGACCTAACAATCAAACATGTTCCATACTCAGCATAGCGCGGCATTACTGCAACATAGGCCATTGTTTAAAACCACTATTTATCACACAGTTAAGAGTGTTATGTTTTCTGAATCACTTCTACGACTGTGTCACTAATGTTATGTACATAGATTGAACCAGTCTCTCGCAAGCACAAACTAACTCATCGATGAAAGTACCTACAGGGTGTGATTCTCCAGTGACTGAATCTGATGGTAGCAGGAAAAATAGAAGAAAATGTTTTGTTCAAGCTACAAAACCTAATAATAAAGAACCGTCCATAAAATGTAATCTTGGAATTCAAGATTATCCATCGAAGTCAATAAAGAGGGGAAGTAAGGAATGCAGAGTACGAGATCTGACATATGAAGACATTAATGATTTCCATAATAAAGTAAAACATCTAAATAAAGTGGACCAAGACAAATTCCTGCTTAAATATATGACAGTTAAATCTCCAAAACAAAGGAAAGTGAAGGAGGATAATTCTAAAAGAAAACAATCTGTGAGTATTAAATATAGCATCAGAAAGAAAAATGGAGATGTTTTACCAATCTGTGCTGTAAGTTTTCAGGGAATAGCAGGCATGTCTAAGGATAGACTGTCCCTCCTTGCAAGAAAATTTTATTCTACTGGGAATTCACCTAAAGAAAATCGAGGAGGGGATAGAACTGGTGCAAAGGACAAAGAGCTTATCATTGCTGTGAAAAATGATATTAAGAGCTACAAGTGCAGAGAAAGTCACTATAGTAAATGAAAATCTTCAAGGAATTACGTACCACTGGAATTTAATATTAAAAAAATGTGGAAAATGTTTTGCAAAAAGAGAGAAAAGGAAAAACTATACAAATGCTCCTTATCCAAATACAAGTTTATTTTTTATAAGTGTTTTAGTCTGTCATTCAAGACACCACACACTGATACATGCACCATGTGCAGGATGGGACTAATTTCCATAAAGCAAGAGACAGATTTGGAGAAGAAGAATGAATATAGGATGAACTACAGACTGCATAAACTTCGCGCAAAGAAGTGTTATACTATAATGAAAGAAGAAAATCATTATGTAATCAAAATCTGTTTTGATATGCAGAAAAATCAGCCACTACCTAAATTATCAGTAGGTGAAGTGTATTATTCTAGGCAAGTTTGGTTCTATAATCTATATGATTCTATGATTCTATATGATTCACTCTAAATCACAAATGAAAGAGAATATACATTTCTACACCTGGTTGGAAACTGAGTCATCTAAGGGATGTAATCAAGTGCCATCTGCTTTGTTGAATTTTCTGTTAGACTTAGAAAAAAATGAAGTCTTTCCATTATTCATCTCTTCTCAGATCCATGTCCAGGTCAAAATAAGAACAGTGTAGTAATGACCACACTCATTGCCTTTTTGGAAAGAAATACAAAATTTACGTGTATACGTCATTTCTTTCCCATGCGAGGACACAGTTACATGGCTCCTGATCATGTATTTGGTAGGGTTGAGAAGGAGTACAGAAGAAAGGAAGATATTTTGTCACCCAATGAATACTACCAAATTCTGCAATCCCATGGAGTTACAAAAGTTCTCAACAGGGACTGGCAAATTAAAACACTGAAGGAAACTACTCGGAAGATTGTGAAAGCAAAGCTGCCATTTAACATAGGAGTGTAATGTGCCATATGGTAAAAAAGGTCTTCTACAAACGTGTGTAATATTTCTTTAACTGTGCAGAACACTTACACTGCGTCACCAGTGGAGGTTTCTATTTTCAGTTCTGGAATTAAAACATGCCACAAAGAAATGCTGAGACAAGATGAATATGGTGTCCAGTGAGAAGAAGAAAGATGTAAAAAAGCTCATGCAATTTTTTGAAATTCCAGAAGAAATGAACAGATTTTATGAAGCTGTTCTCAGCGACTGTTAAGATATCAAAATAAGCATACACATTACTTACTGTTTAATCACTTTGTATTCTTAAGCTTCATTATTTATTAATTTAATAATTTTGTAACTTTTTATAAATGTCTATTATTTTATTAATGTAGCAATGTTGATTTAGCCATTTTTTAAATTTGTATACTGTACATAAAAATAAATGATGAAGAAATGAAAATAAAACTAAAACAGTAATAAAAACAATAAAACTTATAGCAAATTAAGGTTCAGTCCAATTTGCTTGTTTCATAGTCCATGTCCTCTATCGACTTTTGAAAAAACAAGCATTTTTTACCTTGCCAATACTATGAAAAATATGGTTATCCTCTAGGAGTTTCACTGTTGTCTGAAATTGTCCCATGATAATGTTTAGTATTGCCAAAAATACAGTGTTTCTAATGAAAGGTTATGTACTAGAATAAAAAAATGTAATTTCTGTAAAAACATCTTTTTGTCCTCTATTGAATTTTGAAAAAACGCTCCTCAATTTTTTAAAGAGTTGGAAACACATCAACTAAATGCATCTAGACAGTTTTATGAATTAATGAATAGTTTAAGGTGCGCCGCCGTGGCCGAGCAGTTAGCATGCTCGCCTACCACCTAGGCAGGCCAGGTTCGATCCCAGGGACCCACATGTGGTATTCGTGGTGAACGAAGCGGCGTCATGATGGGTTTTCTCTGGGTGCTCCGGTTTCCCCACCACTCATTCCACCAATTGCTCCATTATCACCTTTCCAATCATCCATTTCGCCTGCATTTCATATCATCCTCTTGCTCACTCTCATACCTGATGCTTGGCTGACCACCCTCTTCCAGGTCTTCACTCTGTTCGGTCCATAGGTTCTTGTGCTCCAGACAGGGGTCTGACCCTAGGCATTGGCTTGGGGGTGTAAGTCCTACATAAGGGGAGGGTACTCTGAAGAAGAAGAAGAAGAAGAAGAAGAAGAAGAAGAAGAAGATGAGGAAGAGGAACAGAAAGAAGAAGAAGGAGCAGGAGGAGAAGGAGAAGGAAGAGAAGGAGGAGAGGGAGGAGAAGGAGGAGAAGGAGGAGAATGAGGAGAAGGAGGAGAAGGAGGAGAAGGAGGAGAAGGAGGAGAAGGAGGAGGAGAAGGAGGAGAAGGAGGAGAAGGAGGAGAAGGAGGAGAAGGAGGAGAAGGAGGAGAAGGAGTAGAAGGAGTAGAAGGAGGAGGAGGAGGAGGAGGAGGAGAAGGAGGAGAAGGAGGAGAAGGAGGAGAAGGAGGAGAAGAAGAAGAAGAAGAAGAAGAAGAAGAAGAAGAAGAAGAAGAAGAAGAAGAAGAAGAAGAAGAAGAAGAAGAAGAAGAAGAAGAAGAAGAAGAAGAAGAAGAAGAAGAAGAAGAAGAAGAAGAAGAAGAAGAAGAAGAAGAAGAAGAAGAAGAAGAAGAAGAAGAAGAAGAAGAAGAAGAAGAAGAAGAAGAAGAAGAAGAAGAAGAAGAAGAAGAAGAAGAAGAAGAAGAAGAAGAAGAAGAAGAAGAAGAAGAAGAAGAAGAAGAAGAAGAAGAAGAAGAAGAAGAAGAAGAAGAAGAAGAAGAAGAAGAAGAAGAAGAAGAAGAAGAAGAAGAAGAAGAAGAAGAAGAAGAAGAAGAAGAAGAAGAAGAAGAAGAAGAAGAAGAAGAAGAAGAAGAAGAAGAAGAAGAAGAAGAAGAAAAATAGTTTAAGGAAGGGCTTCAAACCAAGGATTACAATTTGCAGAGATGCTAATGGGGAATTGGTACATAATGGTGAAGAAGTTCTCAAATGCTGGAAAATACACTTTTGAAGCATTACTGGCGGGAGAGCAGCATAATTAAACAGAAAAGATAAATGAATGGGTAGATATTGAAGAGCAAATAGAAAAATGCTATATACCTAACCTGGATGAGATTAGTGAGGCTATAGAACAGCTTAAAAATAATAGAGCCCCAGGACCTGATAATCTGAATGCAGAATTGTTTAAGATAGTCGAACCTATGTGTAATCCTACCAAAATTACATCCAATAATACAATAGGCATGGGAAGCCAAACATGATACCAATGAAGACCAAGGAATTATATGCCCAATTTTTAACCCATTAATGTCCAACTTATTTTTTCAAAAATTAAGAAAAACATATGTAATGTATTCGTGTATATAGGTGTCCCAGAATTAGACCGACAAACTTTGAGAGCTGATAGATAACATTATTTTAAACACTTTTTCTTAAGGAAAGTTTTTTGCTGTGGTGCTTAGTTTAAGCTCTAGACGAGTTGATGTAATAGATCACTGCCTCCCACACAGTTTAAGTATTTATGGCAAAATCAACAATGCAAATTAGTACTGCATTTATCTTAGTAAAGCACACAATCTTAATCCAAGAAACAAACACAAAATACAGAAACAAAACACAAACATCTCATTGTTTGCAGTTATTCACAGCTTTACTATTCAAAGTAAATGTTGGAATGCCCGCCCATTGCGATTAACACAAACAGTACATCAACGTACCCTATTCTGCCATACTCTCACAAAGACACCGGCCATTTCTCGGGTTTAAAAATTTATCGGTCTAATTTTGAAGAGTAAAGCTGTGATTAACTGTAAACAATGAGATGTTTGTGTTTTGTTTGTGCTCTGTGTTTGCTTCTTGGATTAAGATTGTGTGCCTTACTAAGATAAGTGCAATACTATTTTGCATTGTTGATTTTACTGTAAATACTTAAACTGGGTGGAAGTAATCTATGACATTAACTCGTATAGCGCTTAAACCAAGCACCGCAGCAAAAAATGTTCCTTAACAAAAAGTGTTTAAAATAATGTTATCTATCAACTCCCAAAGTTTGCCAGTCTAATTTTTGGGACACCTGTATATTTTGTCTGCCTTTTTATTTACTCAGTGTCCAAAATGATCTTATCTAGAAATAGACTGCATACATTAATGGTATCTATCAAGTTTTTATTTTATGTTTCCTTGAATACAAGGCTGTCATGGTGACAAAGCTTAATTTTTAGCAACAGTTTGATTGTACATACACATTTTCTAAAAGGAAAGAACATAACACAAGATTTGTGTAATATGTATGTTATAAAAGAAAAGAAAAGAATAAAATAACCTTTCAGCTATTATATAAATGGTATCACAGAATGGCAACCGAACCCTTTATTCCTGACAGGCTGATTTGCTTTATTGTTTCTGTTGATATTCCCAGCTTGCTGCAGACGCATGAGCGTCGGCAGACATTTTACCAGGGGGGGGCCACATGTTTGAAATTTGCAATCAGATAATATAAATTCACTATTTTACTGTCAAAATTTATAATATTCGTTGCATATAACCATGTTAATTTGTGTTAAATAGAAAGTGATCTTTTAAAATAGTAGTTTAATAGTCAGTAATTGATTGCACATTAAGTTGACCGACTTCCAGGGAGAGGCCGCGGCCCCCCCTTGGCCCCCCTTCGCAATGCCCATGTGTAGACGTACACAATGATGAACGAATACATTTCCATCAAGTTCATGTATTTTATGATCAAACTTTATTTCTTAAAGCAATTACACATCATTTAAAACCAAACCACTTATTAAATGTAACATTTGGTGTGGTAAAAGCTTATTATCAACTGTGGTGTCATTACATCTGTGGCAGAGTGTTGGATCACATTTTTTGCAGTCTCAAGTAGCGTACTGTTTAAGGCAGCTCAACACTGAAAATACTAACATTCATAATTTTTGGACTATCAACCTCAAAATTTTAAGTAATAATTGACATGTACTGTACAAACAAAGTAAGAAATGTATAGTCTCCAAGTTAAAATACTGCTGGGAACTAAATTATTTACTAACATTTTAGGTTCTAATTTATGAATTTTTCAAACGCTCCTCGCGATGAATGGTTATGGATTTCTCACTCAAAATTTAATTTCTGTAGCACCAAAAATATTACAAAGAAAATCTGATTTGAGCATTTTGTGAAGTGTCCATTAGTTTGGCTACAAAAAATTTGCAAATATTTATGTCATGATTTTTCTAATCATTTGCACTAAGTATTGCATAAAATACGTAACTGCATAATTAATATGCATTATTTAAAAACAAGCCCCAATTCATTTATTTTTGTGGTAGTTATCTACCAATGCTAAACATTTCAGGGAAATTGGTTGAAATTTGCATCACCTGGAGCGATTAAAAATTATAACATATTGAATAAAGTATTGCAGAAGAAGACTGGAAAATTGGAGCATCAAGCAAAATACATTCTCACCATATTTTAAATTATTTCACAAATATCGGAGCCATAATACTAAAAGCAAAACACACGATTGGAAAATACCAATATAATAAAATAATAAAAATCTAATATTGATTCTTTTCACCATTTTTGGACAATATTTTACCAATGGATTGTCTTAAGCAGGGGCAAAGCCTCAGGGGAGACAGGGTAGACAGCGAGGACAATTTCTTGTGAATTTATGCCTAACAGTCCCAACTTTGATGCAGTTCAATATGCACTTAATAATGGTATTTTCATCACTCACGTTAGAGCAAAAGTTAAGGGTAAAAGATTTGCAGAAACAACCTGATTTAACTTTATTGCAGCAGGAGGGTAAATTGCAAAACAGCTGGTATGACAAATATGAGTGGTTGTGTGGAACCGGCAAAGGAAAAGGTCAAAGGCTTTTATGTTATTTTTGCTTGATGTTTGGTGGTAAGAGTGAAAAATCTTGACACTAAACTGGTGTAAATACAGTGAAAAATTTTGAAAAGAGGGCCAAGAAGCACTCTGCATCTCAGAGTCATATTAACTCTGCAGAAAAATGCCATATGCTAGGGCGATGCCACTCAGATCATGCTGTTTCGAAGAGGCATAGGTTTCAAGCCATTAGGCACAATGAAACTGTGTCAAAAGACAGGCAAATTATAGGGCGATATTGTTTGCCATTTGGGGATCCAGGAATTGCCATTTAGGGATCATCGAGAAAGCCAAGATTCTTTTAGTAAAGGAAATTACTTGGCCATTCTTGGTTTATTGGCTTCAGAGGAGTCTTTCATGAGAGATCATTTAGAATCGTCAACTGCTTTAAGGGCACTTCTATAAGGGCTGCTCTAACCACTAAGTCACCACGCTCAACTTGCCAGTATGAATTTATAAATTTGATAAGCGGAAGATCCGTGGTTCAAATCCCGGCTATGGCATTGAATTTTTCATTCCTGATTTCATCTCTTAAACATTGCCCAGACACGGGGCAATTAAAACAAGTACTTTGACATAAATAAATAGTAAAAGTAGGTATTATTGATAAATGTTAAAACTTTTATTATGCAACATGAATTACAAGACATTTCATTCTCATTTAAACGTGTTTATAAATTGCTGAACAGCTGTTAACTATGCCAAGAGACGTAAACGTTTTTCTTGCTTTAGATGACCATTCTACCTGCACATAAGTGGTGTACCGTTCTGTATGCACAACCTTACAACCACTCTGACAGCAAAGACGGTCATGTCATTGACCTTCATGTGGCGTTGCCAACTTAAATTAAGGGTGAGCAGTCACATTATTGGAAAGAAAAAGCAAGTTTATCCCGAAGCGAGTCGGTGGTGAAGGATGAGGCCAAGATGAATCTGTCTACCCTTTTACTTACTTCACGCTTCGCCACTGGTCTTAAGGTCATTATCATCACATGGATAGATTTCATAGGATTTATAAAGTATAGTATCCATGCAAGTAAATAAATGGAGACAAGTAGATATATACATTAGTCCAAAGCATGGAACTCACCATACTGATCTAGCCGATGGGAAGTTCGACAGAAGTTTGGAAAACTTTGAATGTCACCAAAACATTGAAAGCATTCGTTGTCAAACATTCAAACCCCAGTCAGCTTCTGTGTTACACACATTCAAATTCTTCTGTCAATCAACAGAGGTGTCATAGTTGTCATAGTTGCGGGATGGGGTTCAAATTCTGATTAAGTTAGCCTATTTAGCTAAGATTATTCATTTCATTCTTTCTTTCACAGACAATATGACATATATGGGGTAAGGCAGTTAAACAAACTTGGTGTTGGCAATCATATGTATTTCTGTATTCATCTGTTTTGGTAGGTATTTCAAAACAGGTATTCCAAAACCTGTTCCTTCCACTATTCTTAGTCATGGCATATATTCACCAAGAATGAATGCGATACATATTTACATGAAAGCACACAGAAGCATACATGAAGATAGAAATGACAGTTAACTGTTTTAAACAATAGATCAGACCTGGGCAACTCACAGAATAGCTTGAGCGACCTTAATTTTACTTTACCTGCTGATCATACAGTTCTCAGTGAAAGGCCATGAGTGGGCTGTGCTCACAGAGCGCTAGTTGCCCAGCTCTGCAATAGATCTATGTTAATGTAGTCTTGATATTGCACACCCTTTTCATAACATCACGAAAAACAGAAAAACAAAACTAATTTATCATTTCAAACTTTATTGCTTAAAGTCTTAAAAAATATAAGCAAACCACACTGAGTGCTTAAGAAACTATTGATTAAAAAATGAATGATATATATAATTTATACCTTAACTGGTTCTGGATTTTTCCTGCAGCAAGATTTTGTTTATATTTTACTCTTTTCTGTACTAAGAGAAAATTTGATCTCAAACATACTATATTTTAATCAATGTCATTAGAGCCAATTCTGAGAAAACAAACATCAGCCAACATTACATTTATCCTTAGCATAAGATTTAGCATCTAACCAACATTTTTTGTTGAGATATGTTCATAGACTAATAGGTACAGAGATACAAAATAAACCCTTTTTTCAAAAAAAAAAAAAAAAAATTATTCCTTTTATTCAAGTCATCGAAATGTGCATTTCCCGTAGTGCAAATTGTCCTATTAATTTAGGTACCAAAATTGTATGACAGTTAAATAGAACATTTATCCGGGATCACAACCCATGTCTCTTAAATATCATCACAAATTTTGTAATTGGGTGATAATGAATAATACGTAGCACTGCTAACTGCATGATCTGTGCTACTGTTAATTAGCAAATGAGAAGTTGTAATCTAAAATTAGATAGATTTTTTACTGGCAAATGAAATATATTTCAAATATTTGAACTGTGAGCCGATGATTTCAGAGAATTTGAAGAAATACTATGTGCTTCCTATGCTAATTACCCTTTTCTCTCTGACAAGTACAGTGTTGTTAGATGTGTGGTTTCTGAAAGAGTGGAGCTGGATCACAGGCAGTCCATGGTCGAGCGTAATCTTGCAATTAACGCTAGCATTACCAGGCAAAGAGAGGGGGGGGGGGGGGCAGAATTACTTTATGCCCACCTTCTGTAATTTTTTACATTTTGTCTTTTAATATTTTTATTATAGTCAAAGAATGTTAAATATTACCTTTATAAACATGACAAGATATAATACCCAATTTTAAAATAAATTTGTTTTAAAAATTGCTGAGACATTTCGTTACCAGCGGTGGTCACCTCCGTTAGTAGTATAAGTTCTATAATAAGGATTGGCATAATATCTAATGTGATTCATGTAAAAAGCTAACCAAGGAATCGTTAAACAGTGTTAAGTGTTACCTTTATAAACAAGACAAGATATAATACCCAATTTTAAAATAAATTTGTTTTAAAAATTGCTCGGACGTTTTGTTACCAATGATGGCCGCAATGTACCCCTACCCCCGTGGTAATCTAAGGCTTGGCATTGCTAGGGTTAAACAATATATCCACCATCTCTCGATCACCACAAACCTAACAAACCTGTAATTCAATACTGCAATACTGTAACATAGCCTGAAAATTAGTCGATACAGGTCTATATGTATTTAACAAAAACAACTCCATTCTTCCGTCCCCCCTACCCTCTCGCCGCCCCTTCCTACCCATGTACTTGAAACTTATTAAAATATTACAGCAACTATTATTATTGTTTGCCATTAATTTTTCCACAATATGGGCTGCCAGAAACTACAAGGCATAACAAACATAATAGTAAAACAAGGGGGTAATTACTCTGAATGTAGAGGTTAAAATGGATGCCATGCCGCGCCAAGCTGAGTAAGGGACAGCCCTAAGTGGACCTACCTAGTGCACCCCCAGCTTAACACCGAATATGCAATTATGTACCTATATATGTACATATAAGATATAATTGAAAATTATATTAGAATTCCGGACTTTAAATGAAAATGAATGTATTTCACTCACCGGCTTCACTCCTTGTATCTCGATCCAATAGGTGAGCCACCAAGAACTAATCAACTAAAATCCACTCGTTCTAAATGGAATTGAACAAATTATGAATAACTACATGCGTAAGACAGATGTTTATTTCTTAGCACAATGCGCAATATGATATTTTCTGGGGTAAGCGGTACCCCTTTACTTCCGCTTGTAAATTTCACCAGCTTACTGGCCACACTGAACAGAATTAATATCACAACACGTGCAGTTTTGGCGGTTTATAGTTGTAGTTTAGATGTACTCTATTTCGTTGCACAATGCACAAAAATATACTATTCTGGTGTAAACAGCACCCTCTTACTTACCTGGCAAAGCTTCTCAGTGAAAAGTTTCTAGAATTAATTTCACAACACTTGCAGTTTTGACTGTTTAAACTTGGAGTTAGTTCACTGTTGATATAACAAACAATTGCACTGTCGCGGCGCACCGAACTGTACAAAGGTAATAATAGTTATTCTTAACCTCAGCATTGTTGATACAACGAGCAAATGTTTTAATCGTACGTCAGTAATAGTTTTTATGGAACATTGCGCAAAATATATAATACACACTGAAATACGTAAACTGAAGCTTCAATATATCCATATACGTAGACGCCTCAATTTGTACACATTTTCTGTTTTCGTGTGTCCACATATGAGGGAACAAAATATGCAATTACATAAGAACCCGGGATCTGCACACCACACAATGCTCACGCACAATGCGTGGCGACTGCAGTAGTGGCCATTATAAATATCTTGGTAGGTACTCATACTGATCCATGTATTTTTATTTCTTCTTTAAATAATTAATTCCTGCAACGGATTCATCCAAATAAATACGTAAACATACAAAACAAATAAGTATGTGCAATACACACCTTTATACTCAGGAATTGCTTATGCATATATAATCTCTTCCAGCTACTTCTAGAAACATTCATTAGCGGGTGGGGCCGAGAGAGATAGCTCCGCGGTAACGTGTGAGATTCGCATACGATGATCCCGGGCTCAATTTCCGTTAGGCCGGCTACTCTGAACATGGTTTTCCCGAGTCAGTGGGTGAAAACTGGTATATTTCCCATTCTACCACGAATTTCCTGTCCAGTATATCCTGTCCTCATCGTTACCTTTCATCTGTTTCAGGGGTGAAGGACCAGGCGACAGCGATAGTGTGTTGCGGCGGGACGGCGGAATCTACATTGTGGAAAAAATGTCATCATTTCTTTCCTTCCTTCCTTCCTCCCTCCCTCCCTGCCTCCCTCTCTCCCTCGCTCCCTCGCTCACTCACTCCCTCCCTCCCTTCCTCCCTTCCTCCCTTCCTCCCTTCCTCCCTTCCTCCCTTCCTCCCTTCCTCCCTTCCTTTCTCCCTTCCTCCCTTCCTCCCTTCCTTCCTCCCTCCCTCCCTCCCTACCTCCCTTCCTTCCTTTTTTTTCTTTCTTTCTTCCCTCTTACCCTCTTTCTTTCTACCTTTCTTCCTTCCTACCTTCCTTTTTTCTTTCTACCTATTTTCTTTCTTTCCTTTTTCTTTTTTCCTTCTTTCTTTCATCCTTTCTTTCTTTGCTCCTCTTTACCCCTCTTTGTTTCTTTCTTCTTCTTTCTTTCCATCCTTTTTTTTCTTACTTTGCTTGGTTCTTTCTCTCCTCCTTTCCTTCCTTATCTTTTTCTCTTTCCTTCTCTTTCTTTCATTCTTTCTACATTTCCTTCTTCCTTTCTTCCCTTCTTTCGTCTTCTTTTGTGTTTTTCCTCCTCTTTTTTTTCTTTCCTTCCTCCTGTCCTTATTTCTATCCTTCCTTCTTTGTTTCCTTTTTTCTTCTTTTCTTCCTTCCTTCTCTCTCTCTCTCTCTCTCTCTCTTTAATGTTTTCTTTCTTCTTTTTGTGTTCCTATCTTAGACTTGTGTTAGGTTTTAATGGCTTTTTTGGCAACTTCACCTTTATTCAGAAACATTTTTACTGCTGTATTTCAAATGATACAATGATGATTCAAATGATACAATAATGATCTATACGGAATAAACATAACAATCTAAAAATGTTTGACCCAGGGAGAAAGCATTTTATTCCTAAGGTGTTTAGCACTGTATGTTTCATATCACCAAAGCGGTTTTAACAAAAAAATAATACGTTTAACTCTATTTCAAGGAAGAAAACTTTGGTTTTACACGATAAACTAAGCGCATCAATCTTTCACTTCAATATGCAGTATGTATTAATGTCGATATGAGTAGATATGGCAGGGTTCCAAGTAAGAACTTAGCATCTCACCCCACTGAAGATCTTTTGCCTATGCCATTAACAGGGCACCTCTGGGAGGGAGGCGTGTGATGAGAGGATACTAATGATGGCCGTACATAGGAGACATGACAGGGGAGAGCAGGATCCATAACAGTTTTAGCTTTAAAGTCGGTGACACCCTACAGTCGGCGTTACACACTCACTGGGGGGGGGGGGGGGGGCACTGTGACACACCCCCGATCCGGAGGACGAAGATTTACAGAGAGCAGATTTCCTGCAATGCACGCACCCTGGAACAGTCAACCAGAATGAAAGGGGAAGTGAAATGAGAAGTCAGATGAAATGGAGGGACAGAAAATTCGGGGAATGTAATTATCCTTCTCAGCATTCGCCCAGCGACCAGGGGAAACCCAGAAAAAAATTCCGCTCTATAACAGACGATAAATAACGCAATTTGGGGGAAAATGACACACATTCTCTTTTAGCAATGCCTGATGCAATGATGTTGATTCTTAAGAGCACATGGTAGATAAACCCGCTGATCTACGCATGAAAAATGTATCAAAATTGAAATGTGAACATCACCTAAACCAATACTGCTACAATCCTAATTTTTGTGCTACGTATTGTACAGTTCTCTGGGTAAAATATATATGAAAATCAAGCTTTTAGCCTAAGCAAAGCGTGTGACATCCATGTAAATTAATACACAGAAAAAATAATTTTGGATATGCTAACGTTCACTTAGGTGCACTTATTTGAAGAACCCTCTGTTTTAATGCATTTAAACTTATGGTGAAACCAGAAAACAGTATTTCTGACAAAATGAGTGGATTAGTTCTTCAAAATTCTAATTTTATAGTGGAAATATCTGCTTATATATAATTTTAAAAAATTAATTCAGTTTTGATGATACATAACATTACAATTTCTAAATTGTGTGTAAAATGTGGTAAAATGTTCCACTCATTTTAAGTTCATGTGGTGCTTTAGCAGCTCAGCAAATTTGAACTTCCTAGATGCAATAGTTTTGGAGGAAATGGTATCTAAAACAACCCCTAGCGCAGCAGCCCTTCGTGGGCCAAGGCTAACCGCGCGGCCGCTGTGTCCCCCATCTCTGCCCACTACAGGCGTCATGAGTGGGGTGCAGTACTAGAGGGTGAGACATGGCCAGCGCCCCTATCCCTCCCGGCCGGTTATGCTGTCTTCGTAACCTGGAGTCGCTACTTCTTTGTCAAGTAGCTCCTGAATTGGCCCCTCAGGGACCTAACGAGGCTGAGTGCACACCGTGCCAAACCTCCCAGGGGAGAGAATCCCCTCAGCGGTACCGGGATCGAATCACTGTGATTTGAAGGCGGTCAGGTAATGGTATCCGCTTGTAAAAAATTACGGAAAATGCAAAAAACTAAATATCCAGGAAAGGGCGTGGCAGGTGAAATATGTTATCAAAATGCGATTTTGACAACTATAAAATGTGCAGCAACCATTGATGCTATACATCAATGGATGCGGAAAACAATGGAGATTTCAATAGTGAAAAGAAAACTTTTTTTTACGTCAGAAGCTACAATGTGTCCCTAATGACAAGTATCATCACCGTCATCATCACCTTCATGAATTAACCCTCAAATGGCTTGCTCCGGTTTCATTTCTTTTAACACTACTGTGCCCATGTTATCTTCAGTCTACCAACACTGCTTTTTACTTTCTCTATTACATATAGTAACTCTGAACAGTATAACTCAAAAACGAAAAGTCGGTTAAAAACCAAGTTTGGTATTTAAGTTTAATGTATTTCAATAATGCGACACAAAGATTTTGAAGAAAATTCCTCCACCCTAAACTGCACTTTACGCGGAAAACTTCTTCAACGTTTTTTTCTCAAAAATGGATCTAACGATTTTGGTTAAAATGCCACACGTTTAACAAATTTGTATAACTAATGAAATGCATATTTCGAAATTTCTCGCTATAACCCATGTAGTCCTGTATACCAATGGCGTATGCTGGGATTGTGACTTGGGCTGATCACTAGGCCTACTATGGCCGCTCCATGGCCGACTGCTTAGACCAATCACCTCTCACCAAAGTGGTCCCGGTTCGATCTCAGGCGACCGAATGTGGGATTTGTGATGGACAAAAAGGCGCAGGGGCGGGTTTCCTTCGGGTTCTCCGGTTTCCTCCGCCATCTCATTCCACCGTTGCTCCACCTTCATTCCATGTATCATCAGTGCCTCCACCTGCGGTGCCATATATAGTAAAAGCGGGCGTTAAACGCTACAAAAATACAGGCCCACCAGATTCGGCCAATAAGGGGTTGTTGATTAAATGTTAACTCATGAACAGTGTATTTAAACACATTTTTCTTGAAAAAAAAAAAAAAAAAAAAAAAAAAAAAAAAAAAAAAAAAAGCTAGACTACAATTACAAAAATAAAATGAACAATCTTACAATACCTGTTTATAAATGCATTCATTCCAATCGTCTTTCTTTAAGGCGTTGCCACAGTCTGAGAAAGCAATTTCTCGTGGCAGTGGCTTAACTAAGGTTTTGGGGCCCCCCTGCAAATAAATTTTGGGGACCCTAGTTACTAATAAAGCTAATGGACAGATAAATATATTACATATTTACTGACATAGAATAAGTGTTAAAATAACACGCCCTGATTACCGACACCAATGGTTATTTTTCCTAAATAAACAATATACACTCGTTAAACACATAATACACATAGGCGGAACAAAATTGTTACCTGTCAATATTCTCGGTAAGTCAGGTATTAGCCCAAGCAAACTTATATTTTGATGCCTCAGATATTGTTCAGAGGCAATAACACTGAAAAACTGGTTAGAATAACACCTATTGATGAATGTTTATACCTTATGGCCAAATTCTAAAATAATCCAATTTATTGGCTAATTAAGTACATCTTCAGATAGGTAATAGTCGTACTTCCTATGTAGCCTGTTCGGTTGAATTTCTCAATATGATTGTGAATGCTTTTGGGAGCATACACACTTGGAGGTAAGCTTCTTTCACACTTTTACTCAAGAAAGAGTGGAAAATACATTGTGCACTTCTGTTATCAGCATTTCATCAGTGAACTGCATCTGATCCAGCGCTTCTTTCTAGCGATTTTCCATGGTTGAATTGAATATACAATGTCATTTTAAATAAAGCTGTTAAAGACAGTATGGGGGCCCCTAAAGATCGGTGCTCTCCCCCCCCCCGCGCCGCGGGGGCTGCAGCGCCGTTATTTAGGTCACTATCTCATGGCAGCTTCCTTCAGGACCGTACTTTCAGAGTGAAAGTGGAAGGAAAACTGTCCACACAAAGAGACATAGCGGCAGGAGTCCCAGAGGGCAGTGGACTCTCCCCGCTACTCTTCGCAGCATACATGTCCGATTTCCCCACGGAACAACACACTGCGACATGCCAGTATGCGGACGACGTCCTCATCATGGCACAAAACAATTGCCTCCCTCCCCTTCAACGACAACTCGACGCCGTCGGCCGTTGGAGTGAGAAGTGGAGAATGGCTATTAGTCCGGGGAAAAGCTCCGCTCTCCTCCTTGGTAAGGTTCGCCATTGGCGGCCAGAACGTCACTTCGGCTCAGGCGGAGAAATATCCCATGGGCAACCTCCGCCAAATATTTAGGCGTTCTCCTCGACCGCGGGCTAACATACGCTCCACATGTCCGCGCAAAGACCAGACTTGGTCACGCTGCGCTCAGACAGCTCTACCCTATCCTCCGATCCACCATGCCCAATCACCTAAAACTACGCATTTACCGGGGAATCATTCCGCCATTGATCTTATACGGCTGCAAAGCCTGGGGATCAGCGGCACACTCTACCATACGCAAACTGCAGACAGTGCAGAATAGGGCGTTAAGAACTATATATGATACCGGGCGTAGATTCCCGTCCTACATCCTTCACAATCACTCCGGACTACCCTACATCGTGGACTTGGTAAGGGAGCGATCCCGAACCATGCACTCCAAACTTAACTCCCACACCAATCAGCTGGTACGGACATTAGGTCAATACGACCACAGAGCACCTCGTAGAAGGAAAAGTTACCGCCTACCCAAGGACGCCCTTGGATAATGTTAAAGCCACTCCCATCATCTAACACATACTTACCCCAACACCTATTCCTGCCACCTTCCTGTATCCAAAATTAGGTTATACAGGAAGAAATAATTGTCCAAGACACAAAAGCTTGAAAACAAAAGGACACCTTTACTACCGCACAGATAAAGTCGCATTAGCGGCTAGGTGCTGTGCAAATAAACATACCGTACAGGAGAACCTGTACGACCTGTTCTCGAATGCTGGAAATGCTGGAATGTCTTCTCAATGAAACAAATGTCTTTTTCTCCGCCAATAGAAGAGCCAAGTTGCTCACAATCAGATCAATTTGTCCTTGTGTTGCCCGTAAATAAGATTTTATTCGTTTAAGACTGAGAAACTCCTTTCTGCGCTTGCAGTAGTGGAAGGAAATGTTAAAATTAGTTCAAATAGTTCATAAACTTCACTGCACATAAAATCAAGCCCATTTGATTTCATATGACTTGCGATGTTTTGAACGGACTTGTTTAGAGAAGTTCGAGGCTGGCCTCGTAGCTCAGTCGGTAGAGCACCTGCCTGCTGTCCAAGGAGTCCCGGGTTCAATTCCCGGCAGGGGGTAGGAATTTTTCTCTAGTCAAGAGTATTCCTTCTCCTCCCATGGAGAAGTATGACAGTATGAGAGTGTGAATGTGAGTGTGTGAATTAAAGGAAAATAAAAATAAAACCTGAAGTTTACCCACTGTTAAACGCCGCCGAAATGAACTTTGAGTTAAAGGCGGGTATAAAGGGAATAATAAAAAATGAGGTGAATATAACACTTTCAGTTCGCTTTTCAAAGACAGTATATCGAAATAGGAAACGTGGTTCTCTCAGTTCACATAATACATTTGTTGAAAATCTTAATTCGCAAAATGTTTAGAATCCAGTAAGGCCAGAAATAATAATAAATAGTAATATTTAATAATATAATCAATAAATGTATGTAATATTTATAATATATTTAATATATTTAGCAAAAGTTGTAGTTTTGTGACAGTGATGTTGGTATGTATGAAATGTTATATTTTGTTTTATTTTGCTGTAGTGAGGAGATGAATTTGTTTTAATTTTATTCTTATTTTATTGTTTCTTATCCCATAAATTGTTATGCATTTATAATTTATATATATTTCTTCTGTTCGTGTGTATATGACTGTAAGGTTCCTAAACGGCCCGGCCGATTTTTATGAACTTTGGCGTGTGTAATAAAGGTGATTCCAGAATGGTTTAGATCCACAATTTGACCCGATAGAACACGTTATTTTTAATTAATTAACTTACTATACTGGTTTCACCGAAAGAATTGGTCATGAAATAAACAGAAGCACATGTACAAATAGAATTGAAGTGTACGTTCATTGGCTGATGCCGCGTAATACAAGGTACATCGGCTACAAAGTAGTTCGCTCAATAGTAACAAAAACTAACAGGATCTTCTCTTTATCATGTAACAATGGTATGTTTAACGCGTTATTATACCATGTAGAACAGCAACAAAATTAATCTAAAGTAATTAATTACACTTGACCAGAAAATGAGCGAAGAGCGTGCGCAGACTGTCTTCTGCTGGTCAGCTTTGGAAGCGGGAAGGTGAGAGTTACTGAACCATTATGGCCGAACAAGTGCAGTTTATAAAAGTTTGTAGAGGGAAGCCTCTGACGAGTGGTGAAAAAGTTATAACACTCAATGTGTTCCACAAACTATACGAGAAATATCCCACTTTAGGAATCATAGATATTGTTAACCTTACAGCAGAGTTTACTGGTGTATCTGCATTAAGCATAAATTCCGTGCACAGAAAAGTTAGCCACTGGGTATACCAAAGATAAAGATACAGAGGAGGAGCAGAACTCCGATCTAGATGGAATACAACCTCTTTCAGATTCAAATTAGGTATGTTAAAGCTTTCTATAGTGATTTTAAATTTATATTTTTTATTATTATGTTTTTAGCTCAGAGTGCTACACGCAATTGTTACCTAATCAGTAGCGTGTTTTAAACTACCGTGTGAAGGATTGGTGAGTCGAAGGCAGGCGATGACAGTTGCAGGCTCCACATGGTTTTTCTCTCTTAGCAACACGTGGTTGCGAAAGTAGCGCCGTTACTGCTCCAATCAGAGCGAGGAAGCGGAAGGGTACACTTTCAGGCATTGTTTACATCACCACTAATTCTTTCGCTGAAACCAGTATAACTTATGTGTTGTTCACAGAGCATAATATCATCTTTGCATGGATTAGGTTCACAATTGGATCCGTTAACAGCGCTGCAATCGCATTTAAGAATTTCCGGCATTTGATGTGCTAAGACCGGATTGTAAGAACTTTTGGTCACAGCTGAGCGTTAATATTAGATTAAAAATGCGCGCTTATTGAGAACAAATAATTCAAAGTATAATTAGCACACATACATTATGCGGATGTGTAAGGTGCAGTACTGAAGTGGGTATTTTACATTGCAATGATGTATACAAATGCACCATATAACAGTTAGTTTAACCTACAAATTTCATATATTATTATTATTATTATTATTATTATTATTATTATTATTATTATTATTATTATTATTATTATTATTATTATTATTATTATTATTATTATTATTATTATTATTATTATTATTATTATTATTATTATTATTATTATTATTATTATTATTATTATTATTATTATTATTATTATTATTATTATTATTATGATCATCATCATCATCATCATCATCATCATCATCATCATCATCACCATCACCATCACCATCACCATCACCATCACCATCACCATCACCATCACCATCACCATCACCATCACCATCACCATCACCATCACCATCACCATCACCATCACCATCACCATCACCATCACCATCACCATCACCATCACCATCACCATCACCATCACCATCACCATCACCATCACCATCACCATCACCATCACCATCACCATCACCATCACCATCACCATCACCATCACCATCACCATCACCATCACCATCACCATCACCATCACCATCACCATCACCATCACCATCACCATCACCATCACCATCACCATCACCATCACCATCACCATCACCATCACCATCACCATCACCATCACCATCACCATCACCATCACCATCACCATCACCATCACCATCACCATCACCATCACCATCACCATCACCATCACCATCACCATCACCATCACCATCACCATCACCATCACCATCACCATCACCATCACCATCACCATCACCATTACCATTACTATTACTATTACTATTACTATTATTATTATTATTATTATTATTATTATTATTATTATTATTATTATTATTATTATTATTATTATTGTTGTTGTTGTTGTTGTTGGTGTTGGTGTTGGTGTTGGTGTTGGTGTTGGTGTTAGTGTTAGTATTACTATTACTATTACTACTACTACCACTACCACTACCACTACCACTACTACTACTATTACTATTACTATTACTAAGAAGAAGAAGAAGAAGTAGAAGAAAAAGAAGAAGAAGAAGAAGAAGAAGAAGAAGAAGAATCTAACATTTAAACGAGCAATTCTTGTTCCGAGCATCTTGGAAACGGCTCTGTTTGGATCAAATTTTGTATTCAGATAAAGTTTTGCTTTTTAAGTTTATATAGGTGTCATTCCTGAAAAAACGCGATTTTCCATAAAAAAAAATAGCATTTTTTATTCCCGCTTCCACAGAGCAATTCTTGTACGTATATTCCCGGTATTTCAGAAAGGGCTCTAAAGATTTCGTTAATATTTTGTATACTATGAGATTTTGGTTTTTAAGTTTACCTAAATATGTGGGTGTCTTTCCTGAACAGAAAAACGCAAAAAAATAAAATTTTTATTCCCTCTTATACAGAGCAATTCTTGCATATATTATGTGTCTCTCGGAAACGGTTCTATAGATTATGATCAAATTTTGTGTTCAGATAAGGTTTTGCTTCATAGGTTTATTTACGTGGATGTTTTGCCTGAAAAAAAAACGCGATTTTATATAAAAATATGTTTTCATTCTCTCTTCTGCAAATTATGCAATTTTCTGTATGTCTGAAATAGAAATCCTACATATTACATTCACTCTGTTTTCTCTGACTCGAATTCAGTTAACACATTCACATCTCTTTCTCTATTCACTCTTCTATAAACAATTTCCATAAGAAACGTGATTTTACACACAAAAATATTTCTTATCCCCTCTTTTGAAAATAAGTCATACAATTTTCTGTATGTTTGAAATGGAAATGCTACATATTTATTTCACACTGTCTTCTCTACTCACTTTTAGATAACACATTCACATCTCTTTTTCTACTCACTCTTCTATAAATAACTTTCCATAAAAAACGCGAGTTTCAAAAAAAGAAATTATTCCCGCTTTTAAAATAAGTCATATCATGTTCTGTATATTTGAAATAAAAATGCTATTACATTCACAATGTTTTCTCCACTCACTTTAGGTAACACATTCACATCTCTTTCTCTGCTCACCCTTCTACAAATAAGTAGAATTTTCTGTATGTTTGAAATAGAAATGCTATGTATTACATTCAATCTGTTTTCTCTACTCACTTTTAGGTAACACATTCACATCTCTCTCTACTCACTCTTCTACAAATAAGTCATACAATGTTGTGCATGTTTGAATAAGAAATGCTGCATATTACATTCACAGTGTTTTCTCGACTCACTTTTAGGTAACATTCGCTGAAGCATGTGTGCCGTGACGCCGTCATGACCAGGGGATTTATTAGGTTTCGAGGTTTTATTTAGTAAGCTACATGTCTTGATGTAACTATGGGGATATGGATCTCTTGGTGCGGCGGCGGCGGCTGTTCCTCACGAGCTCAGTAAAGTCTTCGTCCTCAACGTCTTCCCGAGGTTCGAATTGAGACTCCAGATAGTCTGCGAATTCCGCGACTTTCTCTGGGGGCTAGAAGAAGAGTCTTCCGCGAGTGCCTTGGAGGAGGTGCTGGTATACATTTTTGTCTTTTCTGAGGGACTTAATTCTCCGTCAGAGTTTGTTTCTCTGTGACATCGACAGTTGTCATTGTGTTCTCTCAGGCTGCTTCGCGGTGTGCCCGCAGCAGCTGCCTTGTCAGGGATTTGAACCGCTGGGAGACCGCCTATATTCTGGGATGGCGGAAACGCTGCCATAGCTTGCGAACAGTTGCTTCAGCTTTGAGCAAAATAATAAAATAAAATAATAAATAATAAATGGAAAATAATAAACGTAATGTGCAATCAATTACTATTAGACTATTGCTTTAATGTTGATGTAAAGAACAGTTTTTATTTAGCATAAATTAATATCCTTATCCGCAACAAATACGATAACTTATCTTTTACAGTTTTTGTCAACAGAATAATGAATTAATATTGTTTAATTGCAAACTTCCAACATGCGGTGCCCCTCCTGAAAAAAAGTCTGCCGACGCTCATGGATGTCTCCTTCACATGGATAAATCTCCAAAATAAAACAATCTAATGGAGATATGAACAACATTGTGTGTATCAGCCCCCTCCGTGTATGCTGCGGGTGTGATAGGGATATTCTTGTGTTTTAGGTTATGGTTTTTTCGGGTTTTTATTCATCTCAACAAACAACAAATACTCAAAGTTTTACTGAGAGTTTATTAAACTCTGTTTAAGAAAAGTATTTTATTACAGATTTACTACATTGAAATAGTTCAAGATATTAGATTTTCAGTATAATTATTCACAAATGCAATTATTATCCATGTGGAAACCAGGAAGCCACTAAATTATTTTAAAAATAACTTATAAGGAGATCAAGATATCTTAGCTGCAAATTTGTGAAAGTTTGTACAACTACAATGTTTAGAATACGCTTTTAATAGTATTTCTCTTAACATTACAGAATACCAGAGAGGAGTGTAGAAATGTTACCAAAATGAGAACAATTAATTTGTGGGTCTAACTTAAAAACTAACATGGAAGCATTATTTTCTATTATCTCTCATACTCTTGTTTGATAGAAACACACACACACACACACACACACACACACACACACACACACACACACACACACACACACACACACACACACACACACACACATACACACACACACACACACAGACACACACACACACACATATTGCACAATATTTATTATAGTTTGGCTTTCAGTTAATAACCATACAAAAACAGTGTATTTTACATAGTTCCCTCAGAAATGAATAAATCAGCTACTGAACTACCAAATGAGCCTTCCTAATTCTTTTGTGTTCATCTCCAAAGATGTTTTGGGAATTCCCAGTACAATCTCATATAATGACAGCAATCACTGAGCTTGGAATATTCACTAGCACTCTACTCCATCATAAAAAATGGAAGACATATGCTCATAATACAGTGACTCATATTGGCATGGTTTCCAATGGTATGAGAATGTAACTTGAATATTTCATAATTTCTTGTGACACAAAAAATTGAGAAGGAATTCTTACATATGACAACTTGTTTCATACATGCTGCCATACTTAGTAAAAACACACTTTCTGATCCTTTGCATCAATTATATTTTATATATCATTATTATTTATATAATTGTTGGCTATGGAAAAGGATGTATTCAAGTAAATCTAACAGTTCAAGTATTTAGTCATTTACACTATACTACAGCATTTTTAACTTAAATGGAAATAATTTTTTTTCTGATGTTCTTGAATTTTTATGATAATAAATAAATGTCATCACTGAAGCATACATTGTATGTTCCAATATATTTTCAATAACTGTAATAAAAAATTAGAAATTTACCATATACAAAGATTTCTCATGGAAACAAACCTTATAACTAAGAAATTGTTCATAACTATTCTTTCTCTGATGTAGATACTTATGGATTCAAAACGGTTCACTAGCATGTAAAATTCTTTAACTACATCATTGCTTGTTGCTAGGAACACATAGAACTAAAAATGAAAATTACAAAAAGAGGTCCTTCTCTCATCTCCATCTCTTCATTTTCTTGGTGCTAAAATTACACAAACTTCCATCATGTTCATTTCAGCTGCATAGTTCACTTGGAAGTAACCACCAAACATAATCTTTGGCATAGAGGTGCTCACAGTTCTTGCAATGTGACTTAGGTAACTTCTGAATTCATCTTACTACTGTACAAAAAAGCAAAATAATTAAGCTTATAATGAATCTTGGATAAACCTGAAAAGCACCAGATGGCACTGCTGTTTGTATTGCCTGCCAGCGTATGCTAGAATTAACTGGTGTCACAATTTCATACATGTCTGATGGTTGTTCTTGTTTTGGAAAATAATTCCCACATGTGGGAAAGCCTCGTGGAACAGGTGGAAAATCACTGTGCTCTCCGACTTTAAAGACAAGGGCCATTCCTATCTCTGCATGGAATTCAATGTGGCAATGGAAAAGCCAGTAACCTGTAAGAAACAAATACCTCTGTATGAAATTTAATGTAGATGGGAAAGGCAAAAGTATAAATACAAACAAGCATATATACATATGCAATACTAACTAAATAAAGTAGGGCTTGTTGCTTAGCTATCATAGAAGTATAAATAATAATACTTATTGGTTAATATAGATTTCAGTGCATTCATTCATTACCAATCGATGAAAAACAGATGTTTCACTCTAGAACTAGAATGAAAAACCATGGTACTAGAATAAAAATCTGATGTGTTGCACTCACAGGACTTTCTCTACTCTTGTACTAACCATTCTTATAAACTCTTATTCCTGTATCTTCTTTGTGTTAGTTAAGATAAACATTTGTACAAATTATCTTATTGCTTATTTTCTTGTAGATGCAAGGGGAATATCAGAATACAGTAGGCTTTGAGCGATAGTCAAATCTTTTAAAGCTTTGAGATCCCATTCTCTTTGCATGCTTAACATATAAAAAAAATGAACAACGATGTTCCATTTCACGAAAGTTTTAAGTTTTCCGAAACTGACACAAATAACAAGAAATATCTCTGAAATGGCTCACTCTACAAACAAATTTATTTAGAAATAATAAATTGTGTGTTTTAGCAAGCTCTACATTTCTTGTATAGCAAGATTTTGTCTATCTCTTATGAGTTATGCAAAAGTCATTCAGAGTAAACAGGACTACATAGGCTATAGCCTGAAAATTCAAAATATATATTTCATTTGTTGTGCAAATATCTTAAACATGTGGCATTTTAATCAAAATCATTAGAGCCATTTTCAAGAAAATCAAAATTTTCGAAAAATTTTCCATGTTTAGGGTAGTTTAGGGTGGGACTATTTTCTTCAAAATCTTTGTGTCCCATCCTTGAAAGACATTAAACTTAAATACCAATTTTGGTTTTAACCAACTTTTTGTTTTTGAATTATGCTGTTCACAGACTGACACACAGACACAAACAGACAGACACACACATGGACCTTTTCTAAAAATGCTTTTTTTGGATTCATGGTGCCTCAAAACATATATTTTCGGTGAAACTCTACATTGAATTTTTGGGAGGAATACAATACTTCCTCTACTTAATTATACATAGTAGAGAAAGTAAAAATGTGGAACTTTGGATAACGTTATACTTAGTGTGCAGCATTTTTCTTATTTGAATCAAAGTATAATATGCACACCCTGCATATTTAAAACAAAGCATAATTAAACAATATGCAGAGTAATTCTACATGGACAATCATTCAGAATATGACAATAAATAAAGCTATAATGTTAATTTTTTAATTTGCAAAAATGTGCCTTTATGTGTCAAAATGTTTGCATGGTCATATTTCACACAGTCTGTGATAGAGTCCATACTGCTCGCACTTTTTTGGATGCAATTGGTGACAGAGTGATCAGTGTAGAGATTTGGCCCACTCAATCCCAGGACCTTACATCTTGCAATTTTTATGTAGGAGGGGAAGGGGGCAGTTTTAAACACAAAGTGTATAAATCTCATCCCTGAACATTACAAGAACTGCAAAATAATATGCTTGAAGAAATAAACATTATATCCTTAGAATAATTACAACAAGTTTATGACAAGCTGTTCAGATGTTGCAATGCCTGTGTTCAAAGCACAAGGAGAACATTTCAAACATAATTTTTGAAAAAGTAAGAAATGTAAGGGATATTCAATATTGTAATTTGTGAAATGATAATGGCTTTAGCTTTCCTTGTCCCTTCAACCTATTTATTTCAATGTATAAGACGGTCTGCACAGGAAAAAGCGTAATCAGGAGGGATATGTATTTTAGTTATGTAATTGAAATTTGTCAAAGCTGTATTGCAGTCTACTGACAATAAAGTTCCAATATTATGTTATGTTAAACAAATGAACAAAGAAAACTAACCTGCTTACTTGAAGATGTGAGATAGAGAGCTGTTACATGTAAGCACTAATAATGGATTTACTAAAATATTATGTAGCATGGAAAAGGAAATAATCATTGCAGGCAAAAGTAGAGGCACCAGAAAGAGAATGAAAGTGCAGGCAATGAAGAGAAACAAAGAAGTAAAAATGAGGTAAATAGCCTGCACCATGTCAATAAATTGTATTTATTCTATTGCTCTAATGCAAATAAATGCAGCAGAATACCTGCAATGGATACCTAAATGACTTTCTGTGTTGTTTTGTCTTTCATGCTAGCTTTAAAAAAATCTCAAGGAGTATTAAGTCCTCTTTTTCTTTCATCCTCCTTCAGATACAATGATACAGATCCAAACCTAATGAACCTTTTGCCATTCCTCTAAACCATTCATATCTCCACTGAAACAGGAGCTATATTTGATTGCATACCACAGGTTAGGGTTTAATGCCCAAAAGCAGAGTCAATAAAGAAACAGAAAGGGTGTTGATGCGCTCTTATAGAAGAAGTTCAAGATCAATTGGAGATATGAGGCTGAGCTGCAGTTTTATATGAAAGTTGTGGACAAAGAGTCTGCATTCTGTTGAACAAAACAGAATGAAGAAGAACTTGATTATTTGGAGGAAAAAAATGGGCATTGTTTAAATACAGAAACACAGTTGTTTTGTTAAAAGGAAATACATAAAAGTGTTTACAAACAAAGTGACAAATGAAATTTGAGGATTTACTTTTTCCAAAACAAATACAGAAGGCAAAAGTATAAAACTGCCTTTGGAAGTTTGAATTGAAGTTGTTTATTAGTATATCATTAAATATAACTTTTTGCTATACATTCTTAATGCTCATGATGATATCTTCAGTATAATTGGTTCAATATGTAGTGAGTCCAAAACATTTTTCATTATAAACTGGTATTAAAAATAAAATGATTTTGGTGTTAACAGTGTTTAGCAAAGTGGCATTTGCACTGCAGATAGGATGAAGAACTTTAAAAAGTACCAGTAAGTTAAGAAGACATCAGTTTTTCCTCTCTCCTGAATTTTTTTCACTATGGGCCTAGTGCTTTCTGATTTGATGTTCCTTGTTTACAGTTTATTTTAATTAACTCCCTCTACAACAGCTACTTCAAGAAGAAATGTTGCCCTAACATAGATTTTACCAGGTGAGTCAGCTGCCCCTTATTCTCTAGTTTTATAAAATTTGCATTTTATATTCTAACATGAAAACATCGGCCCCTATGCTAGGTTCCACCCAAGTATTCAACATGGATGTATTTGTCTTCAGTTATCTCTAATGTTACTAGCTAGCTCAGTTGGAACAAGTGCACGATTCATAAGTAATACATGTGCTATAAAGGTGGTTTGAATCCCCTGCATGTACTAATTTTTTTTACTGCGTAATATTCACAAACGTTAGTTGAACAATTATTCTGTGTAAAGTTGTTATTATTTGAATTCATAATTGTTTTATTTATACTGTATGGCATTGTTGCATATGAGGATATCTCTTCGGGTATAGATTTCGAGTTGCTTGCACTGAGGCTGTTGCTTCTCATAGATCAAATGCATCTCAATGTACTTGTCTGTCGACTACATGTGAAGGAATGGCACAAAATATCATGCGACAGCATACCCGTGGAGAATTAAGGGAGTCGGCATTCATAATAACACACTGCATCATGCCAGTTCAATGGAGACAACAAAAAATATTTTAAATTATACCCTAAACCCTCAGAGGCTTTAAAATTAGATTATTGTGAATTCGGTTTCCAGGTTTTGATGGCCAGAAAAAACAAATTGTACAATGTTGAGACGTGAAACCATGTCCCGGGGATTAATGCACAGAATACGTTCGTACTTCTATTTGGAGGCTTGACTGAAATTAACTTTCGAGTTCAAACCCTAGAGGCAGTACTCCAGGTGCTACGCCATTACACCTCATGACTTTTCAAGCAGAATTTAGCCCTTTAAGGTAGTTTTAAACCTTTGCTGGGAATTTTAATATTATTACTTAAATGGCAAAAGCTATTATGCATGTTATTTGAGTTGTATGAGACGCAGTTTATGCTAAAATTTAAATAAGCCGTTATTTAATAATTTGTGCATTTTGACTGTACAAGTCCATGATAGATAAGGCATGTCTGTCATTTTTTGCAGCCAACCCGGCTCTAGGTACAAGAATCTGCCATTTTCTTTTTACCTGATGTTGTTAATGTACCCATATGATAGGTCCGTTTTTTCAAAGGTGTTTACTGAATTGCATTGCTATGTGTACTCTAGTAAAACGTTTAGAAAATCGACTGGAAACCCGGAATTTACTCTCAGTAAGTGAGTCGTATGTTTTGAGGTGTACTGTAGCGAGGAGTATGTTCTGTCCCTTAAACTGCTGTTGCTCTAAATTTTGCACATTTGCCTGTCTAAGAAGGTCAAGAAATACGTTTTAGTAAGTGCAAAACTGGACTAAGGCTCACATGGTGTTTGAGTATGGCACCTTCCAAATAAATAAGGCACGGCTGACTCACCTAGTATAAGCAATTTCTTTTCCCTATATTCAGTGAAGAATGTCTCACTTCTTTATATTTGGTTTCATAAAACTGAAAATGAGAAAAACTGCCTCTGAGGATTTTTAAATGTGCTATGAGCATTAAGATTAGAATTATACTTGGCCCGGCCCTTTGATTTAAAATTTGGATATTTATCAGCAATGAATGATTTGACTTGATCAGGTATTGAGAAAAAGAGACTTTGTATGAGAATTATATCAGTAAAAGATTGGTAGTTTTCTTTTATTTGTACATTTATTTATCTATTTATTTATTTGTTTATATATTTAAAGTTTTCTTCTGATGAGGATTAGTGCAGAATCATATATTCATTGAAATTTTATTTAATGTACAACAGTATGAACTCTATGGTATTAGTTGTACAAAATATCAATATATTCATATTCCATTGTCACTACATACCTGGATTGGTTGCGTGTACACGTACAATAGTATAACCTCCATCTGGAACAGTAACAGTGTCTTTAATTGGTGCATTATGGAGTTTACGTTTTATAGCTCCTGCATTATCCTTTCTCTGCACCTCTTCAACTGTGGTATTGTCACCAAGACGTTCCATTGCAATCACCCTGAATGCATTGCCATGTAAATGAAATGGATGATTTGCATCATATACCACACCTGCACGGAAAAGAGTGACAACTGTAAGTATATTATATGCCTGCAACTAAGCCTAAAAATCATTGTTAAGCTACTGAAAATATTCAACTCTTCCAATGTGCACATGGATCAACAATGTAGAAGATGCTCAAAGAAGGTTTTAGGTACCTAATTTAAAAACTAGGTTCTGATATAAAAATGCAAAAGCTACCTGGAAGGTATATTCTTTGTAATATTAGAGTTCTAATAACCTTTGTAAAAAAAAGGGGGCACATGCACATGCCTTTCTCTCATTCACTCTTTACCAGGTATTCTGAAATAATTATATATTAAGTTTAATAATTCACAAAATTATGGCAGAGATAATTTGTCGTACTGTCTGTGAAATACCTTATGCTTGCACTCCTTTTCCCTCATTGTTGTTATACTGCTGAAACCTTTACTTAGAGGGACAGGTGACCTTTTCTTTATTCAAATAATAGTGCATTAGGAAGTAATGAACAGTTCAGTACATAAATATGTCAGCTGGATAAAAGGAAGTCATGTAATGCTGTTGAAAGTCCTCATTTTGGGCAACAATGTGAACAGTTAGTATGTATATCTTACATTCTGTAGAACTTTGGAAAATCTTTTTTATCTTGGCAGACAAATTTCCAACCCCACTTTGAAACAAGTAATGTCTCATGCTGCTGAAATCTCGTTTAATTCACTTTATTGCACTTACATTTTAGCTGTTTAACTTCATATTTACAAGAAAATTTGCTTACCTTTATCAATAAGTATGAGTTCAAGGACAGTTCCAAGAGGAATTTGTACCACATGAGTACATTTACAGAACTTTTTATCACAGTTGGTCACAGTGCTTTCATTGCAGAATCCATGCTCTGAACTGAGGTCATTGTACTGAGATAGCAACGGAAATGGGGGAAGATGCAGGGAAATGTGATTCAACTGAGGGGTGTAAAGCTGTGTGTTGTTCTTAACTGAAAGAGAAAAAGAATTCATTATATCTGATCTTTCATTATCAATAAATGAAACTGTTGAACATGCCAGATTAAAAAATTGAACAGAAGAAATGAAAACACAACTGTGAGCTTCTTAAACATATAGGGATAAGGTTACCGAAATTGTTAATACTTTTTATTTCATATGTCAATGCTACAACTTATTTTATAACATAATTATACCAGTGATGTACCCCTGTTCCACTAGTTAAATTTATTTTAAGAAAGTAATATTTTCTATATGTATTGGGTTAACGAAATTCGGTTTAAAAAAATATTCTTATTTTCTTCTTGTGTTGCTAGTTTCCTGACATTTGAATTGTTTCTACACCACCATTAACCAGGTACGTGAATAAACTTTCAATATTTCAGCATTAAATACACAATAATATTCCTAAAGTTAGCACAAATGGAAGATACCTAAAACTACTTAAATAAGAGTACAGAACACTAAAATTGGCTTCTTAGCAGATTCAGGAAGCTAAGGTATGTTGTTAACCAAATCACAAATAATTAATTATTTCATTTATGGTTATGCCAGTTTGCACAAGCAGAGAATTATCATGTAACACCTACCCTGGTGGAATCCATAATATGGAGCTCGATGAAAATGGGGATTGTCAAGATCATAAAAGTCATAAGATACATAAAACTTCATATCAGGTTCTTCCTTGAGGGTTATTTCATCATTTGTTAATGCATCCAGCTCTGGAATAACTAGTGATGATTTTGTTTCAGTCCCAACATTTAGTGAATTCACTTGCTGTGGAAAAGAACAAAAATTGACACATTTATATTCTGTCATTTTCATGGCATGTTAAGGGGTAAAATAAGTCTATTTATATTTCTTCTTAAACTCTGATCATTAATAAGGAAGGCTTTGGAGTTCATACCACAACTATGGGTTCAGGTTGGGTAAATGCATAAATTGGTAATACCAATCTGAGCAGTTTGTTGCTCTTTTCTGTCGAATTTAAGAGTTCACTATTTATCCCTCATTTGCTACCAAAACAAAGAAATGGTTCAAACTTCAAACTTCTAGTGATGAGTAATGAACAGTACTGTCATCCACTCAGTAGTACTGATTGACTGAGTGAAGAACAGTAGTATTCTCATAGATTACAGTTTCTAACACAAAAGATAATGGTTCTTATCCAGCGCCATGATTAATTAATTACTGAATAACAATTTCTACTCCATTGTAAAAAATATATATTATTTATTCAATTAATCATGCAGTAAGCACACAATTTTGAGCACACTCACTCTGCCCTTTCTATGAGCTGCCTCATATGTGACATCTCCTTTTGGTACTTCATTTTCTGGTGCTCCCTCATACTGCAAAACTGCTATTTGATGAGCAGAAGTGAAGCGTTCATCACAGTCCATCAGTCCTCGGAACCTTATCCAGTACTTTCCAATGGCTTGGTTTGCATTTAAGATGAAATCAAATCTTTCCCCAGCATAACTCACCAATGATACAGCTGAAAATCCAATTTAATGTCATACATTAATGTTAACATCCATTGAATTTTGGCTATCGTTTTTCTCTCTGTTTTATGTAAACTAGAAGTGTTGTTTTGCATTTGCAACAAATTCATTATTAATTTGACAGGCTTTTATCTAATTGTTTACCAATATAAGAATAATGCAATTGTTTTTGAAACATCTTTTCTCAGAAACTTGAAGTAGGTGCTCACACAGAAAATGCAAGAAGGATTACATAATTTAACTTGATTCTAACAGTCACTTACTCTACATTTTACTTCTGCAAGGAGACAGTTTAGATCTTACACTACTTAAACATTGCACATTGAAATGTTATGCTACCTGTCTGCTGCTCTTTAAGGCTATGCATTACAGTTTATGGATTAGTCTGTCCTTTTATTGCATAGTGGTGTAAGCTGTACCTTCTGTTATAAACAGCCTGGTTTTTCATAAAAATGTTTATTATATTATGCACATCTTAGCACTCAGTTAACTTGCAGAGCTCATGTAGTTCTCAAACAAGTTTATCCCAGCATTATTATTTCAGACAGGAGCAGTGTTATGAAATCAAGATGACAGTATGAAGTTCTCATTGTCAAATATCTTTTCCAAGGTAACCAGGGCTAGTATTTTGCACATTTTCATAAGAAGTAGCAACATATTTTGGCACTGAAATTGTATGGTTCTAATGTTTATTTGCAGAGAACATTCTGCCAAAAATTTGAAGTTTAGAGCCTCATACCCTTGCTATAAACTGTGATGTTGCTATGTCTACTTTTGGGTTAGATATTGCTTTAAATGCTGTTAGCATTGGCTAAACTTGAATTTAACAATGCAGAGTTAGACAATGTTTATATGATATTCAACCAAACACTGTTAAAGCTTAAACAATGCATTGTCTTTGCAACTGGCCCATAATACTTAGAATGAACATTTAAATGAGGTGATTCAGTTTATTCAAGTACCCAGTTACTTTATATTTGATAAGCTACACTCTGGTTGAAAATAAGTACTCTTTTAAATATTTTTATATAGGGAGATATTTAAATCTAATTTATACTTCACAGACTCATACCTCTAACATGGAAGGCAGATAATGGCAAAAGGCATTTTTAACACTTTAAGTGCTATTCTGCAGCATAGGCATTACTTTGTTCATCTTATGGCATCAAGATTAGCAATAACAGGATTGTAAATATTGGGAACGTGTAATGTAAATAGCATATGTTTCACACTTAGAGAATATAAACTGTATGTAGTACTTTATTTCACTACTTTTTGAAGGGTTAAGTTATGTGTGTCTGTGTGTGTATGTATGAATGTATGTATGTATGTGTGTATGTGTGTGTGTATGTGTGTGTATGTGTGTGTGTCTGTGTGTGTCTGTGTGTGTGTCTGTCTGTCTGTGTGTGTGTACGTGTGCACGTGTGTACATGTGTACATGTGTACGTGTGTACGTATGTATGTATGTACGTATGTATATCTGAAGACAGGTCATGCTACTAATAAGGGAGGGTACCCAACTGTTGTCGCTCATGTTTTGAATCTACGTAATGTGTTGAATAGCCAATATTGAAATATGCGTACCATGTAAATGATAGCTGCTATGGGCAAAAAACATAGGAGGCACAGGCTGCCAAATATAAAGTATGAGTTTACATAAACACAGGAATCCTTGAGCAGGTTAATCTAAACTCACATGAATGTTGTAGATGGATGAACAAATGCATTCAGTAATGTTTAAATAATGGAAATAAAATACATATGCATCCATGGCAGTTCAAGTGCAGTAGGGATAATCCACATAAATAATCCATGGTCTAGACATAAACATCTTTCACAGTGAGCACATCGAATGATGGCAAGCTGAACACAGCTTTGAAACATTCTTCTTACAAGCTACTCTTGAAACAGTATTTGGAAGGTGTTTGAAATGATCCTGGATGTTCATTGATGTAATCATATTTAAAGAAAGCAAATTGGATTAATTGTTTGAATCTATTTGCCAGAAATTGCAAGTGCACAAAGAATTGAATGTAAGGAAATTGTTCTCTTTGCCACACTTTAACTGTGGATGACAACACTATTGCATCTGTAATGCACTGTACCATACTTTTGAATGAACAGAAAAAGAAAATGTTTGCTGGTTGTACCAATCCAGTACAGTTTGCAAGAATCAGCTTGTTATGAAATGCAGCATCTTCTGAAACTGTGTCACAGGATTTTTATATATTTATAATCGGTCCAAATCGGTCGATGTACAGATGTCCCATACCATGGCTTAGCCTTTTATGGAGAGGTTGACAATTCTTTTTCTTCTGTCCCGGGTGCAGTACAGATGTATTATAAGGAAGATTATTGACAAAAATGACTTAACACTTTATTTATATACAGATATTGCAATATACATGTATATTTTACATCTTTTACTGCTAAGGCATCAATCCATGGCCATTGTTTCTTTCATTGTTTATTTTTCAGACAAGTGAAGTCAGTCTCTACTGCCTCCGTTCTTTCCATCTAGACTCATTCCAGAGGGCTTACACAAGAAATACTGCTTCAACTTTCAGATCCCTTTTTGTCATGTTTGATTGCTAGCATATACTTTCACACTGGGTAATTCAAGTCTCAGGCTTGCTGGAAATTTCCCAATGGATTCTGAGTCAAGAATATACATGTGTGAAAGAAGGGTGCCATCCATTAAAATAAGAGGCATTGTCATGTATGAATGGGTGGTTGCTGCCCACTGAACCCAAAATACCACAAATCATGTTTACTCCCTTAAAGGCAAGAGTTTTCCCATAACATAATCTTTTAGCTCAATGAAATGCCTTACTTCCATAACAAACTCATTAACTTCCTTGCCTATATCAAGGGCACCACAAACAAAACTGCTGCCAACTTTATGCACGGTCATGTGAGTAATAATCCATGTTTTTTTCTCTTGAACCACTGCAGCCATGATTTGGAAGCTTTGAATGTTAAGGTGATGTTTGGATCAATTTGTGCTTTAACAGAATCACCCACATTCATAGTCTTTGGTCATGTATAATTCCATATTGTTTTCACATTGCAATGATCTGATCACATACCTTGTTATTTATTCTTTCTTGTAGCACCTTCCTGTTCCTGCCATGTCGTTTCAGCATCATTTCAAGGTTTTACAAAATGGTATTTTTTATGCCATTGTAGTAGGAAATTTGACTTTAGGGAACATGTCTAGGGATCATTTCCCCTTGGCAGCTTAGTCAAGATTTTGCAAGCATAAGCTAAGTAACCTTCAGGAAGTTTTGTTCTATTCTTCTTTGGAGGGTACGAACATATGAGGAACTACTTCTCTCATCACTGCCACACAATGCTAGACCACTTTCTGAAGTTGACTCATTTTCTAGCTGTTTCAGTGGATGATCTTCAAAATCTCTTTTAATGTCATCTTCAGTGATGACTTCATCTGCCATAACAGTTCTATTACTCTTCAACAACAGCTTCATAAGGTTGGTATCTGTCTTCTAATCTGTCCAAAAAGTATGCAGTCTACCTAAATGGCTTTTCTTCTGAAATACTGATGAAATTCACTAACAATTTAATGACTATAGCTGGTTTCATTTGTAACAGCCTATGCATACAACACTTCACGTTCACCTCTAATACATAACTAGAAGACCACTTTTGCATCTACTCCTTTCTTTGCACTCCATACTCCCTTCCCCGTGCTCCCACTTCCAACGGTCCATAGTATGCCAAATTGTACCAAATTCTTTTCTTATGTTCTGAAACAAATAAACTGGTCTCGTTCAAAAGTCAGTGACAACTATGGGTACCATTTCTTGTAAGCAGATTATTGCTGATTTATATCTGGATGATTGATGATCTGAGATAGGCAAATGGGACTTTGACATGGTATGAAAGAAAAAACAGTCAATAGTTATTTGTTGTTTCATTTATTTACTTCTTTTACTTCTGTATTTATTTTTATAGACAATCTATATTCACACCTTTACTTTCTCTGCCACTCAAAACCCAAAAAATTTATATCAATATTTCACCAGAAATACATGTTGTAAGGCCCTCTGAACCAAAACAGGTTTTTAGAAAAAGATCCATGTTTGTGTGTGGGTGAGCAACATAACTCAAAAACAAAATCTTAGATAACTACCAAACTTGGTATTGAAATTCAGTATCTTTTAACAATGGTATATAAAGCTTTTAAAGAAAATGTCTCCAGCCCAAACTACATCCTTTACATGGAAAAACTTCCAATATTTTTTATTTTATCCAAAATGGCTCTGATGACTATTAAAATACTATGCAGGGTGGAAGGGAAGTCATTACATTAATTTAAACCAGTGATAGATCTCGGTATTTGGAACACATTTTGTGTCTTACATTTTTGTCTCTGACCATTTCCTACGGAGATATTTTAGTTTTATCAAAAACTAGCTGGCAACACTGCAGGTTTCATTTTCACTAGGTCAGTACATAAACAAACATGTGTCACTACTACTTCCGGAGCTGTGCGGGTTGTGAATGTAAACATAAAGACATATTATGCTGTGTCTGCTACATTGTAATAAATAAGTACATCTGAATTCTCCAGTAACACATACTGTAACCTAAACTCACAATCTAAGGATATTCTTTATCATTTCCTTTAACATCAAACTTAAACCGTTTTGTAGCTGATACTGCTATATTTTAATAAACCAAACCATCTCTCTGACTTATAAACACAAAGGTACATTTGTAGGCTCTTACAAAGTGTACCAAATTATATTTTTAAGGGACAGCAAAAGAATAAGCAATGAACCAAACCGTTCACCCACCTCCCAGGTATTGTTCAAAGTGTCCACCATTTGCATACCTGCAAGCCTCATACCTTTATAACCAATTACATCGCACTCTAACAAAAACACCTGCATTGTTGCATATTTCTTCCACAGCCAGATAAATGCATTCTCTCAAAGATTAGAAGGCAGTAGTAGCTGTTTTGTGGATCCAGCTTTTCACGTCTCCCCAAAAGAAAAAATCCAGAGGATTCATACCGGGTGGAAGGGAAGTCATTACATTAGTTTAAACCAGTGGTAGATCTCGGTATTTGGAGCACATTTTGTATCTTACTTTTTGTCTTTGACCATTTCCTACGGAGATTGTTTTGTCGAAAACAAGCTGGCGACACTACAGATTGTGTGTCATTTTCACTGGTTCTGTACATAAACAAACAGGCATTACTACCAAGTGTCTCATGAATATCTCCTTCCATGTGTAGGCCAATCACAACCGTTACCTACCAAAACATCAGACGAAAGAGAAAGTGTTTACATCTGGAAACCATGTCAATTCCCTGAACAACTTCAATGCAACGTTGTCAACTTATCTCGACTTACTACACAAAGCTGTCCTTAAAATACAATTTATTTCAGATAACTTTTTCTGTAGCACCAGCCATTACTGAGATATCTGTTAATGTTGGTTTGAATTTTTCAATTATGTATAATTTTGTTTAAAGTACAGTCACTATTCATTCCCATGGAAATAATATGGATTTTCAAGGCCAGCATATAGTGACCCTGTTTTAAACATTTGACTATTGCTTCAGTTTATGTATCCCTCTTGTTTGAAAGAGTTTGCAAGTTTGCAAGTTTGCATGTTCATACCTGGTGGAAGGTGATTGACTTTTTTGAGCATAAAAATCCTTAGCACGGCTTCCTTCAAAGGAAAATAAAGCTGGTGGTCCCATTTTATACATCTATGGCACATAAAAGAACCTCAAGCCTGATAAAGAGGCCTCTGAGCAAAATTAAGTGGACTTTCACACCCAGTGTAAAATGGGGTGCTAATAACCATAGCAGTAAAAGAGCATCAATAAATAAGAACTCTAATAACAAATATGTCCAATACAATTATTGTCAATAAAGAACTGTTATGCTGAAGAAAAAATAATTTGTGTCAAATATTTAGAGCCATCTAGCTTTTTTACTTCTTCTTCTTTTCCTGATTACCCTTCCCTTATGTAAGACTTACACCCCCTAGGACTTACAAGCCACTGCCTAGGGTCAGACGCCTGTCGGGGAGCACAGGAAGCTCTGGACCGGACAGTGTGAAGACCTGGAAGCGGATAGTCACCCAAGCAGCAGGTATGATAATGAGGAAGAAGATGATATGAAAAGCAGGCAAAATTGATGATTGGAAAGGTGGTAATGGAGCAATTGGTGGAATGAGTGGTGGAGGAAACTGGAGTACCCGGAGAAAACCCGTCCAGATGCCGCTTCGTCCACCACGAATACCACATGCATGTCCCTGGGATCAAAGTTGGGCCGCCTAGGTGGTAGGCAAGCACTCTAACCACTTGACCACGGCGCTGGCCTAGCTTTTTTTCTAATAGATATAAATGGTTTATTATTTCACCAACTGTCATGGAAACATTGTGTGAACAATGCTGCAATGCATTTCTATCTTTATTTGAAATAGTTTACTTACAATTTAATATTAAATTCTCCCACAAAGTATCATTTCTAAGAGAGATTTGGCAACATCATGTTAACATTAAATTGGGACCAAAATCATCAAAATTGAAACAAAAAGACCTTATAGCATTGTTCACACAATATTTGTGTAACTGTTAGTGAAATAATAAACCATTTACAGCCATTCATCAAGAAGCAAGATGGCTACAAATATTTCAAATATTTGACACAATTTTTTTTTGCAAAACAGTTTTTTATTGACAATAATTGTGTAGAACATGTTTATTACACTCATCGTGTAGAATCCCTGTTTAATGTATGGGCAAAGCTGTACCTTCCAGTTAGGATAAAAAGAAATGTTTGCAGATAGGGAAGGTCATGTCAATATAACATATCAGATTCTTAGTATATGCAACTTATCAATAAAGAATAGCCTTTTGATTAATTAATAAAAGCTTTATTGTAACTTACCTTGCACTGGCTTAATATCAAAACCATCACTGCCGATAACTGTTAGAGTATGATTATCCACTGACATCTCGATAGGGCAATTTAGAAACCCAGCGTTGATAAGGCGGAATCTGTACCTATATCCCTGTAATAATAATAATAATAATAATAATAATGATGATGATGATGATGATGATGATGATGATGATGATGATGATGATGATGATGATGATGATGATGATGATGATGATGATGATGATGATGATGATGATGAAGATGACGACGGTGACGGTGACGGTGACAGTGACAGTGATAGTGACAGTGACAGTGGTAGTGGTAGTGGTAGTGGTAGTGGTAGTGACAGTGACAGTGGCAGTGACAGTGGCAGTGGCAGTGGCAGTGGCAGTGGCAGTGACAGTGACTGGCAGTAATAATGATAATGATAATGATAATGATTGTGATGGTTTTGGTGATGGTTTTGGTGATGGTGGTGGTGGTGGTGGCGGTGGTGGTGGTGGTGGTGGTGGTGGCGGTGGTGGTGCTGCTGCTGATGGTGATGGTGATGATGACGATGACGATGGCGATGACGGCGACAATGATGATGATGATTTTACCATGCTTAGTAATGAAGGTACAGCAGAATATTTCATCATTGCTTTCACATCTCTACTTTTATTTTTCAAGGTATGTGTTTTATGTAGATATGAAATCAAAACAATTTCTTTTACATTAAAGCGACAATGCTATGTGTTAAAACAGTGTGTTCTTGTGGTAATACATTAATTTGGAGCTCACAAAATTTATCAGGAAAGAAACCAGAAGGAAATGATTTAATAACAAGTTCATTATCTGGTACCTACACTGTTTCAGCAATTTAAGTCCCTCTGCAAATCACTGAGTTTGGCAATGTTTTCAAGGCTTACATTCAATAAAACCACTTGAAGCATGGCAGCACCAGTTATTAGAGCATTTTTGGTTCAAGAAAGCAAAAGAAACTTGAATTCCTGGTTCTGGTTTACCTATATGGTTGGTAGGGGATGTCCAATATAGCTCCCCAGGATTTTCAGCCATATATTTTGTCTATTCTGGCATGAATTTAAATTCCTACAAAGTTATTGATTTTGAACTGTTCAAAGAGGTATGGTGAAAGGCAATTTGTAAAAGCCTACTTGTGACAACATGACTAGGATTGTGAAACAGGAAATGTGTAGAGTTGTCTCATCGACAGACATGAATGTGTAAGAAAAATAAAAACCCTAGTGCAACAGCCCATGAAGGGCCAAGGCTTGTCGCCCAGTCGCTGTGTCTCCCACCTCTGCCCACTACAGGCATCATTGATGGGGTGCAGTATAGAGGGTGGTATGTGGTCAGCACCCCGAGCCCTCCCAGCCAGGGTCTAGGCCTTCTAAACCTGGGGCCGCTACTTCTCCATCAAGTAGCTCCTCAGAGTGTTCCCCTGGGACCTAACGAGGGTGAGTGCACCCCATGTCAGACCTCCCAGTGGGGGAAAGATCCCCATGCTGGTACTGGGGATCAAACCTGCGTTCTCTGTGCCAGAGTCAACCGCGTTACCAACTGCGCAGTAAGATACCTGATAAATACTCAGTATCTGGAAGTAGAACATGAATTTGGCATATGGCATTTCTCTAAAAGTCTAAAAGAAAATTAAAATCTTAGAAAAACAACACCCAAGGCTGATGGCATGGAAAGGCAGTGTAAATAATCATTTTGGTGAGCTACACAAAACTATAGTGAGAACGATGTTATATTAATTGAAGAATTCATATCAATTCTTCATCATTTAGAAAATTAACATAAATGGCTTGAAAACAATGAATGCAAATTTTGCGAACATAATGAATTGTTGAAAGAAGACCAAAGAAAAAAATTATGAATTAAAGGCAAATCGTCTGTCGTGCTCTGAAGAAAATTATTTTGGATAACAGCTTCTTAAAAGATTTGGCTCATATTCAACATTATATACATACTGGCAGTTATAAAAATTATCACAGTCATGGTATCCAATATGCTCCAGAATATGCACTTTTCATATAATGGCCTTCAACTTACACCAATAGATGGAACCAGCATAATCTTCGGTGTTCACTCTGTCTCAGGATCGTTATCACAAAGGTTTAACTCTTCAAAATTGCACCTTTTTGGTTCAAACTGATAAGAACAGATACCATGTTCACTTATTTTCAAAGCAGATGTTGGACAGCTGTTTTAAAATAACACATCTTATCTGAATTCAGTGGAGCCCATGACATCTTGCGTCAAATTATCAGCTGCCTGCATAGATATCTATTCTCAACAACAAATCAAGTAATATGGCGAATGAAATATACATTTTTATGTTTCTTTCTCCTTTGAGCTGACTCATTCTTAATTTATATTAAATTGCTTTCACTATGTAAGTTCCTACAAAAGCTAACTTGAAGCCATGTTTTGTCTGGCTATTATGGGATGCCTTTCCACAAAGCATGACACACATGTCAGTTTATAATTGAAAGGATATGAAAGTTGCTGCTAAATTATTCTCATGAGTGGCTGGAGAAAAGACTTTAATAACTTGCAGAATATAATAATTTGTGTATAAAATATAGATTTATACCTGCTGGACAGCAAATGTGGCTTCTGGCACTTGTACTTCAACTTCATGATCAGGGGTAATATTCTGGTGATGAAAATACCTTCCTCTGCCATTTACAAGTATAGTGAAAGGCTTATTGTCACCATCAGAATGGTGATGTGCCAGAAACTTGCTCAGTCCTATTTCATAACCCCAATCAAGAATTTGTACAATGTGTTCAGACAAATCAAAGTCATAAAGTTTGCTGTGAGCGTCTTGACTGGCAGGAGTTCTAACAATAAATGCACCAAATACTCCATCAGCTCTCTGACAGCCTATAAAGGAAACAAAAGTGGTTATTACAAACTAAATTATATAATGACTGTATTTAGATAGAGAGAAACAAATGAATAGAGTAAAAACCTAAAAAGAACAAACACCTGTGGTTTGCTGCTCAGTGTTTCTCAAATGGTAGGTATAACAGAAGTAAATAGGTACACCACAAACATTGCAGATACACCACAAACATACAGTATAAACAAAATATAAAACTTCTTGTGTATAAGCCTTCTTAAGATGTATCAAGCTCACAGTTTACCTGTCTTGCATAACAATGTACATTAAATTTTTATTAATTTCATTTAGTATACTAGATGCCTCAGATGATGATAGCTAGATGATACAATATGGTTTTACCTTTGTGCAGGGGGGATGTATAGAATTTTATTTGGTGGGGAGGAGGTGTTTTAAAGTGACTAACCTGCATGAAATTAAACATTCACACATGCACATGCACTCGCAGGGACACACTCACATGCACAGGCACATGCACACACACAGTTGTCAAGAGTTATCATAAACAACTACATTCTTTGGGTTCTGATGCAGAAATCTCTACTTTTAGAAAGTATATGTAAGTATATAAATATGTCTAGTGATTCCTAAAACGTGGATTTTACCAAAGTTTTCACAAGTGTTAACATTCTTTAGTTTAAAATTTTAGAAACAATTTTAATACACAACTATACTCATAATTAAAAATAAAATCTTCTTCGAACACTAGCAAACTTATCTGCAACTTTATCATAAGGTACATGTATATCATGTTAAACCAACAAGCAAGGCAGGTCTGTTTAATCATTATTCAGTTGCTGTGCTTATTGAGTACATCTTTAACTGTCTTAGTCTAGAAAAGTTAGCAGATATGCAAAATGGTTAATACATTGAGAATAATATAAGATAACCAAAGAAATCATATCTTCGAAGGTTCCCATGTGGCCAGATTGCCTTAAGAAGTTTTTCTTTGAAAAATAAAGATTCCCCTTCTGAACCAATACTTCCTTTTGAATTTACGTTTACTCACCTGATTGATTTCAGCTAAAATATCTGTGATTGTGTTTCCTTATAAATTTATTTTGACTTGTACTAAGAAAGAAGAAATTGCACGTCCCTGCTAAATCTGCCCCTGCTTATGTTTTCTCAGTCCACAGCAAATTGAAAAATGTCCTACCTCAATAGCACTTTGCTGGCTGAGGGTAGACAAGTATGATGCCTAATTATACTATATACAACAAATAGCAAATTATGGATTCAATTAGCAAAACTTGTACTATATCATTCTATTGGAGATCAATGATTCATTACAGTTACACAGAATTACATACTGGGTGTTCAGTTTTAGTTGTTCCTTTGATGGTCAGCATAACGTCACTGCTTCACAGTAAGCCATTAGTTTCAAGATGAAGAAAACGAGTATCACTACATAGAGAGCACCTATGTCGAATGTTGTAGTAAAACTATCCAGGCCTGCACTTTGTGTTTATGGAGCTTTCCATAGAGTGCACAACAATAGTTTCTTCCAGAAGTTCCTTTGAAGTGCTTCCCACAGCTAGAGTTACCAGATGTCTGGAAATTCCCGGGCATGCCTACATTTTAACCATTTGTCCGGCATCCGAGGGAAATGTTTTTAAAAGTCTCTAATGTCCTACATTTTCCAAAACAAGCAGTGATCATTAGAAAATGAACTGGCAACTGAGAAAGTAGAAATTAATAATTAGTTATTAGCCGCAACTACAGCTTGCTAAGGCAACAGAGCTACAGTCAAAGAGCATACTCATGCATAGCAACATTGAATGAGAGTTTGGCAGTGCAGCATTTGCACTCCAAGGCAAATGGTTGGTATTCTTGGAGGCAAAGCATCACAATGCTAACTTTGAAATACTACTTTCACTAATAAGAGCACAGTGGGCAGATGAAAGGAACAGATTATCTATTGATTCAGTTAAAGGTATTGTTTTAGTGAAGTACAATTTTAAAAACTTCAGTTGTGTGGAATTTCTTGATTATATTTCAAACAAGCTAGATGTTTTGCGCAAGATTACTTCTTCAGAGAAATATAACTAACTGACCATTCATGGGCACATTTAACACTGTATTTTTCAGGATTTTAAGGAAATATAAGTAAAAATATTATATTATTTTGTTGTTTAACGGTGCTGTCAATTACCAGGGTCACATCAGCGTCGCTGGTGTGCCGGAATTTCGTCCCGCAGGAGTTCTTTTACATGCCAGTAAATCTACTGACATGGAGCTGTCACTTTTAAGCACACTTAAAAACCATCGGGCCGGATTTGAACCCACGACCTTGGGATTAGTAGGCCAGTGTCTAACCAACTGAGCCACCCAGACCGACAGGAAATATAAGTGTATATGCCTATGGGTATATATAAATAGCACTTCAATTATAAATTTACATTATTTTTGGATTGACCAACAATGTCCTACATTTTTGTCCTACATTTATTTACCACTGTGACCTACACTTTTGTCAGATGTGCTACATTTTTACCATTGTATTCTACATTTCTGTAAATTAATCTGGTAACCCTACCCACAGCAAAATTTAGAAGTGAAAGACATGCACCTACATATTAGCACAGTGGCTTAGTCAGTAGTTAAGTTTTGAAAACATAGTATACACCTAACAGGTAAAAAACATCAACCAGATGGCTATCTGAAAAAATGCACAAGAAACACCTAAGAATACAGAATATTTGCACCATATTTTTTGTATATCTGCCTATGTGTCCATTATGTACATTATGCCATAGTAAAATAACTGTGGTTACCTTTTTTAACATTTATCTTAAGAATTTTTTGAGGTGTCTCTAGGAATTTTGGATAACTGTCCAGAAAATCAACAATGCAGCAGTTCATACTGGACTAATATTCCACTTTGTTCTGTGAAAGCCTTAAACCGTTGCAGATTCTTGTGACAATACCCATGAAAAGTAGTTAAGCAGAGAGGTGCTTCTCAACACTGAAGAGGGTGAAGACATTTCTGCACAGCACTATGGGGAAAGACTGTCTTTAAGCTTTGGCAATGTTGTCTATTGAGCAACAACTTGTTGAAACATGGACAACTTCAATGAAAGAGCTGTAGACACATTTGTCCATAAGAAGGATAGAAGAATGAACTTTCTGCATTGGCATATTCCATCCTAAGATTAGAACATTGTATTAAATAACTTGTTAACTCTGCAAACATTATGCAAATAAAAATATTGCATTTTGTTAATATTAGGTGGTTTTTATATAATATTTATATGTCTCTGTTTAATAATAAATGTATGTCTCTAATGCATACCCAATAGCAAATGTCATCAGCCACCAATGGTCACAGTTTTGCATTTCTGCAAACAGGGAATGACATCATGTGCACACAACTACCAAAACAACATAGAGAAGGTACCGTAATACAATAATTATACAGGCACCATCTTGTTTACATATTAAATCATGCCATATCCACTATAAAACAATGTGTATGCAATGCTGGTTGATGTGCTTAAGTTCAGTGCTGCTGCAATTTGGTGTTCTAGAAGTCCAGACCTGAATCCCTTGAAACATTTTAGAGTAGGTATAAGACTTGTTTGAAATCCTTTGAAGTATGAACACCATAAAAACAAGTTTAGTAAAGGCAGCAGTCGTATTTCTGTTAGAATCTGTGCATATATGAGTGGCCAAACCATCAAAATAAGTGTATCCAGGCAAGGGGTCAATGTTTCTGAGCAATGGTGAAGCAGGCTAAGATAACCAGAAGTCTAGATTATGTCCAGCTGATGTGATTTGAATCCATAATATTCTAAATGCTATCCACAATTAATTTTCCAGATTTTTAAAGACAAACTATTAAATTGTTTTCTTCTTTCATTATCATCATCGTTATTGTTGCTTGTATTTGTTTGCTTTGTGGTGGAGGTGGTAGTGGTGGTGCTTTTGCTTTCATTCTTCCCCTTTACCTTATATGTATAACTTATGTGTACTGTTGCATTTTAAATTTGTTGACCAGAGTAATTAGGTTTCACTAAACCAATTCCATGAATCACTTGAGAAATTAAACCTTTACATCACTGATATATGGAGAAGTCTGCTATAGAAAACTTTTAGGAATGTTTATAAAATTATTAGAGATAACTGAAAATGTTGTCATTTCACTTCTCAGTTTTGATACCTTTTAATTTTATATGTCAGTGTACAAATACTATTGGGACCACTGCTTTATTTGATGGATATCTCTTGATTATTTTCTATGTTTATAATCCTGCTATTAGCGACAAAAAGCCCTTCACTTACCTGTATGAGAATGCCAAAAATGTGTTCCTGGACTATCGGCTGTATACTGATAACGAAACGATGTCTTGGGTGGAATGGGACACTGGGTGACAAATGGAACACCATCCATATAAGGTGTTCCACGTTGATGATGTCCATGCCAATGAATAGTAGTACTTTCTCCCATCATCATGTTCTTGACATCAACAATTATAGTGTCTCCCAAGCAGACCTGAGCACAAAATCATAGGTTTTCGATAAGTACACATAAAAGAAAGACCAATTCTGATTACTTCATTTTAGGTGCCTTTGCAAATAAGAAATAAAACAGCTACTCATTTGGATTGCGCGAGCTATAAGGACTCAGTTTGTTCTGAGAAGGTTTCTGGATATAATACTTTGCATATTGAGTCCCAGAGGAAACAGAACAGAAAAGAAGCTAATATATAGAATAAACTGACGAATTAATAAATCACTGAGTTTTGTATTATGCTGTTTATAAGTCACTCTTATTACCAGACTTCACACTTTTGCATCTAAAAAATAAAATAACTCAGAGCAATTTACAGACAAAACAGAATATTCTCAGCAGTTATATAATACTGAGACTTTGGATCGTTCAGCAATATACGGACAAGAGGGGGGGGGGGGCAGTGTGACCTTGGATACAGGGAGCAGCTGTGTTTGTATATGACCATAATAATGGCGGTAAAACACAAAGGAAATGTCCAAGACTGGAAAGAACTTGAAGAAGGTCAGGGGACGCTGGCTCCAGCATAAATGGGACAGATACAGTCAGTTAGAGTTAGTTGAGTGAGAGATAGAGTAGCAGTTAGAGTGTAAGTTGTCATGTACAGTTAGTTTTTAGTTACGAGTGAATTGGCCAGCCTGTCAATGAGTACCTAAGTGTCGTCGAGTGATTGTATTGTAATAGTAAAGATACAAGAGACAGTGAAAGTGGAGAAAGACATTGAAAGACTGGGAAAGATTATTAGAAGAACAATTTTGAATTGTACGAGGTGCATCCAGAAAGTAAGTCCCGATGACCGATAAAGGGAACAAGAACATCACTAAGTAAGAAATATTTATTGGAATAATTAGATAGACTCACTGGCTACATTTCAACATAGCCACCACCATTGTTGAGTAATTTATTGTAACGGTACACCATTAATTGTATGCCCAACTCATAGGATTCTGCCGCCAATGTCCACAGCCATGAAGTCACTTCATTCTGCACCTCAGCGTTACTGTGAAAACGTTTTCCTGCCAGAAAACGCTTCATGAGATGGAAGAGATGAAAGTCACTTGGAGCAAGATCGGGTCTGTAGGGTCCAAACTTATTCAACACATTTCGTGTGGCGTTGGCTGTATGGGGTCTTGAATTGCCATGCACAAGCATAATGCCTCTGGCATCACCAGGGACACTCAGCCATTACGGTCTTCGTTCTGAATCTTGGTTCTTCCTTCCGTAAATTGCCTGCAACATTGTCTTACCATACTGTCACACATAGTGCCCTGTCCATACATGTGACACAATTGACAATGGATTTCTGCTGGAGATAGCTTTTGAGCATGCAAAAATCGGATGACTGCACGAACCTTGCATTTGGCGGGAGACAATATTTGAGAAGCCATTTTCTCCTAGCACAGAGCAGTAACTACTGCCGTCACAAAACTGAAACTTTATTGCAATTTTACCATATACTTCCTCTCTTCTCCTGCACATGCGCATTCCTATCCGTCTGGTGGTGCCACCTCTGGATGCGATCGGGACTTACTTTCTGGATGCACCTCATAATAGTAGAGAAGACTATAAACTGTGTTAGCACCAAGAAAGAAATTGTGCATTTGTAGTAAAATTTAGAGGAAAATAAAGAGATAGAAAAGTAACCGGAATTTTGGGATTTTGCCAATTTGTTACAATACATATATGGAACAATGGGTCCCATGACCATACCCTCTTCATTTACTTGTACATTTACATGTTTAGAAATTACATGTACTTAAAAGATTTAATAGATGTTCTAAACCAGTGTTCTTGTCTCTCATCACTTCAGTGATGCAGCCTTCCTTCAGTATTGACTACTGAACGCAACGCATTCTATTGAGCCTGGATGACATGTTTGGTTATGTGCTGGATTTCTGCACCCAAATTGAGGTTTAGGTCCTGCTCCAGGACAATGGTATCAATATTTCATGTGTGCTTAAATCTTCCTGTCAGCAAATTAACTGGTAGGCACCTTTATGTATAAAATAATTTATTTAGAACAAAATTCCAGCATATTAGTGACGATGTTATGATAATGGTAGATATGAAGATCATTGTGCTACTTTTCAAGATAAATTCTTAAATATTTTGGTGAAAGTACCTATATAAGAAATAATGAGACATCACATGTCTTAGTGTTCTCTCATATAGGTCACTGAAGTGCATGTTTAAAAAGTGATATCAGATGAAAAGTAGGTAACTCTATAGTTTGACATACTGAAAGTGGCATACATCTCCTTTACTTTCCCCAGATGCTCAGATTACATTGATAACTATCCTTAACTTAGGAAGCATGAAAAAATAACATAAATAATATAATTTGTGACCTAAGCAGACCTTTTTGTACTTTGCTTTCATGTCACTTAAGGTTTTTGAGTATGAGAGGAAACTAAAGATGAGGTTTTCAATTATCATATTACTTTCTGTTGAACCGGAACCTAAAACTAAAACTAAATCCCATGCAACGGCCCATGAAGGGCCAAGACTTGCTGTCCAGCTGCTGTGTCCCCCACCGCTGCCTTGTACAGGCGTCATTGGTGGGGTGTGCACCATTCTGTTGTATACATACCACTAAGTTATGGTGCCTACCCCGCTATTACGTCAATATGCCAGTAATCCTGATGAACCCAATGCTGACATCACTCACATACTCACTACTGTGAGATCAGGGGAAATGTGACTTTGCTTGACAGAGAGGCAAGGCAGGTGGAGCGACCAGAGAGGCAGTTCTTCAACTCGGAGTCCGGTTTCCCCCGCCATCTCATTCCACCGGTGCTCCATCTTCATTCCATGTGCCATCAGTGTCACCGCCTGCGGTGCCGTAGTAGTAAAAGCGGGCGTTAAACACTACAACACACACCTTCAACTCAGAGTGACATGTGAGCACCTTTTTTCTAGGAAGGCGAGCAACATGAGGTGAGGTATCCCCTGGTCAAATGCAGCTAGCATTATTGCCAGATAGTTGCTGTTTTTTGCGTAAGCCTTTTACCTATTTTCGACATAGTTGGTGAGTTAAAACCTTTTACGTGGTTAACTTTTACCTTTACCAAGATTCTTTAGTATTATCTCAGGTTGAATTGCATTAAGAAGTGATCACTTGCTATAACCTAGGTACATTGCCATTAAGGGATGAGAAATTGCCTTATTAGGAACCAGTGGAAGCAAATTCTTACTTTTTCACATATTAAAGTTTTATATCATATGAAGAATAGTTGTGGGTCATAATTTGTAAACCAAGAAATACGTCAAGAAAATATTGAAATTCTGTAATAACCATAGTGTTTCAAATTTAAAATAAATTAGCATCAATAGTTTCCTGGTGTACTAGTTTCCTCCTTGTTACATCCAGTAACCTTAAACGATAGTGAACTTGAGGTTCAAGAAAATAAGTTTTAATCCATTCTTCCCTTCCCTAGCTATATATACAATAATTACTTCTGTGTTTTGCTTCCAAACTTATTTAGAGAAAGGGAAATAAATGGCACAGGTGCAGTACTGGAGGGTGGACATGGTCTGCGTCCCGGCCCCTCCTGGCCACTTATGCGGTCTTCTTGACCTGGGGTCGCTACTTCTCTATCAAGTAGTTTCTCAATTGGTTCCTCTGGGACCAAACGAGGCTGAGTGCACCATGTGCCAGACCTCCCAGTGGGGGAAAAATCCCCATGCTGGCACCGGGGATCGAACCCAGGTCCTCTGTGCCAGAGGCAAGCACGCTACCAATTGCACTACAAAGGTGGTCTGAACCAGAACTTACATGAATAAAATCCTATAGGTACAGCTACAACTCTTACTGTACTCGTATTATATGTACTTTGAATAAAAAATTGGCTATAAGCTCTTAGAAACATATCTGAGAGTGTTTTTGTCAAGTGTTAGGATTATATTCTGTATAAAAATCAGGAAAACTATATTTAAATATCTTGTATTCAAAGGTAACATTCTTTAAATTATAACCATAAAAGTAGAACCAATAAGCAACACTTTAATATCACTGTCATATTAGGCACTTACCAGCCTACTTGCTAACTTTTACAGCACCCAGATGTGGTAATCTGAATGAGCTTGTTGGTTTGAGGGAGTGGACCAGTAAGTTCACCCTCAGACATTTTGAGAAAGTGGAATGAATTGCAGTAAATTCACTTTGAGACATTTTGAGGGAGTGGAATGAAGAGCAGTAAATTCACCTTCAGAAATTTTGAAGCAGCAGAATGAAGAGCAGTAAATTCACCTTGAGACATTTTGAGGAAGTGGAATGAAAAGCAGTAAATTTACCTTGAGACATTTCAAGGGAGTGAAATGAAGAAAAGCAAATTTACCCTCAGACATTTTCATCAGTCTGAGTGCAAATGGGCCTGCTGGCAGGTGCCTTTGTAACACTATGATGGCATTTATACCTTTCTGATGGTCACTTTTTGTGGTTATAATATGACAACTGATATACTTAGAATATAATATTGCTTAACCTCGAAAACTTAATCTGTAAACATATAAAGACCGTGTTTAAACTTTAGTCACTTGAACTTACCTCAATACTTGGACCAGGCAACATTCTGTTCACTACTGTCACTGGCCGCTTAACACCATCTCCTGTGATGCAGTCTGGACGGTAACAATCTGACACATTCTGTGGGCAAGAATGGCAGGCCTTGCTCATTGTATAGTACCATTCAAGAGTGAAAGTGTAGTTACATTGAAGAGCAGGGCCACCCTCTCTGCAAGGTCTAGTACATGGATGAGATGTATGAGACGTTTTCTCTTGTGGCAAATCTTCTATGGGTTTAATTGGAAAGTTCTCAGTGTTAATCTCCCATTCCCTGTGGTATACTGTGTTTGCACTATCTTGCACTGTCCAGTTATCTGGCTTGTGTTTTGGGCTGCTTTTTATGTCATTTTGATCATATGTGTAATGCAGTATATCAGCTTTGGTAGTATCAGTCCTTGCTGGAACTTCAGTCTTAATAGACTCATAGATTACTTCGTGCGCTCTGTAAGGCACAACTTCTTCTGCCTCTTTTACAGCTGATTCATGAGCTTTCTCAGGTACATTGTAAGGTAAAGATACTTCCTTTTCTTCCACACTTGTTCCATAGTCTTTCACAGGTACAGTGTAAGGCACAACTTCTAGTTCCTTCACATTCAAACCAGAAGTATTTTCAGGTACTGTGTACAACATTAATTCTTCTGGTTCCTTTACAGTAGGCTCAGCATTTACATCAGGTACTACATAAGCTACAACTTTTTTTATCTCAATGTTAGTAGTGCCCATATTTCTTTGTGGGCTTTTATCTGATATTGCACGTGCTCCATTGCCTTCTGTATCTTCCCTCTGGGTTTTTGTTGTAGTTGAGCTAGTCACTTTATCTTGATATTCATAAACTGCTACATTATCACCTTGAGTGGTTTTAACCCCTGTTAGTATATCCGGAGAACCATGTATTGACTGTACTTCAGATTTGATTGATTTCTTGTTTTGTGTTTGGAAACTTGTAGGCTCAGCAGGTAATGCCTTTGTTGTTACCTTATCTGGGTTTTCCTTTATCTTTTGCTGAAGTACTGGTAAAACATCTTGTTCTTGACTCTGGCTTTCTGCTGAAGGTATTGATGACTTTATTAGCTCTGCATTGACTTCTCTTTCCTGGTTATGGATTAATAGTACTGTCTTAGGCAAAGTTTCATCATACTGTGCTGCTGATGTAATAAATGACTGTAACATTTCCAGTGTAATATTTTTGTTATTGACTTGAACTTCAGACTTATTTCTCTGAAATAAATGGTCATAAAATATACCAGACATGTTTCCCTTTGACAATTCTTCAGTCTCGATTTCAGGCAAATCATCTGCTACTGAAGAATCATTAAATGAAGTGGAATTAGATATTATAGAGCTTTTATCCATGTCCTTGGTGGATGAAAGATTAGTTTCTCTGATTTCAGAAAAATTGAAACTTGAAATACTGTGCATTGTTTTGTTAGAGAGGTCCACATCAGGCAGTTCTTGGGTGTTTAACATGGAGATGGCATCATGAAGGGTGTCAATTTTTGTTGAATTTTCCCCTGAAAATGAAAACAATAAATTATTACTTAAGAGGAGAGAGTGCAATCAAATACCTTTCCTTAATATTTGTATCAGTAGGTGTAAACCATCACAATATCATGTAAAAGGGAGGGAGATCCAGACCATCTCTTCTGACTTAAAAAAAGAAACATTAATTAAATGAGCTCATAAAAATAAGGCATCCTTTCAAGGAACACACATTTTTAATAGCAGTAGACACATCTTCATTTTTCCTTTCAACTACTAATGGAGTAGAGAACAATTCCTGTGACTTATGGCTGAGGATGTTTTCAGCATCTAAGGATTATAATGCTTTGCTTTAACTATTGGGCTTAACTCCTTTTGGAAGTTAAATACGAAACTCAATAACAGAATCATGTGACCACATTGTCAATATGAAACTTTACTTGTTCTTCCTAGATCCTGATTTGTGCACCTATTCTTCTTCTTCCTATATATTTTACTACTCAAAAGTGTCTCCCTAACTTTCTGATGTACTAGAGAAATGTAAATACAAAACCCTATTAAAAAGAGTGTGAACCCATCATATAGAGTGAGGGCTACTAGAGTGCAATATTAGGTCTGAACTAAGGATAATCCACATGATATGTATTACATACTTACATTGTACTTCAGTAAAAATCCTGCAAAAGGTAAGCACTAAACATGCATTTTCTAAATTTATCTAGTACTCAATAATTGTTTCAAATACTTTTTATATCAAAAGGTAAGCATAGGGTTACCAGATGTCCAGAATTTCCCAGACATGCCCAACATTTTAACCATTTATGCCCAACATTTTAACTGTTTATCCGGCATCCGGGGGGAATTTTTGAAAAGTCTCTAATGTCCTACATTTTCAGAAGCAAGAAGACAAGCAATGATCATTAGAATATGAACTGGAAACTGGGAAAATAGAAATGAATAATTAGTTATTAGCCTCAACTGCAATTCACTATAGCAATGTGATGGATTGTCATTAAAGTAGAAGTAATGGAAGACAAGAAGTAGCGAACACAAATAACAATACTTTATTTCTTCTGCAGCAACATGTTTCTGTTGCATGTAAAGGTAAGGCTATAAAATAATTGTGTTTTTATTTTTAATTTTTGTGTGTTTGATTTGACCGGGATGTTGCTATGACAATTATTTCAAAAGTTTTCATTTATAATTGCCATTTTGGTACATTATCATTGTTTTAAAACAATGAACCTTTCTCTTGTAGATGCATAAGATTTTTAAGTACACCTGTCTTCTAAGAAACAGAACTTCACAAAATACTGCCAGTATTTTCAATTTTAAAGGTTTCTTTGCTCAGCCCATGTTATAGGTCGCGCGTTACTTCTTGACGAATGAAAATTTTATATGAAAGGTTGAATGCGAGTCTCTACTCAGCTTTTGCGGGAACGAGAGAGAGGAGGTACAGTCTGCAGTGAGATGACGCGCATGCTTCTGAGCTGAAGTAGTACAGCACTACAAATCAATTTATGACACTTGCAGTAATATCAGCCACACGTATTATACACTATACCTCTATAACTGTTTCCACTTAACTTTCTTGCATTTATTCTATTCCCGACATCTCTCCCTCGTCTGAATTGCTATTTTCGTTTACATCCGTACCGCACAAAACTTCTGCAGTCGACTGTATACACAAACGCGACAGAGAAAAACAGAGGTGTCTGTTATCGTAGCATAAACATTTGCTGACCTGTTTATTAAGGGTAGGCTCACTCATTGGATTTCTGCTCAAGGTCATTCGTCAAGAACGAACGCGCAACCTATATCAGCATATCGTGTTAGGGCTGCAGAGGCAACAATTGCATTCTGCATTGTTCATCACCACACATCATTGATATGTTCAAGATACTTTACAGGGATTAGAAATAGAAAAGAAATGTGTAGAATTTGGAGCTGACAACACAAACACAAAGTTTGATAGCATAAGTCCACCAGAGGGTAAAAATCTACCACCAAACTGAAGTCAAATTAATGGCCCAAGATTAGTTCTTCCGAAAAAGTATGACTAACTGTTTATGATCACATTTAAGATTATAAGTTTCAGGATTTTAAGAAAATATAAATGTATGTGCCTTTGGGTATACTTATATGAAGGGCATTTAAATTATAGCTTTACATTAATTTTGTATTGACCAATAATGTCCTATATTTTGGTCAAATGTCCTAAATTTTTAACATTGTAACCTACATTTCCATAAAATAATCTGGTAAACCTACGTAAGCATAACATATTAATATTGTTTCATATCGTTAGCATTATCTTGGGAAGAAAAAGTGGGCAGGTTCACCGCAACTGCACCAACAGATTTGTTCCACGGCACTTTGGGAGCGGCAGGCTGCTAGTTGTGTCATTCAAGAAATTCAGTATGTATGCTTGCATGTTACTTACCTAGCATACAAATAGGATGATTTGTGTAGAGTAGTAAAAGTACGACCATCCATTGCTGAGCACTCATGTTTCGTAAAGCTTATGGTAGGAACCTAGAAATAGAAAAAATTGATGATGATGATGATAATAATAATAATAATAATAATAATAATAATAATAATAATAATAATAATAATAATAATAATGATGATGATGATGATGATGATGATGATGATGACGACGACGACGATGACGATGACGACGACAACGACAACGACAATGACAATGATAATGATAACGATAACGATAACAATGACAATGACAATGATAGTGATAGTGATAGTGATAGTGATAATGATAATGTAATGATAATAATACTGATACTGATAATGATGATAGTGCTAGTGATAACGGTAACGGTAACCGTAGCAACAACAACAACAATAATAATAGTAATAGTAATAATAATAGGAAGAGGAAGAGGAAAGGGAAGAAGAAGAAGAAGAAGAAGAAGAAGAAGAAGAGGAGGAGGAGGAGGAAGAAGAAGAAGAAGAAGAAGAAGAAGAAGAAGAAGAAGAAGAAGAAGAAGAAGAAGAAGAAGAAGAAGAAGAAGAAGAAGAAGAAGAAGAAGAAGAAGAAGAAGAAGAAGAAGAAGAAGAAGAAGAAGAAGAAGAAGAAGAAGAAGAAGAAGAAGAAGAAGAAGAAGAAGAAGAAGAAGAAGAAGAAGAAGAAGAAGAAGAAGAAGAAGAAGAAGAAGAAGAAGAAGAAGAAGAAGAAGAAGAAGAAGAAGAAGAAGAAGAAGAAGAAGAAGAAGAAGAAGAAGAAGAAGAAGAAGAAGAAGAAGAAGAAGAAGAAGAAGAAGAAGAAGAGCAACAGGAAATAAAAGGCTTAGTCCATTAAATGTTGATCTTTAAGGTAAAATAATGATATCGGTTGCAGCCCTGACAAACAGTTGTCGAGCAGTCTGTTCAACTATCATTTGGGGTTTACACCATCGATGAGCTTTTAGTTCTTGTAAGCACATCTTCTGGTAATACCGTTCCCTGTTACGCACTGATATTTTAGTTGAACGGGATGCATAATCACACGGCGACTCTCTCCAGAACTCCAGAACTCGCTTTACTACATATAAACCTGCTGACACTCACAGACTACCTTGGGGATCAATGCGTACTGATCCTTCATGGTGCTGCTTCGTTCTTAAGGATACCAAACTGTGAAACATTCTAAAATACACAATTCCAGTCCAAATCATTTGAAATGTTCATATAGCAATCAGGGTTTGATGTATAATTTGTGCAAAGCTTTCATGCAGATTGTGACCCTGCATGAGGTCAAGTTAATCGGGAAGTTGGCGCAGGACACTTGGAGAGATAAATAGACCTGATAGCACTCACTCTCTTCACCTCGGCTCTAGAACATTCTAGAAGCCTGGAAAGTTCCAAAGACTATTAAAGCGGGCATTGTCGCAAATGGGCCAGTAAGTGAGTGCATTTCTGGTGGGACATCAAGTGCGGTTCCACAAGTATTTCTCTGACGTGCAGTGAATGCTGCCTTCGTGAGAGACGTCCTGTGTTCGATTCCCTAGGGAGTAAATCATACAAAGAAGATACTGTTTCGCGGCTGACGCGACTGCATCATGAAGAAAATGGAAGTAACAAGAAATCACATTAGTGAACTTACAGTGTGAACTAAGTGAGCCATAGTGAAGTTGCAGTAGATCACATTAGTAAGTGACAGTGAGAACTTAATAAGGTGACAGTGTAAACTGGATGAAGTCACATGATGAAATTATTTTCAAAGATAGCCGGCATCCGGACCAATCAGCGGAGAGCGTTCTCGATATAAATATAGCAGCACAGACAGCCAACGCATCAGACAGAGCGAAATTTTCTCTGAGGAGACTTCGACCGCGCCCATAGATGCCCACCATAGCAGTGGACGAAACGTCTGGAACATTACTCTCAAGCAGACCACGACACAACAGCCTGGAAAAACTTTAATAGTTTTCTTTAACTGATAAACCATAATAAGTAGGCGAAAGCTTCCCTAAAAATGTAGACCTCATTAAAATATATAGCTTATATCAAATAACTTTTGCAGTGTAGGTCGTCTTGAAAATATTTCTTGTTACATATTTGTTTTTCAACATGAACTTTCGTGCGGCATCTATAAAGCATCTTACACAATTGTTGTTCCTTTTCCCCCTGCATGTGTTCGTTAATAAATGAAAGAAGCGCACTTGCAATATGCGAGCAGTTGTGTTTTGTTTTCCAAATTGTGAATGCAACCGCGCCCATAGTGCTTCATTTGTTATTATTTATAGCCAAAATTCTATTTCCACTCAACGAGAGTAGGGGAAACGTGTCTTGTATAAATTTATGGGGTTTATGTGAGAATATAAGGCGTAAGGAAAGCCATACCAGTTGGATGTATCCAACTTTCTATTTATAGGCCAGGCAGAATAGCCCAAGGGGGAAAAAATTACCTTCTCTAGCACGTACCTGGTAGGTAGAGGAATTATTGCATTCCACTCAAGGATTGTAAGTGGAAATTTCACCGTAAATACATGTTTGGAGGCCTCCTGAATAAAACAATTTAGAAAATGATCCATATGTGTGTGCGTTTGTGTGTATGTGTGTGTGTGTTTGTGCGTGCTCCTCAAATACGAAATGTCTGATAAATAACAAACTTGCTGCGTAGCTTTACTACCTTCCAAAAATGTGACACTAAGATTTTCAAGAAACTCCGCACACCACCACAAACTACCCTTTTCATGAAGAAGTTTTCCAAATTGGTTTTATCTGTCTTTTTCTTTCTCAAATGGCTCTGACGAGTTTGCTTAAAATGCCATATATTTAAGTTATTAATATGACAACTGAAATGAATATTCGGAAATTTCTGGGAATAGACTGAGGTTCTTTTCATTCGGAAGGAACTTTGTATACTTTTGTGTAACTGGTAAACCATATGAGACAGACATATAGATATGAACTATACAAGAAATACATCATTTGTTCCAAACAATCCTTTTGTGACATCAGCCATTTCCAAGGTATTTGCTATTATTGGTTTAAATTCGTCAATACTTCATTTCAAAGTGATGTCGCTTTTCAGTTGTCTCTCGTGATGTCTCGGAAAAAGCATGGAGTTTCAAGGGCAGATCACAGCGACCGTTTGCTAAACAGTTCACTAACGTTATTCCCATTATTTCTATAACGAAATGCGTAATTTTCGAGAAAAATAGAGATGGGAATAGAGAAGGAAATGTGAATAATAATGATGGTGATGATGAAAATATGATAGAGTATAAAGATTACTGACTTATTCACATGTGCTTTTGTATTTCAAACGTTTCCTTTTATGTTCTACATTGTTAAGTACTCGTACATAAAATTTACCAGACTTAAAATTTAAAAAATTCTGGTATACCTACAATAACTATACATAGTGAAGTGTTATGATTCTCTGTTTTGGCAATAAAAGCGTTTTATTTTACTTTTCGAGGCAGAAGTCACTAAGTCCTTATTTAATGATATTCTTAATGACTGCTACAAACTTAATTTGTAAAATATCTTAAGAGCTTAAAAGGTATTGAATTCATTAAAGGCAGCACACAACACGCCAGTATCAGAAAGAAAAATTAACATTATTAAAATTAATCATATGGACAATTTTAAAGCTTGTTTGTAAACCTAAAACGGCCATTTCTCTGAGGTAAGATTTTGCAGTTAGGACAGAAGATATTTATGTTGTGCATGCTCCGCTCTATAGCCTATACCTATATCTATACCTATACCCTCGAAAGCCCACCTAGGGGATAAAGTGCTTTTTCTCTCACCTGCAGGCCTTGATTTAATTCCCGAATATAGACAAATTATCCGAGTGGGAATATTTAGCCGGACTTTCCACTCATTTTAGAATGAGAGGCAACTTCGACGGCAAAGATTCCGGATTTATCTAATTATTCATCTAATAAATTCATCACCTAGGCCTGGCTAAACTGACGCGTAAAAACAAGGGTCTCCATAAGAAAAATCAGGTGTTACTTCGTCTTGGTCATAAATGTACAGACCTGAAAACCAACTTCAATATAAAATACATCCAGATATAGAGAAAGGGAGTATTTCTTCAGAAAATAAGCGTTCCATAAAAGTCATGGGTGGTTTGAATTGTTTAAGGTTAATTTCTGTCATTTGGGCCTTCGTGAGCTGCAGTAAAATAGTATCATAATAATTACTCCTTTGTAAGCATTGTAAGACGTTAGGATTATACAAGCTCATTTCGTCAGGTTTAATTTGCATTTTATCCAGACATTTTGAATGCTGCGAAATCAACTCTTGGATTGCCTCTTGAAGTCAGCAATCTACAGGGCGGGGGTGTGGTCATAATTGGAAGCCGTAAACACTACTCAAAGTTAGTAGCGTTTAAAAGCTGTTTTCGCAATAAATGAAAAGCACATTTAGAATAACTACCGTCGATAAACTAGTATATCTGAGATAACTATAGCCTAAGTTCCCAACATACATATTTACCGTGTTGTGCTTGTAACATGAGGTAGGAAAAGTTAGAGAAAAATCACATGTGTTACACTCACATGACTTTCTCTGCCCACTGTCATCTATTTTTATATAGCTTCTACAAACTATACTTACAAAGGCGTATTTTTCTATCTACTTCATATTAACTGAGAAAAGCATTTGCATAATTAGCTTCATTACAAATTCTGTTATGGGTTCAAGGGATATAGACGGAACCGAATGGATAATCAGCTGTTTAAAACGTGAGTCGCTATGTTCTGGCCTTGAAATTCCATACTCTTTCCACGACGTCCATAGAAACAACTGAATAATAACAGCAATTTGGAAAATGAGAAAGCATTGAAAGATTCAAACCAATAACTCGCAAATGGCTCCTGCCACATAAAAAAGTTGTTTGAAATAAAGTGGCCTATATATTTTGTGTGGTACGATTTTGTCTATCTCTTATGGTTCACCCGTTATAGGTTAAAAATTATACAAAATTCCATCCAAATGAAGAGGACTGAACACGCTCTTTCCAGAAAATTCAATAAAAACATTTTGTTTGCCATGTAAATACCTTAAATATATAATATTTTAACCAAAATCGTCACAGAAAATTTACGGAGAGTAAAAATACTGAAAAGTTTTCTATGTAAGGGGTAGTTTATGGTGGGGTGAATACTCTTGAAGATCGTCGTGTCTCATCTTTTGAAGATGCTGAGCTCAAATATGTGTTTGTAGTTTATACATGGTCGTCTCCTTAGCGCGGTGGTAGCGCTGCTGCTTACCAAGCGTGAGACCCGGGTTCGACTCCCGGTACTGGTGCGGGGATTTTCTCCCGCTGGGAGACCTGGTCCGGGGTGCACTCAGTCTCATTAGCTCCCTGAGGGGTCACCTAAGGAGCTAGTTTATTGAGAAGTAGCGGCCCCTGGTCGCGAAGATCACAAAACCGGCCGGGAGGGCTCGGGGCGCTGACCACGTCCCACTCTCCAGTACTGCACTCCATTCATGACGCCTATAGTGGGTAGAGGTGAGGGACATAGCGGCCGTTTGAATTATGCGGTTCTCAGACACACTCACAAACACAGACCTTTTTCTAATTTACTTTCATTCAGGTGGCCTCAAAACATATATCTACTGGTGAAATCCCGACACCGAATTTTTATGCGGAGTGCTATACTTCTATTTACTAAGTACGCAGTAGAGAAAGTAAAAATCGGGGGACCACATAATCTGATGACCATTTTGAGCATAAGTGGATATTTGTGTTCTGAATTTTCAAATAGAACAGCCATGGGGAGACTTAAGGGGAGGAAAAGAGTTCACCCACTCCACTTCTTGCCGATCAGACTGTGAGTGTTGACCTCTAGAGGAAGCTGACATGCTCTGTGTTCGCATGCGTCTAGGGGTGTGCAAAACTATTGACGGTACAGCACTGTACTGAGCATGCCTATAATACTTAATTCGAAACTTAACATAAAATAAGTAGTTCTATTAACCAAGTTTGATTAAACCATACTCGTAGCAGTGATATACATGAAGTATTACAGTCCGCACTGTTTTGTACGGACAAGGTTTATCTATACTAGGTACCTTACTGTTCATGCAGAGACGTAAAGCTGACAAAAGATCATCGTCTGCGAGACGAGTACGCGCAGTATTTTTAACCTGGTTAAGTTTTGAAAAAAAAAATGTTCGCAGATATAAGTAGAAGCAAACATTGGTATCATTTGTGCTGCAAAATGACGTAACACGGGAAAGTTTTCAACATACACTGATTCAGTGTCGTTTTTACGTGCCATTTTATTTGGAGTACTGTTTTGTAAGCGAATTAGCTCTAATTGCAGAGTATTGGGAGCTACCTGCTTTATAACAAATTAGTTTGCCTGGATCGCAGGCAACGAGGGCTACAAATTTACTCTCATTGTTTCTACCCATGTCTAACACTTCACCGCCTATAAGATTGGTGCGTCATAGCTGGAGACTATTGGTTCGAGTCCCGGCTCGTATTTGTATATGTATAAATGTGTTAAGGTAAACAACAGCCACCATAAAAGTTTGCGACAGAAATATAACAGTAGGTACATGAGAGGAAATGTGTATGTAGGAGCAGAAGTAATCTCGAAAACCACTCAAGCATTTTTCATAATTCTTTCACATTTGAAAAGCACCGTTCTTCCTGAGAGAGACAGAGGTAATAAAGTATTTCCAAAATATTTAAAACTGATGTGTTTTCATTTTCACGTAATCTCAATCCTGTTCCGTACAATATAAATATCAGAGGATATTTTTGACACGTACTTGCAAATATGGTTCTTTAACTACTCCAAAGGGGCAAACAGGAGCCTTAAAACTTTTAAAACCAATTTATTGGAGGGGGAATAGATTACAAATTCATTTTGCACTATCGCTATCAACTCCACTGGTCTTTCCGTAAATTTAAAAGGAAATATTTTGGAAATGTCTTCTTCTTCTTCCATTCTCCTCTATTTATTTGTGTGAGTAGGGTTTCTCTGCATTGAAAGCAATCAAAACGAAACAAAGAAATACCCTTGATATTCGCGCTGACGATGATTCAGCCACAAATAGAGGAGCTGGTGTCCAGAGAACAAGCTGTCATCTCATTAACAGGTCAGAAACGTATACAAATTCATATAGCTTTTTGTGTGTATCAGCACCGTAGTGATACATTTATAGCATAATCGTACTTCTTGTAGTACATATTTAATAATTTATAATTTTTATAGTCTATTTTAGATACGGTTATGTATAATTTAAATTAAGGATAACTCTAGGGTTATGCCTAGGGCCTCAACCTAGGGTTACAGGCTGGAATGGAAAATTGTCTTTGGGGGTACGCGGAGAAAAAGGTTGCATACCATTCATTTTAAGAACTATGTCCCAAATTTAGATTCAGTTTTAAAAATTAAGCATTTACATTTCGAAGATCTGACCAAGAATGCTATAGAAAATGCTTCATAGTACGATTAAGTTTTAAAAACTTAGCTAAATCTATAACTTAATTCCAAGGATACTCGAATACAAACAGTTTATTCCAGGGGAAGACAGGTAACGCTGCTGTGACGTCAGCCCACTTAGCACACATGCTCCCAGAGCAAGCCAGTTGAACGTGTGACGTCACAGCGGGCAAGAGGAAATGGGATACGGGACATCGTAATTTTAATGCTGACTGTTTCAATTACGGAACAGTCACAGATTATAAATAATTACATTTCGGCTTTATGCCATATATATAATTCTAGTTTATGTGAACAGTCATGTTATAACGCAAATAGAACAGAAATTATAACTATTTTGCCTGAGCTAGAGGAGAGCTATACAGAACAGTTAGGTGGACATTTTCCGACATTTGCCATTTCGCTTTTCTTTAACTAGTTTGTCAATGTTAGGGGCGTAATGTACGGCACATTTGTAACCGAAGACTGCATGTTAGATTGTGATCTGACAATATGCTTCGGGATTTTGACTTAGAAAGCTTCATAACCAAAAAGAATTGTTCGCACACATACGTAGAACCAAACATACATAATATCCGTGCAACAAGGGCATATAACCTCAGAAATCTGGTTTGAGGAACATTCTTATAACAATTAGCCAAGTCTTCCTTGTGTTTATATTTGTCCTTCAGCAAATCGTCGCACTGTAAATTTATCAACTCAATTTGCAACCTGTTAACATTGTTAACATCCAATGGATACGGGGTCGCAAAAATCTGAAACGTAGTTGACAATGTTTCTACATCTTGAAGCCTGGTCTCAAACTGGTGTGAAACACGGAGAACTGAACACATGCGCCGCTGATCTAGGCAGCCCAGCAATACACTGCTCTCGCCTGACGTCACACGAACGTACAAGCTGGCTCTTCGTTTAAATACGTCACACGGCCCGAAGTTGTCTTCCCCTGGTTTATTCTGAAGAAAGTGCACGTTGATCACTTACGAACTGTTTTTATGCTATGTTAAATTTACCTATTTATCTGCTCTATCACGTGGCTACGGTAGGTAAAGGAAGTTTTCTATTTCAATAAAAAAATGTTATATAGAAATTTCACCAGAAATACATGTTTTGGGGTCCCCTAAATACAGAAAAAACATATTCATAAAACATTCCGCGCTCGTGCACACATGTGTGTGTCTGTGTACGCGCGAAAAGATAAACTTAATACAAAACGCCTGATAGTTATCGCATTTAATTGAGTGAGGCACTGTTTAAGCATACCAAGCAAAGATTTTCAACACAGTTCCCTGATCCCAAACTACCCTTTACATGTAAACTATTTGTTCTTTCGGTTTTTCAAAAATCAGCAACAATTGTGATTAAAATTGAATACGTTTGAAATGTTAATATGGTAAATTAAATGTATATCTTGAATTTTAAACCAAGTTTTCGGCATATTGATTGAGTTTTAGAGCAGTTATTTATAACTGTGAAATCATAGGGTATAGACAAAAACGTAGCACAGGACTAAATGAAGAGATAATTAAAATGAACTATTTGTGTTAAATAACTATTCTCGCAGTGTTAGTCGTTTTCGAAATATTCTCTGTTGCATGTTTACACTTTCTCAATTACGTCATGTGACGGACATGCTTGGAAGTTTGTGATGCTTCTTTTTGCATTCCACAGTAAGAGTGTAAACACACGTGAATGCAGTTTCCGAGAGTTTGATGTAACTAAGGACTTGTTGTTTAATTTGACATTATTCTTAGGCAAAAATGTGTGAATTAATGTAACGAGGATAGCAGAATGATCTTTAAGTGAATGCTTTAATATATCTGTGTTTGTGTTTGCTCTTTATTTTGTAATTGACCTCTGTTACTGACATTAAACTCCATTCAGATTAACCCCTTAGTTAATCAATCCTTCGTCCTAATTTGAAATATAATTTCAATGAAACATTATTTTGACACAGAATTAATTTGTGAAGGTAAAAACAAGAAAAGACAAAAACAAAGCAAAACGAAACAAGAGAGAGAGAGAGAGAGAGAGAGAGAGAGAGAGAGTGAGAGAGAGCGAGAGAGATATTTCTGATCTGTTACATTCGTATAGATTTTTCTACCCACTACTACTTATTTGTATACAGCTTCTACAAACTATTCTTATGCAAGCCTGTTTACATTGCTTCATGTTGATTAAGATAAACGTTTTCACATTTCATTGAAGGTGCAAGAGGGATAGAACAAACTGAATCAATAGAAAAGTGTTTAAAGGCGGCTCGATATGGCTTTAAACTTTCTTACTCTGTCCATGAATTCGCGAGAAACAAGTGAATAACAACACGACTTAAAAATTACAAATGATTGAATAATTAAGACCAATATTGACGGATATTTCCGAAATGGCTGATACTTATTTGAAATAAAGTGCTTGCTTTAAAGAGATCTACATTTTTGTGCAGTACATGTTTGTATATTTCTTAACGTTTACCACTTATACAAAATTATACAAAACTCTTTCCGAATGAAGAGGACTCCACAGGCTATTCCCATAAAATTCAAGATATACACTTTATTTGTCATATAAATATCTTAAATATATGGTATTTTAATAAAAACTATTATAACTATTTATGAAAAATTAAAAAATGTTCCACGTAAAGGTTCATATGTGTTGGGGGTATTTCCCTGAAAATCGTTGTGTCGCATTTTTGGAAGATGCTAAATTTAAATACCAGGTTCGGTATTTATTCGACTTTTCCGTTTTTGAGATATGTTGCTCACTCATTCACTCACTCGCTCACTCACTCACCCACTCGCTCGCCCAATTGCTCACTCATTCATTCATTCATTCATTCAGTCAGTCAGTCAGTCATTCATTCATTCATTCATTCATTCAGTCAGTCAGTCAGTCAGTCAGTCAGTCAGTCAGTCAGTCAGTCAGTCAGTCAGTCAGTCAGTCAGTCAGTCAGCCAGCCAGCCAGCCAGCCAGCCAGTCAGTCAGTCAGTCAGTCAGTCAGTCAGTCAGTCAGTCAGTCAGTCAGTCAGTCAGTCAGTCAGTCAGTCACTCTCTCACTCACTCTCTCACTCACTCACTCACTCACTCACTCACTCACTCAATCACTCACTCGCTCAGTCACTCATTCACTCACTCAATCACTCACTCACTCCTCACTCAAACTGGAAACATAATCACAACTAGTTAATTGATACATTCAACTTGATTATGAACTTAGTTCCAGTTTTTGATTAATTTGTAAACCATAATAAACCTAATGAGTGTGAATGTGTATATTATACAAGTTACATGTAATATAAATCACCATTGTCTTCTGAACAAGTTACAAGCGCTTACAAGAGTTCCTTTTGATATAGCTGCGTCAATGTGAGCATTAGTATAAATTCGTCACTTTACTTTATTTAAACATCTTTGTGTCCGGTTACAACACCTAAGTTTTTACAGAAGAAAGAGCTAAACATTAGCTGATGGTACCTGTTCACAATTTTTAACTAATATTTGGAAATATATCCAGCGCAAGTGAATGACTTCTTTCCCGGATTTGTAGTTAACAACAACAACAACAACAACAACAACAACAACAATAATAATAATAATAATAATAATAATAATAATAATAATAATAATAATAATAATAATAATAATAATAATAATAATAATAATAATAATAATAATAATAATAATAATAATAATAATAATAATAATAATAATAATAATAATAATAATAATAATAATAATAATAATAATAATAATAATAATAATAATAATAATAATAATAATAATAATAATAATAATAATAATAATAATAATAATAATAATAATAATAATAATAATAATAATAATAGATTAGCACGACTGCGCATGAAGGGCCAAGGCCTATCAACCCGACTTACCTTACACCCACGTGCACACGGCATAGCCAGGTGATCGTCTAATCGGTAGGAGGTGTCGTGGTTAACACCAGGCTTCCCCTAGAAGGAATTCTGACCTTCGTGTAACCAATAGATTATCACTCACACATATAAAACGAAACGCACCTATTTCTTAAAAAAACGAAAAAATATATATATATATATATATATATATATATATATATATATATTTAGGGACCTCGAAACATGTATTTCCGATGAAATTTCGATATCAAGTTTTTGGTGAAATACAATACCCTCTCTGCCTACTAGGTACGTGGTAGATAAAGCAAAACTAGTAATGAAGAACAATGCAGCTAACGTAGGCTAACGTGATATTGCCGCAGCAGAGCACTAAAGTTGAGAAATGAGTTGTTACCTACCAGACAAGAAGAGCGAAGTGAGAAGTGTCCTGCTCCCGCCAGCTTCTGATGCCGACTGAAGAAGAATTGTGCCGGCCGGCGAGTTGTATCAGGGGATGTTGGTGTATAGGGAAATCCCGAACACTTGACCCCAGAAAACAAGAGAAGTGAATGTGCTTTCCTTGTTGAGGCGGGTGAGTTTCGTCTGCCCACGGAAGTCAAGGACGTCATATAGTAAAGACTTCCCGGTCTAAGAAAAGCGTGATGTGTCACGTGCAGGCACCAGGCGCCCTCGAGTATCAGTCCCACATCTAGGAACCGCAGCATGGTTTTGGTTAGCTGTCATTGTTATTTATTTCTTCTAACGTTAGACGCTTTGGTCTTTGCTGGTCTGCAGATTGTAGATTGGTCACTCTAGAATGCATTATCAAATGTTTTGCGATATGTTGTAATGTTAGCCTACATTAGCCATTGCAAGAGGACTTTCCTCTCCTCTTGTGCCGTTCATATCTACAGTATTGCAACAGTTCTACTTCACATTCTTTTGAAGAAAAGAGACTTCGTGTGCTGGACGCTATGTTTATGAAGAACCAGAGTATGACATAATCTACTGCTATCCTTATATAAACTCAACTAATCCAAGGTAATCCTTTGGTTTAATACCCTTTCCATCTGATGTATTCTGTTACTGCTCTTGCCACCTATCTTTAGCAGATAAGTACAAGTGTTGTATTCCACCCAAAAATTCTTATCGCTATTTCACCAGAAATACATGTTTTGAGGCCCCTGAATTCCAAGAAAGATTTGTAGAAAAGATCTTTGTGTGTGTGAACAGCATGATTAAAATGAAATGTTTGCCAAACTTGGTATTTAAATTATTATCAAAGATACGATAGAATGATCTTCAAGAAATCCCCCCCCCCCCAAACACTACCCTTTACTTGGAATTTTGTACATTATGTGTTGTTTTTTTCAAAAATGGCTCAAAACATTTTGTTTAAAAACTATATATTTAAGATATTTACATGACAAGCAAAGAGCATATCTTGAATCATTGGGGAACAATCTCTCAATTCCATTTCATTCGGATGGAATTTTGTATAATTTTGCATAACGGGTAAACCAAAAGGGAAAGAGAAAAACTTGCACGTAGATCACTCTTAAAACACACAGTTTAACAACTTTCCAAGATATCCGTCATTCTTCGTTTGAATTCTTCAATACTTGGTAGGCCTTTCTTTACAGTGCTGACGCTGATCACTTGTTTCTTGCGATATCATGGCAAGACTGCGTTTTAAGGCCAGCGTGTGGCGTCCCCCTTTTAAATGTCTCACTATCGATTCAGTTTCCTATATTCCACTTGCATTTGTAATAAGATGCGTAGAGACGGGTTAGATATGTGGTTTAAAATTTAAACCAATTATGGGAACAAGTATTTTTACGTTTTACAGTGTGTATAGTCAAACGCACATGACAAATAAGTTATATTTCACAATATTTTGGTAAACTTCATATTTTATGAAAATTCTTGTCTTAATATTTTGTTAGATTTGTAATTTTTCGTCTTTAAAATAATCTCCGTCAACAATGAATCGGCATTTCCAAATATTCTAGTTAGGCGGTTTACTGTGATAAACATTTAGAAAACCCAACCCCTTCCAACAAGTCAGGTAGAGTTGAAGAAATATAGCATTTTCTCCATGTGAAGTCAGGTGCAAAATAAAGTGCCTTCTGTTCTTGAAGAGCTTTTATTTTCATTCACCAATGCCTTTAGTGACATATTTTAATTTGTACTGACCCTAGCAATACCAACCCTTATTACAGAACTTATAGTACCAACGGGTGGGGGGGGGGGGTACTTTATGACCACCACTAGTTACAAAATGCCTGAGCAATTTTTAAAACAATTTTATTTTAAAATTGGGTATTATATCTTGTTATGTTCATATAGGTTTTACTTTCTTACACGAATCACATGTACTTACAAATGATCTTTTCAATAACTGCGGCAACTTAGGCTGTCATTGAGAATGCATTCTCTACATTCACACTTCGGAACTTGCGCGATATGGCGCCTAAGTGTCACTTGTGACCGAAACAGACTGTCAGGGTTTTTGCAAACACGTAGAAAAGATAGAAAGTGATTACTGAGAGAAATACGATGTAGTCAAAAACATCGACAGATTGTCCTTTCGTTAGCAGCGATTCTTCTTCCTCCTCCTGCAGTGAAAATGAGTCTGGCTCCGAAGAAGAGTGCAGCGTCTGCGAACCCATCCTTCTAAGCTCAAAATGCCTATTTTGGTACCGCCTTTCTGCTGCAGAATTTTCTGCGCATTGGTTTTCCACATATGCGGAACATTTGCATGTGTGTAGATATGTTACTATATTGGGATGCTCGAAATAGACAGACTTTACCAGAAATGCTAGAAATTTTAATGTTTACACATTTATAGTACTCTCAATGTTCCATGCAATACGATTTTTCAGAGGTGGTTTAGGGGATCGAAATTTCACAAAATCCCATAAGATACACACTGGGGAAAGACAAATACGATTTATGAGCTCAAGTGCGACCACAGCAATGATCTTATTGAGCCCAATTCAGCATGTACTCTAAACAACAAACTGAAATGCATTTATTTTAAAATGTCATTGAAAATTAGCTGGTCCTTCATTTCCAACCTTTCATGTCCACAAAATTACAACAGTCGGCCAATGGCGTAACAAATTCGTCATTTCAGCTATAGGATATGGACATTTCCAAACAATATCTTTGTTAGTGTCTTCAACACGTTATGTATGTACAAATCTGCGCCATTTGAACAATTTGGACAAAAGTGATGACACTCCTTAGACTTAACAAAAACTGTGGGAGTTACAAAAACTACCACTATCCTTACTAACATATTTTCATTGTTTGACCTATATAGACAGAACTTCGTGCACTTATGTGGTAGGACGTGGTGAAAACTATACGCTACTTTTTAATTTCCAAAAATTTCCCATATTTTCAACCGCTAATGTAGAAGTCTACATCGTCTAAACAAACCACTATACAGTTATAGTTATAAAAACTACGGGTTACTATCAATCCTCCAAAAATACTGCAAATCTTACTTGCCCGATTCGGGTGACCAAGGTTTTGAAGGCATGAACTCGTTTATGGGAGGCCCGTATTTCAAATCTCCCCCAGTATCGACCTCTCTCCCATGTTTTGCTCAGTCCTCATATAATATATAATAAAAAATGATGTTTTAATGCACTCACATGTAAATCATTATACGTTCTTACTTCTCATTTACTGACAAGCATATAAACTTATTACACCTCTCACAAATATAAAACAAAGAAGAGCTACCACCATACACATCTGCAGGGCTCAGTAATATACACAGATATTGGAATGAAAATGGTAACACTACACCCTTTTGTAATGTGCATAAATAAAGCCGAGAAGTTTTTTTTATACACTTGGGAAAGTTACTTTTAAATTACAAAGAACGAAGTTATTTCCAAAATAAAGAGAAAATACATGTTCTTTTCCTGTCTAGCAAAGGGCCATAAAACTAGCTGGCATACAGTGTCATTTTTAGAAGGAACCAGAACGGACGATGGAACCCTTAATATTCAGCACTCCAAGACAGAGGAAGGACGGAACAGCCGTAGAGTAAAAGTGATAAACGGATACCCAGCCGGAAATGTTAACCCCTGGGTTCCCGTCACTCTCAGGTAGCTGAGGTGACATAAAGGTTTTTCTGCCTCTGAATGGCAAGGTACAACATTCACTTTGGCTGCAAGATTGGGTAGCAGTATTTTCTCAACAATGTTGTCCTCCGAATTATTCCATTAACCAAATAAAAAGGAATTATCTACGAATTTCACCATACCGATGGTACAGATTTACCGCGAATAGAGAAGTCTATATAACCTAACCAAGTTATACTTGAGTTACTAACGTAAGCTTAAAGTTAGAGCAGGATGGGACAAGATGTCTTGTCGCATTACACTGTATCGTAATCTATGCCTCACAATTACGTGGACGGCAATTATTGGTGGTTGGGTCCGCAAAGTGCATTAAATCAGCAATTGCCTTATACTGAGTTTGCGCAATACGAGATATAGCAAAATGGGATGCACGCGTGCGTAAAATGTGGTAAATCAAGCTGTGAGTATTTAGAGACCTTATTATGGCGTGTAATGTGAGTGGTTTGACACATGTATAAAATGCGTCATGTCGTCGCGGAAAATACTACTTGGCAAAGCCATGAGGCGTATCGGAAAGAATGTGAAACTGCTCAGATGTTTACGCGAGCTTATCGCACAAACAATGCGATGTACACTCTGTTCAGATGCAATCATATCTTCAGGATAGCAACGTCTTATATAGCTTCAGGCGCGAGCGATCATGCATTTTTGTTTTATCACAGTCAAGTTACTATTATTTCGCTCTTCTAATAAAAAAGATAAGAGGCGATCTTGACTACCAAGGTCAATACGCCTCGTCGCTTTGCCAAGTAGTGCATGCCGCACATTGCGCAATATTAACATGTGATTTTGGGTGTCCAAAGCGCGTCATGTCAACATTATACTGACAACGTGTTTTACACGTACTTTATTTCCTTTAATTTATAAGTTAGCACATTCTTCACAGAAATGAAATTCATGCACATGTTATATTATTACCTATCCAACCTTAGAACCAGACTTCCTGTACACACGAGGACATTTAACTAACCCTGGGTATGTGGGAAGCCGAAGCACACCATAATATACCATATAATGTACATTAAATCAAGGTGATGTTACAATTCCCGCCGTTTTAATTTTCGAATTTAATGAACCTAAGCATCAACATGGTATCTGTAACAAAACCTAATAATGTTTGTTTGTTCTTCACAGCCAACGCAACTACGAATAGGGTTAACGCGGAAGGATACAAAGGTATGCTACCAAGGTTTGATGAACCGTAGACGAATTTAGCTCTACCTAACATAGAAGCTGATAGTGTTTTGGTAATGGCGTAATCAGTTCTATTTTATTTTAATACTGAATTGTCTATAAGTAATATGAAAAAAATGTTTACACTCACTCTACTTAATATACAACAGTTTTTTTTTTCATTGTTCTCGCTATTGATGTATTATATTCTTTCAATTATAGATTGGAGTGTTGCTTCAAATATTGTGGAAGCAATCCAAGATTATTTAGACCGTTTCGATTGTAATGACTGAGTACAAGATCCAGGCTTTAATATTAATGTCTGTTCATTTGATGATTCTGACATTATATAATTTACATCTGCAAAACGAAAAACTAATATTTCAGGAAAATGATGCTAAACCTCGTCCATCAGGAGACACGCATACTGAGAAAGAAATGTCTAGTGACGTGTTACATTTAGAGATATGGTGAGTTCGACAGCTAAAAGCCAGAAGAGATAAGTTTATATCGAAATGAACCGGTTAAGAATGCCCCCAGTGAAAGAAAAACTGAGAAAAAACTTACATCAGAAAGAGATAAACTAGCAGTACCTAGAACAAAATGAGACACAAAGAAAGTAAGGGAAGAGAAAAAATCGCACGGATAACAGGACAAGAGTATGTTACATATAGGCAGTACCTTCAAGCAAGATGGAGCTTTTTGACATGCAGGAACAATGCCAGGAGAAGCTATACCTAACCCCAGGAGAGCGTGAAGAGATTTTCAAGAATTTTTAAGCAATGGGCAAATTAAAAAAAAAAAAATATATTTGCTTTCATTAGTAGGTTAATGTAAATGCAGCAGAAGAAAATAAGGATAAGAAATATATACTTTTCAAAGTGATCATTATAGCAAAGTGACTATATTATACCATATTCCATTTCGTAGTTCAAAGCAGAAAGTTTGCAAATCATGTTTCATGAAGTTATAGGGGGAAACAACAAATTTCTTGAAACCGTATTACGAAAGAAACGCCCCACAACAACAGCAATTGTACAGGATGGCGGAAGAGGATGTAAAATAAATATAACAATATAAAAATTTTCAAGGAACTTCCTACATCCAGTTCAGACGAGATACATCCTGACGTTACCGAGGTTCAAGATGAAGATGAATAAGAACACATTTGAAAGTGGTACACAACTCGTTTGTAGGAATATAATGCTGAAGTTTGGGGACAAAATATAGTGTACGAAAACTAGCGTGTTTGTGTTCCTCTGTTAGCTCTAAGAAACAGATGTAATAGAGATAACTCAATTTCAATCATTTATAATGCAACGGAATTTGCGCGTGTGGAATACCATAAGTCACTCTTTTTCATGCACCCAGTGAGAAAATTGGATACATATACATGAAATGGTATGTTGTTCAATGTGAAGTGTTTAGGATTGTTTATGTAATCAAATAAATATTATAATTTATATTTTTCTCCAAAGAGGATTGTGGGTTAATTTTTAAACCTTTAAATTCGATTTTCTCTAAACTACTACTTTGTGACGTGTCATACTATGCATACCGTCAATTATATGCTGAATTCGTATTACCTAAGACGTTGCAGAACGTTCCAGAAACACGTGCTCCTCGAGTGTGGCATTTCCCACATAAATTACTGCTCCCGAAAAAAATATCTCCTCCTCGTCTCTGTAATTTTTCCACTTCGTCTGCTCTTTGCCTGTGCGTCTGTCAAGTGAAAGGTGCTACGGCAGGAATTTCATGTCAGAGACCACCTTTCAGCTTTTGTAATAGGGATCTCTCTTTGTACTGTCTCTTCTGTATTACTGGAACACTTAGACGAGATGTAGCCATGTGTTATTAGAACTCCTTGCTTCACATTTGGTACTAAGGATCTTATAATTTTCCTCTCTCCTCTGAGACAGCCCCAACCAGGTCTGATTCTAACAATTGCCTATTACTTATTGTCATTGGGACTGTGACAGGAGAACAAAGATTGCGATACATAATTAATTGATTGTTGCTTCTGTATGGTTGATGATATAACTGATAGGAAAATATAGGCACATAACTTGTCCTTATATATTCACAGATATGTTCGCTGTGTCCTGTAGGTATGAGGTATTCGTGTCCATTTTCGACCTACGCCTGTTTGCTTAGGCAACGTTCACGAGATCCCTCACTCATCTGGTGTGAGAGAGGCAGTATTTTATCTTCTCAATCCTCTCCTATAGTGCACACAGTTTATCGGCAGTTCCCAAGAGTTCAACATGGCCGACATTACACTAAACAGTAGACGAAGGTATCCCTAAAAGCAGTCCTGCCAACGTACATAATAAAGGCATTTCTAACGTCAAATATCACAGGGTCAAAGTATCACGCTTTCAAATGATAATAATGTTTGAATATCGTTACCACACAACAAAGAACATACTTGCATTCGGCAAATCTTGTTCTGCAATAACACTTTTGCATAAAATCACTTCCGAGTGCTAAATACCATAATATACAGGGTGGAAGTGAAATGATCCGCCAGACTTTAACAGCAAATTTCTCATGTTACGAATAACAAGAAAGTCTATTGCCAAACTGTTGAAAAGTTTATAGTTTTCTAGAAAAAAATATTTTTATCAAAAAAATTTATCATCATTTGTCTGAATTATTATTGACTGAAGGCTCTTGATTTATCGCTATATTCATAGACAATTAAATAAATAACAAATTTTTCCTTTGCGTATTCCAATAGATTCAACGGTTTTTGTGTAAATTATATTTAAAAGAACCCACAATTTGTTGCGCTTTTGTTGCAATAGATTGTGGGTTTTTTAAATGAACTTTAATATAAATATTTCGATATTTTTCAACTATTACATTCCTAGAAGTTTTCGCCCCTTTTATTAGATTGCATCCATTTTAAAAGGATATCTGGGTAGCGACGGAGATGCGAGTGCGCATTATAAAATGGGCAACAGTAAAAGGTGGAAAAATTGCCGAATAAATAATTATGCGCTTATACGCTTTGTTAATATACATCTTGATGTTGTAAGCACGTGGATATAACACTGTTAAGAAAAACAACAACAATAAATAAGAATAGTAATAATAATAGCAATAATAATAATAATAATAATAATAATAATAATAATAATAATAATAATAATAATAATAATAATAATAATAATAATAATAATAATAATAATAATAATAATAATAATAATAATACTAATAATAACAATAATAATGAGAAGGAGGAGGAGAAGAAGAAGAAGAAGAAGAAGAAGAAGAAGAAGAAGAAGAAGAAGAAGAAGAAGAAGAAGAAGAAGAAGAAGAAGAAGAAGAAGAAGAAGAGGCAATAGAAGAAGAAGAAGAAGTAACAATTAAAAACATCATCAACTTGCAAATATCTCAAACTCTTTTAGAAACCTTTTAGACGTAAAGGTTGAAATAGTGAACAATTTCCGAATAGCTTCAAAGTGGTAACCTTTTATTCTCTAGTCAGCAGTTTGGAGAATATAATTATGGAAAACAATTTAACCTACAGTTAGGACGTCGAATCATAAGATCAAACACAAATTAATGCTTAGTTTTTATAGTATTACTAGGTGAAACCTAAAGAACCCAATTTCAGAGGTGGTCGACGGGCATCAAACCCGGAACCTCCCGAATGTGAGTCTCGCCTGTTACCGCTGAGCCATCCCTTCTTAGTTATCGATACCTAATCCTCCAGCTCCTTGCGCATTCGTTGCTGTTATATTTGACTAGAAAAAAAAGATATATACTAAAATTAAAGTGTACTGCCAATTCGAGAACCAACAATCCCAGAATTGAGTAAAAAGTGGCTATAAATGTTTACACTAAAATATAAAAGAATGCCATAAGAACGCAATGAAAGAACTGTTGCCAGGTTTATAAACTAAGGACCGAGTATCGGTACTCAAAAGTCTGTATCACTATCGGGTATCGAGAAATTGTAGTATGGTTCCTTCTTTAACCTCCGGATTGCCATCTATAAAATGCTCAGGTATAATTTATTATTTGTACCAGCTACTTTCGCCATTCATTTGCACGTTCATACTTGATATTACCAACGAGGTTAACATTATTTTACACTGTGGTTTGTACCTTAAAATTCTTACTAGTTATCTGTTCCCTTGTTGTTGTTGTTCTTCTTCTTCTTCTTCTTCTTCTTCTTCTTCTTCTTCTTCTTCTTCTTCTTCTTCTTTTTGCCACAGATATCATGAGTCCGAAGTATTTAGCAATATAATCTCAAATCACAAAATGTCGTGCATAATTTCAAAAAGAAAAAAAAAAAAAAAAAAAAAAAAAACGCAATTAGTTGAATGAACGAAAACCATGATGCATACAAAACACTTAACAACAGTCATCGTTTCGTCCTATTTTAAAGTATTGGGTACATAATCAATAGGAATTACAATTCAATCTTAGTGTTTATACACACAGTAACAATCTTCTGACATTCTTACGTTAAGATGAATACAATTTTCCATACAGGTATCATCAGTTAGTCCTCTGTATACTCGCTAAACACAAAGCGACGCAGGTTGCATACTTCTACGGCGATTCAAGCAAACCACCGATTCCAGCTCTAGAGCGGAGCGTGTTGTATTTTCGTCTACCTCAGGTATTTAAACTTAAAATAATGCATTAATTAGAGCAAAATATGCATTAAGATTAACTATCTTGCCATCCAGTAGCTGCAATTATAAGTATATAATTCGATTAATTATGCTTCACGATATATTCTGACGGTAGTATATTATTTATTGTTATTATCATTATCATCATTATTATTATTATTATTATTATTATTATTATTATTATTATTATTATTATTATTATTATTATTATTATTATTATTATTATTATTATTATTATTATTATTATTATTATTATTATTATTATTATTATTATTATTATTATTATTATTATTATTATTATTATTATTAATCATCATCATCATCCATCATCATCATCATCATCATCATCATCATCATCATCATCATCATCATCATCATCATCATCATCATCATCATCATCATTATTATTATTATTATTATTATTATTATATATTACTACTACTACTACTACTACTATTATTTATAATTACTGTATATGTATACGTTTCCGGTTTGATTTCACGCATCTTGGTACTGTTTATGTTACTGTGTTTAAATCACCATTATTTTCCATTCTTATTTTATAAAACTAAAGATAGTTATTTAACGTCCGATTAACTTACAAATCTAAGGGCGCTTACTTGAATCTTCGCAAACTACCCTAAAATAGCCTGCAAAAAAGATATTAAAATGAAGTTTTTGTTATCTCTTCGCTGTGGATTACTTTACAACTCTTCTCTTGCAAACGATGCTTATTTCGTAGATCACTAGTTTTAGGAAAAGGAGGAAAATTACGGTAGATATGAAGCACACTATCCCCAAGGAATCAGGGAGAAATTCTATACATGTTGAGGCAAGCTCTTCACTAAAACAAATTAGTGGAAAGCAAAGCAAGGAATTCGTTGTTTACGCCACATACATAATTCATTATAGTCCGTTGCGCCTGTTACTTAAAACAGACGATTTATAGAAAACAGCTTCAATGCTTCAGCAAAACTCTAGCCACTAATGCAAAAGGCTGAAGTAGAACGTTTTTCTTGTTTAGTGTTAAACTATAATTTTAAATTACAAATTACAATATCTAGCAGTGTGAATATGAACATAGGTCTGGAATGTGGTAAAATGACTCAAATGTCTGAATTTAACCTATCGAAAAATTCTATTTTTTATATTCGGAAGAATTTTCTAGTATAAATCAAAATAGTGACAAACCCTAAATGTTTACTCTACTGAAATGTGTTCTCAGTTTTGTAAATATGTATAGTAACTGAAACATAACAAGTACATATTAAAAATAACTAAAATTATATTGCTTTCAGAACTAAAGTAGGAGGAAATATCGCTTCTAAACTAATTATCAGAACTAACTTAAAGTGGCAAACCAGATAGACAGTATTTATGGAAAATAGGTTTCTCACAGAAGTGAATCCTAAGTACAGACGCGGAAGAACATTTTAATCCATCGTATCCTTTCTTTGTGAAGTACTTTTTATTAAATGGACCAATCAGCTTGAGGGATAATAATGCCACGTTATATTTAGGCGTCTTAGAAAAGTTCAATAAAATTCAGTCAAATATTCATGAGTAATAATTGTATAATAATATACTGAAATTTCGTATGCTAAAATTTTATGAAACATATCTATACCAGATTCATATATTTGTAATAAAATGTGTAGAGAAAACCAAATTTTATATAATTTGTTTCCGGTAATAAGTAAGCCACTGTTTTAATTTCTGGTTTTACCATCACACTGCACAATGTAGATAGTATTGCATTTAAAATACAACACCAGTCCCTAGTGGTGACATAATTGGAGGTTACTCGAGCTACCGCGTCTCCTTAGTTCTCTCGAAGATTGTGGAGCACATTAGTATCTAAATACTGTCTCAAATTATAATATCTTTAGCATTAGAGGGCAATAAATTTAACAGTATCCAAGTATATAAAGTGCTGAAGTAAAAAAATGAAGTAATTTTATAAATAAATGCTGCACATCAGATGCTGTAGTACGAGTAAAAATAGGCGCAAAGTTAAGCCCTCTTCCGCGAGATTGATTTACTGCAGGTCCAAAGTATAAAAAGAATAAAGAAAACTCACCGGCGTCCTGGAAGTGGTATCAGTCGCCCATAACCTGCAATGTTCATCTGACTGATAGGAGTTTCGCGTCACAGAGACTTACTGCTGAACGTATGTACGTGAAAGTAAAGGAGGGGGGAAACCAGGGCCTGAAGGCCAAACACTCAGCTGGTAATACGGTGGCCTAGGACGCTCACGATGGGCAGCTGACCAGACGTGAGACGTTCGTGCGCTATGTCCCTTTGCATTCATAACACGTGAATAACTACTTGTATCAAATTTCATATTTAATTTACACATACGTGTTTAAAACTATACACACTAATGCATCTAGTCTATTTGGTCTATCTGCGGATACTAAAAGTAGAGTGGTTGGAACTCTTCGACTTGCTCGTTGGACGTTTTTGGCCAGTAACTTAAAAATTGAAATAAATGAGGGAAAAGAGGGTTTATTTAGGCAGCTCTCTTCATTTCGACAAACCGAAAAATGGTACCGTGTACTTGGAACACAAAGCAACCAATGGCCTAAAGAGGTATCTAGTTTCCAGTTGGGTCATATAAGAAACAGTTATAAATATTTGTAATTTTCGTGTTTAAAATTCTTTACAGTCAAATACTACTAGAATACTTGGTGTTATTAACTCCGTGATATTTTGATCCCATTATCAGCACATTAACAGATATTTGAAGGTTTCTTTCTGAAATTAGTCTTACAAAATCACTTATTGGTAGTTCATTTATACAGTGTTAAAATTTTAAATCTGTAAACGTTTAATCTACTTATAAAATACTTGAATTGTTTTATCATGACAGTCACTAGTATGTAAACAAATAACAAATCAGAAAAATATTGCTGCTTTTTATATGACTAAAGCATCTCACTGGCAATGGAAGTTAATACAGAAGAAGAAACTGTTCTTGCGCAATGTCACGAATGATTTATCTAGAGAATTTGAATGTTACGTGTTTCACTTTGCAGGACCGTTTCACGGAAAATGTTCCAATGAAATGCATAAAATTATATTTGAAATACTTGCAATAAATTATAAATTAATCTCAAAATATGCAGTTATTATTTTATGCATGTCAATATACTTAATGAACATTAATTAAAGATGGCGCTGTACATTGTAATGAATCCTCATAATCGTCTCCATTTACGCTGCTAATATTAGGTGCCCAAGCCTGTTAAAATACTTGGGATCTACTGAGTTGGTATTTACTATACCAGTTCACTTTCACTTGATTTATTTCTTGTTTCCTAGTTTGGCCAAATCTTTCCGACACCATAATTTACTGTCGTATGAATTGAGAACTTGTTTCCACTACACCAATGCTCGTAAGGCAGGGGAAGACAACTTCGGGCCGTGTGACATATTTAAACGAAGAGCCAGCTTGTACGTTCGTGTGACGTCAGGCAAGAGCGGTGTATTGCTATGCTGCCTAGATCAGCGGTGCCACTTGCACGAAACTGAATGAATATGAAGAATGTTATTTGGGCATGTTTACAACTTGCTCGGGCTGTTTAGGGAGAACCCTCTTCAGCCTAGTCTGACGGTGTTTATTTGTTGTTTGAGGGATCTTAACGGCGTTAGTGCGAATTTTGTTTTGTATTTTGTGTTTTTGTTGACGTTGTGTAG